>OY744483.1:79045440-80253590 GCA_963556165.1 Tipula helvola
AAGAAATGGCGGACCGGTGCATGCACACATACATCACATCGAACATATACACAGACACATACCCGTAAATTTAACGAATATTTATAATATATAGTCTATACATACATATATACAATACACAACCAAATCGATTTATTTTTGAACAACAAAATATTCTTACTGGTTTTGAATATTTTATGATTTTTTTTAATGCCATACTATGTAATAGTTTCTATTTTTATTTTCTAAACCATTTTATTATTAACTAAATAAATGTTATTTCAACAAAACATACTGTAACTAAAAACTCTTGTATATTGTAAAAATCTATTTATAAAAATTTACATTAAATGCAGACTATAAAATAAACAAAAATAAATATTTACCAGCAGGATATTTCCCACCGCACATACATAGCTACCGGGGTTTTTGATGCATACAAATAATAAATTTTTTACCCAGACAATGTTTGTGCACACAAATCAAACACAAATATTATTTTACTTCTTTTTGGTAAAATAACATAAATCATTATACATACATATGAAACTCCATTTGTAGAACAATAAATTTTAAGATCAATGTTGTCAATCTCGTATAGAAAATTCATCTCTGTTTTAGCGCCTGCATTTAATTAACACTAACTATTCTTGCATAGAAACATAAATATATTAAACATAAAAATGAATGTATTATGATTTAGGTACTTAAAAAATTAACAATAAAATGAATAAATCGATTTAGAAAACCACACAAAATAAGTTGTCTGCATTGATTTATTCTAATGAGAGATGAAGGTGACCGAGGTAAGGTTAAGGTAGGTTTATTACCAAATTTATGTTACTAAATTAAATTCTACAATGAAGAAAAAACGTTTTTCGTTACAATTTGTATTCAATCTTTAGAGATTGGCACAATAATTACTTAGGAGGCCGAAAGCTTTTATTAGAGGCAACAAATATCGCAATCAACTAAAATTACTTGTGTGAAAAATTATGGGATACGTAATTTCACACACTAACCTCAACTTGAAAATTAAAGTGCAAGCCGAGCCAATGAATCAGAATGAAAAGCATACAACTTTTTTTTGTTCACGGCTGTTCCATGACATCATACATCGGAGAGCTGTAATTAAACTAAAAAATCATCTGAAAATCAACGCTGAATAGACAAGCAGCCATTGTTGATTTTCAATAAAATTGAATTTTCTGCGAAATGTGTAGAAATGTGCGAGCGATCCAAATGACCGTTGGCATAACGATTACAGGTCTCAACGCCTATTAAAGAGGTCGAAATCGGAGCACAATTGCAGATTTTCGATTTTTCTGGCTCTGAATTTGTGGGCTATAGTTCAGTTGATTTTCAATAAAATTGAATTTTCTGCGAATGTGTAGAAATGTGCGAGCGATCCAAATGACCGTTGGTATGACGATTACAGGCTCAATGCCTGTTGATAGAGGTATCAATCAACGAAATCGGAGCACAATTGCAGATTTTCGATTTTTCTGGCTCTGAATTTGTGGGCTATAGTTCAGTTGATTTTCAATAAAATTAAATTTTCTGCGAAATGTGTAGAAATGCGAGCGATCCAAATAACCATTGGTATGCGATTACAGGTCTCAACGCCTATTGATAGAGGTATCAATCAACGAAATCGCAGCACAATTGCAGATTTTCGATTTTTCTGGCTCTGAATTTGTGGGCTATAGTTCAGTTAATTTTCAATAAAATTGAATTTTCTGCGAAATGTGTAGAAATGTGCGAGCGATCCAAATGACCATTGGCATGACGATTACAGGTCTCAACGCCTATTGATAGAGGTATCAATCAACGAAATCGGAGCACAATTGCAGATTTTCGATTTTTCTGGCTCTGAATTTGTGGGCTATAGTTCAGTTGATTTTCAATAAAATTGAATTTTCTGCGAAATGTGTAGAAATGTGCAAGCGATCCAAATGACCATTGGTATGGTGATTACAGGTCTCAATGCCTATTGATAGAGGTATCAATCAAAAAAATCGGAGCACAATTGCAGATTTTCGATTTTTCTGGCTCTGAATTTGTGGGCTATAGTTCAGTTGATTTTCAATAAAATTGAATTTTCTGCGAAATGTGTAGAAATGTGCGAGCGATCCAAATGACCATTGGCATGACGATTACAGGTCTCAACGCCTATTGATAGAGGTATCAATCAACGAAATCGGAGCACAATTGCAGATTTTCGATTTTTCTGGCTCTGAATTTGTGGGCTATAGTTCAGTTGATTTTCAATAAAATTGAATTTTCTGCGAAATGTGTAGAAATGTGCAAGCGATCCAAATGACCATTGGTATGGTGATTACAGGTCTCAATGCCTATTGATAGAGGTATCAATCAAAAAAATCGGAGCACAATTGCAGATTTTCGATTTTTCTGGCTCTGAATTTGTGGGCTATAGTTCAGTTGATTTTCAATAAAATTAAATTTTCTGCGAAATGTGTAGAAATGCGAGCGATCCAAATAACCATTGGTATGCGATTACAGGTCTCAACGCCTATTGATAGAGGTATCAATCAACGAAATCGCAGCACAATTGCAGATTTTCGATTTTTCTGGCTCTGAATTTGTGGGCTATAGTTCAGTTGATTTTCAATAAAATTGAATTTTCTGCGAAATGTGTAGAAATGTGCGAGCGATCCAAATGACCATTGGCATGACGATTACAGGTCTCAACGCCTATTGATAGAGGTATCAATCAACGAAATCGGAGCACAATTGCAGATTTTCGATTTTTCTGGCTCTGAATTTGTGGGCTATAGTTCAGTTGATTTTCAATAAAATTGAATTTTCTGCGAAATATGCAGAAATGTGCGAGCAATCCAAATAACCATTGGCATGACGATTACAGGTCTCAACGCCTATTGATAGAGGTATCAATCAACGAAATCGGAGCACAATTGCAGATTTTCGTTTTTTCTGGCTCTGAATTTGTGGGCTATAGTTCAGTTGATTTTCAATAAAATTGAATTTTCTGCGAAATGTGTAAAAATGTACGAGCGATCCAAATGACCGTTGGCATGACGATTACAGGTCTCAACGCCTATTGATAGAGGTATTAATCAACGAAATCGGAGCACAATTGCAGATTTTCGATTTTTCTGGCTCTGAATTTGTGGGCTATAGTTCAGTTGATTTTCAATAAAATTGAATTTTCTGCGAAATGTGTAGAAATGTGCGAGCGATCCACATGACAGTTGGCATGACGATTACAGGTCTCAACGCCTATTGATAGAGGTATCAATCAACGAAATCGGAGCACAATTGCAGATTTTCGTTTTTTCTGGCTCTGAATTTGTGGGCTATAGTTCAGTTGATTTTCAATAAAATTGAATTTTCTGCGAAATGTGTAGAAATGTACGAGCGATCCAAATGACCATTGGCATGACGATTACAGGTCTCAACGCCTATTGATAGAGGTATCAATCAACGAAATCGGAGCACAATTGCAGATTTTCGATTTTTCTGGCTCTGAATTTGTGGGCTATAGTTCAGTTGATTTTCAATAAAATTGAATTTTCTGCGAAATATGTAGAAATGTGCGAGCAATCCAAATAACCATTGGCATGACGATTACAGGTCTCAACGCCTATTGATAGAGGTATCAATCAACGAAATCGGATCACAATTGCAGATTTTCGATTTTTCTGGCTCTGAATTTGTGGGCTATAGTTCAGTTGATTTTCAATAAAATTGAATTTTCTGCGAAATGTGTAGAAATGTGCGAGCGATCCACATGACAGTTGGCATGACGATTACAGGTCTCAACGCCTATTGATAGAGGTATCAATCAACGAAATAGGAGCACAATTGCAGATTTTCGTTTTTTCTGGCTCTGAAATTGTGGGCTATAGTTCAGTTGATTTTCAATAAAATTGAATTTTCTACGAAATGTGTAGAAATGTACGAGCGATCCAAATGACCATTGGCATGACGATTACAGGTCTCAACGCCTATTGATAGAGGTATCAATCAACGAAATCGGAGCACAATTGCAGATTTTCGATTTTTCTGGCTCTGAATTTGTGGGCTATAGTTCAGTTGATTTTCAATAAAATTGAATTTTCTGCGAAATGTGTAGAAATGAGCAAGCGATCCACATGACAGTTGGCATGACGATTACAGGTCTCAACGCCTATTGATAGAGGTATCAATCAACGAAATCGGAGCACAATTGCAGATTTTCGATTTTTCTGGCTCTGAATTTGTGGGCTATAGTTCAGTTGATTTTCAATAAAATTGAATTTTCTGTGAAATGTGCGACCGATCCAAATGACCATTGGCATGACGATTACAGGTCTCAACGCCTATTGATAGAGGTATCAATCAACGAAATCGGAGCACAATTGCAGATTTTCGATTTTTCTGGCTCTGAATTTGTGGGCTATAGTTCAGTTGATTTTCAGTAAAATTGAATTTTCAGCGAAATGTGTAGAAATGTGCGAGCGATCCACATGACAGTTGGCATGACGATTACAGGTCTCAACGCCTATTGATAGAGGTATCAATCAACGAAATCGGAGCACAATTGCAGATTTTCGATTTTTCTGGCTCTGAATTTGTGGGCTATATTTCGGTTGATTTTCAATAAAACTGAATTTCCTACGAAATGTGTAGAAATGTGCGAGCGATCCACATGACCATTGGCATGACGATTACAGGTCTCAACGCCTATTGATAGAGGTATCAATCAACGAAATCGGAGCACAATTGCAGATTTTCGATTTTCCTGGCTCTGAATTTGTGGGCTATAGTTCAGTTGATTTTCAATAAAATTGAATTTTCTGCAAAATGTGTAGAAATGGGCGAGCGATCCAAATGACCATTAGCACAACGATTACAGGTCTCAACGCCTATTGATAGAGGTATCAATCAACGAAATCGGAGCACAATTGCAGATTTTCGATTTTCCTGGCTCTGAATTTGTGGGCTATAGTTCAGTTGATTTTCAATAAAACTAAATTTTCTGCGAAATGTGTAGAAATGTGCGAGCGATCTAAATAACCATTGGCATGACGATTACAGGTCTTAACGCCTATTGATAGAGGTATCAATCAACGAAATCGGATCACAATTGCAGATTTTCGATTTTTCTGGGTCTGAATTTGTGGGCTATAGTTCATTTGATTTTCAATAAAATTGAATTTTCTGCAAAATGTGTAGAAATGTACGAGCGATCCAAATGACCATTAGCACAACGATTACAGGTCTCAACGCCTATTGATAGAGGTATCAATCAACGAAATCGGAGCACAATTGCAGATTTTCGATTTTCCTGGCTCTGAATTTGTGGGCTATAGTTCAGTTGATTTTCAATAAAATTGAATTTTCTGCAAAATGTGTAGAAATGGGCGAGCGATCCAAATGACCATTAGCACAACGATTACAGGTCTCAACGCCTATTGATAGAGGTATCAATCAACGAAATCGGAGCACAATTGCAGATTTTCGATTTTCCTGGCTCTGAATTTGTGGGCTATAGTTCAGTTGATTTTCAATAAAACTAAATTTTCTGCGAAATGTGTAGAAATGTGCGAGCGATCTAAATAACCATTGGGATGATGATTACAGGTCTTAACGCCTATTGATAGAGGTATCAATCAACGAAATCGGATCACAATTGCAGATTTTCGATTTTTCTGGGTCTGAATTTGTGGGCTATAGTTCAGTTGATTTTCAATAAAATTGAATTTTCTGCAAAATGTGTAGAAATGGGCGAGCGATCCAAGTGACCATTAGCACAACGATTACAGGTCTCAACGCCTATTGATAGAGGTATCAATCAACGAAACCGGATCACAATTGCAGATTTTCGATTTTCCTGGCTCTGAATTTGTGGGCTATAGTTCAGTTGATTTTCAATAAAACTAAATTTTCTGCGAAATGTGTAGAAATGTGCGAGCGATCTAAATAACCATTGGCATGACGATTACAGGTCTTAACGCCTATTGATAGAGGTATCAATCAACGAAATCGGATCACAATTGCAGATTTTCGATTTTTCTGGGTCTGAATTTGTGGGCTATAGTTCATTTGATTTTCAATAAAATTGAATTTTCTGCAAAATGTGTAGAAATGGGCGAGCGATCCAAGTGACCATTAGCACAACGATTACAGGTCTCAACGCCTATTGATAGAGGTATCAATCAACGAAATCGGAGCACAATTGCAGATTTTCGATTTTCCTGGCTCTGAATTTGTGGGCTATAGTTCAGTTGATTTTCAATAAAATTGAATTTTCTGCAAAATGTGTAGAAATGGGCGAGCGATCCAAATGACCATTAGCACAACGATTACAGGTCTCAACGCCTATTGATAGAGGTATCAATCAACGAAATCGGAGCACAATTGCAGATTTTCGATTTTCCTGGCTCTGAATTTGTGGGCTATAGTTCAGTTAATTTTCAATAAAATTGAATTTTCTGCAAAATGTGTAGAAATGGGCGAGCGATCCAAGTGACCATTAGCACAACGATTACAGGTCTCAACGCCTATTGATAGAGGTATCAATCAACGAAATCGGAGCACAATTGCAGATTTTCGATTTTCCTGGCTCTGAATTTGTGGGCTATAGTTCAGTTGATTTTCAATAAAATTGAATTTTCTGCAAAATGTGTAGAAATGGGCGAGCGATCCAAATGACCATTAGCACAACGATTACAGGTCTCAACGCCTATTGATAGAGGTATCAATCAACGAAATCGGAGCACAATTGCAGATTTTCGATTTTTCTGGCTCTGAATTTGTGGGCTATAGTTCAGTTGATTTTCAATAAAATTGAATTTTCTGCAAAATGTGTAGAAATGGGCGAGCGATCCAAGTGACCATTAGCACAACGATTACAGGTCTCAACGCCTATTGATAGAGGTATCAATCAACGAAACCGGATCACAATTGCAGATTTTCGATTTTTCTGGCTCTGAATTTGTGGGCTATAGTTCAGTTGATTTTCAATAAAATTGAATTTTCTGCAAAATGTGTAGAAATGGGCGAGCGATCCAAGTGACCATTAGCACAACGATTACAGGTCTCAACGCCTATTGATAGAGGTATCAATCAACGAAATCGGAGCACAATTGCAGATTTTCGATTTTTCTGGCTCTGAATTTGTGGGCTATAGTTCAGTTGATTTTCAATAAAATTGAATTTTCTGCAAAATATGTAGAAATTGGCGAGCGATCCAAGTGGCCATTAGCACAACGGTTACAGGTCTCAACGCCTATTGATAGAGGTATTTATGGCTTTTTCAAACGATAGACTTGGGAATGAAATTCAGGGATACAAAAACTTTATTTACACTATATTTCGCTTATATAAGATCTCAAGAGGAATATGCTGTAATCGTTTGGAATCCGTATTATGGTATATACACACCATATACACAAAAGAATTGAAAGCATACTACATTGAAAAAAGTGGTTGATAAAAAAAACTGGCTGAGAATGTGACTACAGGTAAAATTGGTCGAGAATTCATATTTAGTGATTTGCGATTTCCTAGTTTAGTGAGTATTTCTCCTAACATCGGGTAATTTTTTTTTGATGGTGAGTGAAACTAATAAGAACAATTTACATCTTTGCAATCGATTATGGGATTCGAGGCACTCCTTTAACTCTTTGACGGTTTCAGGACGCAGCCTACAATTTATAAATTCTACACTCTAACAGGGGGTAATAATAAGATAATATCTCACACTTTCAATTAAACCCATTTTTGAGGTTAAAATGAGTATTGCAATGATTTGTCGCCTTCAAAATTCTTCCTTTCTCTGAAAACATTAAAATTTAAATTTTCGAAATAATTTATATTCATGCTTCGTGGGTTTTTATTAAGAATATTAAATATAACAAAACCAAACAAACCGTAGCTTTAAAGTTGAATGTACAAAACTTTTTACCATTTCATAACTCTTTATATGAACAAAAAGAGATTTTTTTCTGGTTTTTGTTGCCCTGTCTTATTATTTATTTGCTTGTATTGTGTTCCATTTAACTTTTATACGAATATACAGAACAATAAAATATCCATAAATAATGGAAAATAATTTTTCTAGATAATAAATATTATGAAGAAGCAACCTACAAAATAACACTAATAACAAACACTAAAAAAATTCTTCTACTTGGTGCAATATATTATTTTAATGTTATTATCTGTCTGTTCTAAAGGGCACACCTATTTCATTGTTTTTTATCAACAACCTTTCTTCAAAAATGCAGCATGGTAAAACACATTCACTAACTAAAAATCAACTATGCGGTGGAAGTTGGAAAACGGAAAACAAACCGTTAAAATCTCAATGAACAACAATACATAACAAGGATGCCAAACCTGAGGCCAGCCGATTTGGGTAGCATACGTACTCAAACAAACTACTTGCACACCTACCAGAAATTGTCAGACGTGTAAGGCAAAAAAATAAATAAATAATGTCGATGTCAAATAACTTGGATGGGTGTGGTTGTTTTAGGTCGGGAAGGTGTTATTATGGGAAAATAGTTATTGGGGTCGTTTTGGGAGGCCGGATCTTGTGCCGAATAAGACGTCTAATTAATTTTCAGATATGCATTGTGATTCGGTCCCAGGTGCGAGTGGTTTAGAATGTGGTGTGGGTAGTCGGTATTTGGTTCCCCGATAGTGTTAGTATAATATGACTGGATTACTGGATTATTTGGCTCGTTTGGGGTGAAATCGAACACTTTCAGTTCATCTGCGGTATGCTTGGGGCTGAGATTTGATGTGGGATTGTCGAATTAGGAGTACTGTTTCGCTTTTGATTTGTGATTTTTGTTGAACAGAACGGTAAGATTTTTGGATCACGATGGAAAATTGAAATTGCAATAGAGGGGTTTCCGTAGAGGAGTTTCGCTTGGTTTGAATTGAGTGGAAGAGGGTTGAGATTTTCTTCCGTCATAAATTGAAGTGCAGAATGTGATGGACCCTTCAAAGAAGTGACTATCAGTCTAAGTGTAAGGTATATTTACAGTATTGCTTTGTACGGGTGTTTCAGTCTGAATAGTTTGCTGTTTAGGGGTTTATGAAGGATACAATGTTTTAATTGTAATGCTTCTGGGAAGACTGCTGAATTGACATGATCGGATTTTAGCGTTCATTTTGTTTGGGTTGAAACTAAATTTATTTCTCGTCTCTGCTCTTGGAAGGTTAACGGTTAGTGGTGTTGGCCTGGTGCTCTCTGTGGCCTCCAGATTGGTACTGAATGTAAAATTGTATCTTATAACTTTATGTAGGATGCTGGGAATTATTTAGGATATAAGACGCGAAATTGTTCGTTGTTGTAGGGATGATATGATAAAAAGAAAGCGATAATGATAGAATGGTTGTGCGTGCAGGTTTTCGTGTGGTGGGTTTAATTGTGGGTATGCGAATATGGAACATATGGTGCAGGTGAATATGTAATTACGTTCTAAGGTGGAGTAGGGTGAGAGTAGGGTGGGGTATTAGTATGTTATGGATATGTGTTAGGGGGCAGTGGTGGGTAAAGTGGTCGGTGTTGCGCTGTGATAGGGGTATCATCGAATTTTGGTGTAAATAACGCAGCGTTACAACCTAAATCTATCTATTTACAACAATAAAGCTTGCATTAATTAAAATTCAAATTAAAATTAAAATGAAAATGAAAGTGGAAATGAAAATGAAAAATAAAATTAAAATTATAAAATTAAAATTAAATTTAAAATGAAAATGAAAATTAAAATTAAAAATATAATTGAAATTACAAATAAAATTAAAACGAAAATGGAAATGAAAATAAAAATTAAAATTAAAACTAAAATTTAAAATAAAATAAAAATTTAAAATAAAATTAAAATTAAAACGAAAATGAAAATTAAAATGAAAATAAAAATTTAAATTTAAATAAAAATTAAAAATAAAATTAAAATTAAATTGTAAAATTAAAATTAAAATTAAAATTAAAACAAAAATTAAAATTAAAATTAAAACTAAAATTAAAATCAAAATTAAAATTTAAATTCAAATTCAAATTCAAATTCAAATTCAAATTCAATTTCAAATTCAAATTTAAATTCAAATTAAAATGAATTCTAAAATTAAAATTTAATTCAAATTTAAATTTAATTTAAAATTAAAATTAAATTTATAATTAATATTATATTTAAATTTAAAATGAAAATGGAACTTTTGAAAATAAAAATTAAAATTAACATTAAATTTTAAAACTAAAATTAAATTTTAAAATTTAAATTTAAATTTATATTAAAATTAAAATTAAAATTAAAATTAAAATTAAAATTAAAATTAAAATTAAAATTAAAATTAAAATTAAAATTAAAATTAAAATTAAAATTAAAATTAAAATTAAAATTAAAATTAAAATTAAAATTAAAATTAAAATTAAAATTAAAATTAAAATTAAAATTAAAATTAAAATTAAAATTAAAATTAAAATTAAAATTAAAATTAAAATTAAAATTAAAATTAAAATTAAAATTAAAATTAAAATTAAAATTAAAATTAAAATTAAAATTAAAATTAAAATTAAAATTAAAATTAAAATTAAAACTAAAATTAAATTTAAATTTAAATTTAAATTTAAAATTAAAATTAAATTTAAAGTGAAAATAAAAATGAAAATCAAAATTAAAATTCAAATTAAAATTAAAATGAAAACTAAAACTAAAATTTAAATTTAAATTAAAATTAAAATTAAAATGAAAACTATTAAAATTAAATTTATAATTCAAATTAAAATTAAATTTAAAATGAAAATGAAAATTAAAAATATAATTGAAATTAAAAATAAAATAAAAATTAAAATTAAAATTAAATTTAAAATGAAAATGAAAATTAAAATTAAAAATATAATTGAAATTACAAATAAAATTAAAACGAAAATGGAAATGAAAATAAAAATTAAAATTAAAACTAAAATTTAAAATAAAATAAAAATTTAAAATAAAATTAAAATTAAAACGAAAATGAAAATTAAAATGAAAATAAAAATTTAAATTTAAATAAAAATTAAAAATAAAATTAAAATTAAATTCTAAAATTAAAATTAAAATTAAAATTAAAACAAAAATTAAAATTAAAATTAAAACTAAAATTAAAATCAAAATTAAAATTTAAATTCAAATTCAAATTCAAATTCAAATTCAAATTCAAATTCAATTTCAAATTCAAATTTAAATTCAAATTAAAATGAATTCTAAAATTAAAATTTAATTCAAATTTAAATTTAATTTAAAATTAAAATTAAATTTATAATTAATATTATATTTAAATTTAAAATGAAAATGGAATTTTTGAAAATAAAAATTAAAATTAACATTAAATTTTAAAACTAAAATTAAATTTTAAAATTTAAATTTAAATTTATATTAAAATTAAAATTAAAATTAAAATTAAAATTAAAACTAAAATTAAAATTAAAATTAAAATTAAAATTAAAATTAAAATGAAAATAAAATTTAAAATTTAAATAAAAATTAAAAATAAAATTAAAATTAAAATTAAATTTTAAAATTAAAATTAAAAGTTAAAATTAAAATTTAAATTTAAATTCAAATTCAAATTAAAATTAAAATTAAAACTAAAATTTAAATTTAAATTTAAATTAAAATTAAAAGAAAACTAAAAATAAAATTTAATTTATAATTAAAATTAAAATTAAATTTAAAATGAAAATTAAAATTAAAATTAAAAATATAATTGAAATTAAAAATAAAATTAAAATTAAAATTAAAGTTAAAATTAAATTAAAAATGAAAATGAAAATTAAAATTAAAAAAATAATTGAAATTACAAATAAAATTAAAATGAAAATGGAAATAAAAATAAAAATTAAAACTAAAGTTAAAATAAAATTAAAATTTAAAATAAAATTAAAATGAAAATTAAAATTAAATAAAAATTAAAATTTAAATAATTAAAAATAAAATTAAATTAAAATTTAATTGTAAAATTTAAATTAAAATTAAAATTTAAAATAAAATTAAAATGAAAACTAAACTTTAAATTAAAATTAAATTTAAATTTAAATTTAAATTTAAAATTAAATTTAAAGTAAAAATCAAAATTAAAATTAAAATTCAAATTCAAATTAAAATTCAAATTCAAATTAAAATTAAAATGAAAACTAAAATTTAAATTTAAATTAAAATGAAAACTAAAATCCAAATTAAATTTATAATTAAAATTAAAATTAAATTTCAAATGAAAATTAAAATTAAAAATATAATTTAAATTAAAAATAAAATTAAAATAAAAATAGAAATGAAAATAAATATTAAAATTAAAATTAAATTAAAACGAAAATTAAAATTAAAAAGAAAATAAAAATGCAAATTTAAATTAAAATTAAAAATAAAATAAAAATTATAATTAAAATACAAATTCAAATTCAAATTCAAATTCAAATTAAAATAAAAATGAAAAATAAAATTAAAATTAAAATTCGAATTCAGATTCAATTTAAAATTAAACTGAAAATTGAAAATTCAAATTAAAATAAAAATGAAAAATAAAATTATAATTAAAATTAAAATAAAAATTAAAACTAAAAATAAAATTTTTAATTTTTTAATTACTGGCTATTATAGACCGTTTATGTTCATTTAGTTTTTAATTTAAATGTTTTTATTTAAAAAATTGCTGTCGCCGATATTTCGATGTTTCACATCATTTTCCAGGCGGTATATTTAGTTAACAAATTTTATTTTTTATTTTCCGCGATTCAAATTTTTCCCCAAAGGCTACCAATTTAATAATTTATTTGTTGTCCTTGACCCAATATTTATTTACGAAAGTTCAAAAAACAGCTGACCAAAATAAAAACATTGTGACGTAATAATTTAAAAAACTACATAGATTTCTGAATGAAAATTTTGATTGTATTATGTTTGGGTCAAGGACAACAAATAAATTATTAAATTGGTAGCCTTTGAGGAAAAATTTGAATCGCGGAAAATAAAAAATAAAATTTGTTAACTAAATATACCGCCTGGAAAATGATGTGAAACATCGAAATATCGGCGACAGCAATTTTTTAAATAAAAACATTTAAATTAAAAACTAAATGAACATAAATGGTCTATAATAGCCAGTAATTAAAAAATTAAAAATTAAATAAAGACCGGATATAATTTATAACAATAATTAAAAATAAAATGAAAATTTAAATGTAAATAAAAATTTAATTTTAAATCTAAATTAAATTTAAATAAAATTTAAAATTAAAATTCAAATTAAAATTCAAAATTAAATTCAAATTCAAATTAAAATTCAAATTAAAATAAAAACGAAAATGAAAATTAAAATTAAAATTATGAAATTAAAATTAAATTTAAAATTAAAATTAAAACTAAAATTATAAAAATAAAATTAAAATTTAAATTTAAATTTAATTTTAAATTTAAATTTAAATTATAAATTAAAATTAATTATTAAAATTAAAATTAACTTTAAAATGACAACTAAAATTAAAATTAAAATTGAATTTATAATTAAATTTAAAATGAAACTGAAAATTAGAATTAAAATTGAAATTAAAATTAATATTAAAAATTAAATTCATATTAAAATTAAAGTTAAATTCATAAAATTACAATTTAAATTTAAATTAATTATTGAAATTAAAATTTAAACTAAAATTAAAATTAAACTTCTAATTAAATTTATAATTAAAATTAAAATTAAATTTAATATGTAAATGAAAATTAAAATTATAATTGTAATTAAAAATAAAATTCAAATTATAATTCAAATTAAAAATAAAATGAAAATGGAAATGCAAATGAAAATAAAAATTAAAATTAAAACTATAATTTAAATTAAAATTTAAAATAAAATTAAAACGAAAATGAAAATTAAAATGTAAATAAAAATATAAATTAAAATTAAAATTAAAATTAAAATGCAAAATATTAATTATAAAATTTAAATTTAAAAATTAAAACTAAAACTAAATAAAATTTAAATTTAAATTTAATTTCAATTAAAATTAAAATTAAATGAAAACTAAAATTAAAATTAAAATTAAAAATATAATTGAAACTAAACATAAAATTAAAATGAAAATAAAAATTAAAATTAAAACTAAAATTTAGAATAAAACTAAAATTTAAAATAAAATTAAAACGAAAATTAAAATTAAAAAGAAAATAAAAATTTAAATTTAAATTAAAATTCAAAATAAAATTAAAATTATAATTAAAATTAAAATTAAAATTAAAATTAAAATTAAAATAATAATGAAAAATAAAATTAAAATTAAAATTACAATTTGAATTAAGATTCAATTTGAAATTGAAATGAAATTTAAAATTAAAATAAAAATCAAAACTAAAAATAAAATTAAAACGAAAATGAAAATTTAAATGTATATAAAAATTTAAATTTAAATTTAAATTAAATTTAAAAATAAAATTAAAATTAAAATTCAATTTCAAATTCAAATTCAAATTCATATTCAAATTCAAATTCAAATTCAAAAACGAAAATGAAAATTAAAATTAAAATTATACTTGAAATTAAAAATAAAATTAAAATGAAGACGGAAATTAAATTTACATTTAAAATGTAAATAAAAATATAAACTAAAATTAAAATTAAAATTTCAATTAAAATTTAAATTAAAATTGAAATTAAAATAAAATGAAAACTAACATTAAAATTAAATTTAAAATGAAAATTAAAATTTAAATTTAAATTAAAAATATAATTGAAATTAAACATAAAATTAAAATCAAAATAAAAATTAAAATTAAAACTAAATTTATAATATAATATTAAAATTTAAAATAAAATTAAAACGAAAACGAAAATGAAAATAAAAATTTAAATTTAAATTTAAATTAAAATTGAAATTGTAAAATTAAAATTAAATTAAAATTAAAATTAAAATTAAAATTAAAATTAAAATTAAAATTAAAATTAAAATTAAAATTAAAATTAAAATTAAAATTAAAATTAAAATTAAAATTAAAATTAAAATTAAAATTAAAATTAAAATTAAAATTAAAATTAAAATTAAAATTAAAATTAAAATTAAAATTAAAATTAAAATTAAAATTAAAATTAAAATTAAAATTAAAATTAAAATTAAAATTAAAATTAAAATTAAAATTAAAATTAAAATTAAAATTAAAATTAAAATTAAAATTAAAATTAAAATTAAAATTAAAATTAAAATTAAAATTAAAATTAAAATTAAAATTAAAATTAAAATTAAAATTAAAATTAAAATTAAAATTAAAATTAAAATTAAAATTAAAATTAAAATTAAAATTAAAATTAAAATTAAAATTAAAATTAAAATTAAAATTAAAATTAAAATTAAAATTAAAATTAAAATTAAAATTAAAATTAAAATTAAAATTAAAATTAAAATTAAAATTAAAATTAAAATTAAAATTAAAATTAAAATTAAAATTAAAATTAAAATTAAAATTAAAATTAAAATTAAAATTAAAATTAAAATTAAAATTAAAATTAAAATTAAAATTAAAATTAAAATTAAAATTAAAATTAAAATTAAAATTAAAATTAAAATTAAAATTAAAATTAAAATTAAAATTAAAATTAAAATTAAAATTAAAATTAAAATTAAAATTAAAATTAAAATTAAAATTAAAATTAAAATTAAAATTAAAATTAAAATTAAAATTAAAATTAAAATTAAAATTAAAATTAAAATTAAAATTAAAATTAAAATTAAAATTAAAATTAAAATTAAAATTAAAATTAAAATTAAAATTAAAATTAAAATTAAAATTAAAATTAAAATTAAAATTAAAATTAAAATTAAAATTAAAATTGAAATTGAAATTGAAATTGAAATTGAAATTGAAATTGAAATTGAAATTGAAATTGAAATTGAAATTGAAATTGAAACTAAAATTAAAATTAAAATTAAAATTAAAATTAAAATTAAAATTAAAATTAAAATTAAAATTAAAATTAAAATTAAAATTAAAATTAAAATTAAAATTAAAATTAAAATTAAAATTAAAATTAAAATTAAAATTAAAATTAAAATTAAAATTAAAATTAAAATTAAAATTAAAATTAAAATTAAAATTAAAATTAAAATTAAAATTAAAATTAAAATTAAAATTAAAATTAAAATTAAAATTAAAATTAAAATTAAAATTAAAATTAAAATTAAAATTAAAATTAAAATTAAAATTAAAATTAAAATTAAAATTAAAATTAAAATTAAAATTAAAATTAAAATTAAAATTAAAATTAAAATTAAAATTAAAATTAAAATTAAAATTAAAATTAAAATTAAAATTAAAATTAAAATTAAAATTAAAATTAAAATTAAAATTAAAATTAAAATTAAAATTAAAATTAAAATTCAAATACAAACTCAAATTAAAATTCAAATGAAAACTAAAATTAACATTAAAATTAAAAATAAAATTAAAATGAAAATGAAAAATAAAATTAAAATTAAATTTATAATTAAAATTAAATTTAAATTAAAATGAAAATTAAAATTAAAAATAAAATTGAAATTACAAATAAAATTAAAATGAAAATGGAAATGAAAATAAAAATGAAAATTTAAATTTAAATAAAAATTAAAACTAAAATTAAAATTAAAATTTAATTGTAAAATTTAAATTTAAATTAAAATTAAAACTAGACTTTAAATTAAAATTAAATTTAAATTGTTAAATTAAAATTAAAATTAAAACGAAAATGAAAATTAAAATGAAAATAAAAATTAAAATTTAAATAAAAATTAAAAACAAAATTAAAATTAAATTGTAAAATTAAAATTTAAATTTAAATTAAAATTAAAATAACAATTAAAACTAAAATTAAAATTCAAATTCAAATTAAAATTAAAATTCAAATTAAAATTAAAATGAAAACTAAAATTTAAATTAAAATTAAAATGAAGACTAAAATTAAAATTAAATTTAAATTTAAAATGAAAATTAAAATTAAAAATATAAGTGAAATTACAAATAAAATTAAAATGAAAATGGAAATGGAAATGAAAACCAAAATTAAAATTTAAATTACAAATAAAATTAAAATTAAAACGAAAATGAAAATTAAAATGAAAATAAAAATTAAAATTTAAATAAAAATTAAAAATTAAATTGAAATTAAATTGAAAAATTTAAATTAAAATTTAAATTAAAATAATAATTAAAACTAAAATTAAAATTAAAATTAAAATTCAAATCCAAATTCAAATTAAAATTCAAATTCAAATGAATACTAAAATTAAAATTAAAATTAAAAATAAAATTAAAATGAAAATGAAAAATAAAATTAAAATTTAATTGTAAAATTAAAATTTAAATTTAAATTAAAATTAAAATGAAAACTAGACTTTAAATTAAAATTAAATTTAAATTGTAAAATTAAAATTAAATTTAAATTGAAAATATAAATGAAAATCAAAATTAAATTTAAAATTCAAATTCAACTTCAAATTAAAATTCAAATTCAAATTAAAATTAAAATTAAAATGAAAACTAAAATTTAAATTTAAATTAAAATGAAAACTAAAATTAAAATTAAATTTTAAATCAAAATGAAAACTAGAATTAAAATTCAAATTAAAATTAAAATGGAAACTAAAATTTTAATTTAAATTAAAATTAAAAATAAAATTAAAATGAAAATTAAAATTAAAACTAAAATTAAAATTAAAATTAAAATTTAAAATAAAATTAAAATTAAAACAAAAATTAAAATTAAAAATAAAATAAAAATTTAAATTTAAATTAAAATTAAAAATAAAATTCAAATTAAATTTAAAATTAAAAATAAAATAATAAAATAATATTATTTAGTTTTTAGCTGAATGTTTCATTTATTTTTATTAATTATTTAATCAAACCCGACGTTTCGACGGTACATACCGTCATTCTCAGGGGCACAATTTTTACTACAATTTGAAAGAAAAATTTTATTTTTAGCAATTGTGCCCCTGAGAATGACGGAATGTACCGTCGAAACATCGGGTTTGATTAAATAATTAATAAAAATAAATAAAACATTAAGCAAAAAACCAAATAAAATTATTTTATTATAAAAAAAAAAAAGCTTAAAAAAGTGAATTAATTAAAAATAAAATTAAAAGTATAATTAAAATTAAATTTAAAAATAAATTTAAAGTGAAAATGAAAATTAAAATTCAAATTCAAATTCAGATTCAATTTAAAATTAAAATTAAAATTAAAATTAAAATTAAAATTAAAATTAAAATTAAAATTAAAATTAAAATTAAAATTAAAATTAAAATTAAAATTAAAATTAAAATTAAAATTAAAATTAAAATTAAAATTAAAATTAAAATTAAAATTAAAATTAAAATTAAAATTAAAATTAAAATTAAAATTAAAATTAAAATTAAAACTAAAAATAAAATTCAAACGAAAACGAAAATGAAAATTTAAATGTAAATAAAAATTTAAATTTAAATTTATAAATTAAATTTAAAATTAAAATTCAAATTAATATTATGAAATTAAAATTAAATTTAAAAATCAAATCAAAACTAAACTCACAAAATTTAAATTTAAATTTAATTTTAAATTTAAATTTAAATTTAAATTATAAAATTAAAATTAATTATTCAAATTAAAATTAACTTTAAAATGACAACTAAAATTAAAATAAAAATTTAGTTTATAATTAAATTTAAAATGAAAATGAAAATGAAAATTAGAATTAAAATTTAAATTAAAATTAAAAATTAAATTCATTTTAAAATTAAAGTTAAATTCATAAAATAAAAATTTAAATTTAAATTAATTATTGAAATTAAAATTAAAACTAAAATTAAAATTAAATTTCTATTTAAAATTAAAATTAAATTTAAAATTAAAATTATAATTAAAATTAAAATATAATTGAAATTAAAAATAAAATTAAAATGAAAATGGAAATGAAAATTAAAATTAAAACTAAAATTAAAATTAAAATTAAAATTAAAATTAAAATTAAAAATAAAATTAAAACGAAAATGAAAATTAAAATGTAAATAAAAATATTAATTAAAATTCAAATTCAAAATCAAATCCAAATCCAAATTCGAATTAAAATTCAAATTAAAATTAAACAAGAATTAAAATTAAAATTATAAAATAAAAATTCAAATTCAAATTAAAACTAAAATTAAAATTTCAATTAATATTTAAATTAAAATTAAAATAAAATGAAAACTAAAATTAAATTTAAAATGAAAATTAAAATTAAAATTAAAAATTTAATTGAAATTAAACATAAAATTAAAATGAAAATGAAAATTAAAATAAAAATTTAAAATAAAATTAAAATTAGAACGAAAATGAAAATTAAAATGAAAATAAAAATTTAAATTTAAATTAAATTTAAAATTGTAAAATTAAAATTAAATTAAAATTAAAATTAAATTTAAAGTGAAATGAAATTTAAAATTATAATTGAAATTAAAAATAAAATTTAAATTTAAACGAAAACGAAAATGAAAAATAGTGGAAAAAAATTATTGAGGTAGGTATCTTAATTATACGTACTCGTTCGAGATTTTAATTTTTTAACCAAATGTTATTGGTGATAAGATAACTGATAATGAATTGAAAATCAGAAATTTGTTTAATGGACTAAAATAAATAAATTATATGAAATGAATTCCGGAAACAAAAATATTAAATAGCATAATTTTTAATTTTGTGCTTTTAAATTTTTAGTTTTATTTTAATAAATTCGAAATTATTGATTGATATTTTATAGATATTGTAGAAAAAAACTGAAAATTAATAATTTTCCGCACATAAATTATTTATTCATAAATCGTGGTCAATAAAAAAAATAAAACCTAATGGGATGCAAATTATTTAGTTTCAGATTATTAATTATTAATTATTATTATAGTCCAAAAAAAAAGATCAATTTTTTAATGAACCTTCTCTTCTGCCTTCTCTAAAACACAAAAACCTACACAATCTTCTACTAAATGATCCAAAAGTGTGTTCGCATCAATATTTCAACAATGAGAAATATTCATTAAGAATGTGCTGCCAGTTAAATACACATTACACAAAACCTTATTGTTTTGGTAGCATAAATTACCTTTTGTGTTAATTTACCTGTGTGCGTTTGACATGCCTACATAATTATAAATTTTATAAATGATTTTCCTTTTAAATAAAAACAAATGAAAAATGTGAAAATACAATATTTTAATTACGAAATAATTTATAATTTTCGGTTCAAGCTTCCCACCCTATATTGCTTTCAGTCTAAACATTTATGTGGGTTTTGTTACAATTGAGTCTGCATTTAACAGGAAGGGTATAATTGTATGTATATATTTCGGAATTTTAATATTTTTTTAATTATCTTAATTGACACGAGGCCAAAATCATGATTATGTATTATATATAGATAGTCACTAATTATTTTAATTTGAGCTTATTCTTCTATTAATATTGCATTTGCATCCAATTAATACTCAATCAATTAAGACACGATTCTGTCAAATTCCTTATAACTTCTAATAGTGCATGTTGCAGTTCTGTTTTTCCTGTTATTAATGCTATTCTGAACTCTTCACGATCCATGCGGTTAGTTTGTGTTTAACAACAATAACCTGGCATCGTATTTTACACCCACATTTGTATGCAAATCTAATATCTGGGAATATTGAAATTATAAAGCAAAACAAAAATTATTCAGGCAGCCATTCACCTTTGATTTATTCAATATTTCAACGTCATACCTTTTATTCTTGATACACAAAAAAATTTTAATTGAATTTTAGATTTAAAGTTCTGCAGCAAACATTTCTTTAAATATTAATGAAGTCATCTTAACTATACCTATATACGACAACATGCATAATTTAAGGAAAATATTTGCATATAAATTGAAAATATTGTGTGACACACTCGTGTAGCTCTTCAAATCTTGTTTCCAAGCATAACATTACTATTCAACAAGTTATATTTGTATAGATGGCAAATCACCTGCCACATTTTCGAATACCTCATTAAACCATTAGTAATAATTTTTCGTATTTTGTCACAATAAAGTCCTTACCACAATGTACCCTATAAACATGATTAACATGTTTTGATAATGTCATTTAAAATCAACACAAACAGAAGGAGGTAAGTATTATACAAAGGGATATGTAATATGTATGTATACGAGTATTAACAGCAACAAAAAGATTGTGATACATGTGACTGTGCATGTGACATCTTTTTTTTTTCTTATTTACCTCATAACAAAAATTCGGAAAATCTATCAACGATTTTAACTTGTCTCTCTGTGTGCTGTATGCCCAGCTGGAAACAACTTTGTTTCACAATTTCACATAAAATACTACATTTGTTTGTTTTGTACAAAAAATCCAATTATGCGCGCCATTTATTTTCTGGACATGAAATTAACAATGACCACATACATTACATTGAACAAATATTTTTTCAAATCAATCGATTTATAATTTGCTTTTTCACAAACAGCTCAACCACATTCTCGAGGGGTATCATATACATAATATGTAAATACAATAATGCAAATGGAATGCCATTACCTACCGTTCACAATATAGTTTTATGTGTGTGTGTGTATGTGTGCTTGTATGTATTTCAGATAGTGGAAACATTTTATACACATTTCATATGGATATCACAATATGAAAAGCTAATAAAAAAAAACAAGAAAACTGTAATCTGATAAGCAAATACATAAAGACATTTTATTTTTGTATCCAATATAGCACATTGGAATTGGAAAGATATTGGTTTGGTGATAAAAGAATACAGAATGAATAAAAAAAATTATTTGAATGAGACAATATTGTCGAACAGAGAGAAATGGATTTGATAAGGAATTTTCCAAACAAAACGGAAAAATGTGATTTTCTTTTTATTGCGTTCTATTTTATTGTTATCATTCATACATGTATGTGGATTGGAAATGAATTGAATTTAAAAAATTTATGAGAAGATTAGTGGAAATTTGACATATATTTGATCTGGGGATGGGGTAGATATATTGCTAGGATAAATTTTATTTTTACAATGAGGTTAATGAATCTATTGTAGAATTTTATTAGGAGCGGATTTGGTTCGGGAGAATAGATTTTCTAACGAAGAAGGTCTTCCTTCAAATTGAAAATTTAAACATTATAACGCCAGAGCATCAATTTTTGTCGTAAAACGAAAGTTTCGATTTTTATGTGCATTTATTTTTAGTATTTTGTTTGGAAACGAAAATCGTAACTCTCAAGTCTCATTTTACGACCAAAATCCATGCTCACGAGAATAGAATAAAAGAAGCAAACGATATGAAATCAATATCTGACCTGTAGCAAATTAAATTAGCTATGACTATGACACAAATCTTCTAGAAATATAACATTTGATTTGATTTCGGGCAGTTTCGGGATATTTTAATTTGGGATTTTATTTTCGGTCCATTTTATTAGGTAAATATTTTCTGGAGTATTTTCAAAACACTTAGACTTAACACCACCATTAAACGTTTCTCAAAATTTAAAGAAAATAAAATTGCAGAATGCATTTCGATGTAATAGTACATCATCATCAGCTGCGTTTTTGTGTCTGTTTTTGGGGGGTTTTGTTATTTCAGATTTTTATTAATTTGATTTTTGTAATTATTCTGAATTTTAAATTAGAAACGATAAATTATAGCAATCCCAAAATTCGAATTTTATGGTTATAATAAAAATTTCGCGTTTAGACCAAAATCCAGGATTGTAATTTTTTTTTTTTTTTTCGCTGGCGCTACATCCCATCGAGGAATTTATTATGTAGCCGTAATTTTTTCATCATTCACCGGGAATCCAACCCGGGACCTCCAGAGCTTGAATCAAGCATGCTGACCACTGTGCCACCGGGGCGGCACAGGATTGCAATTCTTATCTTAATCCGTCATTTTAAAATTCTTCCATCTTAATCCGAGACATTCTTAGATTTTAAATAAACATTTGGCATTTTCATTGAAAAGTCTAATTCCGGTTCAAATTTTTATTTTCGCGGCATTCAATTAAACATTCCATTATTAGAATTAGGAATTTTAAATTATTTCATTCAAATTTTAAAAATTAATTATCTATGTCCTGAAATTATAAGTTCAAAATTCAGAATTACAAAACAGCGGAAGGAATGTTTGAAGTCAATTGCGTGAAAGAACTATACATTGATTGTTTCCAGAATTTTTCTAGTTGGAAGATTTTATCCCAAAAGAAGGGTATCCCAAAATAAACTGACATTTTAATTTTTTTAATAAAACAGATAGATAAAATTTTTATTTATTTGAAAGAAGGGACATGGAGGTGAAGTGGTTTGTTGATATGAATAAGCCACATAATCTTGTTAGGCGATTACTTTATTTGGAATTAGAGTCATCGTATACGGCTGATTCATTCATCGGCGCATTGAAAAGGTTCGTGTCTAGAAGATGTATACCAGTCAACATGTACCAATCACGACAACGGTACAAATTTTGTGGGCGGCGACACATCTCTACATTGATATTATAAAAAGTAATGAGTTATCCAGATTTCATGGATAAAATATTACAGTACTGAGTGAAAAATAAGACAATATTCCAATCTACCTTTAGCACCAAATTTTGGCGGACTATACAGCAACGCTATTGATGCAAGAGACTTGGAGAGCTGATATACAGTAGGATCATAATCTGCCAGAAGCTATAGAAAAAAAATGGAAAAAGTATAAAACCGAATTAGGGGAATTAAGCAGAATAAAATTACCAAAATGACATGGGTACTTCCGTAAAGAAAGAAGAAGATGGAAAACGGCAGGCCGAAAAAGAATGCGAAGAAGAGAAACTCGATGATGTGTATTTGGGCGGTGGCAAATCTACCGTCAAATTGGAAGCCAGCGAAATAAATTCTGAGAATTCTGGAAGCAGTAGTGAAGATGAGAAACGATCAGAAAAAATCTATTCAGCAAGCAGCCCCTCCTACAGTGATTCGGAAAAAGAAAAAGAGTAAAATTAGTTCAAAGAAATACAAGGCAAATATTTATTTAGATCCAACGCAAAAACAATAGCTATTGTTTTCCTTTTTCTTCTTGTACTTTCTAATACAAAACGATAGCCGTCGAAAATAGTCGTCGAATTGCATAGTAAGGCCTCAGTTTTCATCAAAACTAAAGATGAGTTAAACAAAACTTGATTATCCCGATTTGGAATGGTTTGTTCACATGCCAATTTTTGAACGGGCCGTAACAAATTTTTCCGTTCGCATCAGTATTGGTAACAATCGCGATATAGGTTTTTGGAAGATCGACCTGGTTGAGTTTTATTAAAAAATTAAAAATAGAAATTTAATTCTATTTATACAGAGAACTACCAGAGGTCGTTGTCTTTAGAATAAAATAAATTAAATAATAATTTTAGGGTACTATCCATAGAATCCGATTTCTTAGGAACTACTAACCATGAAGGGAGCTAATTTTTGATTAGCCCATTTAACTCAAATTTGCTTAGACTACCCTCAGCTCCGACGGTATTAACCAAAAAACTACTACAAATCTTTGACGAAACTTTTAACTATTCTGTATTGTGCAAAAAAGCAGAAAATCAGATTCAAATTTTCATTCGGCAGCCATTGCCTCTGTCCTTTCTAAGGTGCTACAAACAATAATCCATTTCATTCTGATGTAATAGCTGAAACAACAACAACAGCTTAGACCACAATCGAATCGATCGGTGATGTAACTAACCTCCCCAGCAAGGCACAAGAGATTAAACTACAAGTTCAGAGCAATTGAACTTCCGAGTAGGTTGGTTTCTTAGATTTTTTTTTTTTTGCCATAGAATTCAAGTGGTGGTGGATGGCGCGACTTTCGTTCCTGATACATCAAATGTTAGTGTTTCTCAGCGATCCCTTCTTTGACTTATGCGTAATATTAAGACCGTATTCATTTTCAACTCCAGTGAAAGGTAGAATATTATTTCATTTTAAGTTTCATAATACATACCTGCAAGCTTAGAATTAAGGGATTAAGGTGGATTAAATCGTATTATGCAAAATGAAATGACTAACTGTCAAAAATTAAACAGCATAAAATATTAACTAAATATTTACTGGATGGGTTAAACGCTGTGCTTCACCAAGTTTATTTTATTCCCTAAAAAATATAATTTGTCCTACTCTAATTTGTTATGCGGAGGCAGATATAAGACATAGGCATCTTCCAAAGAATTGGAATAACTTCTCTACTTAAATTATGTGTTAGTTAAAATCTTGGAAATTCTTGGATTATACAAATTTTCTGTTTTCTGTTCTTCTATTTATTAATTCTTTTCAAAATAGATACCTTGCCAGATCATACTTTATATATTGACTTCTAAACTTTAATTGCACAATTTTTACGCAAAATGTAAATTTTCGGAATTTCAAATTCTAGAAAACTTAACCTGAAAATTTTGAAATCTTCTAATAAACGTATCTACTATTTTATTACGAATTTTCACATTACCAATTTATAAAATTCAGAATCATAATCCTATAAATTATGAAAATTCCAGAAAATCAAAATAATAAATCAAATCTGCAAAATTAAAAATTTTAAAATTTTAAGCTCACATGGTATACAAATTCTGAAATTGATTTGTAAATTTAATCTTTAATCTCACGAATTGCACTGAATTTTTAAAAATATTAACTTCTATTAATTGATTAGTTTTGTTCAAAATAAATAACTTTTCAGACTCTTCATTGGATAATTTCCAAAACTACAGTTGCGCAATTTTCGAATTTTCCAAAATTCTGAAATTCTTTATAATAATAATTTTATAGGTACAGAAATTTTTAAATTTTTCAAAAAATTCAAAATTTGAAGTTAAATCCGGAGAATTGTACTGGATTTTAAGAAATTAAGAATTTTCAATTATTAACCTCTGAAGAAAGTTTAAAGCAAAACGTAAATTTTGAAATTTTTAAAGTTCTGAAAATCTTCAAGTTGAAATTTTCAAATTTGGTAATTTTAATTTATTTTATTTTTTATAACCAATTGTTCCTCAATTCCTTGAGATTAAAAAGATTAGGAAAATCCGAAACTAAATCAATCAATTGTGCACTTCCACAAGGTATAGGCCATTTTTAAATATAAACAAATTTGAAAATTTGATCTTAAACCTTGAGAGCTAAACAATTGTACTGAATTTTTTAAAACGTTGAATTTTTAATAATTAATCTCTTAATAAATAATAAAGCAATACGTAATTTTTTAAATTTCCAAAATTCTGAAAATCTGAATGTTATACTAGGTATATAGCTGTCCCTAAATTCTTCGAAAATTTTAATTTTACAAATTACCAATTTACAAAATGCAGAATTAAAATTCTGATAATTCCGAAAATTTAATAAAATCTGAAACTAAATCATTTCTGAAAACGTTTTGTTTTCGAATTTTGGGCATTATCACATGGTATAGAATTTCCGAATTTTGAAAAATATTGAGTTTTCAATTGTTAAATACTGCAGAACATCTGTCTTCTTTGTGATCTTATATTTATTAGCGTTTTAGAAAAATTTCAAAATTTGATTTTAAATTTTACCGAATTTAAAAAAAATTAAAATTTGAATTATTAACATCTGAATAAAATACAAAATTCTAGATACTTATATTGTATGCAACATCATAAAAATAATTAAAAATTATGTATTTTGAGACTCTAAGCCTTTTTAAAGTCTTTATTTTTAAATTAAATTTCCAATTTTACAACTTTATGAATTTTATTTATTATAATATAAATTGATAGTATAATAAATTGTTGATGTTGTCGCGTCCACCGATGATCAGGAAAAGAGAACGAACCAACAATTAAATTTTGCTTGTCAAAAATAAATTATGCTATAAATGTAAGGATGTACAAAAAATTATTTACACGGCAAACAGCGCCAAATTTAAAAGTTAATTATATAAATTGACTAGCTGAGCCCGGTCCGCCTTGCTGGCCCTAAGTCCACCGACTTCGAGATATTTGTAATTTTTCGATTTTACGGGTATTTGTTGTTGTTGTTTTACAAAGAGCGAGTTCATTTCAGGAAAAAAATCATAACTCGAGAATGACTGAACCGATTTTGGATTTCAAAATCAACTAACCATCATCACTCCTCCCTTCACCTTCCCTAAAAATGTTATGGCAATCGGTTAAGCCGTTCTCGAGTTATGGAGTGACAATCAAAATGTATTATAGATTAGTCATTAATTGGTAACTTAATAATAATTTATTACGTAATTTTTACAAAGTTTGTTTGACAGCTGACAATATTTTGATTTTACTAAATTGAATAACATTAGTAATTATCAAAAATAGTTAATTTAGTATAAGTTACAATATAATTAAAAACTATACTAATTAGTGGCAATTAAGAAATTAATACAAAAAGTGTATAATATATATTGTTAATGAATCTAACTACTACTAATGTATTTTCTACTTTAGATATCGGAACAGCCCAAGTTATATACAGAAAAAAGAGGTAGTATATTCCTGTGTCTTATTTTCGTCTTTCTTTGCGCATGACGTCACGTGAAGACAAAAAAGCAGACATTTATATGAAGTTTGGCGGTTTTTTGATTAATTTTTTAAATAAATCAAGAATAATCATATTTTTTTTTGACAAACCGTATTTACAATTGATAATGATAGTTTACCGAGACCCTTTTTATTCTTTATATTTTTTTTATGGTCCAAATATTTGTGAAATAATTCTTTCGAGTGTATAATGTCTAAGATAAATGGAAAAAAGCGTAAACAAAATTATGAATACATAACATAAAACAATTAAATTATTAAATGTTTTTGGTCATTTACGTACCAATTATTAAAACTTTTATTTTTTTACGTTATGTACTCAAATTGTTGTTGAAATTAAATAAAACTATAAATTAAAATTAAATCTCTGGCTTATTTCATTTATTGTGTTTTCGCTACAACTAAATCAAAACACCCATTCACTGTTTAGTGTTCTATATGTGTTCTTATCAGAAGTACAATTGATAGTTTTGTTGCAATAGGAATTATTCAAATTTAGTATATTTAAAATCGAACACTCCCAAATTTTTGAATTAAATAATTAAAATCAAATCGTTCTCTGCATTAAACAAAAAAATTATACTCATAAATTTCAAAACTTATTATGCAATGTGCTCAAACAGTCTGCTCTAGACACGAATATTAAAACATGCCTCTTTTCGCGATTTAATTCCGAAAGTATTGCAGTATATAACTAAAATCAAAATTGAAATGTTTAATTTTAACAAAAAGTCGAAAAATAATTAATGGCAAAAATAAAAAAAATTCATTTATTTTCCATTTATTTAAAAAATTAATAAAAATATCACTAAACTCCATATAAATACCAGCAATTTTGTCTTCACGTGACGTCAAATTGTGAAAAAAGGATAGCAACAGCATGCGCAATATTATACCTTATTTTCTGTATATCTTGGGAACAGCCTGACATCAACAAAATGGTTACAAATATTATGTAATAATTATATAAATGTGTTAGTGTATATAAAATAAAGTTTGTGTTTAAAAAATGTGTATAAGATATTAAATTGTTTTACTTTTATGTAGTTTTCAGGTTATGATGTGTGTTAAATGGTGTTGGTTTGTGTTGCGTCAACTCCTGCCCGCCTTGAAACACTTGTGCTTTCAATTCTATATTATCACCATAACTGATCGGGAATGGACAGACCTTTGATATAGCCCGTTTAACCTGTCCTTGAGCAGTCTTGAGAGTGACGACTCTTACATTTCCATCTTGACCACGATGAACAGTAATGATTCGTCCAAGTCGCCATTTCAGTGGTGGAAGGTTTTCATCCTTCAGAACTACTAATTCTCTAACCGCTACGTTTCGTTCCTTCGTCTTCCACTTCCGACGATGCTGAAGTTCTGCCAGGTACTCATTAGACCATCTTGACCAAAAATGCTGATGAATTTGTTGAACCAACCTCCACCTTCTTAACGTTGAAATGTTTTCGTCCTCAATATTCGGCTCAACGATCGCAGTTAATGGTTTGCCAATAAGAAAATGACTGGGTGTAATAGCTGTGAAATCATCTGGATTTGACGAATTTGAAATTAAAGGCCTCGAATTCAATACGGCTTCTATTTGTTTTATGACGGTATTGAGCTCTTCGAACGTCAAAGAGGAATTTCCGACGACCCGCCTTAAGTGAAATTTAGCAGATTTCACCGCTGCTTCGTATAACCCGCCAAAGTGTGGTGACGCAGGTGGAGCGAAGTGCCATGTTATTCCGTCAGCTTGACACATGCGTATGATGTCATCATTATGTTTCTGAGAAGAAAATAATTTAAATATTTCATTTCATTCGGAATTGGCTCCGACAAAATTAGTTCCATTGTCGGAAAATATGTTAGAGCACAATCCTCTCACTGCCACAAATCTTTTTAGTGCACCAATGAATGCAGCGGTTGTCAACTCTGTCACCAGTTCGAGATGCACCGCCTTAACTGCAAAACATACGAATACGCATATGTATGCCTTTCTAGGAGCCTTCCCTCTTATTTTGTAATGTACATAAACTGGGCCGCAATAGTCCACGCCGACATTAGAAAATGGTGGTGCACATTTGATGCGTTCTGGAGGCAAATTGCCCATGATTTGAAGAACTCCGGTTGGCCTTGTTTTGAAACATCGAATACAACTCCGGAACACCCTTTGGACAAGCCGTCTTCCTTGTAGCGGCCAATAATCTTGTCTTACTGCAGCGAATAACGCCTGTGGACCAAGGTAATTTAGGAGGGTAAGTGTAAAAAATGCTTGAATGGTAACAGGATCGGGTGTTTGGAACTATAAGGAATTGCGGAATGTTGTAGTCGCCCGCCAACTCTAATTACGTTTTCGTCATCTAGAAAAATGGATAAGCTGTTTAGCTGACTTTTGTTTTGAAGTGGCTTCTTAGATTCAAGCATCGGTAGTTCACTCGGAAATTCTATTCTTTGGACTAGTCTTATGATAGACCGTAGTGCAACGTTCAGCTCTTCTTGACTCAGATGTCCAAATTTTCGAGTATCTCTATTGCTTCCTTCAGTGTTGTGTAAAAATCGAAGAATATATGCCACGACGTTCCGAAGAGAGATAAAACTATTTTTAAATTTGATGCGCTGTAGTAGGCATTCGTTACCATCTTGCACCGTCGTAAGTACTCATTTTTGAAGTTTTCGTTCTGGACTATCTAATTCGCACCAAGATTTGTTTAAATTCCAGGACTCTTCAGGCTTTAGCAAATACTCCGGACCATTAAACCAAATTGACACCTTGCCAAATTCTTTCGGCATGACTCCTATTGAACTGATATTTTGGATTTTCGCCACTCGATTGGCGACAAATGTTTTCCAATATGATGGATTACCCTCGATCCATAACAGTACGATTTTCGAATCCGTCCAATAAAATTTTTTGGCAATAGTAAGATTGAGAATCGGTTCAATTTTAGCCATTGTTTGTGCTAGTAATTGCGCTGCACACAATTCTAATCTGGGCAATGTGGTGGTTTTCAAAGGCGCTACCTTTGACTTAGCGCACATTAATTTCACTGTGACGACATCATTCATGTTAACACTACGTATATAAATAGCACATCCGTAAGCCTTCTCGCTAGCATCGGCGTATCCATGTAGCTGAATTGATTTCGTTTCTGCATCTGAAAATATCCACCGATCTATGCGAAGATTATTAAGCAGCTGTAAACTCGTTCTGCAATTGTGCCATTTTGTATGTAAGTTTTGTGGTAAAGCTGCGTCCCAATCTTGTTTTAATAGCCACAATTGTTGCATGAAAATTTTTGCAAGTATTATGACTGGTCCGGTTAACCCAAGGGGATCGAAAATCCTTGCGATGTCTGCTAAGACCGTACGTTTGGTTATACGGTTTGTGTTGTCTATCAGTTTCACGTTGAAACGAAACTGATCGAAATGAGGTTGCCAAAATAAGCCTAAGGTTTTGATGGCATCGCTGTCATTAAGACTTAGTAATTTTTCGCGACTTTCAGTTGGAATATCTGATAATAAAGTTGGATGGTTTGAACACCATTTCTTTAGTTCCATTCCAGCCGTGCTTAGCATGATTTGAGTTTTTAAGCACATTGCGTCCTCCAATGAATTTGACCCGGTTAGCACATCATCTACGTATACCTCCCTATGAATCACTTCACTCGCCCGCGGATAATTATTTGCTTCATCTTGTGCAAGCCGCTGCAAGCACTTCGTTGCTAAATATGGCGCGGACGCCGTACCATACGTGACCGTTTGCAATTGAAAAGTAGTTAACTGGTCGTCTTTTGTATTTCGCCATAGGATAATATTGAAGGTGAGCATCGTTTTCGGATACCCTTATCTGGCGATACATTTTAACAATATCTGCACTAAATACGATTGAATGAGTCCGGAATCGCAATAAAATAGATAAAATGTCTTGTTGGACCACGGGTCCGACCATTAATATATCATTTAATGATATTCCCGAAGAAGTTTTGGCCGACGCATCAAAAACGACGCGGAGTTTTGTTGATGTGCTTTCTGGCTTCAAGACACAGTGGTGCGGCATATAATAATGATGGTCAGCAATGTTTTCTTCGTCAATAGCTCTCATGTGCCCAAGAGCTTTATATTCATCGAGAAATTGACTATATTCCTGCTTCAAGGGAATATTTTTGTTTAGCCGGGCTTCTAAGCTGAAGAAACGTTTTTCAGCTATAGACCGGGAATTACCTAAATTCGACAGTGACTTTAATAATGGTAATGAAACAATAAATTTACCTTCTGGATCCCGGGCAACAGTATCGTTGAAGTGCTGTTCACAGTTTTCTTCCTCAGGAGTTAAAGTAGAAACGGCTGGTTCACAGGTCTCTATTTCCCAGAATCTCTGAAGAAACTTGTTTGTATCTTGTTCCTCGGCGTCGTCAGTCGTTGCAACGTTACAGATGTACGCCTGTTGTGCGTTTATTGTTGACCTTCCAGAAATTACCCAACCTAATACGGTATTTTGTAATACAGGTAAATCATCAGACATTTTGATTTGACCTACTGAAAGTAAATTAAAAAATAACTGTGCTCCAATTAGCATATCAATCTTCTGAGGAGCATCGAAATGTGGATCCGCCAGCTGAATATTGCTCGGAATTTGCCACGATGATGTGTTCATTCTCAGTGCCGGCTATTTATCGGTTATTTTGGGCAATACGTGTACTTGCAATTTGGTTGAAAATGAATTAATGCATGATTGAATTGTCACAAATGCTTGCGACTGACATGCTACTGTTGAACTTCCGATCACGCAGACAGGTGTTTGGCTTCTCTCATATTTTAAATTTAGTTGTGCCCCAAATGACTGCGTAATAATAATGCTCGGCCCAGTAGTGCTGATCCATCCTTATTTAACACCTTAATTACAGCCGTCGCTAAATAAACATAACCATTAGAAGTATTATTTGTTGAGTAAGAATCAATGGTTTCGGCTGTAGTATGTAATGACACAGATTCGGCTTTGATTGAAGCTTGATTTACAATTTGTGTATCTTTCATATCACTAGCCTTATTTAATGGTTCACTATGAGATTGAGTATGGCGTGCGTTGTCAACGTGTAAAAAGGTGTGATGTTTCGCATTGCATTTAAAACATGATGCCTTTGATGGACACGAGAGCGTTGTGTGACCCGATTTTAAGCAGTTGGAAAGTTCGATGATGTAACAAAGGCGGATTGAGATCGAGTATTTGGCCGACGAACCGATTGGCCCGAATTATTTGATGGTACATGCGTTATTGGCTTCAAATCACTACTACCTTCTAAGTTCTGGCATCGACGATTTAGAAATTGAAACATCTCCTCCAATGTGCATAAACGGTCAGCTGGGGATTCGTCATCCCATTTTGTACGTGTTTCAGGATCAATCTTTGTATATACCAGATGCACTACTAAATCGTCCCATTGTTGAGTGGGCCGGCCTAATGAAGTTAATGATCGTAGATGAGCATTAATACAATCAACAAGTTCACGAAGCTGTTCAGGCGATGGTGTCGCAATTGATTTTAGTGCAAAAATGGATCTAATATGTTCCGAACAAATGAGTTTTTTATTGTTGAACCGCTCTGATAACAGCTTCATAGCTTCGTGATAATTCTGACCAGTTAATTCGAGTGAGTCTATTACTCGGGATGCACTGCTTGTTAACGAATTTCTTAGATACTGGAACTTTGAAACATCTCCTAGCGTTTCATTGCGATGAACAAGTGTATCAAAAGCTTCATGAAATTCTAACCACTTCGTATAATCTCCCGAAAATGGTTTTATTTCAATTTTAGGCAATCGCACAGATGTACCTTGCTTCTGAACAGTCTCTTTTTTATGGGTAGGGACTCCTTCCTCTTTCTTAAGTTTGCACATGAGCCCTTGCAGAGCCGGTTTAATAAAGAAATACGATTCTTCGAACTCTGATCTAATTTTCTTTCCTATTTCTAAAGGATCAAGAGCTTCTAGAGCAGTCTGAGCAATGCAAATATTTTCGAATGTTTTATCTAAATTTGATAACCGTAAGTCTAGCTCAGGGTACGACGCCGTTGCACCACACTGCGTTACAAACTTTTTTGCCCGTTCCATTTGCTCGATATAAACTAGACGCTGCGTTTGTAATCGAGTTATTTTAACGTCAGCCATTTTTGAATAATTTTAAATAATCACAACACTATGTTCAATTAATAATATTGTATTGAATTAAATTGATTTAAATTACGAATTTTATGATCAAAATTGTTCGAGATTAATTTAATCTAATTAGAGAGAAACGTCTCTTTTTTTTATTACACGCACGTGGGTTTAATTGGTATTCACCGTAAATTTACAGTTTTACACACCTTTGTTTTTAAATAATAAATTTCAATAATTACTTCCCTGACTTGTTGAGGTTATCCAAAATTCCAATTTGAGGTTATCCAACTGTATATTAATAATGCTAAGCACGGCTGAGCTGATTAAAGTTGAAATGGAGTTGTAATTTCTCCAAAATGGTTATTTCCAAAACGAAACTGGATGATGAAAAATTATCGGCGAATTTGAAATTTGTATGATTATTGGGATACGATCCCACTTCTGACACCAATGATGAGAATCTAAGATTTTTTTTTTTTTTTTTTTTTTATACATCCTAATAATTTATTACGTAATTTTTACAAAGTTTGTTTGACAGCTGACAATATTTTGATTTTACTAAATTAAATAACATTAGTAATTATCAAAAATAGTTAATTTAGTATAAGTTACAATATAATTAAAAACTATACTAATTAGTGGCAATTAAGAAATTAATACAAAAAGTGTATAATATATATTGTTAATGAATCTAACTACTACTAATGTATTTTCTACTTTAGATATCGGAACAGCCTGACATCAACAAAATGGTTACAAATATTATGTAATAATTATATAAATGTGTTAGTGTATAACAAATGAAAACAAAACCAACATTAATGTATTACAAGCCTGACTATCCTAACTGATTTTTCGCTTATACATGAAAGTATTGGTGATCGGATACACTATATAAATTGTAGACAAAACAAAACATACGAAGTTTCCCACCAATACTTCCAAGTATAAGCGATTTAATGTAAGAAGGTATCTGTGTACCTCATTACGGAATCAGGCTTGTAGTACATTTGTGTTGGTTTTGAATGAAAATGATATAAAATAAAGTTTGTGTTTAAAAAATGTGTATAAGATAATGGGCCAGATACTCGATATCTAGCAATTCGCAAATCGGTAAATATGGCGGATTTGCGAATCGTAAATTTATTTGCGCACTATAATCAATAAATATTTCCACAAACATTTACGTAGATGCGCATACTTTAAAACGCTCGCAAAATCTCTACGATTTGCTCGTGTATGACATTTCTAGCAAATTCGCAAAAAATAACTGCTTATCTGAGTATCGAGTATCTAGCCCATTAAATTGTTTTACTTTTATGTAGTTTTCAGGTTATGATGTGTGTTAAATGGTGTTGCTTTGTGTTGCGTCAACAATGTACTTAAATTGTATAAGTGCTTTGAAGGAATGACAGCTTGAAAATTGCGAGTTCCCTTTATTGTTTTTAATTTCTCGAATCTATCAGTTTGTTATTGGACTTATATTCAGCATCTGAACAAAATTCAAAAATCATATCAAGGATTTTGCACATTTCAATAATTCTTCCGCATTAGTTATGATACCATCGTATTCGTTGGTGAGACTGGCTCGGTCCCTTTCCATATGCTATTCATAATTTTTTTTTAATTTTATAATGTAATATTCAGTAATAAAGATAAATCAAGAGTTTTAGTTTTCCAAAATTTCATGAATTTTTCGAAGCACAAGTAAACTGCTTTGATGTTATGGTGAAGAAAATCTGATATTACAACGAATCTAGGGTAGTAGTGCTGCAATTTTCTCCTACTTTTTTGTAAATTATAAATACAAATAGTCGCTTACTTGTTATTCCAATGAAAAGCTTATGCTGCATTTTGCATTATAAATGCATAATTTTATGCAAAGGCACAAGAAACAAGTATGTACCTCCGTAGGCATTATATTGTAAAATAAAAATGTTCAACCACGCGCATACAAGCGTTGTCTGTTAATCTAGTAACCGATCCAGTATTGCAGTATTTATGGCTACAGCGGCTCCCAACACAGGCACAGGAAATCTTATTCTGTATGGACGACTCAAACCTGCAAAGGTTAGCAAACGTACATGGAACACAATCAAATAATTTGGCAGCTCAAATCACCATCCTTTCACAACGAGTGGAGGAACTGTTCGGTCGATTCGGTGAATCTGGAGACAAGTTAAATCGTAGACGATCTTAAAGTCTTAATTTCGCTAACTTCCCTTGTCAAAGCAGTAGTTCGCGTTTAAAGGAACAGGTCGCGAAACATCCAAATTGCTGGTATCATCACTAATACGGCAGCCATGCCAGAAAATGCATAAAGCCAATCCGGGAAACGAATAGGCACTTCACTTCATGCGGTAAGTGATGGTAGCCATAATTAAAAAAGCCGGCTAATTAGAATTTTTCCGTCATACCACCAACAAAGCTCGAAAAATCCAACCCATCAGCATTTAAATTATTTACAGCAAATTCGACAACCATCGATACGTACGGATACAGAAATCTTGTACTCAACATAGATCTTTGCCGACCCTTAATATGGAAGTTCGTTGTGGCTGCAGTCGACCGATGCATTTTGGTTGCCCATTTTTTATCATTTCGGTTTATTGGTCGATATTAAAAAAAATAAAAAATCATCGATCATATCACGAATATCAACGTACAAGGTGTATCCATTCAAATCCCATTGTATGGCATCACTACGATCGAATACGATTTGGTACAATCCGAGATACTGGAATTATTACAGGAATTCAAAACTGTTACCCGCGAGTCGACCAACTTAAACGCTGTAAAGCACAACGTAACTCATTACATCGAGACTACGGGGCAACTCTGTCACGCAAAACTATGACGTCTAAACGCTGACAATCTAAAAATAGCTAACGCTGAAATCGAAGCTTGGACAGCACAAGGAGTTTGTCGACCCTCTAAAAATAATTGGGCAAGTGGGCTATGCGGTGACTACAGAACCCTAAACTCGGTAACAATTTCGTGACGAATTTCGCAGACCAACTCGAATACCATATTTTCAAACATCGGCTTCGTTTGTGCCTATCACCAGGTACCCATCGATGACAAGGACATCGAGAAAATGGCGATCATCACTCCATTTGGATGGTTCGAGTTTCCGCGCATGAGGAAGAAAATCTCAAGCACCTACGTATAGTTGTTCAGCGGTTAAGGGACGCGGGATGGGTAATCAACCTGAACAAATATGAATTCGCCCGCGACAAAATATCCTTCCTCGGATTTCACATCTCAGCAGACGGTGTGTTACCCAACAAACAGCGAGTTGAAGCAATTCAGAATTTTCCACAATCAGCTATAACCGACGGTATTCTTCGTTTTTTGGGGATGATAAACTATTATCCTATTTTCCTCCCCAAAGCTGCACACGACCAGGCAATTCTGTACGACTTCATCAAAGGAGCATGAATCCATCAAGGCGTTCGAGCTATGCAAATCATAACTAGCCGAATGCACTCAGCTTACTTATCCTGTCCCAAGAGCTAAATTCACTATCTTCGTCGACACATCAAACGCAGCAAAGGGAGCGGTACTGCAACAATTTACCAAAAAAAATTGGCAACCACTCTTCTTTCTTCTTTCATTCCCGAGAGCTAAGCGATATTAGCCACCTATTCGGCTATAAAACATTTCAAAAATTTTGTCTAGAGTCGAGAATTCAGTGTATTCTGAAATCATAAGCTGCCGTTAGCGTACGCACTTTGGTAAAATTCCGAAAAGGCATCAGCAAGGCAACGACGCCATTTGAATTTCATATTCTATCGAATTCTATCACGTATAAACCAAATCCACCTCGGAAACAGCATTGACTAAGCTGACGTGGATCTCGCAAGAGTAATGGAAACAAACACGTCTTAAACGTTCGAGAAAATTCCATTATTCGAAACAAACAAGGAAATCTTATGTGACGTTTCAACCGGCACACAATGTCCGTTCATTCCCAAACCATTCCCTCGACGGGTATATGAATGTTTGCACAGTGTTTCTCACCCAGGAATTCGCGCCAAGGCAGAACCAATCGGAAAAAATTCATATGGCCAGTGATAAATCAGGAGATACACTCTTGAGTCAAACAGTGCATTCAATGTCAAAAATGCAAAATTTAGAGACACGTGTCGAGCGAAATGGGAAATTACCCACCGACCAGCAAACGATTCGACGAAATCCACATCGATATTGTCGAACCTCTACCACCTTCAGAAGGTAATTCATACTGCCTAACTATAGTCGCGGATATCAAAACAGACACTATAGCGGAGGCACTTATCAAAACATGGATCAGCCGATTCGGCATACCATCAATCATTGTGACCGAAATAGGTGCACAATTCGAGTCAACTCTGTTCAATAAGCCCTCAAAATCTCTGGGATTCCTTCGCAAATGCGTCACAGTCACAGCCTACAATCCGGCGTGCAACCTATCATAGAACGGTGGAATCGAAGTTTTAAAGCCACAATAATGTGCGTAGCTGAAAAACAATGGACAAAATCTCTACCCATAATAATGCTCGATTTAAGAATAATCTTTCGAGAAGACTCTCAAAGCACAGCAGCTGAACTCGTCTATGGAGAAACCATCCGACTGCCAGCGGAGTATATTCAAATCGGAATCCGCATTCATCACACAACTATAAAATCAATTCACAGACATCCCATTTTGGTTTTCATAAAAATAAAAATTATGAAAATTTTCATCCATAAACAGATGAAAAATGAAAATCAATTTCGACACAAACGGTCTTTCGACATTCGGCCTTTCCACAGTATCGGCTTTTCGATATTCAAGCTTTCGGCCTTTTCGGCCCTTTCGGCCCTTTCCACCTTCCAACAACCGGCCTTTCGGCACATTCGGCTTTTCGACACATTCGGCCATTCGACATTCGGCCTTTCGGCGTTCGGCCTTTCGACATTCGGCCTTTCGACACAATCGGCTTTTAAATATTAGGCTCTTCAGCCCTTTCGGCCTTTCGACAATCGGCCTTTCGACACAATCGGCTTTTCAATATTAGGCCATTCAGCCCTTTCGGCCTTTTAACATTCGGCCTTTCGCCACATTCGGCCTTTCGACGTTCGGCCTTTCAGCCCTATTCCATTGCCAACGACTTCATTTTTTATTTTCGGCTGGGATAACACAATCTGAATTACTATTTTTTTTACTTTCGGCTGGAAACGATACGTTGCATATATAGAAGTTTTCTAGCGTATTGTGATGATGCGAACCAGAAGGTCTAAATGTTGCTTGTTTTTTTCGCACAGAAATGTTGCTGCATAAAGCCAAACCTAACAACTGTAGAGCATTCCAAACATTACAAATTTCTAATTGACAATAAACATTTTTTCCAAACCATTAAACGATATGGTTATATCCCGACAATTTGTTATTATTTTAAAGTCAGCCCATTCCCAAGATACCGCTAATGATCACTGTGCACAGATTTTATGGTTAATACCCAACTTTATTTGCCTTCTAGTCCACGATACCACAATACAAATCCACGAGATAACCGTTATATTTATTTCGGTGTTGTATGTTACTATGTATACGTATACAATGGATATTGTGTTGTTGTTGTTTTATTGTGTGGTTTAGTATTATTTTCCAGCAATTACCATTTTCCTTTTTTTTGTGTATGAGTTGTGCTCCATTATCAGTGTGTCATGTATAATTCAGAGTTGGAAAATGAGAAAATTACAGAATAAATATAAATTGTTATCGCACGGATTTTCATTTATTTGTTGTATCTTTCTATATATCTAGACAAAGTTAATATCATGCCTTCTTACAAATATCCGTTCTATATTAAGACTAATGGATTTGATTTATAATTTCTTAACTTTTTTCAAGTTAAAATGATAAAATTGATATCTTTAGTAGAATATAATCTGAAAATTGATTTTTCACGCAACATTAATTTTGTTTTAAGCAGGACATTGACGGAATCAACTCTAAATTGCAATCGTATATATGTGTGACATTGTGATGATTTATGCTCTAAATGATATATGGCCCAATGTTAATAAAATGACAAAACGTATATTTGATACGTGACAGATACATACAGCTGATATAATATTCTATTCTTATGCTGTGTGATTTAGTATTATTTACACAGTGTACATGTTATATCTGAATCTAAACAAATATGTTCTTTTTATGCCATCCAACAACATATGTAGCTGCGTGTGTTTATATTTTATAACTGTGTACATAGAAAAATTTAGAAAAGTACCATTCCTGTGTGTCATCTTCTCCTTAAAATATTTACTTTCACTCTATTGTACGTATAGTATCTCTTGTTATAAGTATGTTAAGATCTGGAGCACGATAAGAAATTTATTTTTATGTCACACCTCACATAATTTCTGTCACCCAGCATTCTTTAGAATTATTTTTAAATTTTCATCCTTGAAAATTGTACGAAAACTAAAAATTTTTGGTTGTGTCTAAATTCTTCAAAAAAAAAACCGATTGTTTGTTTAGGGTGGTTCGAAGAATGATTTTCAAAAAATTTAATTCTTCTTTGTCTAATTTGATGGTTTTACGCGTATTTAGGATGGGTTCTAGGAGCCATATGCCTAGACAACTTTGCAAGTCATTTGTCTATATATACTTGTCTTATAATGTATTATAAAATATTTTGAAGCGATTAAAAATTTGGCAATCATTTTAGGTAATAATCACTACTATACGTATTCTGCAAACAAACAAAATCACCAATGAATTCTAATCCCACACCTCCATATCATATTCGAGGCGATAATTAATGATAATTTCGCAACAACGCTTAAAAAATGTCATAATGTTTTGACGATGATGACCAACGTGACACGCAACATATAAAGGTGCAGGCAAGTACAGCATATTTTAAGGTTGGTTCATCACCTCTTTAAGATCGATTTTAAAGAGAATTATTTTTTTTAACATAAAAGAAAAATTGAGAAAATCCCAAAATAAATCGAGGTTGTTTGGACGCAGTAATGATGCAAGAGTCATGGTTGACGTCACAAGGATGTAAAAATTACAATACGAAATTCCCGTAGAAAAATCGAAGGCGTAACTACAATATTGAAAACTTCAAGGTATAATTCCAAATCACGAATGGGCTCGAGATGCCACCAACCGATGAAAATAATTTCAGGGAGTTTTATTTAATCGTACCTCTTCAAAACGTAAAAAGCGTAACCTAGTGCGGGAAGCATACTGCAAATTTCCTTTGGACATGTGAAGGGGATTGACAGCTAATGATTTTTAAAAGTCATTATAGAAATTAAAAACGCATGGCAATAGTCTTACGTGGAAAACTTTGTTTCACTTATTTTTTCATTTTCCGACAAGTTTCACCTACTGGAAAATCAGAAGAATCCATAATCATCTTTTAGAGTGTATATTTGGAGATGGATTGTCTTTATGTGATTTGTCGTCCTGCTGGGACGAGAGTCTCAGGAAACTGGGGAGTGGTTAACCTCAGTTTAATAAATTCTGAGTGCCTATGATACCCGGTATGGAATGGCGAACTGATGGCGCCATAAAACCATCAACTAATAACCACAGGCAAACTGAGCGTCACATTTTCCGTGGTCTCCAAGTAGTGAGTGAGGGGCCCCTTTAAACGGGTTACCCCCTTGAATGGAATGGGCCCTATTGGTTTGGGATATCCATATGGATGGGTGAATGGTTGGGTGGAAGATGAATAGGGGCGGGGATGCTGGGATGGGATGCTTGGTGAGCCAATGGGCTGGATTAAGGTATTATGCGATCCGTGCTAATGATCGGCTAGGCTGCGGCCCATTTAACAAAGCCCAGTCGTTAACGGAGCCCTCTGGATACCTGGCTACCTCCAGTTGTATGTAGCCTTACCTGCGTATACGGATCTCTTCGCAGGTGGACCAGTTTTTCTCCGACACTCGTGGGAATCCTATGGAAGATTTAATAAATAAAAATAAGGGAGTCGGTACCCTTAAAACCGGGAAAATTGAAGGAAGAAAGTGGCTCTTACCTTAAAGGAGGAGCTACCTCATCAGTGCAGGGGTAAGTAGTTCCATGGCACCAAAGCCGGGAGTCAGCGATACCAATGCCAGGCAAGAAAGCGGGGGACCGGGAAGAATCGCTCCTGCAAAGCAACGATACAGGGAGAAACAGTCGGCGCATAAAATTCTGGATAAATTGGCTGCAACTCCTGAGGGGCAGCTTACAGTCAGAGGTCCCAGGATGACCTCGAAGTGGGCGGCAACAAATGAGCCAAGACGGTCACAAGAGCGGTATTGGGAGATCCCAAGGAAAAACTGAAATTGTTCAGCGAAATCCTAAAGGAGAATGTACTGGTGCTAGCCGTAATTGACAGAAGTCAAGAAGATGGGAGCATCACGGCAGAGAAGTGGAGGGACGTGTATAATGCACTAAACTCCATTTTCATCAAGGTCCTGAGAGAAAATCCAGGACCCCTCCGTTCTGTAGAGATGCGGGATGGCACCAAGCGCGCAAAGTTAACTGCGTGCTCGGATCAAAGATCGGTGGATCTTTATAAAAAGGCAATAGCCGAAGTAGGTGAAAAAGATGATGTGGACGTCGGACGGACCCAGCGGCAGACAGTCGAGCAAGCGCATGGGGTTACAACAGATAATAACGTGGAGCTGCTATTGGAAAGAGGCAGCCTTCCCTCGCTTGGATCCGATGGGGACACCCTGTCGGAATCTGAACGAAGAGTGGCTGGGAATGATTCTCAATGCAGCGAAGCGTTAACTACGAGGGGTGACACGGCGGATACCAGCGGCCCCCCGGGGGAAGGTAGCATTAGCCTGAAACAGGGAATGCATGAAGAGGTAAGTGAGAGAATGCATGATGATTAAAATTGTGCAGATTAATCTTCACCATACGAAGGCTGCTTCGGCGGCTCTCGTTCTCCGACTGACTAGATCAGGAGAGGAGCTAGTGTTAATCCAGGAACCTTGGATTAACAAAAACAGGATCTGTGGCCTTAAGGTGAAAGGGTATACAACTTTGTACTCAAGTAACTCTGAGAAGATAAGATCTTGCATTTTAGTGAAAAATACTTTAAAATTTTTTCTACTTTCTCAATACAGTAGTGGTGACGTTACTGCAATCAGTATGGAGGTTGGCAGAGACAAGTTTTGGCTGGTCTCTGCTTATATGGATCGGGAGAAGGAGATCCCGCTGGATGACCTGATCCGAGAAGCAAGTCATAATAGGATTGGTGTGGTACTCGGATGTGATGCAAACGCGCATCACACAATTTGGGGGAGCACTGATATTAATGAGGGGGGTGAGGTTTTTTTTGATTATTTATTAAATACTAACCTTTCAGTCTGTAATGTTGGGCAAGAACCAACGTTTATCGTTAGTAATCGGCAGGAGGTTCTAGATGTGACCCTCGCCTCGGATACTATTTTTCAGTTGATTAGGGGATGGAGAGTGGCGAAGGAGCACCCATTCTCTGATCATCAATATATAACATATAACCTTAACATTCACCCGGTTACCCAGAAGCCGTTCAGGAATCCTAGAAGGACAAACTGGGAGAAATGTGGGGAGGTGTTGGAGGAACTATTGCCGGAGGTCCCCGGACTTCCGGAGACAATGGAAGAATTGAATTGCATTGTGGATGTTGTCACAAAAGCCTGCAATCTTTCCTTTAATGCTGCTTACCCCTGATAAAGCCAAAGGGCAGGCAGAAACCGACATGGTGGTCCATGGAGTTGGAGACCTTTCGGAAGGCGTGTAGGACAGCCTTTAATAAAGCAAGGAGCACGAGGCATGCTCGGGACTGGGACTCCAATAAGGAGAAACTTAAGAAAGTCCAAAAAAGAATTGAGGAAGGCACAGAGGGGATCTTGGAGACTCTTTTGTTGTAGAATGGAGGAAGTCTCTGAAATTTCCCGCCTTAGGAAGATTCTATCTACTAACCCAACTAGTCTTAGTTACTTAATTAGACCAGACGGATCACGGACAGCTTCAAGTGCGGAATCGTTGGAGCTTCTCATCGATACCCACTTTCCGGGAAGCTTTGATGACTCGATGGAGCCTGGAGCTCATCGAGGAACATCTCCATATGGAGGGCATATTGGATAGGGAGCGGATCCGGTGGGCGCTGCAGGGATTTAAGCCTTATAAATCAGCAGAGATCCAAAAGAACTCGGCAGTCATCCTCCCCTGGCTAGAGGTTATCTTCAGGGGATGTCTGAAACTAGTCTATATTCCTAGGAATTGGACAGAGGTCAAAGTGGTCTTTATCCCGAAATCGGGAAAGAGCTCACATGCTCATCCAAAGGACCTGAGGCCTATAACTCTATCATCCTTTCTGCTGAAAACCCTGGAAAGGTTGATAGATGTATTTATTCGATCAAGAATTGAACCCAGGAATTGGGCAATGTCGCACCATGCGTACTGTAAGGGAAAGTCGGTGGACACAGCTCTGCACGATCTAGTACGCACGATTGAGAAATCAATTTACTTGCAAGAGTTTTGCAGTTTAGCATTTCTCGATATTGAGGGTGCTTTTAATAATGTAAAAACGGAGGCGATCATGGAAGGATTGTCTTTTTTGAAGGTGGACTGCTCTATAAGTAGGTTAATAAATCAGATGCTGGAAAGCAGGACTATTACCTCGGAGCTGGGAGAGTCCAAAATTAGAAGACGGGTGGTTAGAGGACCCCCACAAGGAGGTGTAATATCCCCCATTCTCTGGAGTGCAGTGATTAATGGATTGCTGCTGGAACTAGAGAGAGAGGGGATAGGGGTTGTAGCATATGCTGATGATGTAGCGATAGCTGTCTCAGGCAAATATCTAGATACGATTAGGGATGTTATGCGGAATTCACTCCTGATCATTACGTAATGGGCCAGCAAGTGTGGACTGGGGATCAACCCTTCCAAAACAGAGCTGGTACTATTTACTAGGAAATATAAAATTCCGGTGGTTAGCCAGAGATTTCTGGGCATAATCTTTGATAGTAAGCTCAGCTGGAAGCCTAACACTTTGGAAAGATTGAATAAGGCTAATGTAGCATTATACTCGTGAAGGAACGCTATAGGTAAGAGATGGGGCTTGAAACCGGACCTGGTATACTGACTCTATACCGCCGTGGTAAGACCTGTGCTAATGTACGGGGTGGGCGTTTGGTGGCCAGCTCTGGATAAGGTAACATATAGAGGTATGATGGAGAAGGTGCAAAGAACGGCCTGTATGCTTATAAGCGGGGCGCTTAGGACAACACCTACACGCGCTTTACAGGTTATGTTCCACGTTCCACCTTATTCCAATCGACCTTCATGGTAAACAGATGGCAGCCAATCTGGCTACGAGACTCTTGGCTGTCTCTCAGTGGAAGTGTCTTCAGGTGGGACACTCGATAGGTAGATTCGCTGGCGAAGAACTGGCGAATCTGGATTATATTACACCAACGTTGTGCTTCGATAAAGGTTTGCCGACCATCTTTTCCTCAAGGGAATCCTGGAGAAACGGATCAATACTGGAAAACGAGGCAGTGCAATTTTTCACGGACGGCTCGAAGCTAGACGATAAGGTAGGAGCCGGAGTCTTCTGTGATAAACTTAATGATAATATTTCTGTTCGTCTCCCTCACTACTGCAGCGTGTACCAGGCTGAAGTGGTGGCGATCGGGGAAGTCATGACATGGTTGAAGCATAATGTGGTATCCGTGAGGGATATCGCAATATATTTGAACAGTCAGACAGCGGTCAAGTCACTTGGGGCAGTTTGTCTGAAGTCGCGGGTGGCGCTGGATTGCCGATCATCTCTTAACGAGATGAGCGAGTATTTCCGCATCCAGATAATCTGGGTCCCGGGTCACTCGGACGTCACGTGGAACTGTAGGGCGGACGAACTAGCTAAGTACGGTACGACTCTCCAGATGCAACCGGAAATGGCAGGTCTGAGGAGGCCTATGGCAGTGCTAAAATGGGCGCTCAGTAAAAAGGCAATCACCGTGACAAATGAGAAGTGGATCAACACTCTCACGTGCAGGGTAGCAAAGCAGATTTGGCCAAAACTGGACTTGCGGCGCTCCAAGGTATTAATATCCCTGGGAAGACAAGAAATAGGATGGGTCGTAGGGATAATGAAAGGTCACTGCCTTTTTGGTGAACATGCGAGAAGGCTGGGGATACAGACGAATGACTTTTGTAGAAGTTGCATCGACGAAGAGGAGGAGGAGACTTTGGAATAAGGCATAAGTATTTGGGTGTGTACGGTATGGACAGCCTTTTGGAACTCGCGGACTGTGGAGCGCGAGATTTATTACGCTATATAAGTAGCTCTGGTTGGTTTCAACGGGAGTAATGGGGAGATGGGATCCTGTGGTATCACAACAGGCCACTGCTGGCCTAAGTGTGCGACAGCAGCCACTCTAACCTAACCTAACCTAACCTATGTGATTAGTCAATAGCTAACCATGCATCGCACTCTCAAATTTAAATCAATAGAACGGTAACATAATACAGCATAAAATAAAACCCCGGTATTTACATGTGCATGTAAAACAATATACACCAGCACAGCTGCAGACTATCGATAACGATAATGCGCATCAAAGCATACAACAATAACTAGTATAACCATATTCACCAAACCACGTGACCCATTTTAAAATAACCACTCTAATAAATTCGAGGGGAAGGCCTAAATCAAAAAAAGCGTTGATACAAAAGTTGCACAATTTTTAGAGGGAAATCGAATGATGACCTTGAATTTGGCCTTGAGGTCAAATTTCAAGGTCAAGTTGGTTATATAAAATGGAATCATCCATTTTTAATTCTGGATTCTGAAAGCACGTCAAATTCTACGTTCAGCTATAAAGTATCATGATAGGGATCAAAGGTCATTTCAAGGTCAGCTTATTTAATAATAATATCAAATAATTGTTTATTCCTTATAAAGAACCAACCGATAGTCATTTTTACTCAGATTCATGTTATAAAACATATTCCAAAAGCCATTACATAAATAATAAAATTTTAATGAAATTTGTTCTCTTAATCAAAAAAAATTTATTTGTTTTTTCGTTTTTTGAGATTTGAAGCATATGAAATTTGTTAAAAGGATCTTTTTTCATGAAAAGATGATTTAGGATAGAGCAGCACTTCTTAAGTACCCTTTCCTGCGTTCAGTGATCGGGTAAGAAACTTGATGTCCAGGACTCACAACAAGGACGTATCAGGATGGAGTTTCAGATACCATTTGGGTCCAATCAATGAAGATAAAACCCGAAAAATACTGGCCAATCGAGGCATAAATCAAATTTCAACCAATGGAATCAAAACATAGAAAAATTCAAGTGAAAAAATAATTTTACCTTTCTTCGAATTAAATGTTCAAAAATGTCTCCATGGTTATCAATATACAGTTCATGCTGCGGTATGCTTCTGCAAGCATCCGTGATTCGCTCCATCATATTTTCTCGATAGTTATAGGAGCCTCTGCATAAACTGTATTTCTCAAATATACTCACAAAAAAAAAAATCCGGGCTCGTGAGATCTGGGGATCCGGGGCATGGGGAGGGAGGCAGCATTCAAAACGATTATTATCACGTTGTAACGACTACTGGTTGCGTCGTTCCGGATTGTATGCTTGAACGCGAGTAATAGGTATTGTTCATAAACATCCAGATACAACGAAATTGATCCTGAAATGAAAAAGAAATATAGATTAATTTAGTTAAATTATGTACCGACACTTTGGATACTTAGCTTTAAAGCAAATTGAATTATACAGCGACATCGTCCAAGGTTGTGATATACACTAGAAAGAAAAGTATTTTTAAGTTAAAATTTTATTTATTTTAATTACACATTTGCATTATATAATCTTACCTTCATTCTTATTAGATTTATTGTTTATTTATTATTTTTTAATTTTCAATTATTTCATAATAATTTCGTACTTACTTATTAATTTATAATTTATCCATTGCACTGTAGATTACTACCAATTATGGTAAAGCTACTGTACCGATAATAATTGCGATCTCATTATTCAACCAAACTGCAATACCGATATACATTTTATTGATTTTTTATTCCAATTGGAAGAACAACTTTGTTTACGAATTTGGAAATTTGGTTTAATTTTTAAGATCGCAATTATTGTCACTCTTTTTTTGACTATCAAAGCGATCAAAACCAATTTTTTGTAACATTTATTATAATAAAGTGAAGTATTAAAACAAAATAAGTTGTGTGAGAAAATATTTAATTAATTTGTCAATAAAAACAACAACGATTGGACAACCTCACCACCATTGTTGGTCCTTCGAGCCGGATCTTGGATTCAGTCGGCATATTGTTGGTATTGTCTACATATTTTCATCATTACCACATATTGGTACATTCGACACACGGAAATTTACAGCAAGTTCCAGCACGTGTGATCATTTCGATAAGTATCAATTTTCATTATTATTAATACTTTTCATAAAAAAAAAAAAAAAAAAAAATTCAATTAAAAATAAAATTGAGAACTTTTATTGTTTCGCGATATCAAATCAATTGAATTTCAAATAAAATTCACAGTCTATATTATGCCAGTGATTTCAATATTCATTCAATTATTCGTGTAAAATAACTATCCAATTTATTTGTGAATATAACTCTTATTACCGCGTGGATATCAGTGAACAACAGTTAAGTGAATTTTCTACTCCATTTTGTGTAATCCCACATGTGAAAGTGATACGTAAAACAAACAGTTATTTTCAAGTGCTTACAACCTAATTTCAATTAATAAAACTGCTTAAATCCAAATCAAAATGGCAGATATTAACGCGTTGAAAAAGCAAAGGTCGGTCAACAAAGACAAGTTGACTCTCATATTGAATGGTGTGAAGAAAGCATCAGAAATGTCGATAGACGAGTGCAAAGTTAAGCTGAACCGCGTCGAGAAATTGATGGAAGAATTTACGGTGATCGAAAACCACATATTCGACCTAGATCAAACTCAAGAACCTGATTTGGAATATGAAGAGAACTATTACAAGGCCGTAACTGGATTGAATGTGTTAATTCGCAAGCTGGGATTCACCAATACGAATGCAAATGCAAGCTTTGAAAGCCCGTTAAACGCAACGCAACCAGTAGCAGACGTAAGGCTTCCTAAGCTGAATATTCCTGTATTCTCAGGAGACTACACCGAGTGGCAGTCTTTCTACGATCTGTACGTGTCCTCCATACATGATTCAACTTCGCTGTCACCTGTCCAAAAGTTCCAGTATTTAAAAGGATTACTTCGAGAAGAAGCTGCTAGCCTCTTGCGACATGTCAGCATTACGGAGGCTAATTATATTGAAGCTCTACAAAAGTTGAGGAATCGTTACGACAAAAAACGACACACTATCAATGCGTTCATTAGAACATTTATCGACCAACCATCGATTACTCTGGCAAATAATATTAACATTAAAAGATTACTCGATACCTCCGATGAGGTTTTGCGGGGCCTTAAAGCTATGGGGCCACAAGGTGAACAGCGAGATCCGTGGTTAGTTTACATACTTGTAAATAAATTGGATGACGAGTCAAAGGGTCTATGGGCGCAGGCTACAGCCGAGAAAGAGTGTCCAACAATTCAGGAATTTTTTGATTTCTTGTTACGACGAGGTGATGCTTTGGAATCATTGCGCAGCACAACAAAACGAAGTTCAAGTTCGATCAACAAACAACCATTGATCAAAGGTCACGTAGCAGTTCATGATAATAAATGCCCTATTTGTCAAGCAGAAGGACATCTAATATATCAATGTCCAGTATTCAACGGTATGGATGTTCATAAGAGAAGAGAGTTAATCAAGAAGGACAGAAGGTGTTTCAATTGTTTGAGCGATAAACATGCCATCTTCAAATGTTTATCCAAACGAAGATGTCCAGTATGTGGTGGGAAGCATAACACACTTCTCCATTTGCCAGATACTGAGGTGACAACCGATAAGAACAAAGAAGAAAGTAAGGACGAACCTATTACAAGTTGTGAAAATGCAGTCTTGTCTTACTGTAATGGGAATAACACCGCCCAATCAATTCTGCCAACTGCGCTAACAAATATCGTATGTTCTTCGGGTCAAACTGTTCGCTGTCGCGTTCTTTTAGATTCAGGCTCTCAAGCAAGCTTCATAACAGAGTCATGTCTTCAGCGTCTTGGAATTCCACGATGCAACGGAAGAATTTCAGTAAAAGGAATTGGGCAAGTTAACTCAGGTACGACAAAAGGGGTCGCCACCGTACACATTCAGCCACAGTCGGGTCCAATCTTAACAATAAAAGTGTTTATAATGAAGCGGATAACCAAGCTCCCACCTGTCGACATTAGTTCTGCACATTTGGACACTTGGAAAAATGTACCATTAGCCGATCCCGAATTCTACAAAGCTAATGAAATAGATCTGCTAATTGGAATTGATCATTTTTTCAACATTCTGGTTGATGGACAGATTAGGCGTAGTTATAATGAACCTGTTCTACAAAACATCATTTTTGGATGGATCGTGGCAGGCACCATCAACGATAATACGATAAATGTGGAAGCTGACCTACATGGATTCACGAATAACTTAACTGAATACAACATTGATGAGACCTTAAAACGATTTTGGGAATTAGAGTCAATTCCAAACAGTGTCTCAGTTCTATCGCCGGAAGAAGAGCTTTGCGAGAGAAATTTCAAAGACAGTCACCAGATCAATTCAGAAGGACAATTTCAAGTCCGCTTACCTTTTAAAAAATCTCCCTTGGAATTAGGTACGTCAATAAATATGGCAGTTCAGCGACTGAAGGGAATGGAACGTAGGTTTGTTCGAGACAAACATTTTCATGACCAATACAAACATTTCATGAAGGAATATTTGTCTCTTGGTCATATGGAAGAAATTCCACAAGCAACTGTTGACGGTTTCTTTTTACCACACCATGGGGTCATTAAAAAGGATAGTTCTACAACGAATCTTCGAGTTGTATTTGATGGTTCCGCGAAAACTAGCTCTGGTTTGTCGCTGAACGACTGTTTAGCGGTTGGTCCGACAATACAATCAACATTATATTCCATAATTTTACGTTTTCGGGAGCATCGTGTAGTTTTTTATGCCGACATTGAGAAGATGTATAGGCAGGTTCGCATTCATGACGACGATACTAAATTCCAGAAAATTGTTTGGAGAAAAGAACCATCTCATCCCATTAAATATTATAAACTAAATACAGTAACATATGGATTGGCATCTGCTCCTTATTTAGCCACAAGGGCACTTAATCAAATCGCTCAAAATTTAATGAATTCTGATCCAATCACAGCTAAAATAATCGAGAAAAATATTTATGTAGATGACCTCATGACGGGTGGAGACACATTAGAAGAAACACAAAGGCTAAAAACTTCGATAAAAATCACGTTATCCAATTATGGCTTTAATTTGCGGAAGTGGGTGTCTAATTCTAATGACATTTTGCAAGATATTCCCCTTGGAGATCAAGAACACCATTTGAAAACAATCGAAGATTCAGCCATTGACAAGGCAGTGAAGGTGTTAATTCAAGGCCTACGAAACGAACTATACTGTCTGAAGCCGGTAAAATCTTTGATCCACTCGGTTGGATCGCTCCAATCAACATCAAAATTAAAATATTTATTCAAAGGCTCTGGATTTTAAACTTGAATTGGGACGATCATTAACCAGAGAAAGAAGCCATAGAGTGGGGACAACTGCGGCTTACACTGCCAAAAATAGAACAAATTTTCATTCCACGTTATGTTCAAACAACAAAATCATCAAAAATTGAACTACATGGTTTTTGAGACCAGCCAACTTGCGTATGCCGCAGTAGTTTACTACAAGGTGACAACTGAAGAGGGAGAAACTTACAGTCACTTAATCACATCAAAAACCAAAGTGGCTCCTATAAAGCAACAAAGCCTGCCGCGCCTAGAACTCTGTGGAGCAGTATTACTTACAAATTTGATAGATCTGGTCAAAAGAGAAAATAACCTCAATATTCAAGAAGTTTTCTTATGGACAGATTCAACCATCGTACTTGATTGGCTAACATCACATCCCCGCCGCTGGCCGACATTTGTTGCGAATCGCACATCTCAAATACTGTCGTCATTTAGTCGAGCACATTGGCGACATGTACCATCACCACAAAATCCAGCTGACAGTGCATCGAGAGGGCTTCTTCCAGACGAACTTAAAGAGAATGCTTTATGGTGGAACGGGCCTGAATGGTTAACTAAACCAGAGAAATTTTGGCCACCGCAACAAAGGGATTATGCCAACTTTGATTCCCTAACCGAAAATATAATACTTACGTCAACCATCGATTATGATATCTTTGAAAATTTAATTTCCACGTGTTCCTCGTTCCATAAACTCCAAAGAATAATAGCCTAGTCTCTAAGGTTTACTGCAGGGTCCAGAAAGCAAAGGTCAATTAGAAGCAACTCCTTATTCCTAACCAGGGAAGAATTGTATGAAGCACTCTTCAAGATATGCCGATATGATCAACGGAATTGGTTCAAACAAGAAATTGAAGACATACAGAAGATAAATACAGTAAAACATACGAGCAACCTTAAATCACTCACTCCGTTTATTGATGACTTTGGAGTATTACGAGTCGGTGGCAGATTAGAGAAATGTGAACTACCATTTTCTACAAGGCATCCCATCATTCTCTCATCAAAATCAGCGGTGACAAAACTGATTAGAATTCATAAACACGCTGGACCATCATTGTAACTAGCATTGTCAAGGCAACAATACTGGATACCTGGCGCAAGAAGTGTAATACGTAGAGAATTGTGAATAACTGTGTTCCTTGTACAAGGCAACGGGCTAAAAGTGAGACCCAACTGATGGGCAATCTGCCAAAGTATCGATTAGATCTGGTACGACCATTTTTGAGAGTTGGAGTTGATTATGCTGGACCTTTGCTGATCCATTTGACTAAGGGAAGAGGTCAGAAAAATTACAAAGCATATATATGTTTATTTATTTGCCTCAGTACCAAGGCAGTGCACCTTGAATTAGTGAGTGACCTCAGCAGCGATGCATTTTTTGCGGCGCTTAAACGTTTCGTTGCTCGTCGTGGATGTTGCCAAGAAATCTACAGTGACAACGGCACCAATTTTGTTGGCGCAAACAACCAACTTCAAAAAACATTTAAAAGTTGCATAGCGCAGTCTAATGACATATCTCATTTTCTTTCCAGGAATGCAATTAATTGGCACTTTATACCCCCCAGTGTCCCTCACTTTGGTGGTCTTTGGGAAGCGGCGATCAAGTCTACCAAAGTTCATTTACGTCGCGTAATTGGTGATTCAATACTTACAATGGAGGAAATGATTACTTTCCTTACTGAGATTGAGAGCATTTTCCGGCTCGAAGGACCACAACAATGGTGGGACACAAGCCGATGAGAATCGAAATCCACGTAATAACGCTGAATTTTGTAAAATTGTTGTGCGTGTATTCCCACGTAATGTATAACACCGTAGTCTATTCAGGCATGGTTGGCCACAGATGACCTCAAGAAACTGCAATTAAACCGTTCGTTTTTTTTATATTTTGATTGTTTATAATTCTTTTTTTGTATTGCATTTCTGACTGAGTGAATGTCAGTTATTATTATGAGTTTAAGTTTTTTTTTAAACAGAAGTTTTCAGTTAAATTTTTCCTTATTTTACTTAATTAATTTTTCTTTAGTTTTTTTTTTGCTATTTCTTTATAAATATTTTCTTTTATTATTATTTCTTAATTGTGTAATAATGTCGAGATAGAGGTGCTTGGGGAGGTGCTGAATATGGGTAAAAATTCATTGAACACCTGTGATCATGTGGTACCAAGGCCTTACGTGTGATCCATTCACTATTCATACTTTTGATTGCTAACGTTTATTTTCTTTCCTTTTCCTCTTTTTTGCCACCCGCGGTTATGCCAGCTCCAATCATGCTTGAATAAATCCCACCCCAATACCCTGAGCCTTAGCCAGCTATATGATACCGCGATTCAAGCCTCTGATTGGAGATTTCTTTAACGGCACTCTGGTGTGACTTGGAGTTTAAATGGTCGATATCACTTCAGATCCATTTTTGTGTTATCGCCAAACCCAAGCACACTGGAGTGGCGTTACAACGTCCAATACCTATCCACCGATTGAGGTATCTTTGATTTAAAAGTTGAACCGCTAAACTTCTATCAACAGGTCGTCAACATGCTGAAACCACATACGTGTCGAGGAACAAAAACTATATAACAAAACTGGAAATTGATGAGAGCGAAGCCAGATACATAAATATTTATTGGAACAACATTCCCAAATTCAACGCTAACAAATATAGCAGCTTCACAACAAAATTTGAATATAATCGGGCACTATATAGAGAAGCAAACCATACCAATGACAACAGCAGAAAGAACACCGCACGTCGACGGGAGATAAACAATAATGTTACCAAAACAATGTTCAACGACGCTAATCGTGCAAATCAAATCAAAACAAATTTATTGCCATCATCATTATCGGATAATTCGTACTTTATCACAATAAACGAATTGAAATATATCCTGAAGTGCTGCAACACAAAAAAGTCATATGGAATCGATAAAATACCAAATATAGTGCTCCAACATTTACCAGACGAGATCGTGGCGGATCTGTGTACCATATTTAATAACCTTCTCAATAACAGATCATTCCCAGCGTGTTGTAAAATGGCCCGAACCTTCCCAAGCATTAAGAAGAATAGAGATTCGAAGGACGAACAGAGCTATCGGTTTTCCAGAACCAATTTGGTTTCCGGCAGGGTCACTCTACTATTCATGCAATCACGAAGCTGACATCTGATTTGTGTTGTTTTAATATAATTAATAATTATTTTCAAGTGATGATTCTGAACATCCCGCGCCCATTGGCTTAATTGAGCCAGATTGTAATCTGCAAAGCTTGTTTATCGGTCGTTTAATGATGTCTTTTTTGGTTTTGAAATCGACTACTCGAACCATTCCGTCTCGTCCTGGATATAATTTTGAAATTCTGCCTAGTAGCCATTTCGTTGAGGGAAGATCTTTCTCCATAATCACAACTAGATCGTCAACATTACAGTTGGTGGTTAAAATTTCCCACTTCTGGCGTTGTTGCAGTGTAAATAAATATTCGCTGTTCCATCTTTGCCAAAAGTGGTGCATCATCATCTGCTGAATATGTTGCCACCGTGATAATTTATTTGTCTTCAGATACATCAAATTTTTTTCGGGCATTAAAATGATAGGATAGCCAATGAGGAAATGGCTTGGTGTAAGAGGACCTGTCTGGTCCTTGGTAATCTCACATAACGTTAATAGAGTAGTCATTTCTTCAAAGGTTAATAATGATTCCCCGATTACCCTTTTCAAGTGAAACTTGGTAGATTTCCCGCTCGCCTCCTACAATCCTCCAAAATGATTGCCTGTTGATGGGTTAAAATGCCATTTGATATTGGAATCGTTTGCCACAAAGCGGTTCAATTGCTCTGAAAGCTTCGGACACCAATTCTAAATGTAACGCCTTCGTGGCCATACAAACAAATAGAGCGATATAACATTTTATACGTTTGGCACCTCGAAGTTTGGACGCCCTTATGGTGATTGGTCCCGCATAATCCATTTCTGTATTTAAGAAGGCTCTTTCAGATTTTACTCGCGCTTCTGGAAGCTGTCTCATTAATTACTACTGTTGGGAAGCCTTTAGACGGGTACATTTCACCCATCGACCAATTACTCTCTTCACTGCATCCTTGCATCTTAATATAAAAAACCAATTAATATCAAAATTAATTGATATTAATAAAGCAGGTCCAGCGTGAAGTTTTTTAATATGCTCGTCACTAATAATTAAACTCGTAAGGCGATGACACTTCAGCATTATGAAGTCGTCCTTCTACTCTTAACACACTTTTGTTATCTAAAAAAGGAAACAAAGCGATAAGTTTGGATTGCTAACTTACATTTTCCTTTGCTCTCAATGCTTGAATTACCGTTCAAAAATATTTTTCTAGCATTCGTTTAATGCAGAACATGAAGGCATCATGGGTTTCTTCAGTGGGCAATCCTGTATGTTTATCCCCTTGACTTATTACGACTTAACTCTATCCCAATAAGACACAGGTTGAGATTCTTCTTCAAATCTAATGACTGAGAATTGCCTATTAAATTCTGGAATCATTTCCAACACTTCGTGCAAATTTAACGTCCATTTTCTCAATTTAAATCCGCCTTTATTTAAAATCTTTATTACGTCTAATACCACTTTCTTTGCTTCTTCTTCGGAACTGGCACCTGAAATTAAGTCGTCCATGTAGAAATCTCTCCTGATGATTTCTGTCGCCCTCTGATACTCCTTCTCGTAATCTGAAGCAAGTTGCACTAGTGTTCGTTCCGCTAAAAATAGTGCACTTACTGCAGCTGTTCCTTATTTGAGTTTCGCCAAATGATTCGTTGATGTTTCGTATCTGCCGGATGTACCCAAATTTCACGGAACATTTTCTCAATATCCGAAATAAATACAATTTTGTGTCTGCGAAATTTTAATAAAGTTTCAAACAAAGTCGGTTGAAGGGTTGAACCCAAAGCCAATTTGTCATTCAATGATCCGCCATTTGTAGTCTTAGCGGAGGCGTCGAAGACGACCGCAACTTCGTAGTACTGCTATTCATTTTCACCACTCCATGGTGAGGTAAATAATATCTATCAATATCATCAATCATTCATCATGAATTCTCTATAGGATTCGTGGAATGACGCATCTCTATTAAAACGATTAGACCTCCTGAACGGTAAACGCACTATGTATCTTCCATCCTCTGCTCTTGCAACCGTTTCCTGATAGATAGTTAAGCACATTTGCTCCTCTTCAGACACTTGTGAGGCCTCTTTAATGTTGCATCAATGTTTAGTTGCAGATTAACTAGGGCTTCGTTATCACGTCCCTTTTGAATTGGCGTCCCAGCCGTTATCTAACCACACCTTGTATTTTGGGCTATTAAACTGCTATTTAACATTCTTTTTGTTCCATCACAAATAACCTCAAAGAGATGATCACTGCCTAATAGAATGAAAAAAGGTTGATTCCATTTAAAAAAAACAAGTTGACCTTGAAATTACCTTTGATCTATCGAATTGTGGATATAGCTGAAGACGCAATTTTCTATAGAAATGATTACGGAATTATTTATAATTGTGGCCACACAATTTAACAGTATGTATATATCTACGTCACCGGATTTTTGTTGTTGTATTTTGTCTTCGTTGTAACTCAGTGCTGCCAACATAATATTTGTAGGCGCGCTCGATTGAATAAATATATCTGAATGTGTTCGATTGCGCGTATTTATTATGTTGGTGGTGAGTGAATATTTGCATGAATGGCAAACTGAGGGAATGTTTAAATTTTTGATGTGTTTGAATATTCATGATTGGTATATTGTGGCGATGAACGAGTAATGAGTATTTCTAAACAATTGAATATACGAATAATGAGTGAGTCGCTATACAGATCCCTATTATGATATTGTATGGTTGAACGTAGAATTTCACGCGCTTTCAGAATGCAGAGTCAAAAATAGATGAGTCTGCTTAAAAAAACCAACATGACCTTGAAATAACCTTGAAATGTCACCTCAAGGTTAAATTCAAGATCGTCATTCGATTTCTCCCTATAAATTGTGCAATTTCTATATCTGTACTTTTTATTATTTAAGCCTTTCCCTGGGAGTTATTTGTGTGGTTCTTTTAAAATGGATCACCCTGTATAAAGATGATGCACCAATTACAAAATGTTCATTATATCCACAAACAACTAACAGCTTCCAAATAAATGTTGTTATAACACACCCTGCAAACCGATTTTATGACTTTCGGATGGAAACTTCCGGCTGACTTTAAGAGTACAACGTTTTGCTTATTGCCACCACCATTGAGACAAAAGTGCACTTTATCGCTTATTATGATTTTGCGATGATTTACGAGCGTTTTTAAACGATATTTTCGATCCAATGGCAACAAATTAATTATTTACTTTTATGTCTGATTTCGTGGTATATGAGCCGTTTATTATGAAAGTGGGGCAAGTCGACATTTTGTTGAAACGAGAAAATGAAGGAATAGAGAAACAATAAATGCAAAAATATACGAGATTTTGAATTTTCTTATTTTTTGAACAAGTATTAGGGATTATTTGCTTTTATTTTGACTATAAATTGTTCACCTTTAGAAAGATTATACTTTTATTTGTCTATTGTTATCACTAACTTAAATTTTTTGAAAAATGGACTTGCACCACTCAAAATTAACGGCTCATATCGTACAAATTGTACACATTTTTTGTGATGTTCAGACAAAAAATCAAACTGGACTGAGAAATGTCTAAAAATACGAAAATGGCGCCAGGTTACAGCAAAAATGGCTGCTATTGTTGTTAATGGAAGTGCGTGTACTCCCCAAATTGTACTCTTTCTAACAGCAATTGAGGAGTGTTGGTTGAGTTTCTTCCTCCTGGTAAATGATGTATGATTGTAGTACCGATGTGAAGTACTTCACACAACAAAGTGTAGCTACTCAAATTAACGAAAAGTGTAAATGTACTGAAAAAGTGTAGCCCTATATAAAAAAGTGCAATTAACCAGTAGAACCGCAATTAACCAGCGACGGTTTTTAGTCTGTATTCTTATATTGGTTCTGAAGAATTTTTTCGCCACAATATACGTTGCAGGTTCTGGTGACTATGGTGCGTCCAGCTTCGCCGAAACATTTTTTCCGCATCTGCTGTTAATACGAATTTGTGTGTTCGCCAACTCAAGATGATATTAATTAGGTCACTTTGAACTTTGAATTAGGTCACTTTGAACTTTGGGCCCATTCATCATTATGTCATGTTCAGGGATAGTTCTGATGAGGTTTTGCTGGATGCATCGAATACTACTCTCAGTTTCGTGGTAGTACTTTCGTGGTTGATCACTCCATGATGTGGTATGTAGTATGTCGGACTATCCCTTGGCTCATCTTTCACTAGCTGCATATGGCCTTGCAGTAGATAATCTTCCATAAATTCGTGATGGAGCTTAGCGAATGGCTTCTCTGTCAGAAAATTCCTCTCAATTTGCAGTAACCGTGCGCCTTCTTTCTGGATTCTCCAAGTAAAGATGGTTGTACCTTTAAAGGTAAGTGCACCATGTATTTTCAATCTGTTAGTCGCGCTGTTGTATCCGTTTCTCTGCGCCTGCTTCCTCCTGAGTAGGTGTTTTTTCTTGCCGGTTGGCATCGTTTTCTAGTAATAAATCTAATTGTTGCCCAATTGTTTTAGTGGTGATCATTGAAAAACTCTTGACCTCCTGGCTGCAGCCTGTGCTTCCCATTATGATCCAACCAAGTTCAGTTTCTTGGGCAATTGTATCTTGTAGGCGTCCTCTAATGATGTTACCGTTTAAAATTAAGGGATAATAGCAAAGCAACCTTGATTATACAAGCCATAATCTAAAAAACGAAGCTTTTATAAGGGAATTAGAAACGCGGAAAAAACCAAACTTTTCATAGTAAAACACACAAAACATATGGGAAATCACTTTTTCTCCGAAGACAAATTTGTAAATGAAAACGTTGCAAATTCTCAATTATGATTTCTGAAATATTTTCATAAATGTTTGAATTTCAACATATATAAATCTCGTTTAAGTAAATCGTTCTCATTTTCTTGTAATAATTGGTTTATTTAAACCAAAATATAAAAAAAAGTTCATAACAACAGCATTCTGGTCAAATTAAAAAGAAAAGCTTACTATAAATCGTGTACATTAAGTCAATATACATAGATGGCAGTGGGTAGCAAACATTTTGAAAAACCGTACCAAAAATCGCCACTTGGGGAAATTTAAGTTCAAAAATTGTAGGAAAAGCAAAACAAATTCTCAAAATATTAAGAACGTGTCATAATTTTGTGATTAAACAATTTTTTTCGTATTTTTCTGTATAAATCTGAGACATCTAACGTACACTAGTAAAACTAAAGATAAATGTAGCAAGTATTATTTTAATTCGTCAGAGCCAACTTTGATGTATTTTTCAAAATGAAAGTTCGAAAAATATATTTTAGGCATAATATAATTTTAATATTCCTGCAATTAATATTTACTTAATACCAATAAACCCTTCCTGTATATTGTTGCTAAAGATATGTAGAACACTTTTGTATAAAAATTTTGTAACATTTTTGCTTTTTTCAATAAAAAACTTGAAGCTAAAAAACACCATTTTTACTATGGATTCCTATGGAAATTAGTGAAAAGTTATACCACTAAAAAAGCTTCTAAAAAATACGTCATAATGATTATGGCTCTATACTCTAGAAGGCTCTGATAATAGTCAACGCCGATTATGACATCGATACTACGGACTTGTTGTATTGTGAATCTGCAAGTTGTAAATGCTGCAAATGTGTCCATTTTTTGGTATAAAAGTCGATGTCTGGAACATTGTCGGTTAATTTCTTAAACACCATTGCCTCAAACTTAATCTCAAAGGGACTTTGAAACCTCGCGGATAAAGTTATTTCGACTTTGTGGTTACAGATCCCGGCTTTGTTTCCTCCCATTCCTGATATTTTGGTGTTAACTTGTTTTTGCCTCGCCTTAAGAAGGGTTGCTGCCTTTGTGGTGATAAATGACGCTTGAGAGCCTGGATCAAGTAATGCTCTGATGAGCATGCGTTTCCCTCGCTTGTTGTTTATGTGATAATATAGCTGTGTGTAATTGAGTATTATCACTGTTGTCACATAACTTTTAGGTACCTGTTGCTTGCCTGCCTTGTAACTGATGTGCATGTTATGCCTTCCATTACAATGGTACATTGGTTCTTTTGCTTACATGCATTTGTTTCATGTTCCGCTGCTAAACAATTTCTGTATAGCTTGTGCAGCATCGCAACTTGCGATCTCTCGCTCGAGTTTAATTTGCTGAATCCTCTGCATTCATTAATCTTATTTCCATCTCTACAGTGGACACAGATGCTTGTTGCTGATATAAAAACTGTTTGACCTTTGTTTTCTCTTGTTGTTGTGGAGGTTTTTGGTATGTGTTTTCATGGATCAGCTTGCTGAATGTGTCATGGAATCCAGTCCTCTTCTGGTAATCCCCAGCAAATATTGGAATTTGAATTCGTGGTAATCGAATGTCCGTTATCTGGTTGGTTGATTTACTTTTTCCGTTCCTTCTATATTCATGGCTATTTGAAGGATGACAGTACGGCGTTTAAGTGTTTATAACTTTATAAAAATTAATTAATTTGTTAAAAACGCAATTTTTATTTTTATTAGTTAATTGTTATTTAATTTATTTATTTATTATGGAAATTTAATTTTTATTTTGTAAAAAAGAATTATTTATTTTTACAGCTATTTGTTATTATTTTGATTTATTTTTTAATTTATATATTTAACAAAATTTATTTATCATTTTTCAACCACCATTTTTATCTGTGATTCCGCGCACCAAATGTGTGGTCGGCGACCAACGCTACAAGCGACGTGCTGTCGCTACAGAGATTGAGACGAGACTGATAATAAATAAATTATTTTGTTTTATGTTCGTTTGTGTTGTATGCTTCATGCTTGTATGTTTTATTGTTCGTTTTTGGACAAGCCGATCAGCGGTTGGTTGTTTGGATGTCATGTGACATAATGCCCAATGAGTTGGATAGGTGGCAACCAACGTGCAGCGGGCTTGTATTTGCGCCGGAAGAATTGTAGTGGTGCATTGGGTGAACCGCTACAATAATTTGATACTATTTATCAATGTTCTCGAAGTATTCTTTTGTAAAATACTTTATGTGAACAACACCTTGTTCATCAGTTCATCACTAATTAGCATGTAAATTTTCTCATGGAGTTCGGCTATTTGATCCATGCATTGTTGCTATAGTGAAACTTTCATTGCCGGTTTTGTTCCAGTATCTACAAGATCACCGGCTTCCTCAATTTTTTTTGTAGAGGCTTCTCATTCAAATTGTATAGTTCCAGGTTTGTTGGATCTGACCCCATATTTGTGTTGTTCAAGTGCATTTAGGTTTTTGGAACGCCTTCTTTTTGATCGCTTGTCGTTGAAGTTGAAAATGTCGATGCGTCCGATGACACAGTCTCCATTCCGATTTGATGATGACTCGGTGTCGGTGTAACTGGCGGGCCGTCGCCACCTGTTATTGTATTTGGAAAGTAAGGATATGATCTCTGTCTATACCTTCTAGTTGCCTTATCTGTTCATTCCTCTCTTGACTGACCCCATATGCATGTACATATATTAGTTACATTTATCGACTATTACGCTCAGAATAAAATGAATAAAAATAGATACAAGCTGAGGCGAAATCTAACACCATTAACAGTAACAGCCCTTCCCGTTGTCTTAAAAAAGATAGTTCAATAATTCATTCGAGCAAATTAAACAAAAGGCTCACTTTTTTTGTCGAATAGGACTTTCTCGTGGGATATCGGTCCTATAAAATATCAACTTTTATGAGTTCCAAGGGCTACGCAATCAGTGTGTTAACAGAAATTTCGGAAAATCAGGAGAATTCAAACAATATTTAAAATAGAAATAGAATCACCCTGTATAGAGTATATATCTGAAGATGAATTATCTTTATGTGATTTGTCAATAGCTATCGCTGAAAAATTTCAAATTCGATTTCTCAAAAAGCATTAAAAACTTTGTCACACCAATACAGTACATCTCCAGGCATAACACTTTAGAGGAAGGTTTTATACCAATTTTAAATATTTGTTGAAACCTGTGGGATTAAGTAGAGAAAGTATAACGATGTTTTACCACGTATAGCTATTGACAAAAAGCCTCCAAAGCTATCCATGGTATAACTTTAGGCGGAACACTATTGGCTAATAACGTTTATAATTTTTATTTTCTACTACGATAACAAAATCTGCATTACCGATTTTTTTTACTTTCGGCTGACATTAACGCAGTTCTACATTTTTGACATTTGACTTTCGCTCTACCTGAACGTCTGTTGTCATACTAGTTTGCTTATTGTTATTGCGGTTGAGAAAAAAAAAGTGAGCTTCATCGCTGATGCTGACTTTCAACCTAAAGTTTTGTTCAAGAGAGAGCGTAATTTACACATTGTTGCCAATACAATGCCATCAAATTGGGGGTTAATTAAATTTTGCATGCTACATTTACAATTACACTTCAAAATTATATGCTTATTGCGAATTACGATGCAGACTTTCTTGTTGATGTTTTCACGCATATCTTCGCCATATTCTCACTTGTGCGGCTCATACGTTGTCTGCTACTATAATTTGCATCTGTAGCAATGGTATTTTGAAGAAATGCGGCAAATTATTGTCTCAGTACATAACGATATTTTGATCGCCATATAGTATTTATTAAAAGTAACTCAAAATTGAAATCAAAAACACCATAAACTGAATTAAACTCTCGCGATGTCCTCAAAAGTGGTTCCGAAAGACCGTAGGTAATTAGTTTATACCTAGTTAATGAGTTACAGTCCATCGCGTGGATGCATTTGATGTGCCGGAGCGTAAAGATTTAAGCGTGAAAGCAGCTTAGTACAATCGATTCGAGAACTGAAAATATCGCAAATGAACAATGCCGATGCTACAACACGTCGACAATCTAATCGGTGCAGATTCAACAGGTTACTGCAATCTTGGTAGGATGAAAGAACATATTCAACAGACCGTGTAGATGGTAGACATCGAAGTTTCTATTCTATCCAGTACATTGATGTTAGAGTAATCGGGTCGATGAAGTCCCTACACTTTCGCTTAATAAAATCCATCATAATGTATGCCTTAGGTATAATGGTATTAATATGTCTAGTAAAGGTGACATCAGATGAAAAATTATACCCAGATCAGATATAAACTCCACTCTGACAACATCCTCACCATATAGACGAAAATGATGGGACGGAGGTGATCGGGTATGATAAAATGAAAGACTCTTATATTTACTCACGTTGAGTCCCAATCTATTGCGAATAGACCAACTACAAAATTTGCCCAAATCATCTTGCAGCTTTACGCAATCGAACACGCTGTTGACCCGGGCGAAAATATTCTTATCATCAGCAAACAGGAGGCAGCTGGCAAACTCAAAGCAGTCAACAATAACGTTGTTAGGTAATGTAAATAATAAAGGGCCAATATGACTTCTTTCATATTTATTTCTTCACGCCCCGGTGGCACAGTTGTTAACATGCTTGCTTCAAGCTCCGGAGGTCCCGGGTTCGATTCCCGGCGGATGATGAAAAAATCACGGCTGGTTAATGTAAGGATCAATGAACTAATCACTCATTATCCGTTGTAAAAATGATTACGAAACTTAACTATGAAGCGGCCAAGTCCCTCTATGGGATGTAGCGCCAGCGAAAAAAAAAAATATGACTTCTTTGAGGTACGCCAGATGTCGCGCGAAACAGCTGTGAACTAGAATTCAAAATCCTAACGGATTGCCAATGGTCGGAAAGGTAACACTGACAATTTAAGTTCTTTAATTTTGAGATCAAGAGCGAGTGGTTGATCTTATCGAAAGCCTTCGCAAAATCAATATAAATAAAGTCTAGTTGCTGCCTAGAGTTTAAACTGCTAAATAATTTGCACAAAAAGAAACCAGATTAGTCCATGTGGGTGGAGATGCCCGGATAAAACCCGTGCTGAGAAGAAGAAATTAATGATTTAGTATAGAAAACCAAAACCTTGTGAACCATAGATTCAAATAGTTTGGGTATGATGGAAAGAATGGCAATCCCCCGATAGTTACTTTCTTCGTTTCTTCTACCCGCCTTGAAAATGGGATGGAGGCAGGTAATTTTCCAATTCTCAGGAAAAAAAGCCAATACGTAAACTTCATTAAACATGATGGTATGTAATTGGGCGGGACAAACTCTCGGCATAATGCTTAATAAAAATCGGCGGACACGATGGTGCCAGCGCTCTTTTTAACATGAAGATTAAGCAAGCAATCGCAAACTTTCTGCTCAGTAAATTTCAAATAGCATGAAGGCATGGTAGGGGACATCGTGACTGGTTCGTATTCTGAGGAAAAATAGCTAGCAAATAAATTACAGATCTCCGAGCGTTGACTAGCCACGGAGTTTTGGTAAGATACAGGAGTAGGAAAACCAACCACTTTTCTCTTACAATTCATAAAACTCCAGAACTCCTTTGGACTTCATGTCAATTCCTCCTCGAGTCGCACAACATTTTGGTTATATAAAAATCAATTGAAATTGAATCCCGTACCGCCTGAAAAATGAATATGGAACTTATTGCGGCGATTGTCCAGATTTAACGTGTCTTTCAATACCACTTCTGGGAATGTCGTTAAACATCAAAACGATGTCATTTAAATTACCGCCACGTTGCAAAAAGTACCAATCAGAATTGCTGAGGAACTCGTTTAAGGAAGCGTAGTCGGCATTTCTGAAATTAAAATAAAACTTGTTAGAAAAGGAATCTATTGTACAATTTATGTATATGAAAAAAATTTATCATAATTGGTGTGGGCGCCGGTAAAATTCAAACATGATGAAACCTCCGAATGCATGACGTCATTGGCAAATATCAGGTCCAGTTGTTTCCCCTGACTGTTGCTAGTACGATTCAGCTGCTTGGTTGAGATGCTGGCAAAGTAGTCTATAATGTATAATGACACCACCAACATCAAGCCAAGCTGTGTCGGGCAGATTAAAGTCGCCCACAATTACAAGTTGATCATTAGGATGGCATCAAAACTGAATCGATGAAATTGATTATCCTTTCAGAATAGCCCAAGTTCGATCCGTAGAGAGCATACACTGCGATGATGACGGTAGAGAAACTGGCCAATTCAATACGAACAGCAATGACCTCGAGACTAGGATGACAGACAACCAACTCGTTAGGAATAAATACTTTAACCGCAATGAATACCCCACCCCCTCTAAGCCTGGTGTCAAAAACATATCTGTCCTTCCTGTGCACGACATAGTCCAGTGGAAAATATTCACCAGAATACATATTGACAGTAAGCCAGGTCTCACAGATTATTATGATATCATAATCATTGTCCAGAACGCCTATAGGTGAAAATTTTTGGCATTACCTTGGATGTTAGAGGCGTTGTGGTAATAAATTGAGGTAAAGCTAGAACGATCGGAGCTTACTTGCCGGATTGGGGCACAGTTTGTTGCGTAATGACCGCTGGCGGTTCAGGGTCGATATTTGTTGGTTCTGAAAGATACCTTGCCTCATTGCTTGCATACGGTGTGATTGATGAAACAAAACTTCGGTTTAATCATCCCGATACTGTTAGGCAGAGAACATGATTTAGTTCCATTTATCGAAGCGTACGAAGGACGACGCACGGCTGCTGCTGCAGATGGAATGACCGAGAGAGTTGGAGTCGATGTCTCGGAAGAAGTTATGCCAGCATGAGCGGTTACCTGAGCAACACCTGAGCAAAGCAATCGCGGATTTGCACACGAATTTGCCAAAGGCTCAGCGGCCTGACTAATTAAAGAATTAACGGTGGGAAGAGTGGTGTCGGCAATTAATGATATTTTGGATTCGATATTATCCAACAAGGATTTGATCGTATTCAACGCCATACAATTTTCCTCTTTAACATAAAAACGGCATATGGACAGTCGGTAACGGCTTTGATCCAACTGTCGTTTGAAGGGAAGTTCCAATCCAGGCAGTCCACGTCGTAGAACTTGCTGCACTGACCAAAACAGTGTTGGGGCTCTCTGCAGCCTTTGGTGTTGTTGCACTTGAAGTATATATTGCTGGCTAAATTGGATACTATTTAAAAAGTGTAAAGAATCTGAAGAATTTAGCGCACCTGTTGGACATGTGGAGTGATAAGAGTAATTGGGAATTCATAGTAATAATAAATGAAATCAGAGTGAGAAGTATACACCAGCATTGAAAGAATTTCCACTTTTACTTTAGACTTCTTAAGAAATTTCAGCATTCGTTTGATTGATATGATCCTATAGCCGTTTTCCTCAATGAAGAACTACCTTAGGTGCTAATGTGCTAATGAGAATGACCCGGAGGTCTCTAAAACTGGCCACTTCCTTTCAATTGTATCCTCCTGTGATATCAAGGACTTGTTTCAATGCATCTTCCTTAATTGCTAAGTTTGGCGATGCTAGATAATTGGCTACGCTGATTTTCGTGGTGTTCTCATGAATTTTTACCAGTTTTTCTATTGCCGGAGCATAAGTTATGCCTGGACAGATCTTTTGCTTGTACATCCAGTTGTTTGCATTGGAACTAAGGTCCCAGGTCCGCGCTACCATTTGCGTACTAGCCCATAGCTTTATTGTTGTCGCAAGATGTAAGCCCCAAGTTAACTTTTGATCTACCTTCTGACTCCCAGGTATACTTAACTTCTGTGTCGAAGCCAAATTGTACTCTTTCTAACAGCAATTGAGGAGTGTTGAGTGCCCTCCTCCTGGTAAATGATGTATGATTATTGTACCGATGTAAAGTATTATACTTCACATAAAGTGTAGCTACACAAATTAACGAAAAGAGTAAATGTACTGAAAAAGTATAGGTCTATATAAAAAAGTGTAAATAACCAGTAGAACCAGGTATGGGATGATATTTCAATAAATTGAACAGATCAAGTTTTTCGAAACGATTTTTGTGATTAAGATAAAAATGGTTGGGCATGTGCGAGAAATGTTTGGAAAATGTTTACAACTAAGGTAATCTATTACCATGTTTCAAAATCTCAGATATGTTACCAGGTGTGCGCCTGTGGAAGATAAAGAAGGTTGGGCATGTAGTACTAGTGTAAGTAGAAGCATCAGGTTTGAACATTTTAAGTGATTTTCATAATTTTCGAAATTTGGTCGGATAAGCTCAACCGTTCCACTTTATAGAAATGTCGCCTCATACCGGTTTCTACTGGTTATTTACACTTTCTACACTTTTTCTGAACATTTACACTTTTCGTTCATTTGTACATCTACACTTTGTGTGAAATACTTCAGACCGGTGATTGTTGTTTTATTTGGGCTTACTCTAAGTCCTCCTTCTTGCTCCAATTCCACGTGACATCCAGGGCATTTTACTTAAGTTCTCCCACAATGGGATAATGCTTGTCCCTGATTATTATAGAATTGTCATCGGTATAGTTAGCAGAGATATCTCTGCCCACAAACATGTATTTGATCCATTTGATGATTCTGCTTTACATCCCTCTACATTGTAAAAATCTTGCCATTGGTTCGTACGAAGCATTGTCAAAAGGAACCTCCTTGGTAGCCAATGCTACCTCAATGGTTTTTACAATTTTATGTAATACCGCGATAGTGGATTTGCCTTTCTGATATGGAAATTGTATTTTGCTAAGTAACTGGCAGGGCTGGTACCTCAAATCAGATGAATTGATCGACTAGTTTCTCCATCGCTTGAGCAGAAAAAATGAGAGGCTTATATGTCAGCCTCAGGCGATTTATATGGTTTGAAGGACGTAAATGCTCATTCCATCCGCCTCTGCGTAATTATTGCCTCTACAAAAATCATACCTGCTCTAAGTACCGCTTTCAATAGTTTTGGCTTGATCCCTGTGTTTTCTAAAGTTCCCTAAATTTTGTTTTTGGTTGCTGCACCACCGCAATTTCACAGAAAAAACAAATTAGAAAGAGAAGTTTGTCTGTGTATTAAAATCAATAAGATTCTTTCGGCTTTTATAACAAATAAAATATGAGAATGCTCCTTGAATTCTCTATTGTGTAAGTTTGGTTTCGTACTGAAAAGTTGGTACGAACAAAAGTTCGTACTAACAAAAGTTCGGTCTACTCTTCAGGTAGCTACGACCAAAATACAAAATACAATTCTCACTTCTCACATTAAGTATGAGGCAAGAACGTACTGATGTAGCGAATTATATTCACTAAATCAAAAACTCAAGGAAACCCCTCATTTCTGCGTGTTTTATGCCGTGGCAGTACGTATACCTGCTAACGTTGTGAAATTCCCTTTGCAAGACCGTACACACCACCAAAACTGCCTAAAACTTGAGCAGAATAGCCTGTGGGTGCGCACGATATTTATAGGTTACGGAGTTGGTTTTACTACTCAACTTTAATCTTCCTCCAGCATATACCGGTACCACCTACTAAAGTATTTCGAATTCATGCAAGCATAAATATTGAAATATCCAGCTCTTCAAAAAAAAAGAAAAAATCGATTACATCGTCTTACATAAACCTTCATTTACAAACGCTAATACGAAATTAAAAACTAAATAAATTACCAAACCAATTCAACCATTTCCATATTTCCATTAAATTTCCATTAAAGGGAAAGACATGCCATGTAAATTCAAATGTTATATAGGGGCACAATATAAAAACTTCACCCCACAAATAATTTAATCACATATAACAGCTTTAGAAGATACAAGAACGGTACAAAACATCTTAAATTCAATCTTATACATATAAATTTCAATTTAAAACATAAACTACCAGTATAAATTACAGCTTGACATTGATAAATAAACGTTTGCGCGATATTTATATACTCGTAATACCGTTCAGTACACGTTTTGGCCGTAAAAACACTGTACTGTAGGTTTAGAATTTTAATCCATTAAACGAGACTTCTTCGTTAATATTTCCGTGGAAAACAAATTATAACACAGTATGTAATAATAACAATCATTGTAATAAGAAAGAATAACAAACATGCACAAAACACTTAAGAGATTTCACAGAAGCAGAAATGAGAAGAATTTAATCGTAACAAAATTTAACACTATGTAGATAGTGGTATGACAATGGTGGGAAAACAAAACATACATAAACAAATCAATTGTTTATTTTAACAAGGAATCAGGATAAAAGAAAAATGAAAATGAAGATGAATGGGAAATGTAAAATTCATAAGAAATGAAATAAAAGAAAATTCAAATGGGAAATTATAAATTCTTTCAACTGAAAATAATTAGAATAAATTTTCTTTTATTTCCTTTTGATCTTAACGTATTTCATTCATACTCGTATAGGCTATAGGGGATGGAAAATTCTTTGTCGTCATATTATTATTCAAGCATTCTGTTGGCGCGCAGACAGAGGAGGCACTAATCGTTATTTATACAAGTATTTATATGATTATTGTCATTTTGTTATCTGAACGGTATACAATATATACGAAATTTTTGCCTCCAAGAATTATTCTAAACTTGTTTATTTATTTATTTAATTTTTCACTTTTCCCACTGTAACAAAGTTACAATGGGTAAGTATTGTGATCGCGAAATGGTATATTGTAAAACAAGTGTGGAAAATTTAAGAATTATTTATTATTTAGAAAAACGCTAAATGTGTTCATGAAAAATTACGAAAATTGTGGGAATCTAGTATGAAATATCATTTAATAATTTTCCAAATCTGAGTACAATTTAAAAATCGTTTTGCAATATTATTTCACCATGATTTCATTCAAACCATCCTACCTGCCTTATTTTAAACATAAAAATCATATTCAAAAGCATCAATTTCGACACATTCGTAGAAAAAAATCGATTTTCACATTTCTCGACTAATTAGGTTACCGGTATTAGGCGGCCGGTATTCCTGAAATTCACCGAAAAAACTCGCCCATGATTTTCTAGTGAAATATGTCATTTCAGTCGGTAATTTAAATTGCTTTATACCAAAGTCGCCGACAAATATCTGTCAAGTTAGATCATTTCAGTCGAAAATGTAAATTGCCGCATTCTTGAAATTCGTCCTCCAAAAATTTCGATCAGCAAGTGGACGAATTTTTCTCGCCTACTAAAAAATGGGCGAATTTCATTCTTGCTAACGTTTATTTGTCAAATTCAAATAACAATTGATTGTATAGTTGTCGTTTATTCTTTGTCGAAGAATAAGCAATTTTTGAATTTTTAAATTAACAATTAAAAAGTGTTCGTGTAACAAATAAAAACAAATAAAATATGGAACAACAAAAATGCATGATTGGGGCATATTTCCAAAACCCAAAAAGATGCATTAGTGGATTTTATAGAAAGTAATCCTCAGCTAATAAGACAAAAAGGCGATAACAATTAGACGAATAAACAGTCAGTCAAATTATGGGTAGATGGGGCAAGGAATTTAAGCCATTTCAGGGGCTTATAAGCCTTGGAAAAGCTGGAGAAAGGTAATCTTTTAAAGAGAAATTGGTATATTACGTTAATTATTTTATTAACAATTTTAAGTTCACCCGATTTTTAACAGTGTTTAAAAAGAAGAAGCACGAGACAGGAAAAGAGGGGGACTGCACAATCAGACATTGTTTTAACGGTTGTTGAAGACCGGATTTCCGTTTTAATCGACGAAGTTACCATTTCTAGCCATTAGCATGTACCAGAGAGTGCAGCTAACATGGTATATTAACCCTTTCGAACGGTAGTAAAAACCTACGTTAAAATGCATGTCTTTACATAATAAGAACTATCACAAAACTAATTTTTACGTTGAAACTAATCAAGAACATAGAGAGTATATATAGGAGAATAGCAATTAATGATTATTGAAATGATAGATGACGAGATATTGTAAAACAATTTGTATATACACTTTATTGCTATATAAATATAGGGAAAATATACAGCGATAAATACAATGAACAAAACATTCTGCAAAAATCAAAAATACAGTAAATAAAAGAGTGATTATAAAACAAACAGTGCGGTTTTTATTTATATAATATACCGGAACTAATTGGAACAGAAAATCCGCTTCGAACCTTACTCACCTCCGCATTCATATTTGATACGAAAACATCACACACGATTATTGGACCGACGCTTTCTTATCGGACACGGAGAACCCATACACAATTATTTTTCACCAGCGCCTTACTTCGGAAACAAACTCTACACAAATGCATGAGTTTTGGTATCTGAATTTCGTAAACAGCGAATTGCACCTTACAAGTGCTCATAAAACAGAAATCTCATACTTGGCTCATTGGAGACAGCTTTGTTCACCATAGTTGTCATAGAATCTAAAAAGTCCATTATTGTGTTATTATAAACCTGCATATTTACTTTATAGATACTTTTGCATTGCCCCTTCAGTTCATCCAAATTTCTATGGAACTTCAAGGGCCCCCCTTGTCAATAGAAAAATTATTTTTTACGTCAAGACCCCCCCCCCCTTGTCAATAGAAAAATTATTTTTTTACGTCAAGGCCCCCCCCTTGTCAACAAAACAAATATTTTTTTACGTTAAGGCCCCCCAATTGTCAATAGAAAAATTATTTTTTTACGTCAAGGCCCCCCCTTGTCAACAAAAAAAATATTTTTTTACGTCAAGGCCCCCCCCCTTGTCAATAGAAAAATTCTTTTTTTACGTCAAGGCCCCCCCCCCTTGTCAATAGAAAAATTCTTTTTTTACGTCAAGGGCCCCCCCTTGTCAATAGAAAAATATTTTTTTACGTCAAGGCCCCCCCCTTGTCAATAGAAAAATTATTTTGTTTATGTCAAGGCCCCGCCCCGTGTCAATAGAAAAATTATTTTTTTACGTTAAGGCCCCCCCCTCTTGTCAATAAAAAAATTATATTTTTACGTCAAGGCCCCCCCCCCCTTGTCAATAGAAAAATAATTATTGACAAGGCCCCCCCCTTGTCAATAGAAAAATTATTATTGACAAGGCCCCCCCCTTGTCAATAGAAAAATTATTTTTTTACGTCAAGGCCCCCCCCTTGTCAATAAAAAAATTATTTTTTTACGTCAAGGCCCCCCCCCCTTGTCAATAGAAAAATTATTATTTACAAGGCCCCCCCTTGTCAATAAAAAAATTATTTTTTTACGTCAAGCCCCCCCCCTTGTCAATAGAAAAATTATTATTGACAAGGCCCCCCCCTTGTCAATAGAAAAATTATTTTTTTACGTCAAGGCCCCCCCCCTTGTCAATAGAAAAATTGTTATTGACAAGGCCTCCCCCCTTGTCAATAAAAAAATTGTTTTTTTACGTCAAGGCCCCTCCCTTGTCAATAGAAAAATAATTATTAACAAGGCCCCCCCCCCTTGTCAATAGAAAAATTATTTTTTTACGACAAGGCCCCCCCCCTTGTCAATAGAAAAATTGTTATTGACAAGGCCCCCCCTTGTCAATAAAAAAATTGTTTTTTTACGTCAAGGCCCCCCCCTTGTCAATAGAAAAATAATTTTTTTTCGTCAAGGCCCCCCCCTTGTCAATAAAAAAATTATTTTTTTACGTCAAGGCCCCCCCCCCTTGTCTATAGAAAAATTATTATTGACAAGGCCCCCCCCTTGTCAATAAAAAAATTATTTTTTTACGTCAAGGCCCCCCCTTGTCAATAGAAAAATTGTTATTGACAAGGCCCCCCCCTTGTCAATAAAAAAATTATTTTTTTACGTCAAGGCCCCCCCTTGTCAATAGAAAAATTGTTATTGACAAGGCCCCCCCCTTGTCAATAAAAAAATTGTTTTTTTACGTCAAGGCCCCCCCCTTGTCAATAGAAAAATAATTATTGACAAGGCCCCCCCCTTGTCAATAGAAAAATTATTTTTTTACGACAAGGCCCCCCCCCCCTTGTCAAAAAAAAATTATTTTTTTACGTCAAGGCCCCCCCCTTGTCAATAGAAAAATTGTTATTGACAAGGCCCCCCCTTGTCAATAAAAAAATTATTTTTTTACGTCAAGGCCCCCCCCTTGTCAATAGAAAAATTGTTATTGACAAGGCCCCCCCCTTGTCAATAAAAAAATTATTTTTTTACGTCAAGGCCCCCCCCTTGTCAATAGAAAAATTATTATTGACAAGGCCCCCCCCTTGTCAATAAAAAAATTATTTTTTTACGTCAATGCCCCCCCCTTGTCAATAGAAAAATTATTATTGACAAGGCCCCCCCCTTGTCAATAGAAAAATTATTTTTTTACGTCAAGGCCCCCCCCTTGTCAATAAAAAAATTATTTTTTTACGTCAAGGCCCCCCCCCCCCTTGTCAATAGAAAAATTATTATTGACAAGGCCCCCCCCTTGTCAATAGAAAAATTATTTTTTTACGTCAAGGCCCCCCCCTTGTCAATAAAAAAATTATTTTTTTACGTCAAGGCCCCCCCCTTGTCAATAGAAAAATTATTATTGACAAGGCCCCCCCCTTGTCAATAAAAAAATTATTTTTTTACGTCAAGGCCCCCCCCTTGTCAATAGAAAAATTATTATTGACAAGGCCCCCCCCTTGTCAATAGAAAAATTATTTTTTTACGTCAAGGCCCCCCCCTTGTCAATAAAAAAATTATTTTTTTACGTCAAAGCCCCCCCCCTTGTCAATAGAAAAATTATTATTGACAAGGCCCCCCCCTTGTCAATAAAAAAATTATATTTTTACGTCAAGGCCCCCCCCCTTGTCAATAGAAAAATAATTATTGACAAGGCCCCCCCCTTGTCAATAAAAAAATTATTTTTTTACGTCAAGGCCCCCCCCTTGTCAATAGAAAAATTATTATTGACAAGGCCCCCCCCTTGTCAATAAAAAAATTATTTTTTTACGTCAAGGCACCCCCTCCTTTGTCAATAGAAAAATTATTATTTACAAGGCCCCCCCCTTGTCAATAAAAAAATTATTTTTTTACGTCAAGCCCCCCCCCCCTTGTCAATAGAAAAATTATTATTGACAAGGCCCCCCCCTTGTCAATAGAAAAATTATTTTTTTACGTCAAGGCCCCCCCCTTGTCAATAGAAAAATTATTATTGACAAGGCCCCCCCTTGTCAATAAAAAAATTATTTTTTTACGTCAAGGCCCCCCCCCTTGTCAATAGAAAAATTATTATTGACAAGGCCCCCCCTTGTCAATAGAAAAATTATTTTTTTACGTCAAGGCCCCCCCCTTGTCAATAGAAAAATTGTTATTGACAAGGCCCCCCCCTTGTCAATAAAAAAATTGTTTTTTTACGTCAAGGCCCCTCCCTTGTCAATAGAAAAATAATTATTAACAAGGCCCCCCCCCTTGTCAATAGAAAAATTATTTTTTTACGACAAGGCCCCCCCCTTGTCAATAGAAAAATTGTTATTGACAAGGCCCCCCCTTGTCAATAAAAAAATTGTTTTTTTACGTCAAGGCCCCCCCCTTGTCAATAGAAAAATAATTTTTTTACGTCAAGGCCCCCCCCTTGTCAATAAAAAAATTATTTTTTTACGTCAAGGCCCCCCCCTTGTCAATAGAAAAATTATTTTTTTACGTCAAGGCCCCCCCCTTGTCAATAGAAAAATTATTTTTTTACATCAAGGCCCCCCCTTGTCAATAGAAAAATTATTTTTTTACGTCAAGGGCTCGGTTGGTACCTATACATTGAAAAAAAATACATATCGGTATATAAATTTGTCTAAGCAATCATAGGCAAATTTACAATACAATTTGCAATCAAAAGTAGTCATGCCTACATCTTTTTTCATTGCAAATTTTGGGTTTACGGCTAGAAATGTCTAAATTGACAAAGTTATATTATTGGTAATACAAAATGTTTCTAACAAGTGACATGAAACAATAATTTCCCTTTGCAATTATTTGCAATCTACTTTACCCAGAGGCTACTCTATACTATGGCCCGATTGTATGAACGAGGATAGACGTGTTTTCAAGAGTGCCTGTTTGTGATGGTCTGGATTTCTGCTACTCGATTTGCCACAAATGGTTTCCAGGTTGAAGCCGGTCTTCGTATCCATGCCTATGTGATCATGGAGTCGGACCACAAGGTCACGGTGCTTGTGTCGACATCAAGCACTTGTATTACTTGTTGAATCAACCGGCTTAGTAATACTGCGCCATATAGCTCTAAACGATGTATTATCACCTTGGTTTTAATGACACAACTTTAGATTTTGCGGTCAGAAGGCGTACTGCTACTTGGCCATTGGTGATGGTCCTACAGTAAATAACCACTGCGTACGGCTGCTCCGAGGTGTCACAGAAACCGTGAAGTTCCAGACAGCTGCCTTTGTAATAATTTATATATTGGATAATTTGAATGAGCTGAGTGTTCTGCAGTTCTAATTTTATCCGATCCCATTTGTCTGCGAACTCCTTTGGAAGTGCGTTGTCCCAGCCTAAACCCATACTCCATAACGTCTGACACATTATCTTACAGCTGATTTTATTTAAATCAAACATTCACTTGACATCTCGGATAAAAACTGACGTTTTGTAAGCATGTGGTTATTGGGTGGTAATTCCACGTGAAATACAAAGTCGTCCCTAGTTGGGCTATAATGTATTCCTAGGGTTTTAATTGGATGTTCATTCTTAAAGATAAGGTGTCCGATCAAGACCTTGTCGTGAGGAATCCCTTTTAAGAGGTCCACGTAATTACTGGACCATTTCTGGACTTGAGATTGCAAATGTTAAGCTTCCTCCACCGTATCTGCACCGGTTAATACATCGTCTACATAAAAATCGGTTTTGATAATGTGACTGGCATCTGGATGACTGTTAATTTCATCGTCAGCCAATTGATTCAAAATCCTCATGGCTAAGTAAGGTGCGGCCAATGTCCATATATGACAGTTGTTAGTTGATTCTCTTGTATGGGATGATGTTTAGTCTCTTCTTACTTTCCATAAGATTGTCTGATAAGGTTGATGGTGTTTATGTATCTTAATCTGTCGATACATTTTCTCGATGTCCGCGGAAAGTGAAGTGAAGGTCCAAAGCATGGCGTCGTTCACGCTCTTGCCTGTCGATGTTTTCATCGAGGCGTCGAAAACCACCCGTGTTTTAGTTGACTCGGGTGTATACCTGACTGCCGCATGGTTGGGTAAGTAATATTTGCCGTCGTGATGAGGTGCTGGCTTCATGTGACCCATACTGAGATATTCCCTCATGAACTGAATATACAGCTCTCTAAGCTCCTGGTTTGAGTTGAGTTTCTTCTCGAGTTGTAAAAAACATTGTTTGGAACACCCTAATTGATCCAGGTGCATTTCTCTAAATGGTAGTTGTACCACATATCGTCCATCTGGTTCTCTTTGTGTGGTCCATTGAAAAATGGTTTCACAAGCAATGCCTTCTGGTGATTCACCTCTGGTGCTGGCCTTTACTAAGTGTAGTTGGTCCTGAAATCACGTATGCTTCAATGGTTAACCGATATGATGATGTGAAGCGCGGTTAAAGGCATACCTGGATTGTAGCGGTCTCTTGACTGGTGTTTTGTGCCCCAATTCCAGAAATGTTGACTGTAGTTGAATGTAAGGTTAGCCAGAGACATTGGACTGCTTCTTCCGTAATGAGAGAGATCTATAATCCTTGATCTATGAGAACTCTTAATTTAGTTGATGATCCACATATTGCTGTGCTTCTCACATGTGGTTTGATTACTATATGATGTACTGATAGATACCTTTTTTCCAGATGGTGACGAGGTTCGTGTAACAGCTGATGATGCCTGTCATGACACATCGTGCATGAAGGTTTTTCCGTACCGTTTTCATACTGTGTAGAAGGCAGTTGGTACAAATTCCTGCCCGATTGATAGAGTCAATCCGCTTTTTTGTGCTAAGACTGCGAAAATGGTGGCACTGGATGATCAGATGCCCATGCTCCTTGCAATATGAGCAGTGACTTCTTTGCCATCGTTCTCTGTACTTAGGAGTACTCTTCGTTGGTCCTCAGAATTTGGTTTAGCTGCTCAATTGATCGGTGAATGATGCGTCCTTGATGCTTCCAATGAGTGGAACCTCCTCATTGTGAAATCTAGACAATTGTCTAGCCTTGAAACCTCATGTGGATATGCCAGACTTGTTTCGTAGCGCTGTAGTGTATCCTTATCTACTTTTTCATAACAATGTGTGCATAACAGCGATAATATCGTGTTGAAAGATGATGCAGCAAGCAGACGTTTCTATTGCGGATAGGTGAGGGAAGATTCCTGCCGTGTCTTTTTGCACGTGCGATTTACAAATACCACAACTTTTCGGTATTTGAGAGTGTGCTTTGATGGATGATCTTGTTAAAGATGTTTTTAAATGGTTGCCATTTGTCTTATTCGCCGTAAAAAATGGGAATTACCATCCGGGGAAGCCGCATGTTGACCAGTTCCAATGCTTTTGGATATTCGTTACCGACGAGTTGATGTAATTTGAGTAATTTAGATTCAGCATTTTGCAAGATTATTCCATAGTAGTCATCTATGAAGTACTGCGCTGTTTGCTCCTCTTCCTCAGCATTCCTGAGGATGGTGCCATTTTGTCTTTCAATGGCATCTAACTTCATTGTAGCGTAGATCCAGGAACAGTTGTCTAGTTCTGTACAGGAGACGCATATTTATGTTCTTCTCGTGGAGTAGAACTTTGTTTGCGTCATTTCTGCATCTGGTCCTGATGCAGAGGATGTACGTGATGCCGCTGTCAAGCTGTTCACGGGGTGCTAAATGCTGCTTGTGGATGGTATTGATTGGGTGGTGCTCCTTCCTACTGTCCTTCCAGTCTGTATCATCTATGTCTGGGACGGCAGATGAAGCTGCTCCTTGCTGCCTCCTTTGGTCTCTTTCTTCGGATGGTTTATTGTGGAACCACAAGATACGATTTGCAATCGGCGAAGTAAGGATCTGTAACTCGTTTCGAGCTAGTATTTCCTTATCCCCCCCTGACATATGATTCGTAGCGCGTTGTGACAATTTGTTGATCAATTTGAAAATTTGTTTTCAAGTTGTTTCCGGGTCAAATTGTACCCTTCCCGCCTGTTATTTGCTATTTCTGGGCGTTCACTATAGCGTTTCAATTGATGTCATGCTTCTGATGATGTTCTTATCGGTTTGAATGATGTTGTGGCCGGTTAACAATACTCTACTGCTGGATCGGATATGACTACATAACTGATCCTGGCTCGGAGGAACAATGTAAAGAACGATAAGTTTTATTGCCGGGTTGTAAATCTGGCACTTTTACTATCGTTTTTATACAAAAGTAATACTCTTTCGGTTAGAGCAATAATAATTGATAATACCACACCAACAGGATTTAGATTGGTAGTGAACAAACTTCAACTGCTGAGGAAACTTCATTTCAGGATATCCACAGAACGAACAATTGTGGTAGGGGTAACCTTGCCACAATTCGCAAGTGTACGTACTGCCTCCACGTGGCAATCGTCGGTAACTGATGTCTTCTATTACAGTTGTTCTAGTTGACTCAGGCCAAAGTACGGCGCTAAAGGAGAAAACCTTAACAAAAAACCCTAATCTAAGGTGGAACAGCATATGCCGATGGATGAATGACTGATAGGTTAATCAGTCCCTAATATGCGGACTCTGGATACCAGGCGCCGTCCAGTTTTATTTAGCCTTCCTGTGGTAGCTGGGTGTCGCACAGGTGACCTTCATTTCCCAAATACTCAAAAATGATAAGGATGGTAACGCTCCTAAAGCGTCACGGACCAGCGAGGATTCTGCGGTGCTTTCGAGGACTTCGGCCCTCTTTCCGCTGTAGAATCTTCAATGGGTGGCCCATCGGATGGGGAAATCCGTTCGGAGTTTGAGAACTTAGTTCTCAATTCCGATATGGAAACCTCAAGAGATGAGGGACTGGCCCCCGTAGGTGGGGGGATCTCCTCTGTGAAAACAGGGGAAAGTGCGGACGTCGGAGAGTGTCGGAAGGGTCAGGTTGACATCAACAAACCTGCCGCGGCTCCTCATGTGAAAATGTGTGGGGCTGCGAAAAAGCGGTACAGGAAGCTTCTGGCTGAGGGCAAAGCGCCCGGTAGTGAGACAAGGCTTCTGGCGGTGCGGTCACGGAAGGAGACTTGCGCTCCTACGACGGCCCAACCGTCAAAGAGGAACCGCTCGGATGACTTTACTTCACCGGCACAAAAAAAGGCCAGGGGGGAAGAACAGGTCCTGGTCGCCTCGGGTTCTGCGGTCCGGTCTGGAGTTACCTTCAGGCAGGCTGCGGAATCAGAGAACATCGGGATCTTGCCCTCTGGCTTTCCTGAGGTTGCCCTCACTGGAGAGCAGCTTAAAGCTGTCCAGGAGGGAATCTTGGAAAAGGTACTGGAGCAGGAGGCCAAGGAGCTTAAACCTAAGTTCCTTGGCAGTCAGCTTCGGCTTGGTTGGCTGGTAGTGACCTGTGCCGACCGGGCCACTGTACAGTGACTCAGGGAGACCATAGGCACTATTAAGCCATGGGATGGTGCAGAGCTGATTGTGGCTGAGGCGGGAAACCTGCCTCGAGCTAGGATCGTGTTTGGTACCTTCCCAAACAGTGCCGAATTGCCCATGGATAAGCTTCTGGGTTTTATCAGGAGCCAAAACGAGGGCATGCAGGCGATCGACTGGAGAGTGGTCAGGAGAGAGGCGAAAGGCACTTCAGCTTTTTGCACCTTCTCCATGGACCACTCTTCGGTTGAGAAGCTCAAACAAATTGATTTTAAAATCAATTTTAAGTTTGGGATTGTCCAACTGCACCCCAAGGGGGCCAGGGTGGTGGAAAGCCAGGTTCCAGGGGCGGGCCCCAAGTGGTCAAGCCTGTGGAGGCCATCGTGGCTGCACCTGTGAAGGCGATCGTGGCTGCACCTGTGGCGGCTATCGTGGCCTCACCTGTGGTTAAAACCACTGGTGTGGCGGCCCTTTCCAGGAGACAGGCGAGGAGAAGGAGGGAAAGAGAGAGGAAGGCGTCAGCGGTTGTACGGGGAATGGCCCCGCGAGGGGTCACCCCGCGCAAGCCACTGGTGAGGCCTGGTGGCTCTCAGTTAGCTGTGGACAGCAGCAGTAAGACGGAGGACACCGATTCGCCATCTGGCAATGGCGATGCGAGTAAGGAGGCTAATCCAGGCCTTCAGCAGACGTCGCTGGAGTGATGGCACACATAACCTGCCTACAGATAAACCTGCATCATTCAAAGGCGTCTTCGGACGTCCTTTGTCGTAGGTTTATCTGCCAGAAAATTGGCATGGCTCTAATACAGGAGCCATGGGTAATAGGTAACCAAATTAAAGGTATACCAAAACAAATGGGTAAGTTGATTTATTGTAACGGAACTGAGAGTCCAAGGGCGGCCATTTTGGCCAGCTCGCAAATTAATTTTATTCCCATTTCAGAGTTCATCTCCAGGGACTTAGTGGCGGTAATGGTGGAGGTTCTGGGTGAAAGAGGGAAACAGGAGGCTATAATGGCCTCCGCCTACTTTGCTGGAGACTCGGAAATGATACCTCCTCTCAAAGTTCGGCGGCTCATAGCTCATTGCCAGCGCAATGGGCTGGCTTACCTAATAGGATGCGATGCAAATGCAAACCACACGGTGTGGGGCAGCACGAACATCAATAATATGGGTGAGTACCTTTTTGAGTATATAATTACTAATAATGTAGATATTGTCAATAGGGGAAGGAAACCTACTTTTATAAATGCGATTAGGCAGGAGGTCCTAGATTTGACCCTCGCTAGTCCGCATTTTAGTCATTTTGTTAAAAATAGGCATGTGTCTGAAGAGGCCTCCTTATCGGATCACTTGCACATCAGATTCGATTTGGCGGCTGAGGCCATGCAGCGGCAGGAGATTAGAATTCCAAAACTGACCGATTGGGACTCTTATAGAGTTTCACTCGAATCAGAAATGCTCTCGGTAATGGGGAACATAGAGTCTCCAGAGGGCTTGGAATTCTGTTCAAACCAGCTGCATAATTCTATACACTCGGCTTACGAAAACAGCTACCCAGTTAAGCGAAGAGAGTCCATTAAGTTGGTCCCTTGGTGGAACGGGGCGCTGAGCAAGCTGAGGAAAAAATCGAGAAGGTTATTCAATAAGGCTAAACGCACCGGGGAATGGGGTGAGTATAGGATGGCATTAACGGAATATAATCTGGAATTAAGAAGATCCAAAAGGGCTACCTGGAGAAACTTCTGTGAGGGAATCATTGAATTACCCTCTGCAGCTCGTCTCCAGAAAGTCCTTTCTAGGAATCACTCAAATGGTTTGGGGCTTCTTCAGAAGCAAAACGGGAAGTTCACTGAAAACCAGAAGGAAACTCTGGAGTTACTATTAGGTACCCACTTTCCGGACTCAATAGTGGTAGGTACCCAGGAGGACCCGCATGACCCTTCAAGTGAGGTAGCCTATTCACCCCACAGTAGGATCTGGAGCCTCTCTGGAAAAATGTTCACACCCAGCAAGGTGAGATGGGCTATTGGCTCTTTCAAACCGTTCAAATCTGCTGGAGGGGATGGTATCTTTCCGGCTTTACTTCAAAAATGTATTGAGGAAATACTCCCCAGCTTGGTCCAGTTGTTTCGAGCAAGTTATGCTTTTAACTATATTCCGAAATTATGGAGGAAAGTAAATGTGGTCTTTATACCAAAGGGAGGGGGTCATCTGGACACCCAGCCCAAGGCTTATCGGCCAATTAGTCTCACATCGTTTCTATTGAAGACGATGGAAAAAATCCTCGATAATCAAATAAGAAATGAAATCCTTGTAAATAACCCACTGCATCGGAACCAGTTTGCTTATCAAGCTGGCAAATCCACTGTGATGGCTCTTAGTGGTCTAGTCACGAAGATTGAAAGAGCGGTTGCTTTTAAGCAAACTGCCCTGTGTGCCTTTGTGGACATTGAGGGGGCTTTTGACAATACCTCCTATGGTTCAATAGAGAGGGTAGCTATGGAGAAGGGGCTTCCGCCTTCTACAACTAGGTGGATCCGCTAAAGGGCTGTCCCCAAGGATGTGTACTGTCTCCTCTTTTATGGTCATTGGTTATTGATAGACTACTGGTCCTCCTGAATAGCCATGGGTTTGATGTCCAGGGCTATGCGGATGACGTGGCTATCGTGATTAGAGGCAGGTTGATGAGATCATCTCTGATCTCATGCAAAATGCACTCAACTTGATATGGCAGTGGTGCGACAAGGAAGGACTTAGTGTCAATCCAAACAAAACTGTCATTGTCCCTTATACGAGGAGGAGAAAGCTCTCGCTTGTAGCTCCCTCGTTAAACGGTACTATTGTTGCCTTTTCCAAAGAGGTTAAATATCTAGGGGTTATCCTAGATCATAAACTGAACTGGGAACAACATTTACAAAAAATTCAAAATAGAGCCACAAAGGCTTTTTGGGCCTGTCAGAGACTCTATGGACGTACTTGGGAACTACAACCAAAAATGATCTACTGGTCATTTCTAACAATCATTAGGCCCATGATCACTTACGCATCGCTAGTGTGGTGGCCTAAAACTGAACAAAGGACAGCGCAAACTTTATTGAATAAGGTTCAGCGTATGGCCTGCATTGGGGTTACGGGCTCAATGAAAACATGTCCGACCGCAGCAATGGAGACACTCCTAGGACTAACTCCATTGCATCTGCATGTAAAAAAGGATGCTGCTACTATGGTCCTTAAGATGCAGGCGGAGGGTAACATCAAACCAGGCAATATGGTGCGCCATCTGGAAATCCTTAAGGAGTTTCAGACAGACCCCACTATAGGAATGCCTTCCGACTGTATGCCAGCCAAACTGGATTTCCACAAACCTTTTTGTGCTAGATTACCTGACCGGGAGGAGTGGAGTACAGGGGGACCATCCTTTGAGCGAGGTCATTGGTGTGTTTTACAGATGGATCAAAAACGGAAGATGGGGCGGGGGTAGGAATACACGGGAGTGGAATATCACTCTCGAAGTCCTTGGGTACCAATGCAATCGTCTTTCAAGCAGAAGTGCATGCTATAGAACTTTGTGCTAGGATAGGCATATCTAAAGGCCTAAACGACGCAAAGGTTTATTTCGTATCAGACAGCCAATCGGCCTTAAAGGCTCTTAGGTCTTTTACCATTGAGTCAAGGCTGATGTGGGATTGTCTGAAGGTTATTAAGTCGCTGGCAAGCTCAAATAAGGTAACACTTGTTTGGGTGCCAGGTCACACTGGAATTGTGGGAAACGAGGCAACTGATGGCCTCGCCCGCGAGGGATCTGCCTCTCCATTTATTGGACCAGAGCCCTTCTGCGGCGTCTCTAAGGGGCACCTTAGGGCAGCGGTTAAACGCTGGGAGGATGTGCAAAAGTCCTCTTACTGGCGCGGAATTCCAGGTTTGCGACAGGCGAAGGAATTTATTTCACCTTCGTCGGCCAGGGCCAAGGAATGTCTTGTACTTAGGAAACCTGAGTTGAGGCTGCTTACCGGCTTCCTCACAGGTCATATCCCCTTAAGGTATCACCTTAAGAAAATGGGCCTAAGTTCGACGGATAGATGTCGCTTCTGCGACATAGAAGCGGAATCAGTGGAACATGTTCTGTGCCATTGCCCAGCCATTTTCTGCAAAAGGTTACAACATCTAGGAGGGAGAGTAATGAGCCCGGATAGTATGCATCCATCATATACCGGCCGGCAGTATTGTCAGGTTCATTAAGAGCCTGAATATTGACTGGACGGCTCTAAGTAGGGTCCATGCACAAAAGATCTTTTAGGTCGCAGTGCGGAGTGGCTTGAACGCCCACATGGCCCTCAACTAATAATAATAATAATAATAATCCACAGAACGAGAATGTGAAAGGATTCAAATATCTAGAATCACAGGCAACTGAGCATTTCACGCATACTACATTAAAATCTCTAAATCTCTTAATATATCGTGGTGCTACCATATGCAATTTTTTTAGTTGCTACAATGCCCGTTACCGAACAGAATTATAAATTCCTAATTCGAACAATTAATTGAGATTTAGCATGATCAAATCTCATCCGGTTGATGACCAAACCAAAACTGGCTAATTTCATTTAAATTCGATCCCCTGTTTCCCGAATTATGTGGAATAATACACACAAAAAAAATATCCTTTTAAACGATAAAACCTTTTAAGAGTTTTCACCGATAACATCGTTTAAATATAGCATGATAAGAAATGAAAATCGATTTTCTAAATTTAAAGAAATTTCATATTTTTTTCAACTTCCGTCGACGAAGAACCAAAATATGGAATACACAAAAACAAAAATACAAAATTGAAAATTGTTTATCAATTTCAGTAACATTTTTATCATTCCCTCAATCAGAAACACTATCTATCCACAAAAACGTTGAAGTGGGACCAATTTTTTTTTTTTTTGTTGCCGAAAATTATTTTCGTGCGAGCACAGCAGATATCAAATTCTAAAGAATAAATTTGTTTGCCTATCAAATCGGTGATAGCAATATTGACAGCCCGATTTGATTTGCTTTTTCAACAAATTTAATTCAAAATCAATATTCGTTTATTGTGATATCTCTGAGTTTGTTGTCGCGTATCAGTTCCAATAAATGAAATCATGCAAAATCAATGGTTTTTGGAATACAAAATCAAATGTGATTTTTATTGAGATTTACCCCCATTGTGTACCTACTTATAGAGCATTATTTCATTCGCCCATTCTCTATCATTTCCAATATTATTTGGTTTGTTTATCATAAATTTTAATATTATTTACATAATATCCATACATAAATATTCCAGTAAATTCATAAAAATATCTACTGTATATGTTGGGATGTTTCCGTTTATGCCTAAAGCGTTTCGTTTCATGTTGGTGTGTTACTTGTTTTAGTCAGAAAATATACAAAATACATTTTCAAAGAATGTTAAATTAATGTTTCAAACGAATTATGACTTTTTTCTGTTCTTTTACAATTTTACACACGGAAAACGGATTTCCCTGGAAAATATTAGTATTCGTGAAATCACCGACTTCAGATAATGATTGTCTTATATGTAGTTGTTTAGCATTATAATGCAAATTGCTTTTTAGGAAATCAAAATATTTGGTTTTCCGTTCCAGAACTTCATTAAAAAATTATTTTAGGATTTCAGTTATAGTTGGTCATATTCCAGAACTTTATCTAAAAATCATTTTAGAACCGCATTTCCATCGTTTCATAATAATCAATTAATAAATAGTCAAATTCCATCATAATTAACCTTATTTCCGAAAAGTCGGTTAACAAAAAGCCAAGTTACATCCCAATTGGCCACATTCCAAAACTTCATATAAAAATCAATTTAAAATTGAATTCCCCATTTCCACCGCTCTTGTCACATTTCGTCATAAATTGGTTAAGAAAAGACTGAGGTTCATCCTAATTGACCATATTATAGAACTTTGTCTAAAAAGTATTTTAGAAGCCCGTTTCCACGAGTCTTCGTTCAATTTCTTAATTTACATTGACTCAACGAAAGCAGTAGTATTAGACAGGGTTACACAACAAAAACAAACAAATACAAAACCAAAATATCGTCTTGAGTATTTTGGACAGAGAGAGAGACAAATAAATTAATGTGAAATGTTTAAAACAATTGAAAATCAATTTATAAGTAAAAAACGGAAAAATTGAGAGAATTTATTATTTCATAGAAATTATAAAGATTAGCGCCGCCATGTTATTAACGAATATCTTAATTCGGGTTGAATCTGTCATGGAAACGTATTTTGTGACAATGTTAAGTTAACCCGAATTAAGAGTTTCGTTGAGTTAATAACAAAGCTGCTCTAATCCGTCCTGTTTTCATGAAATAATAAATTCTCTCAATTTGTCCAATTTATATCATCCTTTACTTATAAATTGATTTTCAATTGTTTTAAATATTTCATATGAATTTTATTTGCCTGCTTATCCTTCTCTAATCCTGCTACTTTCGTTGAGTTATGGTAAATTAAGAAATTTAACGATAACTTCGTTTCCATGACGAGATAATCCGCCTTAATTTCGGTTAACTTCAAGGCCTTTAAGATGTCATGTCAGTAAAAGGGAGCTGAAATAGTGGCCTGATATCAACAAGAACGATCTTTCTTTCTCCAATTTTTTAATGCAAGGGATAAAATCCAGGCCCCTCTTGACAGCGTTCTTCTAAAAACACGAAATAAAATAATTGTTACATCCAGTGGCGTAGCCAGAAATTCATCGAGGGGGTGGAGGGGGTTCTTAAACAAAAAATAATTTCTATAAGGAAATAATGCATTCGAATTTATTTGAATTCAACTTTTTATTAGTTTTTTGTAGTTTTATATTAATTTGTCGTGACACTAAGGCCAATTCATCGAGGACACAGTCTATTTATATAACCACATCTCTGTGATGCCAATCCATTTAGTCGCTTCCCACCGATTGTGTTTCGTAGGCAATTCTTAAGGCACCTGAACGTCCTGGAACTCTCTAATTGGAGAGATTATAAACACTACTCCAAAAAATTAAAGGAACACTAATTTTTTCAATTTTTTTAGTGTTTTTTGAAGAGCTGTATCTTTGTAAAATACGGTCGTACAGAGATGAAAAGAAAAGCGTTTTAAAGCTTCAAATCTCTAGTTTTGAGACTTTTGAGCGGAAAATTTTTGTGAGATACCGTTATCACGCAATCATAAGAAAGAGCGCGAAGAAATTTTTTTTTTTTTTTTTTGTAAGGTGCCATGGGCTCGGGAAATTTGTTTTAAGTTAAACCAATGCATAGGTTGGTTAGCCTGTTAATTAGGCGTAAATCTAATTTCATTCTGGTCTCTCTATGTCAATTTTTTGCTGAGATATCTGACTTTGAATCAACAAAGATCCTTTTGCCTTTGATCATCGATACCTCAGCAACCAATGATTGCACAGTAAACTCCAGGGCAGCCTTAAAAACTTCAGTAAATTTCCTGTTTCTATCGCGCATACCAAATTTTATCAAAATCGGATGAGAAATGGCCAAGTTCCTTCCTCCAGAAATTTATCCACGAATCATTTTATAATCCCATTTCCATAGTACATACCGAATTTCATCAAAATTGGATAAGAAATGGCCAAGTTCCTTCCTAGTTGGTCAATGGTCATATTCCAGAACTTTACCCAAAAATCATTTTAGAATCCCATTTCCATTGTACATACATACTTAGTTTCATCAAAATCGGATAAGAAATGGCTAAGTTCCGTCCTAGTTGGGCATTTTCCAGAATTTCATCCAAGAATCGTTTTAGAATCCCATTTCAATAACGCATACCAAATTTCACTAAAATCGGATGAGAAATTACCAAGTTTCATAATAATTGGTCATATTGCAGAACTTTCGATCGTAAAAAATCTTACGATCGTTAAGGGTTAACAAATAGTTAACGCAAAATGTGAAAAAGGTCGTTATTTTAGTTTGATGATCACTTGTTCCTTTAATTGTTTTGTAAAACTTTGATCAATCTTTCCGGAAAAACGGTTGGATGGATCAATTTGAAAATAATACAGCGCTATTAGGAGTACATTAAACTGTAAAATGACCTGGCAACATTAGTCTTTTCATCAATATTTGTAAAGTAACGGTAGATTTACTAAGACAACCTAAAAAGTCGTTTTTTGTACTTTTTTCAAATCAGTATTGAGGGTGAAAAAAAATTTGTTCTCAACTAATCATTAAAGGGTCTTGTAGGAAATTTACTGAAGTTTTTAAGGCTGCCCTAAAGTTTACTGTGCTGCTGAGGTATCGATGATCAAAGGCAAAAGGATCTTTTTTGATTCAAAGTGATATCTCAGCAAAAAGTTGACATAGAGAGACCAGAATGAAATTAAATTTACGCCTAATTAACAGGCTAACCGACCTATGCATTGGTTTAACTTAAAAAAAATTTCCCGCGCCCATGGATCCTTACAAAAAATAAATAAAATAAAATCAAATTTTTTTATTTCGCGCTCTTTCTTATGATTGCGTGATAACGGTATATCACAAAATTTTCCGCTCAAAAGTCTCAAAACTAGAGATTTGAATTACATTTCTCTTATGTGAAGAATCACAACTAGGTTACATGTTGGTATAACAGGTAATTGAAAGCTCATAGTCTAAGCTACAAAAACCTATAACCGTTTTTTTTAAATATTTGCTTAGTGTATAGTTACGAATTTTGTAACAAAATTCGATTGTTTCCACTTTTTCGACTATTCTTCAATTTTTATTATCAACAGTTTTAAACTTTGGATTTTGAAAACTTCTGGGCCATATAGTAGACACTTCAAGAAGTAACCCAGAAGTTCTAGATTTTTTGAAAGCTTAGAAAACTTAGAAAACCCAACTGTTCCCTAAAAACAACATTTGAACCAAACTTCTATATTGCAAAAAAATACATGAAATATCTCCAGAAAGAAACTGTTACAAAATAACGTCGTTTGGGGCCGCCCTTGAGATTACTTGCAATTAAATAAATGAAAAAGGGTTTTACGGCCTTGGTTCATTTATTTACTTCAGGCCCTTATTTAGTTTACGAACTTGTAGCGATTCATTCATTTAAATCGCTTATTTGCATTCGTTTATCGCCAAAATTATTTGAAATGTAACACTTTTCAACTGTGAAATATAATTGCAATTGAATAGCTCTTTTCGGTTTATAGTGACACCTGCAGAATATTTTAACTTACTAATATATTCTAGGTTTTCGCAACTGTGCTCAACTCAATATATATATATTTCCCTATATTTGAGGACATTAAAAAAAAGTGAAAAGTGATTATTAATTTAATAAATTGTGAAATAATTTCCATACGAAATTATTGCTGAAATTTATATAACATAATTACAGCACGTAACTATGCTACGAATTATCATTCGTAAGTACAGTGGTGTTGGATTTTTATTCCAAAAACATATTTGATGGGTGAATCATAAATAATTTCCCACGACACATATTAATTGTGTGTTCGAAAACATAATCTTGGTATACGCATTATTTTTGAGTCATCAATTGGAAGCAAAACTTCGTGTCTTGGTTCAAAAAAAAAACATATTTCATTAAATCTGAAAAAACGATGTCGTTTCATAAAGATAAACCTAAAACAAAAGTCAGCTGGCATACATCGTCCGCTATAGCTTGGCGATCTCCTGGGTGTTAGTAAAACGTCGCTGAAATAAATTAATTTGTATTATGTAATTGTCATGTCATAGTAAATAATTTTTTATACTTAACTTTAAAGAAATTCCAAAATTTAGAGTAAATTCCTATTTGATTTGTATCCAGGAAACTGTTGTATATTTGGTATATTTAATTGATTTGTAATCTAGAGGAAAATTAATTGATTAGTTTAAGAAAATATGTATTGTACATTTAAAATTACTTATCTGAGAATTTTCCGTGTTTAATGTTTATACAAAAATTTTATCTTGACATTACAAACGTCAGATGTAGTCGAATTCTTGTATTTATTTTGTGATACAATTTCGAAACTTATGATCGATACGACATCTGCGTCGAATTGATTGTACTAAAACTTCGAACATAACTTTCGAAATTGTACGTTCGGTTTTCTATATAAAAGACGGAAAATTTGTAGATATGTCATTATTATTTATTCATTATTTTGTCATAATTGTTCCGTAGAAGGTTGAAGAGATGTGCTTGCCAAGAAAGATGGCTTGTAATAAAAATTAATTAAAATTTATTATTTCTTATAAATTATAAAATAAGTTGTGTTAAAATAAAATTGTTTTTTTTTTAAATAAAATGTGTACAGTATAAAAGTTCAAGTGTATTATTGTACATCATTTCTCAGTTTTTACTATATGTTCCATCAGTCGCGAACAGGGTTTTACTACAATTTCTGTGTAGGGATTGTAATGTATATCCTATACATTTCTACAAGCAAATTATTTATGGCCATCGAGGAGCCGTAAACTTCTACTGTGATAATCTTTTTTTTTTATAATAGGGTGAGCTCGAGCCCTGTGCACTGCAAAAATCTACTCTGTATAAATCTTATTATGGTTCAACTGTTAATTCTTGTTTTTACCTATTTTCAAATAGAGATTTTTATCTCCGAACTAGAGACCGCAGCGTGGTAAGCAACTCTCTCAACCAATTTCACGATAATTTAATAAAATGTTTGATATTTCTTAGTTCCGATCATAAATCGTAACATTTTGTTACCATCCGCAATAATTGAAGATCGCGTAATGGTCAACACCAATTGTATTTTGGCAAATATGTTTAAATCGCAAATGATCTTCAACTTTACTACATAACAAAATATCAAAGGATACTGAAAGCTATTTTATGACGAATGTGACTCGCTTATTCCTACTGGCCTCTTAATCAACTCTTTCTCTTTTAACAAAATGTTGACCAACTGTAACAACTGCAAAATAGTTTTAGTTAGAACTATGGAACACCCTAATGAACATATGTACATATGTATATTATATCACTCATGGAAACTTTGGAAACGTATAAATATGTACATACTTTTGAGTGTTTGACACATTTTTAATAATACAGTGGTCCGATATACGGCTGAAATATTCGCAATTACGGACAAAACATTTTTTTCATTTTCCTTTCATCGTTTTTCGTGCAAAATGTTTAGTACAGTTTATGCTTGTTTTGGTTATACGAGGAATCCCAAAATAGAATATAAAATAAATTTAAGTTTCAGTATAAGTTGTTATTTGGTATAAAATGCGGTGCTGATTTATTTCTGCTCCATACAATTTTTTAAACAATGTATTAATATGACAACCCAAAATGAGTGAAAAGCGAACAGCAAATATAGACAAAAAGTTTGTGAAAAAAACGCGTCAATCGATCACATTAAAAGTAAAGCTAGATGTTTTAAGTCGGTTTGACGTGGGCGAGAAAAATAATGAAATCGCCAAAGTTCTAGGCTTTGCTACTTCAACAGTGGCCACAATAAAGAATAACCGAGATAAAATTTTATCAAGTGTACAAAGAGTAACTCCTCTAACTGCCAAAAATATTTCAAGGCAGAGAAGTGAGATTATGGAGGAGATGGAGCGGATGCTCAGTGTGTGGATAGACCATCAATCTACTAGAAACATACCATTAAGCACGATTGTTATTCAAGAGAAAGCAAGACTCCATGCAGATTTTGTAGCTAAAACTGGCGAACCATCTCGGGCGCAGGTTTTTTTAGCTAGTAAAGGTTGGTTTGACCGCTTTAAAAAGCGGCATTCATTGTATAATATAAAAACAGTGGGTGAAGCCGCTAGTACAGATGTCGAAGGAGCGAAAAAGAATCCAGAAGAATTTTTTAAAATTATACAATCCGGTGATTACACATCACAACAGCAAGGACTTTTATCTCTAAAAGAGAGAAATCAGCTTCGGGATTCAAGGCAGCCAAAGACAGAATTACGATATTGGTTGGGGGAAATGCTAATGGAAATCATAAGTTAAAACCGCTACTAATTTATAATACTGAAGATCGTCGGGCTTTCAAAGGTGTTGATAAGTCACAGCTCGGGATAATTTGGCGGTCAAATAAAAAAGGCTGGATGACACCACGTCTTTTTGAAGATTGGCTAAATAATGATTTCTCAAATCGTTGACAATGCCCCCAGCCATTAACTAAATAACGTTCCGTATAATATCAAAGTGATATATCTACCTCCAAACACAACACCATTACTACAGCAATGTACCAGCAATTTAATATAAAGGATGCAGTGGATAATATATAATAAAATTGTAGTTTGAGGTGAAGGAAGCGTGTGTGGATGAAATTATGGCTCGAGTGTACGAATAAATTTCAATCTTCACAGACCATACATGACGATCACAAAACCAGGCGTTCAAATCTAAAATCTGCATTCGTGCTCCGATTTCAATGATTCGGTTTTGGAACGTGTATTAGGGATCGCTGTGGCATGTGGGCGTTCAAGCCACCTCGCACTGCGACCTAGAAGAAATTTTGTGCATACGTTAAGCTTCCTATTAAAAATAAGTTATTTTTATTAGTTGTATACATCATGCATCTCGCAAATATAATCAAGCGTATCGAAGACATAATCAAGTTCACATCGTTCTTGATCCTTATTTTCAAAGGATTTCAAGGAACATCCAAGAGGACTGTCATCTTTTATATAGGTGGCCGAGACAGAATATCAGCATTAATTTGCCATTTTTGAAGCTGAACAATTAAAAAACTTCTCGCGAAACGAATGCATTTTGCACATGAAATCAGACCAAAATAATCCTACTATGGGATTTTCTTCGATACGGTTTTTCAAAGAAAATTGGAAAAGTTAGAGTCTAGAGTATATGTGGATCTTATTTTAACTACAATAAGCTAATTGTGTCGATTATACCTAGTAATTCCACTATGAGAGATTAAATTATGAATAAGTATTTTACCTATTATCGATCGACTATTTTATGAGTTTGATGTTCATTTTCAGGATATGTTTCAAGAACAATGCATAGCAAAACAACAAAAATTTTCCCCACCCGTAACAACTGCCTCATAATTTTAACTTCAACATTGAATCGACCCGAATGAGACCATACGATTTATGAATGCATGATAAATCAAGAGGCTAGACAAAAGCTTACTACTAATATTAGGGCTGATTGTCCAACTAGTTCAGTGAGATCCAAAATTTGGGAAAATGGATGGACGTATCGCGAATTACCTATATGCCTGAAGACAAATATTAGTGAGAATCCCTGAAATCCTCTGAATAGAGGTGTCTTGCTCTTTTGTCAGTTAAAATTCCTTGAACATGAAAAGGCCACAAAGCTACAAAATGTCTGCGTTTAAGATAAGATCACAGCACAAAAGTACAATTTCCTTCAGCGATATCGTTTCTATCTTTATTGTACTCGTCAAAGTTATCCAAGAGATCCCTTCGAAGTATAGTTTTGTGAAATAACACAATAAAGAATGATTTCAGCAAATATTGCTTGAGCCTGCTGCTTCTTTGACCATTTTTAAAGCAGATATTGAGATAAAAACTGTCGAATTGCGTTCGTCATTTGGGAAACTGATGTTGAATCCAAACTGCCTTACTTCCCTGACATACCTTATGTACCAATTAAAAAGTACCAACTTCATCACCAATTAATTTTCGTTGTTCCAACCCAAAAGTTGCATGATCGCCGCCTTTAAATGCATATCGACAGATGTATTTGACGCCTTTTGACAGACTGTCAATGGCTAACATTTACAATTGTGCCTAAGACATTTTGGCGTACAGTGGAGAATATAGAAAAGTAAAAAATAAAACAACGAACTTGAAAATGTTTTCGTCTTCTAACCATCGATAGATATCAGCAAGTTGCATACCCAGAACAAACAGGCAAACAATTCTGGAGGCCAGTTTAAACGGATAAACGTTCTATTTTCTATTTTTTTCAAGTCTACTCGAATGCCAGCCTATGAGACAGTGGGCTGTAATCACTATAACAACCATACTCCCGAGTTATTACACATGAGGTACTATTTGACCATCTGTCGCTTGTGAACCATCAGTGAACAAGTTTATAACTCCTGGTTCCAGAACTGCATCCATCACCAATTCCTCTCTGGATGGAATCACAATCCGGAATGCGGTGAATCTCTACTTACAAATCTTGTAGCGGAGGACTCGTCACGCCAACTGGCAGTTATAACCCCCGGCAGCACGTTATTAAAGCCCCCCTCAATATTCCAAAATTTTACCATTGCATAGTTTCTATACTCGAAAGATTTTTGGATTAAATATATAAGAGAATGAAGGGTAGTCTCTACAGATCTCCAGTGTCACTCCAGTGTTTTTAAGAGGAAGGAAGATCAGTTAATAGGTCTAACAGGAAATGGTTAGGTTAATAGTAGGTTGGATGACCTCAGAGACAATACCAACAGACCCTGGTGACTTATATGGTTTACAACTATTTATCGATCACAGAATCTTCAATTAACTAATAATTTGACATACGAGGCTACTTGCCCTGTTACCTACTGACGTAGCAGGCACAAATTCGGAACAACCCGGAAAGTGAGTTTATAGCAGAAGTCCCAACGATTCCGCACTAATAGCAGTGCATACACCATCCAGGCGTTGAAGATAACTTGGGATGGAACGGGATGTAGATATTACTTTGCGTAGAGATCTGTTCTTGGCACTTCTTATGTCATATGTTTGTAAGTTTAAAGGGCTTCCTTATTGGAGTCCTAGTCTATAGCAGCTCTTGTTTTCCTTGTTTTTAAAGAGCCTTTTGCATTTTTGACGGGTTTGTTGAATCTCCTTGGACCACCAAAGTAGCCGAAATTAACCCCTAGGACTAATAAGAGGGCTAGAGCATACTATCGATTGATTAAAAGCGCTTGACAGCTTGTCCATCAAGGCGAGTAACTCACTTCGCTCATTTGTTTCCGTGCTTCACCAGATTGTCTGATGAGAATTTGAGTCGCTTCCGAGGATGACTCCAACTTGGCGCTTCTGAGCCTCCATAATTAGCTTACCTAGATTAACCGGTGGAAAGTTCACCTCATCATATGTATATGGTAGGTAAACTGATATTAGCGAAAAGTTATACATTTGTCGACTTCAATGGTAATCGCTGCTACATCTGCATTGGTGTAATTTGATAGAAGGAAACAACTTCGATAATTTGTAACGAGAACACACGACTCTATAATAGGAAGTCTTGAGCACATGTACCCGGTTTCTAGTGACCCAAGGTTGTTGGATCAAGACAATATGTGTTCTTTCTATCCCAATTTTAAGCAGGAGAGCAGCTGATGAGCATTCGTACAACTATGATGTTGATGATACATATTTGATATATAACCTATTCATTTACAAACTGATGAACGATGGTATTGACAACAGTTCTTTTCTTCTAAACTGTATGGCTCACGTTTGTAATCAAGAAATAAATTATAAGATTCGCAGTACTTCCAGTCCGCAAGCCTTGTAATTTGGCAACAATTGGAATTTATGCACATTCAGGAGAGCCATTAGGTATAGTCACCGTCAAATATTGGTATGCTTATAATTATTTGTGATTTATTGGTGTTATCAGTTCAATGAAAAAATGAAAATACGTACTCCAATAGTCTTCTACATTGGCACCAAACAATTGTTTAATTTAAAGTAATTGTAACAATGGTGAGGAGTACATAATATGGCCTATTGAGCGAAACATTTCACCGCATTGCTCCAATTGGTGTCCGTCAACGAGGACTGGAAGAGGCACTGTATTTAGGTTTTATCTCATCATTTTATTTGCTAACTCTATAATGTTATATACATATTTTACCTCCCATATCATATACTCGAGTGGACAACCCCATACCTATAAAACTACGATACAAATACAACTACTCCATTTAGTATTCTATACACGTTTTACAAATATTTGAGTAAATTTGATTGTATCCAAGAGTTGAAAATAAATTCATGATTTTACACATGGGAATTTCCTATTATTGTCGTTTTGGCCTTTGCTTGTTGTTGCCATTGTTGTCACTGCTATTATTATACTATTGTTATACAATAGGATTTCGTCCTTTAAGGATACACATAAGTATGTATGTTGTACATAGATTTATATGGTGTAAGGGATGAGCAGAATAACATTTGCAAAAAGATTGCTGTTTATATCTATGTTATGGAACTTTTGCTGTGGGAATTGGTAATTGGTGTTTAGACAAATGGTATGTGTGATTGCTTTCGATTTAATTAAATCGAAATTTAATTTAAGTTTATATGTTTGTTTTTGGAATAAATGAAATGAATTTAAATTGGTTTTTGGGTTGGCCGTATTTAAAAATAAATCAAAATACATTGACCCATTTGCAGACAATTTCGATTGGGCAGACGCCCAAGTTTGCCCCAAAACAATAACCATCAAAAAATAACTCGAACATAATTTATTAATTTCGTATTGATTTCAGGAAAATTTTATTTAGGTACGAGTAAGTTTTTCGACCTTTATATTAAAAGGTTTGCTGTTAGAATGGAAAATCTAAGACTAAGATTGCACCATAAAAAGTGGACCTTTTTGAACACAAGTAAGACTCCAGAATCCAGATTGCACAGCACTACGAAGAGGCTTATAAAGAGAAGGAAAGGGATTATTAAAAGGAGATTTCAGTCTTCAAATATTCTGCATTTGATATTTAAATTAAATCTTTGTAAATTACAAGCCAATTGAAATACCATCTCGTCCAGTCCGTTCCATAATAGGGCGGTTCGTAAAAAAAAACGATTTTTTGAACTAATTAGTGTGAATAAATTTCACCTCAAGGTTGTACCGGTGAACTGGTCGACTTTGGGCTCATTTGGACCCGATCAAGTGCAGTTAGGTGAGTTTTAGGAGAACATGTCCAAATATGCGAATTTTACGCTTTGTATATTTTCAGGAATTCAATTGAAGTAAATTAGAATTTACAACTGCATAAATATTAAATATCTCTATCTTGAATATTGCGACAGGAAAGAAAATTGTCAATCGATGAATTCAGAGAAGAGTGGAGTCCAATTGCTACCAACTTGTAGAGCTAATCTTTATGCCACACACGATTGAAAGCCTTCAAAATGTCATGTGCTATATTTTGAGACTCGCCAGAGAGATGGATTCATCTATTCCATAGCTCTGTGATATAATTAATTAAATCTCCAGTCGATCGACCACGCCAAAAACGTACTGTTCGGATATAAGGTAGTGATCATCTAGATATGTCTCTGCATTTTACCAAGGATCGCACCAACCGACATTGGTTCTAAAAATTCCGTAACAGGGACGCCGTTCTGAACACTATGATGGAACGTGATCCCCATATGTAATGGTCCAAGAACTTGCGGAAAAATCGCCTGTTTCCCGTCATTTGTGCGAAATTGGAAAGACCAAGAAGATGGACAAATGGGTTCCAGTGGCTGGACCAAGAGATGAGCATCATAAGGACTTCCCAAAGTCCTGCGCACAACCATTTTCTGAAACCTGGTGTATCAATAACAGCGGAGTGGTACTGTGACGAACTGGACACCATGCACGAGAAACTTTGCAAACTTCAGCCTGCATTGGTCAACCGACAGCATGTCTCACATCTCATCGTACGCAGACTGAATCAGCTGGACTACGCAATTCAGCCTCATCCATCAACCTCCCCCTACGGATTATTATGATACAATTTCAAACACTTGAATTTTTTCGTCAGGGAAAAATGCCTTTAAGGGTTTCATCGCCTCTATAACCCAGGATTTCTACTCGAGTGGAATCAGCAAGCTTGTATCTCATTGATAAAAGTATATTGAAGCAGATGGTGCTTATTTCGATAAGAAATGTTCATTATCACTGAAACAGCCTAATAGAACTTATAAGGACTTAGACAAAGATTTATTGCAATTCTTGAGAGCAATTGGACAAGAGTCCAGAAATTGGCATGAGACATCGATAAAGTTACCCGGGGGTAATCGGAGATACCTGAACGGAATCAGTTCATCATGGAACTTTCTGAGCAGTAGCAAAATTGATATCACCATCTTTTAGAGGTGGAATTACGGATCTTCCGTTTCCTGAGAAATTCTCCTGAACTTTTTGAGCAAGCGTCCGAAAGGTTCGCAAGTTCCAAAATGTTTCATTTCATGATCTTTTTTTTGGCTTTAGCCAACGTTACAAGAGATTTTATTTTAGCCAGCCTGAACGCAGTCAAATTTTTGTATACGCCAGCCTTTTCCCATTCGTCATTGAATCAAGGATTGGGCGACTTTTCAGGTTTTGCGTGACTGGAAGAAATATACTGCACCATTCCTATAATGATAGCTGTTGATACACGTTCTGCTATAGCGTCTCTGTGACTGTGGCGAAATGCGAAGCATGCCCGCCAATTAAATTCATGGAAGGACTTATTCAATTCATCGAAGAAATATAATTAGGCGATTTTTGGGGCATAAATTGGGGCTCCATATTTATTCGTTTTAGATTTCCAGTAATCGACGGTTATTTTGGAGCTGGATGAAGCAGTCTTTATTTTTATTTGTAATATTCTAGAATTCCATAGAATTGTCTAGAAAAGAATGTTCTGTCATTTTTAGAATGTTCTGGAATGTTCCAAATTTACATACTAGAATAGTTTAGAACGTTTCGGAATTTTCTACAAAATTTCAGAATGTTTTAGAATGTTGTAAATATATTCAGAATTTTGTAGAAAAGTTTTAGAGTATTCCAAAATTTTCTAGAAGTTCCAGTTGTACTGGAATGTTCTAGAATTTTCAGAATGTTTCTTTATCATTATCCTCAAACATCAATGCAAATGGGTCAATTATATTAGTTTAAAATACTACAGATTTTTACGGATAACCACGTTAACAAATAGGGCATCAATTATTGATAATTTCTATTATGAGGGAAAATAGGCTTCAAGAATTCATAGAAGTTGCTAAATAAATATTGCATACATGTGCAGCTGAAGATATGCGGTTCTAATGTCTACTGCCCCCTGGATATGAATTTTGGTCGCCTCATGAGTCAGTGAGGCGAGAATTACCGGATCGTGATGGTATTGGTTATTGTGTGTGTGTTCGAATGCTCTTGCTTCATGCTCTTTATGCTCTTTTAGTTTTTCGTTTAGTTATTTTTTGATGTTTGTAGAGATTAGTAGCGCTGTAAAAATTATTTTCTTCTGTTTTTTTTTCTGTCTTGTTCCGTATTGCTTATTACCAAAAATTGTTAATATTATTTTATAAGATGCACTTTATACACTTTCTCATTGGTCTCATTGGATATTGCGAATTATCGTAACATTAATTTGCGTTAATTAATTTGCGTTACATTCACAAAATAAAAAAATTCATTTCTTTAGTTTAACTTATTATGTATATCTACATAATGTATATTAATTTTTTAATAATTTATAATAAAAAACCGATTTATTATAAATTAATAAAAAATTAATAAACAAACAAAATAAGTTAAAACTAAAAAAATACATTTTTGTATTATACAAAATTAGAAATTAGTAAAAGTAAAATATTCATACCATATTGCTGGAATAATGAACAACGCACAAATGTAAATTCTCTTGCTTCATAGCAAGTGAGATCTTCTCACACGCGAGCATAAGCACCAAAAATTTGAACCGATTCAACCGATTAGCTTATTTTTGATACTTACCGTCACAAAACGATACACTAATACAATGAACGTATATCATAGCACACAATTACAAAATGTATATTATACGCCTTGTACGTATATAAAATTCTCATGAGGCAGTGAGGAATTTGCGACCAAAATTCATGTCCTGGATGAGGCCTGGGCTTAAAGAATGGATAAGTAACACTTCTACTTCGACGAAGTACCGGCATATTTGACGGTACAAAAATTTAGAATCCGAAACAACCAACAAATGGCGAGAGGAACCACCGCAAAAAGAATTTGGAGTTATTTCAACTTTCATTAGATGGTCATTCGTTGATGCTCGAAGAGGAAAGACGTGTTTTTGTCGCATACTTCGAGAATTTAATTTAATTTTATTTCTTTATTTAATTTGGTGTGAAGTGTTGTATATATTTAATTTAATTTAAATTAATAATTAAAAAGTTCCGTGAGTGATTTTTTGATTAGGGTGTGTGTTATTTAGACGCGTAATAAGTAGTTTCGCTTAAATTAAATAATATCGCGTGTGATTTTGTTTAATGAATTTCATGTGTATATAGTGAATATATTAAATGAGTGTAGTGGAAAGTAAATTAATGGAAAGTGTATTGCCCAGGTACCGTTGACAGGTATTTTCATACCACCTGTATTGGTCAATATATATGTGATATGAATTGTGTATAAAAACATGTTTTTGCTGTTTCTTTTATTTTATTATACCAAATATCGATACCTTAGAGCACACAAGTGCTATGTCCACTTTTTACAATTTGTGGTAAATAGCAAATTAAGTTTTTAGAAAGCTATTCTTTATCATTAATGGTATTGTTTTTTGGTATAATATTTACTATAATATTTTAGAACTCTACTCCAAGCACCTTTAGTAAAACTTTCAATTATTTTCGAATTTAGAGACATTTTTTTCATGCAAGTCCGGACATACATAGCACATTTAAGTATTAGGAATAATTTCTACCTATTGGACGTATTTTGTATTTGAAAATTAAAATACAGTGATTTAACCGGAAAATTCATTTTAAATTAAAAATAATTGTGATCTTTTACATTCGTACAATTCGTACAATAAACACAATAAAAAACATAAAAACGCAAATTAATAGAGTGTTATTTTAATTTTTTAAGTATTTAAACGGGTTCTATACCTCCGCTAGATCGTGCTTGTGATCTGGCTCGCTCATTTCAGTTGACCATACGGCTACATCATAAATTCTAGTAGCTGAAGGTAAGTCACTTAAAAATCCTTTGTATACAGCTGGAGTTACACATTCTTTTAACATAGTTAAAAGATCTATTTTTTAAGGTTTGATAAAAGTAGTCGAGTTGTCCCAATTAATTGGCTGATTATTTACTATCAATTCGTGATCCCTTGGCATCAAACTTGAATTGTACAAACGAATTTCCAGCTAAAAACTGAAATCATTTTATGTGAGGCCAGTTTACTCGTTCATTATTAGAATCTTTCGTTTCATTTTTAATGACATGTTTTAAGCGTTTTAAGGTTAGGATGCATTTTGGTATTCATCGCATATAAGAGAGCTGATACCACATTTTGATTCCTGTTTTGACCACCACAGGTGTCAGCATACAAGATTAAATGTTCAACACTCGGATTTAATTGCTTTATGTAGCTCAATAAGCAGCTGCCGAGTTCCGTACTCCCCTTTTTACCTTGAGTCTCGTCAAACAAATAGCAGGTTCCATTTTTGAATGAATCGTAGACTGTAAAGTTATAAAGAGACATTTTTCTCTTGTAGTAAATCTGGCAGTCACCTGCAAATGATATTTGAAGAACGGCCTGAAGATTGAAACTTCCACAGACAAATTTTGAATTGCCAACTGCATTTTTTATATCAACTTCTTTCATTTCTCGTATTTGAAGCTGTCTAGTAATATCCTCCAAATATTCTTTGTTGCTGGTAGTTGTTTTTGTGCGTTCTGCTTCATTGCACTTTGAGCATTGGTCATTTTTTGGGGTAAGTATGACCAAATGTGGTTCAAGCTTATTGAAAATACCACGGAATACATATTCTGAAACCTTCGGATGCCTTTAATCTTCGCAGTAAAGGCGATACAGAATTGATATATTGAGATCAGGTGCCAAATAGAGATGACTACTTTTCTTTGGACAGTAGTATGCTGGAACTTTTGTAAACAAATTAAAGAACGACTGTATTTTTTTAACAACTCGTTCTGGTGTTTTATTTGAAGGTGGCCGTCCCCTTCTTGCATCTTGTGTAGGGTAAACCCCTTGTGCGCTCTTATACTTCAACGCCGTATTTACAATACTTTTTGAAATCGCAAAAGCGTTTAAGAAAAATCGTTGACAGACTCGTACTGCATTTGTACCCCCGTTTGGTAATGTGCAGTACTTGCTTACTTCTCTACTTACATCGGGATCAGGGTTCCTTTTTCTTTTCCGTTGAGTGAAAATCAAATTTGAAATTTGGAATTTGAAATTTGAGGGTTAGAATTTGGAATTTTAGATTTGAAATTTGGGATTTAGAATTTGAAGTCTGAAATTTGAAGTTTGGAATTCGAAATTTGTAAATTTAAAATTTGCAATTTAAAATTTGAAATTTGGAATATGAAATTCGACAATGTTATTCTAAATTAATTTACACTTTTGATCAACGGGTTTTTTCAAATCAAGTAGTATGTACATTTGTAAGGACTTGTTGTTTTGTTTGAAATTTGTATGTTTTTTTATTTGTAATTTAAAAAAAAAAAAAAATGAGGATGACGGAATAAAGCCGTTGAAACGTCGACAATAAATTAATAAAAAAAATAAGCTAAATACCAAATAAATTTGTTTTAATATGAAATTTTAGATTTTGGAAATTTTTTTTTTTGGTAAAATACATTTTATTTATTTATTTTATGTAATTACAATCAAGTATCCTGGACGAATGAGCAATTTGTTTCTGACTTAATATTAGTCAATGGCTTCTTCCCATTGGCGTTCCTTAGAGTCTGGTAAATTGAAGAAAACCACTTCTTTGTAGTGGGCTTTACACAGCACAATGCTGTTTAAGCTAACAATTACACCAACTCAAAAGGTTTGGTTCTTTTAAGTCTGCGTATTAAATTCGTGTTGCTTAGAAGCTGAGTTGCATCAATGTTCACATGTTGCAGGAGCCTCTCTTCATGTCTCTGCGCTTTCGCCTGAATTTCATTTACGATGAGATTCACTTTAAGGTCCCTATGGAGATCATTGTTCCTGACATACCAAGGTGCATCAACGATGTTCCTTAATACCATATTCTGAAATCTTTGGATGATATTTACGTTGCTCTGTTTGGTACATTCCCAAAGTTGAATACCATACGTCCAAACCGGTTTCAGTATTTGCTTATAAAGTAGAAGCTTGTTGTATAAAAGAATAATAAAGAAGAGTTCCTTCCCAACAGCCAATACATCTTTCTGCATTTAGTTCTTAGTTCTTCACTTTTCTTCTTGACATGTAGTTTCCATTGCAGATTAGCATCTAGGGTCATGCCGAGATACTTAGCTATGTTTGCACACGGTACTGTTTCTCGTTTTTGAAATTTGAAATTTGGAATGAAATTGGGAATTTGAAATTTGGAATTTGAAACTTGGAATTTGTTTGGGGTTTGAAATTTGAAGTTTGGAATTTGGAATTTGAAATTTGAAATTTGAAATTTGAGGGTTGGAATTTGTAATTCGAGATTTGAAATTTGGAATTTGAAATTTGGAATTTGAAGTTTGGAATTTGAAATTTGAAATTTAAGATTTAAGATTTTAAATTTGGAATTTGAAATTAGGAATGTGAAATTTAGAATTTGAAATTTGGAATTTAGAATTTGAAATTTAGAATTTGGGATTGGAAATTTGGAATTTGACATTTGGAGTTTGGTGTTTGAAATTTGGTTTGGAATTTACAATCTGGAATTTCAAATTAGAAATTTGAGGGTTGGAATTTGGAATTCGAGATTTGAAATTTGGAATTTGAAATTTGAAGTTTAAAATTTGCAACTTAAAATTTGAAATTTGGAATTTGAAATATTGGATTTTGGAATTTGGGATTTGGAATTTTAAATTTTAAATTTGGAAGTTGAAATATGGAATTGTAAATTTGAAGTTTGGAATTTGAAATTTGAGGGTTGGAATTTGGGATGTGAGATTTGAAATTTGGAATTTGAAGTTTGAAATTTGAAGTTTGGATTTGAAAGTTGAAGTTTGGAATTTGCAATTTAAAATTTGAATTTTGCAATATGAAATTTTTGATTTTGGAATTTGGGATTTGAAGTTTGGAATTTGAAATTTGAAATTTAAGATTTAAGATTTAAAATCTGGAATTTGGAGTTTGAAATTAGGAATTTGAAATTTAGAAATTGACATTTGGAGTTTGAAGTTTGAAATTTGGAATTTGAGATTTAAAATTTGGGGGGTTTGAAATTTGAAGTTTGGAATTTGAAATTTGAGGGTTGGAATTTGGAGTTCGAGATTTGATATTTGAAATTTAGAATTTGAAATTTTGGATTTTGGACTTTAAGATTTGGGATTTGGAATTTCGGATTTTAAATTTTAAATTTGGAGGTTGAACTTTATAATTTGGAATTTGAAGTTAGGAATTGGAAATTTGAAATTTGAGGGTTGGAATTTGGAATTTGAGATTTGAAATTTGGAATATGAAATTTTGGATTTTGGGATTTGGAATTTGGGATTTGCAATTTGAAATTTGAAATTTGTAATTCGGAATTTGGAATTTGAAATTTGGAATATGAAATTTTGGATTTTGGAATTTGGGATTATAAATTTGAAATTTGGAAGTTGGTATTTGAAATTTGAAATTTGAAATTTGGAATTTGCAAGTTGAAATTTGGAATTTGAATTTGGAATTTGAAATTTGGAGTTTGTGGTTTGAAATTTGAAGTTTGGAATTTGGAATTTGAAGTTTAACATTTGCAATTTAAAATTTTGGATTTTGGACTTTAAGATTTGGGATTTGGAATTTCGGATTTTAAATTTTAAATTTGGAGGTTGAACTTTGTAATTTGGAATTTGAAGTTTGGAATTGGAAATTTGAAATTTGAGGGTTGGAATTTGGAATTTTAGATTTGAAATTTGGAATTCGAAGTTTGAAATTTGAAGTTTGGAATTTGAAATTCGAAGTTTAAAATTTGCAATTTAAAATTTGAAATTTGGAATTTGAAATTTGAAATTTGAAATTCGAAATTTGGAATGCGGAATTTGGTATTTGAAATTTGGAATTTGGAATTAGAAATTTGAAATTTAGAATTTGGAAGTTGGAATTTGGAATTTGAAATTTGGAATTTGGAATTTGAAGTTTGAAATTTGAAATTTGAAATTTAACATTTAAAATTTTGAATTTGGAATTTGAAATTGGGAATTTGAAATTTGGAATTTAGAATTTGAAGTTTGGAATTTGGAATTGGAAATTTGGAATTTGACATTTTGTCAAACCAATTTGAGATTTTAAATTTAGGATTTAATCGTCCAAGATGAAGAGTTTTTGGATTCAAATAGTTTGTTCATAACATTGTTGGTTGAGGCAAGGTTAATAAAGTTTTAGATTTCTAAATCAAAATGGTTCTCAATTTAAATTGATATATCTTCTTCTAGCGGGAATTTTGTTTAGTAGATTGTGCGTTTAAAATTAATATAAAGTTTATTGGTTAAATCATATATTTGTGCTAATTGTTTGTCATGGTACTAATAAGAATATACTAATATGGATACTCAAATTAATTAATTTAATTTAGTATGGACAACTTAAAGCTGTTATCATTTAATCAGTTCCAAACAATTAGTGGGATTTTAAGCAGAATAGCCATAAGCAATTATTTATTTTAATTTTGATTTTGAAGGTAATTTCTAGAGTCAAATAGCTATAAATTTGAGAATGAAATTTTATGGGGTTTCAGATTTTTTAGTTACTGATTTTAGAATTTTAGTTAAAAATATTTAAAAAAAAAAGAGATTTAATATTTAATATTTTTAATTTAGAATTCAAATTTTGTTTTTTAAATAAAGAATTAATGGTGAAGTAAATTGGGTTGGCGGTTTCACTGAATTTAATGAAACTAAATTAATTTTTGTTAAAATTAAGTTGAATTAAATTTAGTGAAATGAATATTTCGATATAATCGAAGCATTAATGTCATAAAGTTGGTATTGGTGTTATTAGTATTAATGGTAATGTTAGTTTTAGTATTAGTATTGGTATTGGTAATTATGTTGATATTGGTATTTATATTAAGATTAATCAATTAATAATTAATCGTTTAAATGATTTTGTTTTAGAATCTCCTGAGAAACTCACCAAGCTGGCATTGGCTGAGGCGACAGCGCGACGGGCGGAGAGGTAGTTGGTTTAATTATTGTTAGACAAACTATTAATGTTAATTTATTTGTAGTACATAAAGGATAATTTATAATTTATTTCAGAGAATTAAATTTATACTTAATTAATTTTAGAATAGTTATTATAAAGGATTAATACAGATTTTAAATTTAGGAAATTTTTGAAGAACCTGAAACAGCTTTCCAAGAACTTAAGCAGTAAATAAACTTGAAATTGTGTTGTCTTGTGCTAAATAATTGACTAAAAATATACTACTAACAAATTTACTAACTATCAACTACTTAGGTATCTGGAACCGGATTAATTCTTTGTTACTAGCATACCTTACCTTTCCTTCGGTTTTGTTATGTGTAAAGGGTGTACGGAGGGCTCGGTGTCATCCGGGAGTCTTGCTTAGGCTTCGTTGTATATTCTGATCAATCAATCAATCAAATTTCAACTTTCATAAAAGCCAGGAGACAAAAACAATAATTAACTGAGTGTTACACATTTGGAGTGTCATGTGAAATAACGATTTAAGCCCAGTATTATTAAACCAATCCCAAAATTACAAAACTTGAGCATATCCCTCTGCGTTTTTTTGGGTGTAAAAAATTAAGTTTTATTTGCACACCGTTAGTAACCGATAAAAACTGTTAGATATCGGAATATAGTTGAGTTTTTAAATAATTGTGATTTCAGATTCTGAGATTGATCTTGTTTAAAAGATCAAGACTAATCTCTTTAAATGTTACTTTTCAGCCAAAGCGTTTGGCGGTTATCTAATACACCCAATTTGTTACACTTACCCCGATTTACACCCTACCTATTTACCAATAAGAAAATATTACTGAGAACTAATAGAAGTACATATGCCACAGATAAATACAATCAGACATGTGTCGCATTCACAAACCTGTGATGAACATCACATGAAAAGGAAATATGTGTTATCTCATTCCAAAAAGCTTGTTATTATTATTTACTTAATGTAACAAATTTTTTTATATTTTAAAACAGGAAAATAAAAATAACATTAATGTTTCGAAAGGGATAGGATTACCTCCTTTTCCGTTTGGATCGTGATTCTATTTACCCGTGATGATAAAAATATAAAATTGGAAATTGATATAAAAATGATTTGCATAATTCACTTGTGTAAGTATTATTATGTTCGACAGATATTCAAAAATATTTTCTTATGTAATGGATTTACCTGTCTTCCATCCTAAGACGTAACTTGTTATTAGGATTTTTATAAACTTTACAATTTTATATAAAAACGATTCGACGTTCAGAGAATTTCTCGGAAATACCAATTTTACATTTCTTAAAATTATTTATTTAACCAATTTTGTTTTTTGTGCAGGTATTTTGATTATTTTCTGTATGTTCAAATAAATGAATTCTTTTTAAATTTTAAGTACTATCGCTGTCATCTTAATGGTTTATTTTTTTGACTCATGAAAACCATCGTTCAATGAAGAAACAAAGTTTAAATCAATATTGTGTTATGTAAGATACTCAACGAGATATAATAAAAGCTGTATGACCGTAACTTTATTTTAGCCAAATCATAAATTTGATAGTTGACTGGTTAAGAGCCTCATCGATGCAAAAAAGTGATAATCGAATGAAGTGGTTTGCGAGTAAGCCGCATGTGAAAGTATTTCCCAATTAAGTGCTTCGAGCGTTTCCAAGACCGGTTTTGCTTTGTGTGATGGTGCTAATAATCATGAAGCAAAATCACTTTGTGTTGCCTTTTATCATATTCTGGTCGTTTTTCACGCAAAGCTCGATTCAAATTTATCATTTGTTGTTGGTAGCGTTCAGTATTTACGGTTTCACCAGGCTGTAGCAGCTCAAAATAAATCACACTCTTCTCATCTCACCAAATACAGAGCATTGTCTTCCGTTCGAAGCGATTTGGCCTTGCAGTTGATGTTGATAGTTGTCCTGGATCAACCTAAGACATTTTGCGCTTTGGGTTCTCAAAATAAATCCTATTTTCATCGCCAGTCACAATTCGATGGAGAAATGACTTTCTTTTGTATCTGGCGAGCAACTTTTGGCAAGTGTTTTTTCTATTTTCCTGTTGTCTTTCATTCAGTTCATGCGGAATCCATTTTACCAGCTTTTGGATCTTTTCATGGCTTTTAAACGTATGGAGACAGCTTCTCGTGACACAATGATCCACGAGTTGTTTTTGCATTTGAACGTCATCCTCATACAACAATGCTTGAAATTCACTGTCTTCAAACTTTTTTGGTGGTCTGCCACGTTCGTCGTTTCTCACGTCAAAATCATCACCCATAGCATTGTGATTTACCAAGAGCATGCTCACCATAAGCTTTGACAAGCATTCGATGTAATTCTGCAGCAGTTTCCTTCAAATGATAACAAAAAATCAATGATGTTCGCAAATCGTAATATAGCTGTGTTTTTTTATAAGTCTCGATAGATCTCAATAGATGGCATCCAGATGTTCTCTATTTTTGTGGTTAAACTGCAATTGATTCAGTTTATTTTGATCAAGAATAACTTTTTATTCATCATTTTATCGTTTTTAATTCATTTCCTTGAATTACACAACTTACTAATTGTACATGAAAATCTTGCTTTTTATCCAGATAATAGTCGTGTTCCAGTCGACCACTTCAAGTACTTATGAGTAGTTAGGTTTGTGTCTTTGCTTAAATTTAACTAATCTTTAAATTTAAGCAAAGACACAAACCTAACTACTCATAAGTACTTGAAGTGGTCGACTGGAACACGACTATTATGCTATCGAGACTACAGATTTTCCCTTTTATGAGTAAAGACACACATTCAAAATTTGTATTTTAGCATGGAAGCATACCAAAGGCAATTTTTAGTACATCTATCATACAATAGGAAACTAGTAGCTGATTTACATTTAATCTTTTGCTCTATTTTAAAAGACAGAAGATGTACGTTTAAGGTACATATTCATTTTATTATTATTTCCTTCCATTATGAAGAGGCATATTCAAAATGTGTTTTTAATACTATTTACCGCAATCCCCAAGTTTTTTTTGGCGAAAAAAATGGAAAAATCGAAAAATCAACCTGTTTATCATTTTTCGTAAAAGTTGCTCAAAATTTAAAAGATCAAAGTAACATTTTGAAAGAAAAAAAAAGTTTTAGTATGTCCGTCTCATTTTTGCATATGGATAAAATGTATTTGCACTTTTCCTCATGTATTTATACTTTTGGAATAACAAAATATAATGAAAACACAATGACGTAGCGTTGTCAAAATAAACACAATTCTTAGTGCTGCGAGTGCCAGTATTTTTAAGTGGATGATAGAAGTAGCTACAATTTCCCATTTTTTTTGCTAATATCTGAATAGACCTATCGAGTCTTATAAAAAAACACAGCTTATGTAGGCACAAAACTCAACATTTCTAACACGTAAAAAACATGCGTTATGGTATGAAACTTGTATGGTTATGAATTGGATGTTGTTGACAGATGTCAAAGAAAACAATGGTGCCTATAACGTGGTTTGTCGAAAAATACATTGACAGGTAGCGCTATTTATTAGGTCATCATCATCAATAAAATAAAATATGTGTTCGTGCATTAACTCATGTAGATGTTGTTGTTGTTGTATATAACATTCTCTCGGCCCTGATGTGAAGATTATTACACCTTATACCAGCTCATCTAGAGGAGTGATTGTGGCTGTTTCATCTTTAGTTGAATCAATCCTTCTTTTCCTCTTGATTGTTATAAAGAGTATGCTTATGAGTGCGAGCGTAATGAACCCATATGTTAGTGCATAACATAAGGGTTTGCTGCAGTTCTTCAATTCCTTGCATTTTCAATAGATCCTAAAAGTTATACGAGTAATCACATCTCTATTGAGAAATTAAATGTTGGTAATATTGAGGAATACACTTTGTGGTGATACGTTTGCATTGCTTATATGCTTACGGTTCATTCCTTCAAGTTACTGCCAGAGCGTAAGCTTAGTATACCGCTGTTGGATATTTTTGTAGAAAATGGCTCTTGTTGACAAACGATAATGTTCGTACGTTCGGTTGATACTGAATAAAGCGAGGCCACATTGGCTCAAGTGCGCCTTAGATTAGAAAATGTCACCAGCAACTATGAAGTATATAAGGGAAATCAACTCGTTATAGATGCTGAGGAAGAACCAGATGCAGCAGCAAATAGAGCCACTATCGAAAATTTATATTTCACCGTTCATTCAGCGCTGGAAGAAAAGTTGGAAGCATTATCGTTTACGTGCACGCTTTAGATCGAACAAGCCAATCAAACACCCAGATTGAGTGCAAAGCTGCCGGAAATTGCATTGACCACGTTTTCCAGTGACATTATGAAATGGTCAGAGTTCATCGAGTGTTTCGATTCATTGGTCTATTTAAATGCCGCGTTGAGTGAAATGATGCTGCATTCCATTCAATAGAAGCGTTAGACTTCACAGAATCAAACAACGAAGTGGCCAGAAAAATACTGAAAGAAATCCAATTAACCGGATCTGTGAACATCACATCAAATGGGTGCTCACAGTTAAAGCTTTGGATAAACCCTGTTCACGCCGGTTAATGAAGTTGCACGACAGATTCAATTCGCATTTGCGATCCCTACGAACGCTACATCGACTAACAGAGCAATGGCACGATTTGATTGTGTCCTTAATCTCAAGCAAATTCGATTCTGAAACAAAGGAGAAATGACGTGAAACCGCCCCTGTGGACAGAATCGCAACGCACAAACGGCGATGTGCCCAGTTAAATCTGTTACCAATCAAACCGTCAAGTTCTTTCGCACATGGGAAAAATCCACCATCTACGTTAAATCAAATGCAATCAAGTCCACAACGATTTTATAACGTGATGTTCTGTGTAATAAAAATTCAAACACCATACTTTGTTGCATATGAGCGTCAGCACTTCCAACGCAGCTGCAACGCCAAACAACGATAAGGCTTCACCATTATCTTCAGCTATTCCAACTTGGTCCAAGTCAGCTACACGATTCGAGTACAAAAGTGCCAATTCAAAAGTGCCAGAACAAAAGTGCCAAACTGAAAGTGCCAAAGACCACAAGTGCCAAAAGCCTTAAATGCCAAAATTATTAAATGCCAAAGTTATTAAATGCCAAAGTTATTAAATGCCAAATTATTTTTTGGCATTGAAATAAACATTTTGGGCGACAAAACTAATTAACTGGCAACAAATTTATAAATAAATAAATTAAAAATTAAAAAAATTAAATTAGTTTTAAAATATTCTGGAAAATGGAGATTCTTAATTTAACTTAGGTTAGGAGCCAGGATAAGCAAACATGTCGCACTGCGTGCCGCACGTAGGAGCGGATTATATAGAATCTATTAATGACACTACAATATTTTATATCGATCCCCCATCAAACATTGGCATTTAATAACTTTGGCATTTAATATGATAACTTTGGCATTTAATAATTCTGGCACTTTTATGATTGGCACTTTTGAATTGGCACTATTGTCATCACACCCAGCTACACTCACCTCCGTTAAATATAAATTCGAATTTACACATGTGTTTTTGGCTACAGCTCTGGTATAAGTTTTAGACAAATTTAATCACCCCGTTATGGGACGGGCATTATTGGATTCAGGATCTCAAATGAATTTTATGAGCAATTCATTTGCATCAAGACTGCGGCTTCCACTAGGACAAGTGTCTGTCAAAATTGGAGGAATTGACACTTCATCTATACAATCTTCCTCCAGTGGATGTGTTAAACTACGATCAATCGTAACCAATTTTGCTACTGACCTTGAAGTACTAGTTCCACCTGTAATTACGAATATTGCTCTATCCGTGTCGATAAATACTACTGGCTGGTCCATTCCAACTAATCTACGGTTGGCTCCGCATTGGAGCGGAAATGTTCTTCGATTTATTCAAAGTCGGTCAAATCAAGTTAGGAGACAATTTTGCCAAAATGGTGCGCCAGTTTGCCAGATATACTCGCCGATATTCCGCCAGAACATCATGAGCAATTGATGTAGTTTGAGAACGATGACTACATAAAGACATTAGGAGTTTTCTGGCAACCACAGAGGGATGTCTTACAATTTCGTGTACAACAATTCTCCAGTGTGACGAATTTGATCCAAGGTGACGAAACGGGTCGTTATATCCGAAATTGCTCGATTGTTTGATCCTCTCGGGTTAGTATCCCCAATCGTGGTATTGGAAAAGGTGTTCATGCAGAAATTGTGGTAACTCAAGTTGGATTGGGACGAGGGCCTTCCAATAAACTGCCACACATATTGGCAGACATTTCGAGAAAACCTAGCTGCGCTGAATCAATTATCCTTTCCACCCTTCCTCTTTGAAGATATTTCTCCGAATGGCGTAATAGAATTTCATGGTTTCGCTGATGCAAGCGCAATGGCCTATGGTGCGGCAATTTATAGTAGATGTGAGCAACCGAACGGGCTGTTCCTACCACTACACAAGTCAATGATACCACGCTTGGAACTAGCGGCGGCATTATTAACGGCACAATTGGTATCACAACTTCATGCCATTATTAATTTTCTGGTCAGTGATATCATTTACTGGACGGATTCAACAATCGTCTTCCATTGGCTAAAGTCATCACCTTCACATTTGAAAATATTTGTGCCAAACAGAGCTGCACAAATACAAGAACTGACGGATCCTCAACAATGGTATCATATTAAGTCGACACAAAACCCAGCAGATGTCATTTCTCAAGGAAAAACACCAGCAGATTTAATACGATGCGATTTATGGTTCCATGGACCGCCAATGTTACATACTTCAGAGTCCCCATGGCTTTCAAGGAATCCGTTTGTTTTTGACCATAGACACTGCGAATACAAAAAATCCACGACTTTGACAACTGTATCTGCACAAGAAGAATATATTCTATCAAACATGAAATATATCAATAGCTACCAGAAATTGACAAGAGTGATGGCATATGTTACCAGATTCGTGAACAATACCCGCAAGAAGAACCACGAACGAATCACAGGTCAGTCGGTGGTAGATTGCAGTTTTCCTCACTGCCATACTCCACGAAACATCCTGTTCTACTTCCTTCTTCCCATCAATTTACCAAAACTCTAGTTACGTATTTTCACAGAAAGTATCTTCATGTTGGTCCTCAAGCATTATTGGCAACGGTTCGTGAACAGTTTTGGCCAATTCATGGTTGAAAATTAGCAGCCCAAGTATTTCGAGGCTGCATCCGATGTCGAAGAGTCAACCCTACTTCAATAGTACAACAGATGGGAAATTTACCGAAGGAGCGAGTTGAAGCAGCGCCACATTCCACCGTGTCGGTATTGATTTTTGTGGTCCATTTTACAGCACGCAAAGAATTCGTGGCAAAGCAGGAATTAAAACGTATCCCTGTATCTTCGTCTGTTTTGCAACCAAGGCCGTCCATCTTGAACTCGCTGCAGATCTCTCTTCGGCTGCCTTCCTAGGTGCTTTTAGACGTTTTTGTGCCACAAGAGGAGTATGTAAGAAGATGTTTCGGGCAACGGTACAAACTTCGTTGGAGCCAACTCTAAATTAAACCAGTTGTACCAAATTCTTCAAGGCTCCAACTTGCAGCAGGACATAAAAAATATGTGTCAAGAGGATAAAATTCAATGAACTTTCGCACCACCACGATCTCCTCACTTTGGTGGCCTTTATGAAGCGGCCGTAAAATCAGCGAAATTTCACCTGCGTTGTGTCATGGGCAATGAAATCTTCACATACGAAGAATTAAACACGCTGTGCAAACAAGTGGAAGCCATTTTGAATTCCCGGCTCATAACACCACTTACTTTAGTTCCCGATGGTACAGCAATTCTTACTCCAGGACATTTTCTGATTGGCAGACCATTAAGTGCCATTCAGAACCTGATATCACCGATGAATCCATTGGGTACAATAAACGATGGCGCCTCATTCAACAACTGAGTCAACATTTTTGGGCCAGGTGGTCCAAAGATTATCTACAAGAATTCCAGCTTCGACGAAAATGGACTACTCAACAACCAAACATAAAAACTGGTCAAATTGTTCTAAAGGACGAAAATCTTCCTCCAATGAAGCGGCAGATGGGAAAAATTATCGCAATATACCCTGGAACTGATGGTTTAGTCTGCGTAGTCAGCGTTCAAACCGAAACAGGGGTCTATCAACGAGCAATCACTAAAATATGCCCACGTCCACTGGAAATTGAACTCGACGAGAGTTCAAGGCGGAGAGAATGAACACGCGCAAAACAGCTGCATCATATTCGATTCCACCCTATATTGACAAAAGAGTAATTATAATTTTTGATATTTAACGGTCAAAAAGCCGTACAAATGCTAATACAGCCTAAACCTTATAAATTAAATTTAAAGCATAACAAATGTTTAAAATAGAAAATTTAACTAGATGGAGTAATAAAGGTCATATTATATAAATAAATTATAGTTGGCCATCTAACTTAGAATCTGCTAACTTAACTTAGACTTAATTCATGAAGTCGTCTGGTTATGAAAATGGTTTTTCCTTTTTCTCGGCTCTTGGGCTAGCACCAAATTTTACAAATAAGCACCGAATTAGCAAAACTCCTGTTCTAAAGGTATGAGCTGCAGTTTCCCATATTACACATAATTATTTTGAAAATATCACTGTTTCACGAGCCTCATTATACATTTCGAATTTAAATAAAGGTTGTATATTAATTCCTCCAATTAAAAGAAATTAATCATAGAATTAATTTACGCTAATTTATTATACCTATAAAAATGTTTAATTTAAACATAAAATTCTAAAGCATATTTTTATGTTTAAAACCACAATAAATTTTACAGTATACAGCAAACTTTGTGAAACCAGAATAAATCGCATGTTTAACAACAACATGAAATACAATTTTGTTAGCATAAATAAACCACGTTTTTATGTTAATTGGTAATCAAAAAGTTTGTGATTTTATAATTCAGTACATTAAACCCGTGTCGTAAAATTTCAGTACAAAATGTCGAGAAGGAACAACACCACTCGATTTTTTATTTTTTCAACTCCGATCGATTCATTTTACTTTTTTCATCATTGTACAAGCATAAAAGTATTTATGTATTTAAATCGATTTAATTTTACTACAAATAGCGAAACATAACTATTATTGTGAAGTTTGAAAAACATAGAATTTATATTTACATGAAAAAGGATGAAATTTTGTTGAATTGCTTGCGGCATTTTCATTAATTTTAAGATGATTTCGAAAACTAGCTAATTTACAAAAATTTACATAAAACATACAACGTTTTTTTTTAGTACAAATGTAGTTGCATCTAGCTTCGGGGAATACATTCTGATTTTCATTTGATCTTTACAGTATTTGATATAGATGTTGGTTGTTTCTTAAGTACACAATTACGCCAATTATTTTGTCTGTAGTTTAAGTGGTTGTTTATTCACAATCCAGTTATTTCAAACTAGTTTGACAAACAATGTTTTTTAACTAACTAATACTAAGCATACATATACAGACATCACAATACATATTTTATGGAAAGCACATTAAAAAAAACTATCGGTCTTTAAAGTAGCTAGAAGCGGAAATTCTCCGAAAAGCACATTCAAATATTTATATAGAATATTTCTGTTTATACATCTGATGGATGTATACCAAATATTGTAAAAGCAAAAACTTCAAAGTTTAATTTAAATTTGTTTGTGGCAAAAAATAGTTTTACGGTAAAATATTAAAAATTCTTGGAAAGCTTTTACGTTTATTTGACAATCATACAAAATAAAATATTCCATTCACTTTGATAGTATTTCAATGTAGAAACTATAAGAGCTATAAGTATATATAGGTATTCGAATTATAAAAAACTATTCTGATTCAGATGTGTGAGAACAACGCCTGAAATATCAATTAAAAAGTACAGTACATCAATTTAAAAAAACTTCTTCTACCGTTAGAACCGAATTAGTGCTAATTAGTGCTCATTGAAAACGAATTTTAATATTTCGCTTCAAAGACGGTAAAATATGCAAAATGAAATCTGATTTTGAGTGGAAATCAGGCAACTAAAATCAATTAATTTAATCCCTTATCGTGATTTTCGTCGTTTTTGTAATTGCAAAGGTCATTTCATCAGTGAAGGTAAAAAAAATGCGGCTGTCAAACCAGAATCAATCCTACACATTGAAACCGCCAAAACAATCATGTCGAAATGGAACCACCACAGTAACGGTGAAATTAATGATTTCCACCATATACAGAATATATATCCAAATTCGACCCAAACGGAATATACGCATCCGGAGAAACCGTATTCAACCGAGAATGGTATGCAATCAGGATATCACATTTTACAGCGATCAATACTCCTAAGTTATACCTAACTTTTCTGCGGAGGACGTTATTAGAAGAAAAATACTCCTCAGAACAAGATCTGCTTGTTAGCCAGGCCTCACTGATAATGACATAATCGGTTGTCAAGAAGTCCAAGTTCAAATGAAGCTTTTCCAGAGATGCTGAAAGCATTTTGGTAATAGCAGAAGTATAGGTGACATAACATGACTTGAAAAATTACTGTCCTGGCCAAGTTTGAACGAACCGAAAGTAAGGATCGATTTATCTCGTCCTCGGAGAACCACAACAAAAGCACTCAATCGCACCAATGTTATCCACTTTAGATTTTAGATACTCATTATCTACTGGAGATTATTCCGTTAGTAGATTTAATCAACTAATATACAATAAGCACAGCGACAGACTCTAATGAACCAATAGTTTCGCCGGTTCGAATCACTTCATATGTTGAATTATGATCATGTTGGATACAATTAGACCTATTAACTGGCATCTTCAAATGAAAAGAATGAGTCGATAGTTGTTGAGTTATGAATAACGGACACGATCGTAGTTTTGCTACACGCTGTACAATACCAACGTAATATGTTGAAAATTTAAGAAGTGTTTAAGGTGAATTTTAAGTGATTTGGGTAAGAAATTACACTTGTCGCTCAATTCAATTGAAACAAATTCTTACAAGTTCAACATCGGCTAGAAATTATTCAGTTATATTACGGAAATTCTGAAAGTTGTGATAAACATAATCTAAACGGTGACTGTTATAGATTCATAAGCGGATGAGAATCCATCTCCAAACGACAGTATAAAATAATTATTGTAGGTAGAGGGCCAGCTTTTGTTTGCTAAATATTGAGAAAAAAATTATTCAGAAAATGCAGCATGTGTGCGAAACCTTGCATGTATAGGGTAGGCTTTTCCAACAGGCCATGCGAAAATAAATTATTTTGTGTACGTCGCATAGGCAGGGAAAATAAAAAGTCCCTCATATGTATACTTTTTTTTTTTCCGCTGGCGCTACATCCCATGGAGGGATTTGGCCGCTTCATTTTTTTTTTGAAGTTTCGTAATCATTTTTACAACAGATAATGAGTGATTAGTTCATTGATCCTTACATTAAACCAGCCGTGATTTTTTCATCACCCGCCGGGAATCGAACCCGGGACCTCCGGAGCTTAAAGCAAGCATGCTAACAACTGTGCCACCGGGGCGGCAATGTATACTATATATGTATATAGTAGGAAAAGAACAAAAAAAGAAGTTAGTTCAAAATCTATATTAAATCGACTACGAACTTCCTTCGCACAAGAAGAGAAATTCTAGAATTTAGAAATTGCAAAGTCGTTTAGATTTTATCAAAATATAAGTTTTATAAAAATAAACATACTATAAATCAAATAACTGTGTCTGTGTTTTTTTTAATACATCAAATGTCATATGTAAGTGCAGCGACAAAATTCCCAGAACAAATAAAATAAAATATAAAATAAAATAGGAAATAGAGAAATAAAATATAAAAAAAAAATAAAACAAAATTAAAAATAAAATAATACAAAATACAAATAAAAATAAAATATATTAAAATAAAATAAAAAATTAAATTAAATAATACAGAATATTAAATAAAATAACAAATAAAACAAAATAAAATAAACAATAAAATAAAATTAAATAAAACATAAAATAAAATATTAAACAAAAAAAAAAATAAAATAAAATAAAAAATAAAATAAAATAGAATAAAAAATTAAATAAAATAAAGAACAAAATAAAATAAAATAATATAAAATATAATATCAAATAAAAAAATAAAATTAAACATAAAATAAAATATAATAAAAATAAAGTGAAATAAAGTAAAATAAAAAACAAAATTAAATAAAATTAAATAAAAAATTAAAAAACAAATACAATAAAATTAAAAATTAAATTAAATAAAAAATAAAATAAAATAAAAATTAAATAAAAAATAGGATAAATATAAATAAAATAAACAAATAATAAAACATAAAATAAAATATAATAAAAATAAAATAAAATAAAATGAAATAAAGTAAAATAAAAAACAAAATTAAATAAAAAAGAAAATAAAATTAAATGAAATAAAGTAAATAAAAAATAAAATAAAACAAAATAAAAATAAAAAATTAAATAAAATGAAATAAAATAAAAATTAAAATTTAATGAAAAATAAAATAAATATAAATAAAATAAAAAATTAAATTAAATAAAAAACAAAAAATAAAATAAAACATATTGAAAAAAAATAAAATAAAATAAACACTGAAATAAAAAAACAAAAAGAAATAAAATAAAACATAAAATAAAATAAAATAAGAAATAAAAGAAAATAAATAAGAAAAGAAAATGAAATAAAGTAATATTAAAAACAAAATTATATAAAAAATAACATTAAACAAAATAAAATATAAAATAAAGGAAAGTTAAAACAAATAAAAATAATAAAAAATAAAATTAAAAAAAATAAAAAATAGTATAAAATTAAAAATAAAATAAAATTTAAAATTAAATAAAATAAAAAAATAAAAATTGAATAAACAATTAAATATAATAAAATAAACAATTTTAAATAAGAACATAACAAATAAAATTAAAAAAAATAAAAATAACAACAAATAAAATAAAATAAAAGTAAAATAAAAAATAAAATAAATTAAAATTAAATAAAAATAAAATTAAATAAAATAAAATATAAAATGAAAAAAAAGCAAAATCAAATAAAAAATCAATTAAAAAATAAAATTAAAAATAAAATAAAATATCAAATAAAATATAAAATAAAATCAAATAAAAAATAAAATTAATTAAAATAAAACAAAAAAAATGAAATTTAAATTTAAAATATAAAATAAAATAAAATACAAAAAAAATAAAAAATTAATTAAAATAAAATAAAATAAAAAAAAATTAAATAAAATACAATAAAAAACAAAATAAAATATAACATAAAATATAATAAAATAAAATATCAAATTACATTAAATAAAATAAAAAAGAAAAGAAAAGAAAATGCAATAAAGTAAATAAAAAATAAAATAACATAAAATAAAAAATTAAATTAAATACAAAACAAAATTAAATAAATCAAAATAAAATAAAAAACAAAATAAAATAAATCAAAATAAGATAGATAAAAAATTGAATTAAATAATATAAAATATAATAACAAATTAAAAAAATAAAATATAAAAAATGAAATAAAGTAAAATAAAAAAAAAATTAGATAAAATTAAATTAAAAATAAAATTAAATAAAATAAAAAATAAAATTAAATAAAAAACAAAAAATAAAATAATACATATCGAAAAAAAATAAAATAAACACGTAAATAAAAAAACAAAAAAAAAAAAAAACATAAAATAAAATAAAATACGAAATAAAAAAAAAAAAAAGAAAATGAAATAAAGTAAAATAAAAAACAAAAGTAAATAAAATTAAATAAAAAATAAAATTAAACAAAATTAAATAAAAATTAAATGAAATAAAAAACAAAAAAAAATTAAATTAAATAAAAAAATAAAAAAATAAAATACAAAATTAAAATAAAAAATAAAATAAAATAAAAAATAGTATAAAATAAAATAAAAAATCAAATAAAATTAAATAAAAAAAAAATTAAATTAAATAAATTTAAAATAAAATAAAATATCTATAAAATTAAAAATAAAATAAAATGTAAAATTTAATAAAAAAAAAAAAAAAATTAAATAAACAATTAAATAAAATTAAATAAAAAATCATAAATAATAACATAACAAATAAAATTTAAATAAGTAGAAATAACAAATAAAATAAAATTAAAGTAAAATAAAAAATAAAATAAATTAAAATTAAAAAAAAAAATTAAATAGAAACAAAATAAAATAAAAAATTAAATAAAATGAAATAAAACAAAATTTAAATAAAAAATAAAATAAATATAAATAAAATAAACAATAAAATAAAACATAAAATAAAATATAATAAAAATAAAATAAACTGAAATGAAATAAAGTAAAATAAAAAACAAAATTAAATAAAATTAAATAAAAAATTAAATAAAAAATTAAATAAAAAATTTAATAAAAAATAAAATAAAATAAAAAATCAAATTAAATTAAATAAAAAAGAAAAGAAAAGAAAATGAAATAAAGTAAATAAAAAATAAATTAAAATAAAATAAAATACAATAAAAAACATAATAAAATAAAATAAAAAGTAAAATAAAACAAAATAAAAATAAAAAATAAAATAAAAAATGAAATGAAATAAAAAAAAAATAAAATGAAAAATAAAATTAAATAAAAAACAAAAAATAAAATAATACATATTGAAAAAAAATAAAATAAAATAACCCTAAAATAAAAAAACAAAAAGAAACAAAATAAAATAAAATAAGAAATAAAAGAAAATAAATAAGAAAAGAAAATGAAATAAAGTAAAACAAAAAACAAAATTAAATTAAATAAAAAATTAAATTAAACAAAATAAAATTATATATAAAATAAAGCAAATCTAAATCAAATAAAAAATAAAATAAGAAATAAAATTAAAATAAAATTAAATACTAAATAAAATAAAAAATTAAATTAAATAAAATACAAAATTAAAATAAAAAATAAAATAAAATAAAAAATAGTATAAAATAAAATTAAATAAAGCAACAAATAAAATAAAAAATTAAATTAAATAAAAATAAAATAAATATAAAATAAAATTAAATATCTATAAAATTAAAAATCAAATCAAATTTAAAATTAAATAAAATAAAATAAAAATTAAATAAACAATTAAATAAAAAAAATAAAAAATTATAAATAATAACCAAACAAATAAAATTTAAAAAAATAAAAATAACAACAAATAAAATAAAATAAAAGTAAAATAAAAAATAAAATAAATTAAAATTAAAAAAAAAAATTAAATAAAATAAAATAAAATATAAAATAAAACAAAGTAAAATCAAATAAAAAATAAATTAAAAAATAAAATTAAAAATAAATTAAAAATAAAATAAAATATCAAATAAAATAAAAAATAAAATATAAAATTAAAATAAAAAATAAAATAAAATAAAAAATAGTATAAAATAAAATTAAATAAACTAAAAAATAAAATAAAATAAAATAAAATAAAAAATTAAATTAAATAAAAATAAAATAAATATAAAACAAAATAAAATATCTATAAAATTAAAAATCAAATCAAATTTAAAATTAAATAAAATAAAATAAAAATTAAATAAACAATTAAATAAAAAAAAATAAAAAATTATAAATAATAACCAAACAAATAAAATTTAAAAAAATAAAAATAACAACAAATAAAATAAAATAAAAGTAAAATAAAAAATAAAATAAATTAAAATTAAAAAAAAAATTAAATTAAATAAAATAAAATATAAAATAAAACAAAGTAAAATCAAATAAAAAATAAATTAAAAAATAAAATTAAAAATAAATTAAAAATAAAATAAAATATCAAATAAAATAAAAAATAAAATAAAATATAAAATAAAACAAAATAAAATCAAATAAAAAATAAATTAAAAATAACATAAAAAATTAAATTAATTAAAATAAAACAAAAAAATAAAATTTAAAAATTTAAAATTTAAAATTTAAAATACAGGGTGTTTGGTGTATCGTTTGCCAAATTGAATTAGCCCAAAGGAGAGGTTTTGCTATCATTTGCTATCTCTTAAGCCCCAATAACTCATTTTTGGCCCTACGAATTTCTTTTCATTAACTCTTAAAATATTTTAAATCTATAGTAAAAACTTAAAACTCAACTTAACATTGCAATAAAAAAAAATGGAGGTGTGGCCAACACACGACTTTCTTTTACGAACAGCGAATTTTGAAAAACTTGTAATAATTCAAATTTCCCGCAAACTTAATTAAGATTGTTTTTATTATTTCATGTTTTCTGTAAATTATTTATTTTTGAAATATTTGCAAAATAAATTTTCTGTTTTACGGAATCTGGGAGCTGGGAACTGGGACCCCAAAATTTATGTAAAAAGTTTAAACATGAAGTTGCAGTTTGATTGCTTAAACCATTTGGACTACAAATTGACAGTCATATGTATATACCAACAGACACCACTTCAAAACTCAATTTTTTGAACTCATTAGTACACACGTAAAAGAAATTAAAGGTGATATTTATGAATTTAAATTTTTTCTTTTAATTTTTTGGAATTTGTATTAGTGATTTTTGATGTGAAAACATCTTTAGCGGCAGGAGCAAGTAAAAAATTGAATAGAAATCTGGTTACGGAAACAAAAATGCCGAACCAAAAAAAATTGCTGGTATGTGTGAGTATCGATAAGAACAAAAAATAAATGAAACGTAAAATCAATGCAAAATCTACGCATACACATGCAATATACAACACCATCCGGCATTTCAAAAACATCGTGAGCCGAATACAAAATCAAGTCTAAAAAAACTGCCTACTTTAATTTATTTTGTTGTGAAAATATCTGCTATATATGGCCGCAGCAGCAAGTGTTTTTGAAAATGAAAATTACATACGAGTAAAAGGACCTCAAATTATGCTTGTGAAGCGTAATAGTTATTTACGCAAGGTATGGTAGGGCAGGGCGGTAAATGAGTTGTTACAGCACAAGTTCGATGTTTATTTGAGAATTTTGAACGAGTACTGTAACGATTATTTAACGTACGTGTAACCTGATTTTTCTTTGCTCAGTGAGTTTGCCGTGACCATTTGCTGCTATGGAGGTTTAGGTGATTAACTTAACAGAACTGTAGTTTGCGCATGCTTAATTATTGTCAGTAAGGGTTGTCTTCCAAATTCAAAATAGAATTATAATTTACTGACTTTTTGAACCAAAAATGTAACTTAGTTTAAATACTGAGCAAACAACATCCGTCTTTATGGAGGGGTTTCTGATCCTTAACGAAATGGTTTGAAATGATTCAATAGATATTTATACAAAAAAGTTTTCACATAAATCTTTTGCGAGTTGAGGGTTAACTCGCTCATTGTTTTTTTTTTGTAAATCTTATACTCTTTAAAATATGTGCAAAACACATTTTCGGGCCGAGAGTGGCCACTTCCGGTTGACCGATTTGGCAATTTAACATACATGTAGGCTAAATATTTTTATAACATACAGTACGTCACTGAAGTGTGCAAATTAATTATAATTAGCATAATTGGGCTAATACACACAATAATTAAAATGACAAATGCAAGAACTGCTGTAACTCCCTGTAAAAAGTGTGGGGGGCGGCAAGAGTTGCGAAATATTTTTGCAATTATAAAACGATATATATACTTAAGTATTACAAACCCTAATAAGTCGTTAAAAATGTTAAGAAACATGAAAAAATGATCCACATTCAATTATGTAATATTTGCATTAAAATCCGGAAGTATGTCACTGTAGTGTGCAAATTAATTATAATTAGCATAATTAGGCTATATATACACATATATTTATGTGTTGGCAAAACATCAATTTTATTTTTTTTTTATAAAATTTTTAAATTTTTTTTAAATTTTTTTTTTTAATTTTTAATTTGTTTATTTTGATTTTTTTTTGATTTTTGGAAACATTTTGTATTAGTAATTTTTTGTAAACCTTATACTTTTTAAGATATTTGCAAAACAAATTTTCTGGCCCAAGGGAGTGACCACTTCCGGTGGACCGATTTGAAGTAAAATTCACTGGGACCTCCCAATTTATCCAAAAAGCTTAAATCTGAAGTTTCAGTTCGATTGGTTAAGCCATCTGGGCTGTAGAGAGGACACAGACTGACAGACGGACAGACAGACGGACTGACAGACAGACATCATTTCGAAACCCACTTTTTCGGACTCAGGGGACCTCAAAACAGATAAATCTTCAATAATCTCAAGGTCAAATTTTCATGATTACTATACTTTATTTTACTTACGTAAAAGAAAGTAAAAAACTAAGAGTGATCGTGATCTTCGCACTTTTTATTAAGTTTTCTAGTCTATCCCCTTTCCAACACTAGGCAATATACCATAAAAACCATTTCAAATACCTTGTTAAATGTTAAATCACAAAATTTGTGTATCGGGACATATCAGCCTGATTTTCGACATTCGCGATAAAAACTGGTTTTGGCTTAAATTACATACATCCATCAAGGGAGGGTCATTTGTTATCTCCTAGGCCCCAATAACTCATTTTTGGCCCTACGGATTTGTTTTATTAACTCGTAAAATGTTTGAAAAAGGTAAAATAAAATTTAAAACTCAACTTTTCATTGCAATAAAAAAAAACTTAAAGGTGATCTTTATGGGGCCAGAAATGAGTTATTGGGGCTTAGGAGATAGCAAATGACCCTCCCTTGATGGATGTATGTAATTTAAGCCAAAACCAGTTTTTATCGCGAATGTCGAATATCAGGCTGATGTATCCCGATACACAAATTTTGTGATTTAATAAAGTATTTGAAATTGTTTTTATCGTATATTGCCTACATAGTATTGGAAAGGGGATAGATTAGAGAACTTAATAAAATAGTGCGAAGATCACGATCACTCTTAGTTTTTTTTTTTTATTGCAATGTTAAGTTGAGTTTTAATTTTTACTATAGATTTCAAATATTTTAAGAGTTAATAAAAGGAAATCAGTAGGGCCAAAAATGGGTTATTGGGGCTTAAGAGATAGCAAGTGACCCCTCCTTTGGGCTAATTCAATTTGGTAAACGATGCACCAAACACCCTGTATAAAATAAAATAAAATAAAGTAAAATAAAATAAAAAATAAAATAAAATAAAATAAAGTAAAAAATAAAATTAATTAAAATAAAATAAAAAATAAAATTTAATTTTAAAATATAAAATAAAGTATAATAAAATAAAAATAAAAATTAAATTAAATAAATTAAAATTATATAATATAAAATATAAAATAAAATAAATAAAAAATCAATTAAAGTAAAATTAAATAAAAAAAAAAACAATAAAATAAAATTAAAAAAAAATTAAATAAATAAAAAAATAAAATAAAGATAAAATAAATTAAAATATAAAATAAAACAAAATAAAAATAAAAAATTGTATGTATGTATTGTTATGTACTATAAGGGATTAAATTTAATATTGGAAAACAAAACCGTTTTGTTGTTGTTTGTATTCAGTCGAAAAAATTACCATGTGAAATTTTAGTTGGTCTCACGTTACTAAATGAGGCAGCGACTACATAATCGACAATGCAGAAAACAAACGTTTTGGCATCGAAAACAGAGAAAAAAGATATTTTATACGCTTTTTGTTGGAAAATGTTTGCACACGTAAACAAAACCTTGCTTAGGGCCCGGATTTTTCGATTGTTTGAAGAACCCGGATTTTTCTTAATACGCCACTGGATGATCGTCGTCCCCAAACCAATTTTAATTTAGATGTTTTTCTTTTTATAATCAAATACATAACATATTTCGAGATTTAATAACTGTTCTGGTTTTTCTAAGCCAAAATGTTCTGGTTTTTTCCAAACTTTTTCAGATTTCGTTCATTTAAGTCGTCTTTAACCGGGCCATCCTACCAATTACAGTATATTTATTAACGAAAAATGCAACAATTTAAATCCGAACCTAAATCATGTGTAAAACACGACATTTACATGAACCTAAATCACGTACAACACGATATTTAAATACGTTTGAGGCGTTTTAATGGAATATGCACATGCACCTGTAAAATCATAAAAAAAGATAATTCGATATACATAAACGACTTGTGTTGTTGTGTCATAAAAATGATTTTATTCAATTTTAATTTATGCATATGTGTAACATTTATTAAGGACATTGACATTATGACCTGTGTTCTGTGTATAGTAGATAGCTAAATATCCTTCATGTTGATTTCGATTTTTAATGTAAAATATAGACATTGCACATCGTGATTCAAATAAATTTAATAAGAAATCATATCACAATGAAATCAATCGATTTAATTGATAATTTGTTGCACACATCCATTAAATGTAAAAACATTTTTAGGTTGCGTAATCTAGGCTAATGAGACATAAATTAGTATTTAGTGGGTAAGTAATTTAATACTCCATATAACAGTTAGTTAATGTTCTACTGACCATTTTTAAGTAACAGACTATATAATTACACTAATGTCATATTTAGGTATATTGCACACACATGTAACAACAAAAAGGATATTATGTACATTTTTTTATAATTTTTGTGTCTGTCGTATTCATTTCAAATTTCATTTATTCATTCGTTTAACGATAGTCACAGTTGTTGCAGTGCTATAAAAAAAGTTTATTTAAAAAATGAAAAATTTATTTTTAATTCTCATAATTATTTTAGTGTTGTTCAATTGTTTTATAACCGGTTTGCTAAATGATAATATGAAAAGTGATAAGGGTATTATTGCTAAGAAAATTGAAAAGGATAAACCATTTTTTGGATTATTTGCCATTCCATGTAAGTTAATGTGTTGTTGGTGTTTAGTTAATGTTTTGTGTGGACAGAGTACGTGATCCAGGTATCTGATCTGAATTTCTTACAAATATAATATTTTGTTGTAATGTATAGTGACATTTATTTGGGTTTTAGTTTGGAACTAACTTTGTGTAATCCCTCTTAGGTCTAGTAAGATAATGTACAAAATTGGAAATTTTAATTAGTATTCCGTCAAATTTCCATATTTAAAAAAAAAAAATGTAAACCAACGACCCATGATAGTGAATGTATGTATAAGGTGAAAAAACTGTTTCTCGATTTTTTGCAATAATTCTTAGTTTTTTGAATTATTATTTTCATAAATTAAATCTTCTAGACGTTCATCCGAACATATAGGGGATATTAAAAAAATCGATGGCTTAGAATATGGGGAATTTAGTTTTTTCTTTACTAAATATTTCTGATAGATAAAATTAAAATACAATTTTCTAGGACTAGGATACTTGGCAATTTCTGGCTTTCCTTTCCGTTTAGCATTTTGGGTATGATGAATCACAAAAGTGAATGTATAATGTTTTCCCTAAAAGGTGTAATAACTGTTTTTGCATCTTTATTGGGTAAGGGCATTGGAATCGTATCATGCATTCAAGCAAGCGTATTCGGTAAGATTATCTAAAGTAGGACCAAATTATATTTATTGTTAACGTGACTATACTTGAAAATGAGCTGAACAATTTTTGAAAGAATCAAAGCATTTCTTTGATACCTAAGCAATGAATGTTTATCCTATTAATAGGGACCACAGATGAATTTAATTACGAAAGGCCGCTAACCTTTTGAAATACTAATTATTTTCCTAATTATCTTTAAGAGCTAAATAATCGCCTAGTTTCTATCAGCGAGCAGAGGCCTATCTAGGTACTCACAGCACCCGAAGAGCTCACTATCAACGTTGCAGAAACGAGACATTTCTAGGAAAATTAAGAAAAGGTGGTTGTCTAATTTTTGGAGAAAGTAGAAATTGTTCCTGTCGCTATTAGGTTTCTTAAGAGAGGCCCAACAATTTCTCAAGTAATGCGACTCCTTAGAAATATGCCTTTAGATATTTTAATTTAGAAGAAAATTCGCTAAATTCGTTTAAAATCAATGCTTTTGACATCAAACGATAACGAATAATCGTAATATACGTTATGCATTCAAAATCTACATCTGTGCAAAAGAGGTAGATTTAGAATGCATAACGTATATTACGATTATTCGTTATCGTTTGATGTCAAAAGCATTGATTTTAAACGAAATTCAACCTTTTGCAAATCTAATTAAGTCTTTTGTAAAACAAATTCAACAATTTTTGATTGGAAGAGGTTGAATTTGATTTGCAATAGATGGAATGTGGCTAATATTAATCTGCTTTGCTGCTAAGCAGCTTGTGAAGTATCATTGTGATGTTCATAAAAATCAAGAAGAAATTGTTGAAAATTTCTTCCTATAGAAAAATAAATAATCACAACTAAAAATAGTAAGTCAGTGTCTATAATGAATTAGCGTTCGTTCGACTTATAGTTTCTCATTTACTGGATCTTTTTGATTACCGTTAAACGGTAAATACTGTAAATATCGTTTTGTTGAGCTTAGTCTTCTTAACTTGCTTAGTAGCATTTCAGTTACTTGATAAATATTTCAATAATTTCACGAATTTTAAGAATTTTTCGAAATGTTCGGGGTTTTCTAGATTTTTGTTACAGGCTTTCCGAAATTATTCCTTAATATCCAGATTTTTCGCGTAATCGAGATTATTCCTCGGTTTGTTAGGTTCAACGGTTGGTTCGTTATTGTTAAGATTATTCGAGATTTTCGAATTTATTTCAAAATTTTAAGATTTCTTCGATTTCCTAGGATATTCGAAATTATTCTAAGAGTGCTCATATTTATATTTTACATGGCAGTGATTAGCGCATATAAAATTTTTTCGGTTTTACATAATTACGCATAATCCGATATTTGAGACCTTTCTAGAATATTCATGAGATACTTGAAAATTCAACATTTTTAAAATTATTTGTTTCGTCTCAGAATTGAGTATAACATTTCTATTATATAAAATACAGAATGGTTCGCGACGTAAAATTGTGTTTCTCTATTCAATAACGAATTTAAGCAAAATTTTGATTAATTTTAAGTTAGGGGTAAAAGTAAAGGTTTTTACCTGTAGAGAAACTATTTTCCACACTGCATCAGCTGAAATTTGTCGGACACTAACAGCCCGCGGAGTCTTTAGGCATTTGAAAATTCGGGTTTTGGACCTTTAGGCCTTACAATCTTATTTACTATTTATATACCGCTCTTATTCTAGATAAACAAGTTTAATTATTTTTTCTGTTTCTAACACGGTCATATTGCTTCTGTTGTGGAGAACTATCGATAGCACTATCGAATACTATCGATAGTTTTGACTATCGAACCCCCATCGATAGTTATCGATATTCTAAATACATAATTTAAGCGAATTTGTATCTCTTTGCTTATGTAACAAAAGCATAATTCTTTGTTCGACAGGTAAATCAAAAAGTGGCTATTATTCCATTGCCAATATTACTTTACGAACTACAAAGTAGTGAAACCTCGTTTCAACGGACAGTCACTTCAAGGGACACCTCACTAGAACGGACACACATTTAAGTTCCTTGCAAAACTGAAGCTTGCCATGAAAACCTCCTTTAGTTAAGCAGACAATTTATTAGAGCGTACACGTACAGACATTTCTGCGATGATAGGAGCATTAGATAGTTCTGGAATATGGCCAATTAGGACGAAACTTGCCTTGTTCTCAATCGATTATGATACATTTGGTATGTGCGTTGGAAATGGGATTCTAAAACGATTTTTTAGATGAAGTTCTGAAGTTTTATTTTTTTATTTTTTTATTTATATCCATCAAATACAATTTTAACTTAAAAATAATAATAATAAAATAAGAAATGAAAACAAACATAAGGCTACACAAACAGACCATTATGAAACATAAATAGAGGTTTTGGTTTAAAGTAATGCCTCATGCTCATCACAACACAGCACAACACAATAGTCTGAGCGTGATTAGCCAATATCCAAAATTATTATAAGTAAAGATGGAATAAATAAGCATAGGTGATAATCTGTGGTTAAAAACCAGTATCGATTATCAACGAGCTCACAAAAACCGAAAACAAAAATCAAATATTTGTGGGGTAATATATGGGTTTAAATGAAGTGTACTAAGAAAATCTTATAAAAATCTTAACTATAACCTAAATTTAAATCAAAAATAAAAATTCTTCAATATTTTCTAATGTGAACAGCCAGGATTTGAGTTCTCTGAGGAATTTAAAATTGTAACACTTTTTTATTGAAATGGGAAGTTTATTGAACAATGTAGGGGCCAATACTGTAAATGTTCGAAACATGTAAGTGGTATTATATTTGGGAACATTCACAAGATTTTGGGCATTACCTCTAATTTGGTGGGAATCAATAACACGAATATTCCGATTACCACTTTTGAAATAAAATAGGCGTAATACTTCATAAATGTAAAAATGCCGCACTGGAAAAATTTGCTGTTTAACAAATAATGGCCACGAATGGGTTAGTTTAGGCTTATTACATAAAATTCTAACCATATACTTTTGCAAAGTCATAATAGGTTTAATTTTAGAATAGTAAACACCACTCCAACATGATAAACCATATTGAAGCTTCGAAGCACCAAGAGCGAAATAAATAATACGTAACAAGTCAGGACGACATAAACTTTTTAACAAAAATAACTTCTTAATGAATAACCAACAGTAAGATTTTAAAACTTTAACGTGCTCTTTCCAATTTAATCTAGTATCAAATGTAATTCCCAATTTCGAGAACAGGATGAATGATTACAGCTGGAATTGTGAAATGATAAATCAAAATTTATGTCACGACAATCCGTAAGACTAAACAACATTATTTTGGTCTAATCACTTAAAACCAAATAGTGTGCATCAAACCATTTCCTTAGTATGATCAAATCTGAATTCACAGCATTGATCAAGGCTCTACTGGTATTATTAACGTATATAAAAGCCATATCATCAGCAAAAGAAGTAATTGAGGTGAACCTTGAAAAGCTTGCGAATAAATTGAATTAACATAAACTAAGAACAGCAATGGTCCAAGTACTTTTTGAGTTCTATCAGATAAAAACGACGCAATCCAGTCATAAACAAATCCGCGGAAGCCATAATTATAAAGTTTGATGCAGAAGAGATGATGATTAACAGTGTCAAAAGCTTTAGATATGTCAACAAATAAGCTAGCTGTAAATTTTTTCTGATTTATCTCACAGTTTAAAATATTCAAAAACTTTACCAGAGCATCTTCAGTACAATGACCAGAACGAAAGCCAAATTGCAGAGTTGAAAAAATATGGTTACTTTCAAGGAATTTGTTAAATCGAATTTTAACTAATTTTTCAAATACTTTAGAAAACACTGACGTCAATGAAATTGGTCTATAATTCATTAATTCTGTTTTTAGACCCTTTTTATGTAGAGGAAGCACTATGGAGCATTTAAGCGAGTCAGGGAAAACACCGGAAAAAATTGAGGAGTTAAATAAATGCGACAGAATATCAGCAATGTTAAAATTTATTTGTTTCAAGCAAAAACTACTAATTCCTAATATATCCGTCGAACGCTTATTACTGAGTGAGGTAATAATTTTGATGATTTCAAGAGAGCTGAATGGAATAAAATGAAAACTATTGGAAAGCCCAGAATTAATAAGAGCGCTGTCTACATCATTCATTTCTGGATTATTAAAATACTGCGAACGTAATTTGATTGCAACATTTGAAAAATAATTATTAAACGCGTTTGCCACATACAGGATCATTTATGGATTGATCATCGATATTTACCGAAAATTGATCAGACATATCATTAGTTGAACCTAAGACTTCATTAACAAGGGACCAGTTTTTCCTAATGTTATTGTTGTTCAAAATAAATTGATCCTTATAATACATTTCCCGAGTTGTTGATACTTCCAAGTTAATTTTCGACGAATACTTTTGTGAAAATTTGGCAAGCTTGCGATTGTTAGGATGTTTTTTGACAAGGTTAATAATATGTTTCTTTTTGTTAATCTTACGGATTAGGTTGTACGTAATCCAGGGTTTTAATTTTGTAGGGACTTTTACTGTTTGACAGTCTGTACATTTATCAATATATTGCGATAAGATTGATAAAAAATTATCAAATTTCTTAGACGCATTAGTTTCACAATAAACCTGATTCCAGTCCTCAAACAGTAAAGCATTATTCAGTTCCACATAATTAATAACTTTAAAAGATTTTGACTTGCTATATATCTGGATGATTTTAAATTTACCTCAGTAGCATTGATTGAACATGAAATGAGCGCATGATCAGAAATACCCAAATGTTGAATAGAACATTTGAAAATATTACCATACTGTTTCTTCAGTCGCAAGAAAATATGATCGATGCACGATGATGCACAATTTTGAATTCTAGTAGGCTCCTTAGTAATATTTTCACTCGTAATACAACTAGTGCTCAATTATTATCGATAATTTTTTACGAGTTAAAACCGCGCTGAAAATTCAACGAGTGCGCAGCACGAGTTGAATTATCTGCGTCGGTTTTAACAAGTAAAAAATTATAGATCATTAATTGCAGCACGTGTTGTATTTAGTAAGAGAATACAACTTTCCCGTCAGCGTTTGAATCACAATTCATCCATATGTGTCATGTTGTATGCAAATTATTTGACAAGCTTTTGTTTGCATGGCTTTTCCTTTGATTTGTGTATAAAAATTCAATCATAATAAAAAAAATTGAAATACAATTACAAATTAGAGATAATTGTTTAGGATTTTCTTGTTGCTATGGTGAAAATTGTAAAACTATCGCGTTGCCATGGTGAAAATTGTAAAACTACCGCTATAATAACAGCGATATAAATACATGGATAGGGGATAGAACAAATTTTATGGAGCAACTGAAAAAGTATTAAGTGTGTGATAGAGAAAGAAAAAACTTTCGTCCTTTTCTTTAAATTCGAATTTTCGAATACCAAATTCAAATTTATGTGTAGGAGGCGGTAAAGCAAAGTAGCTGTCGCCTAGAGACGGAAAAAATAAACGTTGCAAATTCAAAACATGCCAGATACAATAATATAAAATTAGTAGTAGCCATGGTAACATATTTGTTTGTTTATGCTAAATTTTTGACGTTTTATTCGAATTTTTTGTTGTTGTTGTTTATTTTCAGGGATGTATTTGAAATTTAACGGAATAAATGGTTATTAATTCTTTAATTAGTGTACGAAAACTGGTAGCGTAATATTTAACTATTCAAATTTGATATAATTAAATGATTATTTTCAATATAATTAAACATTATCCAATATTTATCCCATTCCATTTAAAAAAAAAAATCTGTTTCAAAAAATTTCGAAATTAAATTTATCCAAGTACGGCACTTATTCGGAAATACTTTTTTTGATAAAGAGGAGTATATAAAAGAGTAGTAAGACTATACAATAAAATTTGCTCCATTTTTAGTGACGTAAATCAATGTGATTTTTGATCAATCCCGTATCCATGTATTTATATCGCTGTATAATAACGTGTTGTTGTTTGTATTTTGCATGGCAATCTAAATACTATTGCTGTAATAATCGCCTTTTCGTAAAATTTCCCATGGCATATTTTGTGAAAGTTGTATTCTCAAGACCAAAACTATACAATAATGATAAATAATCATCAACGATAGAGGTGACTTTTAAGACGTCGATATTAACGTCCCCTATAACAAAATTAAATTTTTTCTTTTGATTTTATCTAATAAATCACTTAGTTCTAATATGAATACTGAGGAGCTAATCCAGTGGAAGCGATATATACAAATAAAACTATACCCTTCATTGCCATGAATAAAGTCCAGCTTGAAAGCAGCCATGCTCTCAAAGCAATTAAATTTAACGAAATTGGCAGAAATAGAATTATGAACGAAAACAGCAGCGCCCCCAGAACGATAAGAGTTATTACAATTAGCATAGAGTTGATAATTCGGTATATTATATGCAATTAGCTCATCATCGAAAACCCAAATTTCAGTCAAAAAAATTAGTTGCGGAATATAGTTAAGCTGCAAATGTTTTGCTGGATGAAAGATGTGTTACTAGCACTGGTGTCAGAATATGTTTCATTTACATAAACGGTTGAAATATTTTCCACGATTGAGCTATCTACAAGAGAAGAAGAAAAAATTGAATCATAAGTTTCTTTCTAATTAGCCACATTCCAGAACTTCGTCTAAAAATCATTTTACAATCCCATTTACATTGTACATGCTGAATTTCATCAAAACCGAATGAAAAAGGCCAAGTTCCTTGGCCATATTTCAGAACTAAGTTTAAAAACCATTTTTGAATCCCTTTTCCATCGTGCATGCTGAATTACATCAAAATCAGATAATAAATGATAAAGTTCCTTCCTAAATGGCCATATTTCAGAACTTCATAGAATCCGATTTCGGATAAGAAATGGCCAAGTTCCCTTCTAAGTGGTCATATTCCAGAACTTCATTCAAAAATCATTTTAGAATCCCATTTCCATCGTGCATGCTGAATTTCATCAAAACCAATGCTGATTAAGGTTAAACTATCAAAGACTATCGATAGCCCGTACTATCGGAAACTATCGATAGTGCAAACTATCGATAGTTCTCCACCTCTATAATCTGTAGTCTCGTAATATAACTCTGCGGCTTTATTTTTTGCACAAACCAAAAAAAACCGGCCTGCTTTCTGGAACACGTTTTACAATAAATTTATTTTTTATACCTGTTAATTTAAAACTAAAAACTAAATGTTGTACAAAACAACCCCGTTTGGGGTGCCAAACTAAAAACTAAATATTGTACAAAAATGCTGAAAAATTAAAATTTAAGCTTAATACCAATTTGCCAGCTGGTGAAATCATCACAATACTCCCTCTCCAGTAAAATCAGCAATGATTTTTAAAACGCAGAGGAGTTTTACTTTCGCAACCTGATTTTGTAACCGTTTGATTAGAAGCAGCGCTGAATTTTGGGGATAAATCGAAGGTAACCTGTTTTTTGTATTATGGGCTTCGAAACGTAATTTGGAATTTTGTCCGGGCTTTTTGGTAGTTGAGAAATAATTTGTTGTCGAAATGGTTCCTCACATTGAAGGCGAGTTTTGAGTTGCATTCGTTCGTTCGTTCTTTCATTCTAAATTTTTTTTAATCAATCGTATTCCTTGAAAATGACGTTATTTTTCGTTCGTGTTCCTTTGATTGGATTAAAAAAAAAATTCAGAATGAATCATCAGCCTTTACTCTCACGATAGCAGGGTTTAAATTTATCAATTGAAATTTTTATCTATTTTGAATTTATTTCGATGACAAAAGATTTTTCCAAACGACTAATAATCAAATATGAACCCTTGTATAAGGGCTGGGTTTGTGGCATTAGGGCATCTGATTTTTCCGGTACTCGAAAGAGTCATCCAAAGGCTAATTCAGCTGCGGTTGCAAAGAAGTATGCAGTCCTGGCATACCCGTATAGGTAGTATGAAAGTCCAATCGTTCCGTTCATAGATTTTAGTTTGTTGTTATTTTCCTCTATTAGCCTAATAGAGAAGACACCTCGATGAACAACGGGATATCCAGATATTATATACGGCAAAGGCAACAGTGGCAGCCGTAATATCCGATACAGGCACCGTCTGGTACCTATAGATCAATATCACGCAGTATCGGTGATTTTCAGAAACCGGTAGTGGACCGATGATGTTTAAATGTATTTCTGAAAAGCATTGTGACGCTAACTTATAAGAGCCGAGAGGAGTATTTGTGTGCTTGAAACTCTTGATTTCTGACACGCTGTGCAACTTTTGAATCTTTCTTGATGGAAGGCCAAATAATATAGTATTAGTAAAATGTTTGATAGACGCCTTAAGGGTATTGGATGTAATAAATTTGGAATAAACTGTCTTGCTACAGCTATCGAAATGTCGCAAACTCGCAACGAACAGTTTTTGTTGTGTTAAGCATGAGTGATAATTGTTTAAATTCCAAACTTGTAGTACTGGCTAATAATTCTCGAAGCTTTTCGTCTTGTATGTGTGCATCTGCTATTGCGTAATTAATAATTTTAGAGATAGAAATTTGATTAATGTATGAGAGAGTATCTGCAATGACATTGTTCATGCCTGCCGTGGAGATGCTTTCACCGGAGTTTGTTTAAAAGTGAAAATCAGAGGTTTATGTTTGATGAACAGCGTGGACTCATGACCTTCTAACAGATATTTGAAATGCTTAATGCCAGAATAAGCTGCTGGTAAGTCTTAGTCATAAGTACTATATTTTTCTGAAAGGAAACTATGAGTAGTCGCCCCGATTGCCGTATTTGATGCGTCGACCATAATAGCTAAATTAGTTGTAAACGAGGGATGTGCCAGTAAAACTGCTTGTCCTAACTTTTTCTTACAGTTATCGAAGGCTTATATAGATGCTGGCGACCACTGAATTGGAGTTTTACTTTTTTTTGTAACCTTTCAAAAAATTGTTTAATAAAATTTGATCAGCCAAAGTTGTTTGAGATCATTAACTGTATCTTTACGTATTTATAATTTTCTTCAAAAGATTTTGATTAATACGTCGTCCAAATATACGAAAGAAAAATGTAGGCCTAATAAAACTGAACGCATTAATGTTTGAAAGGTTTACGCTGCATTCCTGATGCCTAAAGTAAATTTAGTAAACTCGAATAAGCCAAAAGGGAGTTGAAAAAGAAGTTTTTGGAATATTGGATGATTCAATCGGAATTTGGTGATACGCCTGAACACGGTCTCTTGATAAAAAAATGGTGCATCTTTCAAGTTGGTGTGGAAAGTCTTGAAGGTGCGGTATCAGATAATACCTGTCTGAAACTGTAAGCCCATTAAATGCGCGGTAATCTCCATAAGGTCTCCATTCCCCATTCTTCTTCTTTACCAGGTGCAACCGGCTGGATCATGAAACTGAGCTCAGCCAGCGTATCCCTTGTGCCATGATTCGCGTTTTGCAACTGACTGGTGGTCCAATCGTTTCTAAACTATGAGTGATATTGTGTTTGGTAATTTCGACACTGGGTAACCTTCGAAAATTTAGCGAGTAAATTTTGAATTCCCTGGATGTCTACAAGAAGACCGGAATACTTTAAAAAATCGGCACTTATGATAGGCATTGACACATCAGCTATTATGAATTCCCATACAAATTCGCGAAGAAACCCTAAATGTAGTTTCAAAACTTTAGTACCAAAAGCTTGTACTGGCGCAACGTTAGCTGCAAATAATTTAAAAGTACAAAGTGCCTGAGAAATTTTTAGGTATTAAACCGGTATGATCGAAACGCCCGCTCCTTATCAATTAAAACTTTGAATTTGGATATGATATCTGAAATTATGAGGAATCTAATAGTTTTTTGGAATTTCTGGTTTGTCCGCTGACCGACTATTTGTAAAAAAATAACATCCCTGGACACATTTTTGTGCTTTTGAACGCCGAAATTTCACCTTTTATTTGCCTTTTAAAATTTTTCCAAAATCCTATGTAAATTTTGCTTGTTGATCTCTGAATTTTGATATGCTATCTTTGTCTGATCTAAATTAGTTTTCTCTATTGCACAGACGTTTGTTTGCGACATTGTTTCCACAACGTTGTCGGCTCTTTCTGCCAATACTGCCAGAGACATATCATTCTCAAAGGCTGTTAGTATCACATCTGCTTGTGCCAGGACTTTTTTTAGATTCATTACCTATCTGAATGAATAGAGATAATAATTGAACCGGAATTGGAATTGGACACGAGAAACAACATTATTAATATTACCTGGATACAGAATTGTTATAAACCATTGAATTTAAACTGGAAACACGCAAATACATCGGCTTATGATAGATTGCGCACACAAATGTTTGACTTTGCTAAATGAAAATCACTAAATATCAATACAACAATTTAACAAAGTAATAAATATGGATTTCAACTACACTGCTCAAGTATCAACAATGCCATGAGTGTGTTTAAAATCACTGGTGATGGAAATTGCCTTTTCCATGCAATCATCCATCAATTGCAGCTAATACAATCAAAATCACAGCACAAACGCGTCTATTCAAGTCTACAAATGAGATCTGTTCATCAGTGATTCTCATAACTTAGAAGAATACATTCCAACTATATTGGTTCTTGTTTACAAGTGTATGGTCCAGAACAATGTTCGGCCCTTAGTGAAGATCAATTAATCGTCAGATATTTAAACGACTTACAAATGAATGGCTTTTGAGGAGGTGCAGAGTGTCTATCTGCCATTTCATTAATAAAACAGCTCAAAATAATCATCCGTCATAGCTACACTCGTAATCAAATCAGTTTTACCCCAGTTAATGGTAGTTTTCGTCATGAAATTAATCATCTGCATACTGGATCTCATTATGATAGTGTTATAATAAGTCTATTACCACTTTCAACTTGCAGTTCAACTCCAAATTTCATGCCTAAGCCTCAGAGTTCATGAGAAGCTAATATACTTCAAACCAAAAATCTTTATACTGGTTGAGGAAATGTCAATTGCTGCAGTTATCAGCGATTGGGTTTGTGTTGGAACTTCGAACATTAGAGGTACCAATAAAACAGGCAAAGGCGTGATTAATGCCATATTAAATAAAAACTCCATTGATATATGTGGTATTCAAGAAACAAACATGAAATCCGGCTCTTGTGATACGGAAAACTTTATGTGGTATATGGTTAATGATCCAAATACGAAAAGGAGAGGAGTGGCCATTGCTGTAAGAAATCTACCTCCATACGTATTATGCGAATCAAAAACTACTTTGGATCCATCATGTCTATGTTAATCCATTGCCCACTGTTTGAGGAGCTTCTTTTCGTTTCCGTTTATGTGCCACCACAACAAAATGTATAATCGTCGACTTTCTTAATTTTGCTGAACGGGGCAAGAAACTTGCAATTATCAGTAGTCGAATTCTGCATGTAAGTGCACGACTACAACGTATCACAAATACATCCCCCAAGTGTAAGAAATCCGCACAAACATTGTTACTCGCATGCGAAAAAGTTTTAGAGGTAATACAATCATTACTATAATCCCAAATCATTTCGAGAAATCATAGTTTCTGATGCAATACCTGAAAACAAGCCTGGTTCCTCGCAGGATTGCCTTCAATCTGAAAACTCCGACACCTCCGAAAGCGAGGAATCTGAAATTAACCCTAGAGAAAATACAAATTTACTTAGTTCCTGGGGTCAAGCTTACTTAAAACAGAAACCACCATTATACCTATCCCGACCAATTTAACGAAATACAAAAATTTAAAGGAGATAGTCAGCAAGCTAAAAATAGTGATGCTGTGAATGTTGACAAACACACAAGTAGGAGCACTCCTCATAACCACAATACATTTAAACATGTTCGTTACCCAGCTCGATCTTGATTTGGGTTCAAACTTCAATACAACCAATGGTGGTAAAGTCGATGGCTCATTACTAGGTATTCACAAGTGGAACATTACGTTCGATGGGTCACCAAGTGGATCAGCTGTTGAGAGGTTTTTATACCGAGTTGAACGTTTGGCCATCGCTAACAAAATCTCGGCAGAAAGACTCGTTAATGATTTATACTTATTGTTAAGAAAAAGTGCACTGGAGTGGTACTGGTCCTTTTTAGAGCAACGTGCCAATGTTAGCTGAGAAGAATTAAAGCAAGAACTATTAGGAAGATTTAAAGATCGTAGAACGGATGCCGAAATCAGGCAACTTATTAGTTCCATCAAACAGAAGTACAATAATGAAAGTTTTTTGGATTTTTATACAAGGGTAATGGACTCGACTCTACCCCTCAGTACGCCGCTCCCTAATGCCGACCTTTATTTTATATTGCGACAGAATGCCCTGCTGAACAGTGCCCTGCTGTATAAGATTGCTGGACGAAATGTGTTGATATAGAGGACACATGGAAGAGGTTGAGTAGTAGTGATAAACAGGAGAGACATGTAGCTTTTGGTCAAGTTCATGAAGTAATCCACGACAATCCTCATTATAGTGGTAATAATTTTCAAAAGGAAAATCCTGGGGGGGGGGGGGTTAAATTAGCAAAATCCTGGGGGAATTATTTTAGACCATCTGGTTATGCACCGATTGAAATATCCCACTGCACAGGATAGTACAGGTAACGCGGGTAATCCTTTTATGGACTATAGTAATAACGACTATTATAATGAAGTGAGCGCTGTAGGTGTAGTGAATCAACCTATTAATCATCAGTCAGCTTATCCGAATCGATTTCAACCAACATCCACCCAAGATATCAATAATTGGCGAAATCCTAACATGGCAAGACATTGTTATGATTGTGGTGCACCCAACGTTATCAAACCGAATTGTCAGTTTTGCAATTCTTCAAATTCGGGAAACAATCGACGGGGGATGAGAACACCTGGAGTTTAGCCTCCTCCGATAGAAGAAGCAACCAGGACACAAACCGAGGATGTGGCCTCGAATACATGCCCGGAACTATAAAGACGTTAACTTTGTCTGCAGCTGAAGCGAGTCCTGCTTACCCCAACCTACAAAATTCTGCCACACCAAATATTTAAAACCCAACTATCATTCCACAAACCTCTTTGCTTATTCTGTCACAGCTAATTTATCTCCCAGCTCGAATCAAAAACTATTTAGTCCTAGACAAATTTCAAGTAGTGATGCCCTAACATCATAGTCTAAATTAACTCAAACCGTTTCTCCAATGCCTGCGTTAAAATCCCAACAATAGGAATGTTAAATATTGGATGCTGCGGAGTACCTTAAAGAAAATGATATGCGAATCGGTTGTTCACATAACGGATAATGATAAACGACCATATGCAAAAGTATTGATTGCTGGAATACCATGTGTGGAATACACATCAGGCTTATTACACAGTGGTGCGAATATTAGTGTGCTTGGGGCTGGTTCAGAAATCTTTTTGGAACAGTCTGGTATCAAAATTCACTATCTGCCCTTCATTTTGAAAACCGCAAGTGGTGAGAAGCAAAGAGTAATTGGGCATTCAATTTTACCAGTATCTTACCAAGGTAATACTAAACGTCTGCGTTTACATATCGCTCCAGGGTTAATCCAACCGCTTTATCTCGGGATTGATTTCTGGAACTTGTTTGAGTTGGCTCCAGCAGTTGTAGGTTCCTTGGATTTCAACTCAACTCAAGAAGCAAGTAATCGTCATCAGTTATCTCCTGAACACGAGTCTCAGTTGGAACAGATAGTTGAATCATTTCCGTGCTCCATTAAGAACTGGTTAGGTAAAACCAGCTTAATTACTCACGTAATCGCTGTTGATGGTGCAAAACCAGTTAAACAACGATACTATCCCGTTTCCCCAGCTGTCCAAGCAGAGATTTATGCGGAGTTGAATAGAATGCTGCAGTCGGGGGTGAAAGAGGAAAGTCAGAGCTCTTGGTCCTCACCGATCGCCGTTGTTCGTAAGGGCAGTGCCAGGTGCGGTTATGTCTCGATGCCCGGAAGGTTAACGAAGTCACCTTTAAAGACGCATATCCGCTGCCACAGATTGAGGGATTACTAAGTCGGCTTGACCAGACCAAATACATTTCATCAATCGACCGAAAAGATGCCTTTTGGCAAATCCCTCTTGAAGTGGCAGCGCGTGATAAAACTGCGTTCACCGTTCCGGGCCGCCCCTCTATCACTTCACGGTCATGCCGTTCGGTCTATGCAATGCCCCTCAGTCATTGTGTAGACTGATGCTTAAAGTGATTCCGTATCATTTGCATGACCGGGTCTTTGTTTATTTAGACTTGCTCATTGTGTCAGCAGAACTAGAAGAACATTTCTCTCTCTTAACTGACGTTGCTAGGTTATTAAAGCTAGCAAACCTTGCAATTCACGTTTAAAAGTGCAAGTTCGTCTTAACAGAGACAAAGTACCTGGGTCATGTAATTGGTAACGGAATCATCCGTATGAACCCCGGCAAAATGCGGGTGGTTGAAGACTATCCGACTCCTCAAACATTCAAACAATTACGGTCATTTTTGGGTTTGGCGGGATGGTATCAGCGATTCATATCTGGTTACGCTTCCATTACAGCCCCCTTAATGAACTTACTGAAGAAAAACCAAAAATTAGTGTGGAATGAGTCAGCGAACGAGGTATTCACAAAACTCAAAGCAATGTTAACTTCGGCTCCGGTATTACAAAATGCAGATTTTCAACGGCCCTCTTTCATACAATGTGATACCAATTCAAGGAGAATCGGGAGCGTATTGTTCCAAAGGTCAGAGGACGGAAGTAAACATCCCATTGCCTACTACAGCCATAAGCTGAATCCTGCTCAACGTAAGTATAGCGTAACTGAGCTGGAATGTCTGTCTGCGGTACTCAGCGTAAAAAAAATTAGACCGTATGTGGAGGGTTACACTTTCACCATCATCACCGATCATTCTAGCTCAAAATGGTTGATGGATCAGCCAGATTTTTTTGGAAGACTGGCGAAAATTGGCGAAAGCAATTACAACGTTTCGATTTTTGTATTGAATACCGGAAAGGTTCACAAAACGTTGTTCCTATGTGTTATCCAGCATGGATCTCGAAGTTATTACTCAGCAAAATGGGGATAATGATAGTGGGGATGCAATGCCTTTGCATGTGGATCTGGACTCAAACGCCTTTCTCGACCTTGCTTACGTTGGCAAGGTTCAGGCCCTTGCAGGTAAACCTACGGCTAAAACTAATTTTAAACAAATGGATGGCAAATTATACATTTGTTCCAATGGTAATATTAGTTCCATGAATGACATTTCGGCTTACTTATTTTCGGAAACTTGTGGTACCTGATTCCTTGGTTCCTTCGTTATTGTTACAGGCACATAAATTACCCACTGCAGCCCATTTGGGACAGGCGAAGACTCTTGAATTGTTACAAAGACAATTTTACTGGGCAACTATGGCACGTGATGTGAGGAATTACATACAAACCTGCGAGACTTGTAAACAGGTTACAGCCACAAATTATATTACTCGGCATGAAATGGGGAAGTTCGTGGAGGTGCACCGACCATTCCAAAAATTGTTTCTGGACTTTTTAGGACCTTATCCGCGAAGTCGTCTTGGGAACACATTTATTTTAATTATTCTCGATCAGTATAGCAAATTTGTCCTCTTAGAATCACAGGTGGTAAACTTTTTGAAAAACCGTGTTTTTCTGTTTTTGGTGTTCCAGAAGTCATCACTACAGATAACGGACCTCAATTTAGATCTAACCTTCTCGCTGATTTATTGGATTACTATGGGGTTAAACACCAATTCACTCCCATTTAATCGCCGCAATCGAACGCGTCTGAGAGAGTTAACCGGACGATACTCTCGGCCATTGGTTCATACGTAAAGGACGATCATAAGAAATGAGACGTTCATTTAGACGAAATCAGTTCCGCATTACGAAACTCCGTGCACAGTTCTACAAATTTCTCCCCCTATTTTCTTACTTTTGGACAGCACATGGTAAATCATGGTTCTTGTTACAAACTTATGAGGATTTAAATCTGTTAGGTAAGCGATAAGCAAGCGTCGATCATGGATGTTAGCAATTGTCTCTCAGCTGCACAAGAATTAGTTTTTTCTCATCTGTTTATACGCTTACCAAAGGAATATCACAACATATAATCTGCGATGTAAGCGAGGAAATTTTGAGCCCGGGCAAAATGTTTTTGTGAGGAACTTAGTCGGAATAAAAAGCCAAGTAAATTCTCATAATATTTTATCATGTGATCGAACCGGAATTGGGGATGCAATCTCTACACTCAAAACAGAAAATTAGACATGCGTCAGTCAAGTATCGAGGTATCCAACCGCATTTACCGCAGATACCGTTCGCAGCAATTAAGCCTTAAGGAATATTTTGAAAAGCTCAGCCCAGGTTTGTTCAAATATTATATACAAATCCTCACCATCGGCAAATTTTACTTAATAATAGCCGAGTGATCAAAAGTAAAAGAAAACTAGGGCGGCTAACTAAGTTTTAAGAATAACAAAGCTGAATTGATAGTTACCAACTTTTATCTAATCACCAAATTTTAATTTCAGATATTATCTGCTTCTTTGCCGCTAAGGGATTTTGGCCGCCATATCCATTTTTCATGCAACGAAAAGTTGATGAAATGGGCCGATATGTTTTTTCAATGGATGACCATGGTATACGTAATTTTTGCGCCGGAATAATGCCAATTAATTTTTGTTTTAGACCATTTGGTTTCAAGGGTAAGTATATTAAAACATCTAACACGTACTACAATAAAAAATACATTTAGTACCTAACTATATAAAATCACAACAAAAATTTGGTCGTCTCCAGGTTATTTTCTAAACAAATTTTTTTGTTTTAACAACACTGAAACAACAACTCCAACACCAACAACTACAGAATCTGAAGTAGAAACAATACCACCAACAGAACCACCAACTGATCCACCAACAACAACAACCACTACAACAACAACCATATGTGCTTGTGCACAGCCACAAAAATTACAAAATGAAAATGTCACAACACAAAGTAGCCTAACACACATACTATTGCATACAATACCCCAATCAGGTAGAACTCCAAGCAGAAAACCCACAAATAATCCACGAAAGAAACCGTTCACATCAAAACCGTATAGGGATCTTTCAAAAACTGGTGAAACCACTATTAAATCAAATAGTGGTGGCGTAATTAGCACAGCGTTATCTAATCATACGCATTTTCCACCATTTCCGCTTCGAATAAGTAATAAAATATCCGATGATCATACACCAAACACTATCACAACATCTAAACCAGTTCTATCACATACAAATGTTAATTTCACAAAAATTTCCTCGAAACTAAATATCATAAATAATTTTCATTTAGGACCATACCGACCACAAGTCAAACAATTCAATTGGCAATATACGACCCGTATACCGGCGACAAGACGAACTACAACGCGCCGCCCAGCACCCTTTATTACTTCTAAGACAACACCACAACAACAACTAACAACAAAAACACCATCAACCACAACCACACGTGATGTAGATATTGATGATGGAACGATACCAACGACAACAACTATGCAACCGATAAGACCAATCGATGATGTTGAAATTATATCGACCACTACAGATTTGATTGCAACCACAACAGAAATTCTTGGCCGTATCATTAATCGTAATGAAACAAGAAAACGGATCGTAGCTGCAAAGATAGATAAAGGTAAACAGGTAAAAAAATTGCAAAACTAAACTCTGGGGAAAGAAAATGATTTTTGGCGAAATGTTTGTGAGTTTCTTAAAATTTTATTTGGTTTGTCAAAATGTGTGTGTATGTGTGTCAACAAATAAATTGTTTGTGAAATGAAATAAATGTATAAACAATTGTGTTTTAATAATTTGGAGAAGTTTTTAAATTTGTCGAGGAAAAATGTCAAAACTAAAGATTTGCAATTCTTATAGAATGCATTAATACTTACTCGTATGTGTACCAAAGTTGATTCGCCGTTTTCAAATGGAAATTTAACCAGACTTTTAACACTTGGAGTTTCATTAAAACTTAAAAGTAAAGCCGGAGCACGATGTGCAGATCCATATGCATATGTAAAAGTGAAGTTATGGTCACCCTATACCGCCGCCAGTTACAAATATATGCCTGATCACCGCGGTTTACGCGAAGTGGTCTTTCGTTCGATGGTTCCCCAGCTGGAATAGCAATTAATTTATTTTTATTTCATTTGGAGACCTTACCGGCCTCTATGAATCTCGGTAATGATCAGCTATTAACAGAAATCAGTTTTGTTTTAAAAGGTATTGCATCCCACTGGTACTGGACGTATCGGCAACAGAATCCCACAACCAATTAATACGAACTACACAACCAGATGATTGAAAGATTCAAAAATCGAAGCCCAGATTCAGATATCGAGAATAAAAGTGAATCTCGGAAACAACTTCCAATTAAACCATTTTTGGATTTTTATCAACAAATCTTGAATCTGGCGGTCCAGTTAAGTACGCCATATTCCGACCAACAACTCATAAAGTTTTAATGAAAAATATGAGACCCGGTCTGCGATATCAGTTAACCGATAGGCATTTCGAAAATATCGGTGACCTGATAAGTAGTTGTACCTTGCACCAGTTGGAAAAACACTTGAGCTGACTTAAAAATTGAGCCGGATACCTTTGTGCCCCATAGGTGAGAAACGCATGCGCACGGCGTGTAATAAATGCTTTATATCAGGGAATGAATTACCATAATGTAACTTACGTGGATTCAATTCCGTATAATGTTTCACACTATTCAGTGCGTCATATCGTAGCAATCCATCGTCCAAATACTGCGCCCAATAGACCATATTACTCAAAAGGAACACCGATGAACCGAAATACCGCATCTAATGTCAATCACACATATGTTATTTGTTATTTGTGACGACATTGGTCGTACATTTATGAATGTTTGGTACCACCACCCCGTTGATTCTGTTATAAAGGTGGGTTGAAAGACTCCATTACTCCGAAATACCCAAGATGTACGGAAAAAGGTTCGAGGGGTCAGTGGAAAATTGGAAACCACAGCACCCCGAGAACTTCTCAACCCAATGCCCAACAAGATGTTGCGACCCATCCACAACATATTCTGCTCAAGAATGGGACGACCAACGATTTGAAATCGATACTATTTCATCTACTGATTCTTTCTTTTCAGCTGAATCTTCATCAAACATCCGACACGTAACTTCAAACAAAACTGAAAATCCAATTAACCCAACATATTTTAAAATCAATCGATACTTTGAGTTCCCCGTCTGTGCCAATAAACCATAAACGACGTTACACTTACAACATGAAGCATCGCTTCAGAACTCGTTCATATTGGAAATTAAGACGAACTCAGAACGTTATGTCGTATCGTCAATAATTGAAACTAATTCTACAGACAAACGAAACTAAGCGCAAATCACAATTAATGGAACCAATTACATTAGTGTATTGGATAGTGGCGCCACATCTTGGTGTTCCCCGGTCACCTTGGTGCAGAAGGCAAACGGTAAAGTTCGTCTGTGTAAAGGATGCTTATCCGTTACCGCTTATCGATGGATTTCTGGGTCGATTGGATCAAACACGTTTTATGATCTCGACAATCGATCGCAAAGATGCCTTTTGCCAGATCCCGCTCGATCCACAATCCAGAGATAAAATGGCTTTCACAGTACTTGGACGACCTTTAAATCAGTTTACGGTCATGCCATTCGGATTGTGCAATGCACCACAGACGATGTGTCGCCTCATGCACCGAGTGACCCTACACCAATTTCACGATAGAATAGTTGTCTATCTAGATGATTTACTCATTACTTCTGCCACCTTGGATGAGCATTTTGGTCTACTAAACGAGGTTGCTAGATTACCGGGGGAAAGCTGGCTTAACGATTAACGTGGAAAAGTGTTGAGTTTTACTAAAGGAAGTAAAGTATTTGGGCTACTTAGTTGGCGACGGATGTCTGCGCACTGATCCAGAAAAAAAGCAGGGCAATTAAGGAGTATCCTATACCCAAAACCACGAACAAGTTAGGAGATTTATGGGACTGTGTGCTTGGTATAGGCGCTTTATTGATAAGTTCGCAAACATCGCCGCTGCTTTGACAGACCTTACAAAGAAAGGCATAAAGATGGAATGGTCCAGATCTGCAGATGAATCGTTCAATGCTCTTAAGGAGGCATTAACCACAGCACCCGTTCAGGCAAATCCTGATTTTGAAAACCCTTCTAAATACAGTGTGACGCCAGTACCACTGGAGTAGGAAGCGTATTATTTCAGCTTGATGCCGCCGGAAATGAACGCCCCATAGCGTTCGCATGTCCCAAAAATTAAACGCAGCTCAGAAGAATTATTCCATTACGGAATTAGAATGAACTTTTTCTGAATGAACTGTTATGCAGTGGTACTGAGTGTCAAAAGTTCCGAGTATATATTGAGAGGAGTTGGAGTTTAAAATTGCAGGCCTTTGACTTTGAAGGACTAGAAGCAGATTGTCATAATTTATGCATAAAGGGTAAAATACTTTTTACGCCTTCATTTGGTACACAATATGATGAAATGAGTTTGCCTGTGCGGAGATTGGTCGTACCTAATAAGCTTACTCGTTCCTTGATTGAGCAGGCCCATTTACCACCATCATCAGCTCATATGTGTATGGGTACTGCAAAGACCATCGAGTGAGTTCGTAAACAATTCTTTTGGCAGCGAATGGCTCAAGAAATGGGGCATCAATTTATATCCGAGCGACCTTTCCAAAGGTTATATTTGCAAGAGTGTTCGATATATCAGGAATAGGAAACGTGCCTGGTCTACTTTTAAAATCGATGGCCATCCTGTATTTTCTAATGCCTGAGGCGTCGAATTTTTTCTCCACTATCATATTAGGGGGTTGTATCTGCTTCTAGACGGTCTTATAATCCCATCTGTTAATAGTTAAGTGATTTGCTTTTCTACTTCACTCCTCATGCTTACTGGGAAAGTATAGGATATTGTGTAAATGGGTTCTGCAGTATTAGTTTTAATGTCTGCCCTTACATCGAAGTGTTTTAAATTTTGACAGAAAGTCAGAATTTTTCATGAGAGATGTTTCTGCCTAATTATTATCTCTATCTAGACGAAGAGTTCAATATAATCTGTTATGGTTTGGCTGGCAATTTTTCGATAAGCTATTAGATAACTTATACCACGTTTACACCAGTAGTATAAAAGTATGTAGCAAAAAAATATCATGATGTAAACGCAAAGTATAATACTTTAATACTTTATCGGATATTTTTTTGCTATTTCACTATAATTATTAATAGGTATCAAAAAAGTATGACACGTAAAACAAAACAATAAAAACCTGAAATGTCGTTTCTTTGTTCAATTTTTTCGAGATTTTTCGTGTGAACAGAACAAAATAAGAACAAAGAAATATATCGCTCACTTGCGAGAAGAACGACATAATCCAAAAATGATCATTTTACAGTAGAGCCATTTAAAAGTTTAAATGATTATAACTTTATATTCATTTATCAAAACTATACAAGTGGTACCTGAGAAGATTGGTGGTATATTTCAGATGTTATATGTTTTTTGGTTTTTAAGAAAAGCTCTTATTTACTAGCAAAAATGTATACTCAAAGTTGAGCTTTTCGACTTAGGACTCTTTTCTTGCAAACCACTAATTTTAGGAATTTACTATCTCGTGTTATGTCAGTATTTGAAATATTCGTTTTCTGTATTTGAAATATTAGCTGTAGTTTCTAGAAATCCTTGCGGTTCCCTTCACCTCTCATCGGAGCCAAATTGGCTTATTCATAAGTTACATTTTCTGGCAAATACTCTAGTTTATTTTCCGTGCTTTTTTTTTAGATGCATCTGTAACTAATTCCACAATCAATTCGCCTTGGCAACTCATGTTTGTGAAATACTGCTGACAAATGAAAAATTTAAACCTATATAAAATTCAGATTGAACCGGTTTTATTCGTTAGTACGGGAACATGAGGTATCACAAATTTAAAAACTGTCTCGATTTGTATGTACTTGGTACACATACTTAAAAGGACTAAAATCAAAAAATATTTATTGAAATAAACCGGAATAAGGGAGAACTCCTCCGTTTCAGATTTTTTTGTTGTTGCATTACATACTTTTGTTGTAATAAAAGCAAATCTAGTCATATTTTAAATTTGTAAATATTTTAACTATTCCTCATGTGTTAACAGTTACATGACATATTAAAAAAAAATGAAAAATGCCAATGATTATTTGGAATAAAATATTTAAAATAACGTCATTTTCATAAAAAATAAAAATTAAGTTGAAATCAATTAAGTTATTTTACCTAAAAAACTGCCTTAACACAAAATTACACAAGAGGAAAAACATATAATTTCTTTTTTTTGGCAACAATAATGTCATAAGGCAAAATACGTGAAATAAAATACAAACATTTTGTTAAAGTAACGTCACAATGCAAAATAATATTTAAAAAATTATTTGATTTTTCCATCAAAAAAGTCTTAACTCTAAATGGGTGATTTTTAGTTGAAAAAATGTACCGTGTACCGAATGTTTTTAATTACCTGTCCTAATGTACCGAATTAATTGAAAATATATCACTTTTACTGCGGCAGAATATAATTTACACACCAAACACTCAATGCAACTGAGATAATACGTTACTGAAAAAAAAAAAATAACCGATCGCAGTAAAACAAAAACGACATTACTTCCTCAAGCGGATACTTTTATAAACCCAATTACGCCGTTTTTGCAGTAAACAGATTGAAGAATTCTCTTTCGATTTGCGTATTTAACTCAAAAATCGATTTTTTTGAGTTATGCCGTTCTTCTCGCAAGTGAGCGATATGGAAATCAAAATAATTTCAGCCCACATAAAATAAATGACTTCTAAAAATCTCTAAATTATTTATACATCAAATAAACAATGTAGTTGTATATTATCTGTCAAAACACATAAAATATAATATGGGGTTACATCGCAAATAGCAAAATAATATTTTGTGGTGTAAACTGAAAGAGAATTATAGTATATTAGCAAATAAGTATTTAACTATTAAAGTACCTATGGTGTAAACGTGGTATAATTTATTAGTTTCATTTTTTCAGACATTACGTTTATACTCGGGGTCGAGTCAACTTGTAGTTAACTTTGGGTCAACTTCGAGTTATTTTTTTTAGCGTTCGTACTGCAGAGTCAATTCGTAGTCGAGTCGAAACTAGGTTGAAACCGAGTTAATATTGTTTACTTCTTCCGCCATTATGTTTTAAAAAACAAACAAAATATGAAAATTAAATTAAAAATTAGCAAAATTTAAATATGAAAAAAATCCAAAATGGAGATACGCTTGCTTCACATTCGAAAAAAATTAAAAATAATGTTCTTGTTTTCTTTGAATTAATTTTTATTGTTGGTTTTTAACTCGACTCCGTTTTTATTGCATTTTGTTAGAGTTAAGTTAACTCGACTCCACATTTTTTTAGGATCGAGTCGAGTTAACTATAAGTTAAGACGGGTAGTTTTTTCTCTTAAGTTGGTAGCACCCTAGCAGGCATCTGTATCAAATTTCGTGTCAATAGACCTTTTTCCCTAAAAAAATTTGACAAGTAAGATCCGCGATCCGTAGGTGGTCCGAACTAAAAATTAATGTTGTAGAAAAATAATTAATGTATTATATTGGGAAACAACTTCACAATTCCCCAAAAGCATTTCTAAAGTTAAATTTACTGTAAAATTTAATTTATTTGGTTAAAACACTGAAAACAAGACTCCAATATTATGCAACACCTACAGATATTTCTAACGATTCACTATGTTTGACAACTAAGGAAAAAGGTCTATATTGAGATACGCTTGTTTTTTATCTAAAAAGGTGCATTTTTCGATTTTTTTTTTAAAGTTGGGAATGTTGAAAAAGGCTTTTGGTAACAATGCAATGTCCAAAGCGAGTGTTTTTGATTGGTATAAGTTGTTCAAAAACGGCAGAGAACGCGTTGAAAACGATGAACGTCCTTGCTGTCCTTCGACATCTATCGAAGAACACCACATCAAGGAAGTCAAGGATTTCGTGCACAAAAATTGTCAATTGACAATTAGAGATCTTCTTAACATCACGCAAATAACGTTTGGATCCGAATTTCGGGCAGACAAACAACTCACTGCTTTGGTTGTAAGTGACTTTTTTGCTAAAAATTCGACCCTCGTTCCCAACCGCCCTTTTCGCCTGATTTAAGCATGGTTTCCACGATGGCGAGGCGAAAAAATTAGTCAAACTAAAAAGAGAGAGTAAAAATTCACCAATAGTACGATAGAGACAAAATACCTCTTGGACAGAAAAATTGGGACGTCTAGTTTTTAATATTTTAATTCAGCACTCCGAAATTGGACGCCTAATCCGAAAAAAAGATGAAATGGATCATCTTTTTTCGGATTAGCCGCTGATTTTCGGAATTCATATGTCAATTTGAAGAAAATTTTCGGAATAAAATAAATTTCAAAATAGAACCATTAATTTTGATTTTGATTTGTAAAGACAATAATTAAATATAACGCATCAATCCAGTAATGGATGTTAATAAAGTTAAAAAATGCAAGTTAAATTATGAAATGTCTCCAAATGTATATCAATCCAAACACAAACAAAGTTATAGGTGATGAAATCTCGAAACGTCAAAAATAAATGAAAAAAAATTCGGTGTAACGACTTGTTGCTATTTCACTCACTCTCATGTTATATTTTTTATTCCTTCCTCTTTTTAGTTTGACTAATTTTTTCGCCTCGCCATCGTGGAAACCATGCTTTAGCTCCGTCTGACTTCTGGCTATTTCCCAAATTCAAAACCCGTTCCGAAGACATCGTTTAGACTCGATTGAAGAGATACAAGCCAAATCGAAGGAGGTTTTGACGGCCATTCCGGAAATCGACTTTAACCACTTCGAAGACTGGAAAAAACGTTAGCATAAGTGTATTCTATCCGAAGGGGATGAAATAATTTTGAAAGCTTACACCCCTATTCCCTTAGTCGTGTCACTTGTACCGACAATCAAATTTTGGTATTCTCTTAGTCGATCGATGTGACAATCGTCGTTTGAAGTGACAAACATCCTTTTACATCGCATTCTATTATATTATCACTTCAATCGACTAAGAGAATACCAATTTCAAGTTGAAGTGACACGACAATTGTCGCACAGCCGTTTGTGTTTTACTTAAAATGTCTTACTACTTTCTGATTATAACGTTTTTACCACTATTTGACACATATTTTTGGATTCCTATCATTACTTTCTGTGATAAACATCAAGGTTTAATGGTTATGGCACCATTTTAGGTAGATACGATCCTAAAGAAAATTACAAGCTCTTCCGAGGAATTTTGAAACGGACCCAAATCAGACAAAATTCTAATATAGCAGTTATGCAGTTTCTATATAAACCAAATTTTTTTTTAACATTACTTCATTTATTTAAAAAATATTAAATTACATATTTCCTTTAATTTGTTTATCTCTTTCAATAGTAATACAAAATAATTATTTTTTTTTAAGTTTTTAAGTTAGAAACTCAATCTTAAAATTATAACACTGGAATATTTTTTTTTTTACGTGGATCTTTTGAAAAATATCTAAATCGAACAAAATTACAAAAAATAATAATTACAACAAACATATAAATAATTCAATTCATCAAAACTCATAGGGCGCATCCAGTGCACGTAGAAAATACATAAAGCGCAACAAATTTTAGTGAAACTAAAAATTCTAGTCTACATTTACGTAGATATTTTATCGCTTGAGGAAATATTTAGAGACTGTACATGCGCTGGATGCACGCCTATTGTTTGGGTATTTAAAAATAATAAAATCTCACATCCTTATATCTTTATCTAGATAACTTTCATAGCGGCGCAATTAACTTTACACAAACGTAAACAAAAAAAAAAGTATTTTAATTACTAAAGAAAATAATTTAAATGTTTATTTCAAATTATAAATTAAATTATTTAATTAGAATTTAATAGCTTTTGTCTCAATGCTATCCGTCTAGAACGGCGTAGGGGTGGATCACTGGAATCAAAGCTATCCTCCAAAATATTTCGTTTCTCAGGTCTTGTATTATCAATGTACGTATTTAAATTAACGTTATAGTCCCAAGCACATGATAAAATTTCTGGTCGCTTTGGATGCCACGCCACATCACGCACCATATCAGAATGACCCTCGATCGCACTAACCATTTTACCTGTAAGCACATCATAAATAATCACACGTCCAGTACTACATCCTGTGTAGATAAAACGTTGTCCTGTAGTTAGGGCGGGTGAGAATTTTGCTCTTATTAGACTTTTTTGGAGGCGATGTCCTCGATAGGTCATTACACTTGTATCTCCGTCCATTGGTTTACATGAACTATAAACTGAAATAAATCGCAAATTAATGTTGTATAAAAAATTGTAAACTCATATGTAATTAAAACACTTACATATTTTAGGCACTGGATCCCATCGATAGTCCCAAGAATTTTGTTTTGTAAAATCTCTGACGTATTTTTCCATGCCACTTGGTGAGAAAGACCGTAAATCCCATAGTTTAATACTTTGATCCTTTGAATTTGAGATCAAATGTCGCCCATCATTTCTGGGATGTATATAAGTGATACCGTCGAAATGTCCCATTAATTTGCCCACTGGTTCGGCTTTGGCTTCATTTAGAGTTCTGCGATCCCATACTTTTATGATACTATCTTCACCGCCACTAAAAAGTATGTTTGATGTCTCATCTACAAAACCAACCGAATTAACATCATCATGATTTTCACTAACAGGACATTTTAGTGTGCGCCGATCAAGTACACGATCGTAAATATACAAACAACCATCATTTGCACCACCAATCAATTCTTTGCCACAATTTGAAAAGGCTACCGTAAATATACAGAATCTAGATGATTCTGGTCGCAATAATAGACACTGAAGATCTTCGGAATTATTTCTAGATGAATTCTGGGCGTCTAGAGGTACTTTTGAAATATGCACTGAAAATGTATAAACAAAAAATTATATTATTCAGCCTGTCTTTAATAAATTAATCCATGTTGTGTTCCAAAAACGTATGAGAAGGTTGCTGCTGCTGCAATATTAGATTACCTTAAAAACTATAAATTTACATTAAATGTGAACAAGATCTCTTTAGGATATTTTTTTGGTGTGGTGAATTTGTTTACGAAAAAAATCAAATTTCATTAAGATTTCAAATTATAATCCTATTACCAAATTTTACAAAAGCACCGAATTAACTTACTTTAGCAAAGTGATGAAGAAAACATCAAAACACAAAAAAATTATTTAGATAAGTTTTTTGTTACTTCAATCTAATAAATTAAATAATAAAGAAGATGATGTTGCAATCATCGCAGAAATCTATTAAGCATAAATTATAATTTGTAATACATCTTTTTTATCTAAAATAAAGGAAAGTATCAAAAATAGCAACAAACGGAAAATAATTACAGCTTATCTTCAAGGTGACCCAAGTAAACTTGACATAATAAATTGTTTAAAATTATCAATATCTGTCTGAACTTTCATCGGTTTCCAAATCGGTTACATTTGAAATCATATTCATATTCATACTAAAAAAAAACTTTTCAAAAAAGAATCGATAGACGGTTGGTCCTTAATACGATTGATTGAACAAAAATCGTTAAATATAATTTCATTTAATATATAATTATGGTAAAACTAATTTAATTCATTCTTTAATTAGGGTCTATTTCGATGTTTACAAAATATCTTATTCAGTTGAAAATTGCTTATTGCAAATTTGTTTTGTGAATAGAAAGTAGTTTTCTAGTAAAGATAAATTAGGAAATATCGAATTCAATCTTGATTTTCAAGAAAATTAAACAAAGTTTAAGATAACGATAAAGATAAAAAATCATAGGTAAAATCATAGTTAATCTTGTGAATTAAATAACTATATACTAACCGAAAATATTTAGTTATGTAATTCATAAGATCTACCGTCCCAACAATCCTGGATTCTTACCTCCCAGAGGGGGCTCACCACTCAGAGATCTCTGCACTATTCTAATCACAAACGGAATAAATCTTTTCCGTTTCTAAATCGAGAAGAGTGAAATCCGATACGTGGGATGGAAATGGGATCCTAAAGTTATTTTTAGATTATATTCTGAATTATAAACTTGGCTGTTTCTTAACCAATTATGGTATGATATTGTAAAATGATTTTTTAATTTAGCTCTGGAAAATGGCAAAACAGCTCTGAAGGCAAAAGATAGAAATATTGCTGAGGGTAAATCGTTTCACCTCCTTAAATATTGCGGCCTTATTTCTTATTCGTTAAGTCCCATCCTAATAGGTCATATTCCAGAACTCCATCTAAAAATCATTTTGGAATCCCATTTCCATCCCAAATATCGGATTTCATCGTTATCGGTTTTTAAATTACCAAGTCCCATTCTGTTTGGCCAAACTCGAGAACTTCATCCAAAAATCATTTTAAAAGATTATTTTCATCATACGGTTAAGAACCGGTCAAATTTAATTCTTATCGGCCATATTTCAGAGCTTAATCTAAAACTAATCTTAGAATCCCAATTGGTGGTTTGGCGCCTATTGGAGGGAGGGATCAAAGTTGAGTAGATTAAGTAGATTAATCTACTAGCTCCGTAACCTTCCAGTAAGGTGCGCATCACATAAGCTGTTCTGGTCTTGTATTAGGCAGCTGCGTGATGGGACAATTGTATAAGGGGTAACCTGATCACAATTCGCAAGTGTACGTGCTGCCTCCTCGGGGCAACCACTGGTAACTGAAACCATTAGGCAGAATGTGGCCTTTTGGAACAAGCTAAAGTACGGTGCTAAAGGAGAAAATCTTGACAAAAAACTCTAATCTAAGGTGGAACAGCATATGCCGAAAGATGAATGGTTGATAGGTTAATCAGTACAAAGTATGCGGACTCTGGGTACCAGGCACCCTCCAGTTTTATTTACCCTTCCTGTAGTAAGGCTGGGTGACCTACAGGTGACTTTCAATTTCCAGCAACTCGTATGAGTAAAATCAAAACAGAAGTCGTGACAGGGCTAGGAATATACGGGAGTGGGACTGCCCTCTCGAAGTCCTTGCTAACCAATTCTACCGTGTAAATAGATAAATTCCATCATAATTGGCCATACGTATAATTTGCTAAAGATTCAATTTGAAGTGTAAAAGGATCAATTTAAAGTGTAAAAGCTTCAATTTAAAAGTGTAAAACCTGTATAATCACTGATCTGGTTTTTACCTACTTTTCAGAAGACCAAAATTAAACTTTGAATTCGTGTGTGAAAAAAGTGCGGGACATAATTAAACTATTCTTGAGTCTAATGGTATCGAAGTTACTGAAATTCGGTTAATGCCACTTACAAATGCGCCTGGCATGCACAAAGTTAGCCGGAAATTCATATATTGGTGAGATAAGTGGTTTCAAATTGTTTTCATATCTTATCTCAGATAAGTTGTTTTGTAGAATACATATACAAAAATAAAACGAGATATCCTCATTTTCCAATATTTAATAAAGTGTCACTGTTCTAGAGAAGATTGAGTACACCAAAATATGATTAAGCAAACCAAAGCCGCTAATATCACGATTTTGTTTTTACAAATTTCGTCTCTTCTCGATTGTGAAAATATTTCATTAACGCCAACTGTATGGAGTTGGTACTCTGACCACTACATCAAAATATAACCCGTTATCCCCCCTTTTTTCGAAACATCAATAAGATTTAAAATTGCCGCAATGATATTTGCGAAAACATTTATGAATGATGTTTATTTTTTCCTGTAATGACTACTTAGCAGCATATAATCGGATTAAATTCGATGATGCAGCTGCTTGAATCAGAATTTTAAAAAGTGGCGAGTTACACTGAGGGTATTTTGCACCAACAGTCATACCATTCCTTAGGCAATCGAACCGATCCAAAGAGCAAAATATCTTAGCACCGAAAGTCGAGATGTCAATAAAACTCTTGTTTTCGATGTATTTATCAGTGGGTCTCTCCAGCAGCAGTTGCTGAAACGGTCTAAAAGCACGTTGGCGCAGAAATGCAGATCCCGAAACTTATGGTTACACTTATCACTCTATCACTCACCTCAATCGGAACACTCCAAAAGCAAATTCGCTCTATAATTACGAGTCTCGAAGCCTTTTGGTACAGGTGGGCAATCAATCAAAATTCCAGATTTTCGTTTTTGATCTCGAACTCAGTGCTTTACATAAACCACTTATTTATATTTAAGTTAAGAAAAGTGGTTTAGTGGTTTGGTTTTTTGCTCATATCTTGCTCAAAAATAGTCCGATTTTAATGAAAAATTGAGAGAAAGGAGAAAACAACCACTTGTGCTTATGTCGAATTACCACAGATATAAGAACATTTTATTTTAATAAATAGTTAACTTAACAAAAAAGCAAACAAATCCTCTTGCTTGTTTGATTAAGAAATCATATAACATTTATTTAAAACGCTTTCTCAATCAATATAGCCAAATAAATGACTGAAATTAGTTGCCATTTAGTTGCACTTCTTTCTTTTCCAACCCTACCAGAATATAAGATACAATGTATTGAGTGCAATTTTAACAAAATTGCATCATTTTCACAAGAAACAATAAAAAATTTAATTCAATATTTTTCCTTTGATAGAAACGTTTTAACACAAAATAATTAGTTTTAACATTAATCGTATTACAATTTGCAGACACTAACCCATCTACTTATTATATAATAAACGAAATTTTTATTTCGAATCAAATTTATTTTGTTAACTAAATTTTCCACTAAAAATCGTTTAAGTATTAGGTATGTATATTTATACTTATATAAGTTGTTAGCAAATAATAACAATAATTTTACCAGTCACGCTGATAAGTAGCAATTTCTAAAAAGCAGAACAAATCTGATTTACATGCAATCGGGGAAATATTTTTATCGACACACACACACGTATACCGAGCAGACTAAATCCATTTATAAATTAATCAACTGATAAGATTTCCCAATAAAGAGTAATACATTAGGTCGCGACCTTACAAGTAAAATTAAATACTAAGCATAATTTGATATACTCACAACAGTCAGACCATGTTGAATAGACAAAGTATTGTCCATCTGGACTAAAATCGATGTCTAGTACGCACCAACTTACATCTTTTGCTGTAATTTTACTGATTAATTTGTAATTAGTCGATGTTGCATCGAAAACACGCAATTTTTGATCTAAAAATATAAAACTACTGTAAATAAATCAACAAATAAATCGCACATAAATTTCAATACCTTGACTTGCTGTTATAAAATAGTCTCCATCTCTCGAATAAGTCCCGCAAAATACTTTTGTACCAAGATTAACCATTGTCTTTTCACGTTTATTTGGTACATACATATTATTGATTTTGCATTTATCATACTGTGTAAAAGGACCAAGTTTTGGTCCCAAGCCAGATTGTCGATTTGCGAGCATTTTTAAAACACACCAATTTTCTTCTGGATCTGTGCTATCTGCTTTAAAACCAGACGCTTGCTTAATACTTTGATAAATGGAACTTTTCTGTTAAAAAAATAAACAATTAAAATATATTTTAATGTATTATTCAACAAATAACATAAATATTTTTACTTTTAATGCATCTAGATTCGGTTTTCTCCGAATCGTTGGTAATTTCATTTTACATATATGTCGTTCCTCATCACTGGAGTTAATTAGTTGAAGTTCTCTACTACTTAAAGAAAATGTATAATAAATAAATAAATATAGGATAAAGTAGCACCGGAAAATAAAAAGAGATACAAATTAAAAAAGTATTGTATCAAAAGCCTGCTTATTATCATCGTCTTCATCTTAAAGCTGTATTGGCACACATAATACAATCGGCTCATTGTTGAATTGCAAGTTGCAATAAGTCTTCGAATAAAATAAAAGATACTTGCAATACAACACGTGTTCCGGTATTTTGATTTAACCTTAGCGAATATTTAATTTGTGTAAAATTAAAAGGGTCACCGACTAATTATTCTGAAATTCTATCAAATTTGTATTTTTGGAAGGCTTCGAAATTGTATACATATAAGTAATCTCGAATTTTGGAAGATTCAATTGAATTTTTATCTTGAGCAGGATTTTGGTGTAAAGTGTAAATTTTAAGCTAAGTTTTTTAGTAAATCGCAAACTAAATAAAGATAAAATAAAAATAATTAACAAAACTATAAAGGAATAGCTATAATCAATTACTTCATTCGAATGAAAACAAGAGATTTAAAACGATATCGACTAAAACAATAAGGACTCAACGTTCTCCGCTTTGTATTTTATTTTTACTAAGATAGGCGTGAAGCATAATATTGGTCTTCAATCGTTCTATATCGAAAAGACGAGTAATCTTTTTGCCTAAATTATTCAAAAACATTAATCGAAAATTTGATAAATTATACCATTTTTGGTTACAAATATTTCCTATAATAAGTACATTAGAAAAACTCCTATGCATTAAAGGTTAAAACATTTGATTTACTAAATTGCAAAGCTCGTGTCTAAGAATTTAACCGAATGTTATCAATAGGACTTTGAACTTTTACAAAATATTTCGACATATGACGAAAATTTTCCATGTCATTTGAATTGGAAATTAATCAAGAAAATGGGGAAATGCAATTAGTGCGGTTAATATAACAAAGCGAAGCTGTCAAAAAAAGTTTTAGAAGCCGTAAAACCAAGACAATTCACCGGTGGAAATGGTATAAGAAAGCAATGAAAGAACATAATAATCGAATTTCGGGCATTAAACTGTAGTCTACATCTACAGAGAAAAATTTGATTATTTTCCATCAATGCCAGTTGACGACATTAAAAAAGACACGGAAGTAAAATTGGACTGGAACAAAACAAAAAAATGTTGAAAATAAAATGTCAAGCTTTTGATCATATTTACTAAAGGGTACTAATATCTCAATGCATTTTAAGGTCAGATCAATGCGGCCATGAGACCATTTTTTTTTTCTTTTACTTGAAATATTATATTTTCTGCAATAAAAAGAAAATAATATCAAAGTAAATCCAAATCACATATATTCTTACCTTTGAATCAATTGTCGCAATATTAAAATTAAGTAATTTTCGCCAAGTATATCATCTTGAAATGTATCAAAAAATTCTTCATCTTCTGTAGCGTCTACATCGGTATCAACATCAGTGTCTTCGAAATCCATTATGTCTTGAATTGTTAAGGAATAAATGTTGCCCATACACGAAATTTAAGTCGCAGTTTTTTTTTTTTTTTGAGGTTTAGTTTTTTTTAATTTTGATCAACGATTAAGATCACCACATAAAGGAATATAAGGAATATTTTTTTTATTTATTTTTCACTTAAATATAAAATGAAAACAAAAACTAAAGAAAACAAAAGAAAATAAAAAAAAATTGATTTTTTTTTTATCTTCCGTATAGGTAGGTATAATTTTTTTGTATTTTTCGACTCAAAACCAAACTAATTTGATTTGAAATTATAATTAAACCGTATCGAAAGCTTCTTACAATTGTATTTTAATAAAATTATTTTTTTATCTAAATTATTCAGAATTTTCTATTTAAAAAGAAATATTTTTCTCACGCACCGAAACTTAAGATATGACAAAATAAATGTGACGTTTAGCTCCCTTTTCCAAATTCCAACCAAACTAAAATTTAACCAAAGAACTTAATTTATGTGATGGAAATTTGCTTTTTTATTTTTGTAACAGGCTTTTTTTTATTTTTTTAACAGGCTTTTATGCATATATCCGTTAGGGGTTTTTATACGATACTACATGTCGTAATAGACAAAGTACGATGGCAAACTAACGGTAAATTTTGATTTGCTTTTACACTGATACTGGCTTTACACCGTAGATAGTATAATAGCAAAATAGTATAATACTATTTTACTGTCTACTGTAGTCGGTTTTACACCGCAACAAATATTCATAAAAAACAGAAAATTATTGACGATTGTAAAAGTAAATAAAGCGCCTCTTGAGGACAATAGTTAAAATGATGCACCTGATAAAATGACATTTCTCAGTCTCACAAATGCGACGAAAGAAAATTTAGCAATGCGGTAATTAAAATTTGTTTTTATAGCCCAAAATTGGAATTATTTACAATTATTAGCAATCCGATAAGTAAAAATTGTGTTTACATATTAAAATTGGAATTATTTACAACAATTTCGAACGTCAAATTATCAGGTAGCTCAGTTTAAAAATGTTCCACTAGGTGGAATCCGTGATGCTCCAATCGTCAATAACAAAATAATGAAAAAGAATAATTTCAAAATACACTAAAAGCGTATTTTGTTGACCAAAAATGTAATTCGAATTATTTTGGTTTTATTTTGTTCCCAAGAAAATAGCCAATTTGATTTAATTTTCCAAAGCCAACCTGTCGAAATAAAATATAAATTTAACATGCATTATGACATCTGGCGGCTTCTATCGCTAAGAACGAAAACTAAAAAATGGGATAAGATTTAAATAATCCCAAACAAAATTTGGGATTATTTAATCCCTCTCAGGGATTATTTAGTGCAATTGTTGTTGTAAATGTCTCAAGTAAATACGCTATTGACGATTGGAGCATTGACGATTGGAGCATGAACTGTAAACAAATCAAAATATTATATTTTATTTTTGCTATTATACTATCAAAACATCGGTTTTACACCGAATGGCAAAATAGTATTATACTATTTTGCTATTATACTATCTACGGTGTAAAGCCAGTATGAATAACATGTTGGATAGACTTCATTATTCGGCAAGCAGTGAACATGTGAACAAGAGAAAAAATCAAATGCCCGAACGATGACTGCCGCATTGGTTGCAGCTTTTATAATCCATTGTTTAAAATGCCATTACTAAAAATGTTTGTAAAAACTTGTTTGTTTTTAATTGTGCCCTGCGATGTGAACATGTCAAAAAAAAATTGTTGACAAAATTTACCAAGTTCGACATACATTCGTTTACATGGTCCAACATACCAGACAAACCGTCAAAAAATCAAATAAATTTGATTTTCATCGGACATGTCCATTAGACCGTAGTTTTTAGCTTTTACACGATCGAACTTTCCGTCTTGTCGAACATGTCGTCCAACATGTAGTATCGTATAAAACCCCCTTTAAAGAAACCGCAGCTTAACAAAGGGCCCGCTCGATAACTTCCCTCTATGCAAAAAACCAGGAGTGGGATTTTGCACAAAAGGCGAGAAGCGAGTTTGTATCTCTTTTACTTACACTGAATATGAACACTATTCCGCTTAGTAGAAATATATTTGAAGCATGCGATCTCACCTAACCAGAATAAAATGATATTCTATTTCAACTTTCATTCGTCTGTGTCTCTCACTAACGAAGGTACGTGGTCGAAGCGGAGAAAAAGAGATAGCCCTTTTACATAATATTGTGGCGACGAGGCGTAACGTTGGGAGTGTCCTGATGTCTTTAGGGGTGCTTGTATGTAGAGCGCGTTGAAAAACAGAAGGACACGTACTTGACCAAAAAAATAAATAATATTTAAGTAGCCCGATAATAAAAAACAAAAAGGAAAAAAACGAAAAAGAAAATTAATCAAGTTGAGACGCCACAGCTTGCGCGAGTAGTAATTGTTTGTTAATATTAAAATAATCTAAAAGAATTTATAAAAATAAAATTTATATAAAATAAAATAAAAAGTGCTCGTAAAAAAAGGGCAGAGTTTTAATTACGGATATTAACTGAATGCCGTATTTGGAGCACACAATAGTTGGGGGAGCACCCGTTATTATGGTAGGGTAAACATTACCAACCCACCAATATATATCGTAGCTATATATATATATAGTATAAGATAACCAAGGGAGAAACTAACCACCCCCAAATTGGTGACCCCGATAAGGACTAGCAAATTATCAAACGATATTGGGTAAAAATCAACCAGAAATATATCGAAGAAAAAATTTAAAAATAAAAAACATCAGTACCAGATATTACCACGTGTACAAAAACCAAGCAGAAGTATCCTGAGAAGTACCACATCTGTAGCAAGTTATCTTAAATTTTTATTATTGTTAATTTTATTTGATTCTTGTCATTTTATTATATTTTTCTGTAACGTAAAGAATATTTATGCGCTAATACAAATTGTTACAGCTGGCACTCAATTCAAACCGTGCGGTATTTATAAACATATATAATTATTATTTTTCGTTTCGCACGTGTCTTTCTGTGTAGTGTATGTGTAGTGTTGTTGATGATCAGCGCACGTTGATCGGGTATCGATAAAATTACCTCCTTTCTGGACTTCGAACCCGAGACTTTGGTTTCACAGCATTGAGGCACAGTTTAGAACATCAGGGATTAAGGATGACCAAACTAAATTTTATTATGTAGTTGGAGTACTTGACGAACAGTATCTCAAAATAGTTGGGGAAATTTTAGAAAATCCTCCTGAGACCGATAAATATCCCGCCATTCGGGACAAGTTAACCAAACATTTGTCGGAATCAGACGCTGCGCGACTTCAGCGATTGCTGGGAGGAATGGTACTAGGTGAACAGAAACCTAGCCAATTGTTATCGGTTATGCGTATGAGCAGTAATAACGATCTTTCCGACCAGGCTCTCCGCAACCTCTGGTTGCAACGATTGCCACGTGAGATGCAGGCGATATTGGCGGTTAGTAATGAGACCCTCGATGCCTTGGCAGCATTGGCCGACAAAATAAACGACGTTTTACCGTCAATTAATCATAACTTAGATCAAATAAGATCTAGGTCGCCAGCACCAAACATGCCTCAGTCAAGTCAGTCATGTTGTTCACATCAACATTCCGAAAGGCAACGGTTCCGATCACGAAATCGATCACAGAGTAGACCTCGCAATACTAATTATTGCTGGTACCATAATCGATTTGGTAAGAAGGCGCATAAATGCGGTAACCCGGAAGGTTGTCAGTACGAGGCTTTAAACAAATAGGCCAATCACATTTAGCGACATGTGATCTTGGCCAACTCAAAAGTCGCTTATTTATATTTGATCCCTCCAGTGGACGACACTTCTTGGTAGATACTGGAGCGGATGTATCGGTATTACCGGCAACAGCTGATCAGAGGTCTCGCCCAAGTAACAATTTTCCACTCTTTGCCGCAAACAATACACCTATTCGCACGTATGGTTCATCAATACTGAACCTTCATTTTGGACTTCGACGAACATTTACCTGGACGTTTATTATAGCGGACGTTTCAAGGCCCATCTTAGGCGCAGATTTCCTTAGGCAATTTGGATTGCTTGTCGATATCAAGAATGGCCGATTAATAGATCCAGTTACAACTCTGTTCGCAGTGGGTAAAATGATTGTAGGTCCATCATCTTCTCTGACAGTCGTTTCTGATGCAATCAAAAATTCGGAAGTATATTCTTTGCTTATGAAATATAAAGAAATAACCATCGAATCTTCAGTACTCAAGCCAGTAAAACATCAAGTTACTCATCATATAGTAACGAAAGGACCTCCCGTAAAAGCTAAAGTTCGGAGATTGTCAGCTGAAAAAACATTAGCCGCTCAAAAAGAGTTTCAACATTTAATCGAACTGGGGTATTGTACCAGGACTAAAGGACCATGGTCTAGCCCTCTCCACCTAGTGCAGAAGAAAAACGGGGAGTGGAGGCCTTGCGGCGATTACAGGGCACTAAATGCAAATACTGTACCAGACGTGTACTCCATCCCACACTTACAGGATTTCACTTACCAATTGGATGGATGTAAGTTCTTCACAACATTAGACTTGATTAGGGCATATCACCAGATACCGTTGAACCAGCGGATATCCCAAAGACAACGATTTGTACGCCTTTTGGGTCGTTTGAATTTAAACGTATGACTTTCGGGTTGCGGAACGCAGCCCAAACGTTCCAAAGGTTCATGCACACGGTATTGGATGGTCTAAATTTCACATTTCCATATATAGACGACGTACTTATAGCCTCGGGAAGCCTCGAGGAACACTTAGTCCATATAGAAAAAGTTTTCGAACGTTTCGCAGAGTTTGGTTTGGCGATTAACATAGAGAAATGTATTTTCGCAAGAACCGAGGTTAAATTCCTCGGGCACCTAATCAGTTCGGCAGGGATTAAACCGTCGCCTGAAAGGGTTACAGCAATCAATGAGTACAAACGGCCGGAAACAGTTAGAGACCTGAGACGGTTTCTAGGAATGATAAATTTCTACCGTCGGTTTGTGCCAAACGCAGCAGGTAACCAAATATTACTCAATGAGTTCCTCAAGGGCGCCAAGAAGAATGATAGGCGGAAAATCGAGTGGCAGGATAACTCAATCACGGCATTCAATATGGCAAAACAGCTATCTGACGCGACAACTCTAACGCATCCGTCTTGCAACGCACTTCTCGCTTTAATGGTCGATGCATCCGACATTGCCATCGGCGCGGTAATTCAGCAATTGATTGAAGGACAATTTAGGCCGCTGGGATTTTTTTCAGTGAAACTCACAGATGCTCAAACTCGGTACAGTGCGTACGATAGAGAGTTGCTAGCTGCGTATAGTGCAGTGAAGCATTTCAAGTATTTGTTGGAGGGCCGGCAGTTTACTCTTTACACGGACCATAAGCCACTGACGTTCGCGTTTCGACAGAATTTGGAGAAGGCGTCGCCCCGTCAATACCGTTATCTAGACTTTATTGGGCAGTTTACGACGGATATTCGCCATATAGCCGGGAAAGAGAATGTTGTAGCTGATGCTTTATCGCGCATCGATGGAGTGGAGATTCCACCGAATATCGATTTTGCCGACATTGCAAAGCATCAACCAAACATGCAAGAGCTGCAAACTCTTATGCCACCAGACACAGGTTTGAGGTTTATAGAGATACCTATTTTTGGATCTGATACGCATATCCTTTGCGATACATCAACCGAAGTAAACAGGCCTTTCATTCCTGATAAGTTTCGCAAGCAAATTTTTCATAGTGTTCATGATTTGTCGCATCCGGGTATCAAAGCTACAATTAAGTTAGTGACGCAAAAGTATGTTTGGCCATCTATTAAGAAGGATGTCAGACTGTGGGCGCAATCATGTGTATCGTGTCAGAAGTGCAAGGTTAGTAGACACGTCAAATCACCGTTGGATCATTTTCCAGTAGTATCAAAAAGATTTGATGAAATACACATAGATTTGATTGGACCTCTGACGGTTTCAGAAGACAAAAGGTATTGTCTGACCATTATTGATAGGTTTACGCGTTGGACAGAAGCCATTCCATTGGCCGACATTAGATCAGACACGGTAGCATTTGCTTTATTCAGTGGTTGGATCGCTAGATTCGGCACGCCATCATACGTCGTTACCGATCAAGGACGACAATTCGAATCCGAGTTATTCGGAGAGCTGTCGAGAATAATGGGTTTTAAGAGGAAACGAACAACGTCATATCATCCGCAGGCGAATGGTTTTATCGAGAGGTGGCATCGCACCTTGAAATCGGCGATAATGTGTCATGATCGACCGGACTGGACAAAAGTTTTACCGATGGTGTTGTTGGGTCTACGTACGGCGTATAGAGAAAATTTTCAGGCTACTGCAGCAGAACTTGTTTACGGCGAAAGTTTGAGATTGCCAGGGGATTTCATTAATCCAGTTACGACCTCTGCAAACCAATCGGATTTCGTTACATCACTTAAACATCATTTTGATACCATTAGACCAGTGCCTCCCTCACATAATAGCAGGGACAAACCATTCATTTTTAAGGAACTTGACAAGTGCACTCATGTTTTCATACGCACTGATGCCGTTTGCAGTCCACTTCAACCACCATATGAAGGACCCTTTCATGTATTGTGTCGGGGTGAAAAGTTCTTTAAAGTCAAAGTTAGAAATCGGGAAGTCAATGTCTCAATAGATCGACTTAAGCCCTGTTTCCACGAAGCAGCTGAATTGCTCGATGCTGGGGAACCAACGTCTCGGATTGTTCCTCCACCCAACCAATCGATCCCATTGTCTCTACCTGCGACGACACCAGCGAGTTCGAGGCCGGCGAAAAGGGTGACATTCAATCCGATTCCAACAATTAATTTATTTCCGAGTTGTACGAGGGGAGGCCGAGCAATAGTGCGGCCTGCGCGTTTTCGGTAAATGATCTCGTTCGCGTTCTCACTGGAAGGGAAGTACTGTGGCGACGAGGCGTAACGTTGGGAGTGTCCTGATGTCTTTAGGGGTGCTTGTATGTAGAGCGCGTTGAAAAACAGAAGGACACGTACTTGACCAAAAAAATAAATAATATTTAAGTAGCCCGATAATAAAAAACAAAAAGGAAAAAAACGAAAAAGAAAATTAATCAAGTTGAGACGCCACAGCTTGCGCGAGTAGTAATTGTTTGTTAATATTAAAATAATCTAAAAGAATTTATAAAAATAAAATTTATATAAAATAAAATAAAAAGTGCTCGTAAAAAAAGGGCAGAGTTTTAATTACGGATATTAACTGAATGCCGTATTTGGAGCACACAATAGTTGGGGGAGCACCCGTTATTATGGTAGGGTAAACATTACCAACCCACCAATATATATCGTAGCTATATATATATATATAGTATAAGATAACCAAGGGAGAAACTAACCACCCCCAAAATATGATAGACGGAGATCGCAATAGAAAAAGCGACATCGACCGAATGAAATGGAGTTAAAACTTATTCTTTTAAAAAAAGACATAAACTCGCTTCTCGCCTTTTGTGCAAAATCCCACTGAGTTGAAATATTGCTACAATACGTCGCGTATTATACTGCTTTCTTTCTATTTTAAAATTTACGTATGAAAGACAAGACAAAATATTATGAATGACAGAATTTTAATGTTTACATGTAACAGAACTGTATAAGTTTTTTTATGAAAGAAAGAGATAGAAAATAAGTCACCTCATCAGCAGACTTATTTAAATAAGTCGGTGAAAACAAATAAGTCGGTAATTACAAAAGGGCCTTAACCATATATTACTACAAATTATACTATAATACTATACATTTACTACCCATGTTCGGAAAAAAATTGACAAATTTTATCTTCCATTTTTACTACAAATTTACTTTGGTCTTTTTCCGAACATGCTAATTGTATTGATTAAAATATAAGTGACTTTACCTGCATCTGAAGTCGTCAGAGCTGTAACCATGATAGAGGAAGGGCACACGAGGACAAGGCAGGAATCGAGCACCCAGTGCCACAGACGATCGTTTTATAAAGGTGAACACTTTACGAAATCGTCGCCAAACTGATGTTCAGACTCGAAATCTTTTAGAAGATATCCGTGGCGTGCATGTCAGTGAACGTACAGTGAGAAGACGGTTAAATGAAGCTGGTCTGAAGTCATATGTGCCAGCCAAAGCGCCGAAACTTGAGGTAAGCCACCGAGCAAACAGATTAACTTTTGCTTGTCAGCACCGAGATTGGTCAGATGATTGGAGAAGAGTTTTATTCAGTAATGAAAGCCGTTTTTGTGTTAATTTGAGAGGATGTGGAGATATCGAGACTCCGAGTAACGGTACCATACCGGGGGTCCGTTATGGTCTGGGGCGGCATATGTTTAGGAGCACGTACGGAGCTGGTGGTAATTGAAAACTGCTCTCTTAACGCACATCGATACATAACAGAGATCTTAGAGCCTCATGTAATGCCTTTTGCCCCATTCATAGGCGAAAATTTAATTTTTATGCACGATAGTGCAAAAATACCTAAACAACGTCGGTATTACCAAAATGGATTGGCCAGCACGTTCACCGGACATGAATCCAATAGAACACATCTGGTACACCAGAAGAATCCAGCCCCTAGGAATGTTTCAGAATTGAAAGTAGCCTTGGTGGAAGAGTGAAAGAACTTGCCCCAGGAAATGATTGATGGTGTGATTGGAAGCATGAGTACACGCATCTAGGCTGTTATAAGAGTACGCGGAGGAAACGCCCGCTATTAATTTGGTAAAAATTTACCTAATTAAACAAAAAAAGATTTTTTTATTATTTCTTGTAAAACGATAAATCTGGGGTAACGATAAATCTAAAGGATAAATAAACTTAAATATTGTTTTTCTTATATGTAACATTTCGGATAATTATATAAATAAATTAAAAAAAAGTTTGTCAAAAAACACAAAACATTAAAAAAATAGTTGTTTATGTTATGTTGCCCTAATTTTGCCGGTGTGTATGCCAGGCTTTTGTGAGTGTTAAGGAAAACAAACAGCAGTTTATAATAATTAATTGTTTAAAAATAACTTAAAACCACAGAAAAAGCTCAAACAGCACAAGATTAAACCTAAATATTACGAAATTACCTTCTCTTTATGTTTTAATTTTTCACTCGATTTTCACAAAAAAATTTCCCGGATTAACTTAAAATGACAAAGGAATGAGGAGGAGGATTAAGGAGTTTTATTATTAACACCATAAAAAATATTACAATACCTGGCAATACAACAAAAAAATATTGACAACAAATTAAGAATGCAATAAAAAAAATCCTAAATGTATATAACTGGCTGTTAAACAGAAACAAAAATTTTCAACTCAACCAAACTGACTTTCATGGATACGATCGACGCCATTTTGAAATTTAACGTAAACCTATTCAATCCAACCTAACTCAACGTCGTGGGTGGTTAGGCGTCTATTGGAGTGGAGACCAAATTTGAGTAGAGTAATCTACCAGCTCCGTAACCTTTCAGTAGGGTGCGCATCACGGAGCTGTTCTGGTCTTGTTTTAGGCAACTGGCGTGATGTTTACGATTGTTTAATGGGTAACCGCTGGTAACTGATGCCTTCTGGTACATTTTGATCATTTGGCTCAGGCTAAAGTATTGCGCTAAAGGAGAAATCCTTGACAAAAACCGCTAATCTAAGGTGGAACAGCATATTCCGATGGATGAATGGCTGATAGGTTAATCAGTCCCAAATATGTGGACTCTGGATACCAGGCGCCCTCCAGTTTTATTTTAGCCTTCCGGTGGTAAAGTTGGGTGTCCCACAGGCGACTTTCATTTCCCAACAACTCGTGGGAATAAACGCTCCTAAAGCGTCACATACCAGAGAAAATTCTGTAGTGGTTTTTTGGAAGACCTCGGGCCTCTTTCCGCTGTGGAACTCTCGATAGGTGGGCCATCGGATTGGGAGCTCTGTACAGTGCATCAGAACCTAATTCTCAACTCCGATATGGACACCTTAGGATATGAGGATTCGGCTTACACAAAAAACTTGAAGTTGTGTCAAGAAGATTGGCTTCAATGTGAAAAAGGGTTACATTATTTGAACTGATTATGATTTGGATTTGTCTAAGCACCCAATATTATGTTTTGGCATAAATAATTTTTAAAAATAGAAATTGTTTGTGCCAAATGTATGAATATTTACATTTTATTTTAAATTTAAGCCACAACCACAAATGAGATAGAGTTATTTTGTTTATTTGGTTTTTTGGTTGATATAACTTTCATTATCTATGCTCTGTGGTTGTAACATAGACATTTAAATTTGTATTTAAATAAAATACTTTTCTTCAATTAACTTATTATTACTTATTACGTTATCAGTGTGCCAGGTAATTTAACAACCAATAAACTATTTTTAAAAATGACCAGCAACGTTCCGCATGTCATATTAAACAATGGCAAAATTATGCCTGCTTTTGGTTTAGGAACTTATACGGTAAGACGAATCGGAATTTATTTATTTTATTTTGTAAGAGATAAGTCTAACAAAACGAATAATAAGGATTAGCATATTAATTAGAACATCGCTCACAAATTTAAAAAATACATAAACAAGAATCTGCTTCCATTCTAGTCTACCCAAAATGATTGTGAACTTGCCGTTAAATACGCTGTTGACGCTGGATACCGTCATTTCGATACAGCATTTTTTTACCAAAACGAAAAGGAAGTGGGAAAAGCATTGCGAGAGAATATTGAAGAAGGCGTTGTTAAAAGAGACGATTTATTCGTGGTTACAAAACTATGGAATACATTTCATGGTGAGGATAAGGTTGAACATGCTTGTCGAAAATCCCTTGAAAATCTTGGTTTAGACTATATTGATTTGTACTTGATGCATTTTCCAATCGGGTATACTTATAGAAATGATGAAGATTTAATTCCAAAAGATGATTCTGGTAAAATTGTTGCTAGGTAATTAATTATCAGAATTTAATTAGGTAATTAATCACTAACATAAATTTCACATTTTAATAATTTTAGTGATGTCGATTACTTAGTTACATGGCGTGAAATGGAGAAACTAGTACATCTAGGTTTAGTGAAGAGCTTGGGTATTTCGAATTTTAACAGCGTGCAAATAACTCGTCTTATGGAAAATTGTGATATTAAGCCGGTCACAAATCAAATTGAATGCTCACTACACATCAATCAAAAGAATATGATTAAATTTTGTAAAGATCGGGACATTGTAGTTACGGCATATTCCCCATTGGGGCGTCCTAATGTACAACAACGTAAACCAAATTATTTTTTTGATGAAAAAGTTGATCGGATTGGAAAAAAATCCAACAAAACTGCTGCTCAAGTTGTGCTACGATATCTGGTAAGTTTAATGTTTATATACCATTTACTATAATGTTAATTAAAATTAATTTTATAGTTTGAACTTGGCGCTATCGCAATTCCAAAATCTGTGACTAAATCGCGGATTGAAAGTAATATTAATATTTTTGATTTTGAATTGACCGAAGAGGATAAGCAATATTTAGATTCATTCAATACGAATCAGAGAAATGTTACGATGTCAGATTTAGCCGATCACATTTATTATCCATTCAGCATTGAATATTAAATTAATTTTTAAACTTGAAATATTTCAACCACCCGAATACATATCGATGTAAAATTGACTTTTGCTGAATAAATTTTTAAACATACGAATGGTTATTTCAAATTAACGAAAAATTATTTGGAAGTTGAGAGCTAAGCATTTTCATTTCACATGCTATCTTCGATTCGATCACTGGGTTTCGTAAATAAAAATACGATTTCCAATTTTTATTTCAAAACACTTTTAACAGTAACTTTATTTCAGTTAATCATTTATTATCACTCTTACACTGTTTTCCAGTTACACAAAAAAAAAAAAAACCGGGGCGATATTCGTCGCCCCGAAAAATTTTACCGGGCGACGAATGACAGCTGCTATCGCCCCGGTTTCGCCCGGGTTTTTTTTTTTTGTATAACTGGAAAACAGTATTACACTGGTTAAAATAAACATAAATTATATTACAACTGGAATGATGTACTCAAGTTTGAATGTGTATGTGTGCTTATTCATCAGCTTGTTGATGCAATTTGATAGTTTCGTCAACTAGACCCATCAAGTGTCTTTAACAATTCCCCTACGGGTTGAAGAGATATAGCGGCACTGAGTTTAAGATCTTCATATTAATTTCCAGTTGCCAAATATTTCAGCTTGAGAGTTACCCTTTCTGCTTGCTACATAGCTGTAATTGTATTTCTATGGTTGTTTAGAAATGTTCAACTATTATCCCATAGTTTGTTTAATAAACTCAATACACATCTAACTTCTTGAGGCTGCTCACTTGTCATTTTGGAACATATCTGTTAGCAATAGCGACAACTCCAAATGCAATGTAGCAATTGCGGCAACACAATTGAGAAATGTGAGCATGCAATCGGACATAAGTAAGGTTTTTGTAATTTTTCCAATAAACTTCGACTGTGATGTGGCAAGACCATAAATGTGGCACCACATCGGGTTCCATCCAACCAGACCGAGTAGCATGAAAGTAGACTCAGCATCACTGGACTCTGTCCCCATTGTTGCAAAATTTAACTGTGAAATGGGGATACGAATTATCAGGCAAGTATTATTTAATAAATGTTATGTGACCAGTATTAAAAACTCGGCGAAGTGAGCAGTCTTAAGTTTATAACGGAACTGCAACAACAAATCTGCGAAGTTTTCAGCGACACCCCCAGCTTATGCAAAAAATCACATTCACGTAAAGCCTAATTCACATCCGATTTACCGTCCGAAAAAACCAGTATCATTCGTTGCACTTGAAAGTGTCGAACGCGAGTTGGAGCGTCTACTGGAATGCAAAATAATAACGCCAGTAGAATTCTCCAATTGGGCAGCAACCATAGTAGCTATCAAATAACCCAACGGACGTATAAGAATATGCGCCAACTATTTCACGGGCTTCAACACCAGCATCAAAATAAACGCACACTCTCTGCCACTTCAGAGGAAATGTTTTCCCAGATTTGTCAGATGCGTATTTGCAGATTGAAGTCAACGATGAATCAAACCAGATACTCTCAATAAATACGCATAAGGGTTTGTTTACGTTCAATCGGCTCGCACTAGATTTCAAGTCAGCGCTTAGTGGTTTCCAAAAGACAATGGATGCTATGATTGATGGTCTCGAAAGTACAGTGGCATACTTCGGTGACATTCTCGTGCACGCAAGGGACGAGAACTTGCATAAAGAAAACGTAAAACGCCTATTCCAACGTTTGGAGGAGTATATGTAGGTTTCGGGTAAAACTCGAGAAATGTGATCTGTTCACGCACCAAGTCAAATATCTGGGCATGATTGTTAATACCAATGGTATCACAATAAACCCTTTGAAAACCGTTTCAGCAACTTCGATGCCGGTCCCTCAGAACACAAATTAACTCCGTTCAACATATGTAGAGTGGGATTAGTTTCCAGAATGCCAACAAGCATTTCAAAAATTCAAGAAGATCCTCACCTCCGAATTGCTTGCCGATGCGAGTAATTTAGGAGTCGGGGCATCGATCAATCATGTTTACGAAAACGGAATGGAAAAAGCCATCGCACACACATCACGGGCACTCATAAAAGTCGAGCAGAATTACAGTCAAGTCGAGAAAGAGTGTTCAACTTTTATTTATGCGGTAAAGAAATTTCACCGTTATGTCTATGGTAGATGTTTTATACGCTGGTCACAGACCATAGCCCATTCTTATCATCTTCAGCTAGAAGAGCGCGATTACGTGTACACCGCAAAATGGCTGCATTGTTGAGCTCTAATTTACCTACTACTGTTGTATGACTTTAACATCCAATACAAATAAACAACGAATTTGGCAATGGAGACATTATCTCACGCTTCAATCGCGTACATGCACGCGGAAGATAAGATTGATGACGGATTTGAAGAAACCATTAATGCTTTGCCGATTAAACAACACATGATCTCGAGCGCAATACACTGCGTTAAAATTCTTCGAATGGTTTTGCGTACATCCAGCTTTACAACCGTCGAGATTCAATGTCATACAGGTGTATCATGTTTGGTGGTCGAATTCGAAAATTTCATGTTTTAAAAACTAGTCAAATTCGTAAAACATGAGATCCACTGCTTCGTTAATAAACACTATCAGAAGCAGTCGAGGAAACGGGAGACCGAAAATGTCATAATTATAGTTTAAAGAATAGGTTTAAATTTTAGAATTATGTTTCTGTGCCTTGTTTCCATGTAAGGTTCAAACTGGCTTGAATTGAATTAAACCACTGACAGACTAGGGATTAGCGTGATTTTTTCGAAATCTCGTTTTATTTGAGGATTAGTGACTAATCGAGATTAGTGCACTAAATCATTGAACATTTTGAAGTGTATCTCGTTGTATTGGGTTTAGTGAAAGTACAAGTGGCGCTACAATGCGAAATAATTCTTTCAACATTGCTGAAAGTGAAAGCGGCGATTTTATAACTAAAATCAATGACATCTTAAACAATTTGTGCTGAATAAATTGTCAGGTTATATTTATAAAAAGAAAATCTAGTGATGTATAAATCTTAGAAATATTGAATTAAAAACTGAGTTCAGCTGATTTACTAACTATATTTCAGCGAATCACCATCATATTAGTTTACTTCTCTGCTTAGGAAACTAATCCCTAGTCCATCAACGCAAATGAGTTTGTGGTGGATTAGCTAATCTTGTTTCACTAATCGCGCTTAGCTAGTCCCTAGTCCAGGGGTGGCAAAACTTTCAAGTCTTGCGGGCGACTTTTGACTAAATTAAATCTGGAGGTCTACCAGAGAAACTATATTTAATTGTTAACTGTATTTCATTTATTTGTTTAAATTCAAGACAAAATTAGAAAGTTTTATATCACTTATAATACAAGAATTTTAAAAATATTAAATATAAGTTTATTTACTACTGCTACTACTTGCACCTGATACGTGGCACTGCATCTTATCATCAAGTTCTTCATATTTTGGATCATATGAGCTTATGGCGATTCGCAAGCATGATGCCAAATGATCATCCGTTAAACAAGATCGATGTTTTGTCTTAATGCCATTCATTGAAGAAAAAGCTGATTCGCAAAGATAGGTGGATCCAAAAAATGCGGACATATATCCAGCCACTCTCCGCAAAATTGGACCATATAAATCTGAACTGTTTTTTAAATATGTTTATAAAGAGATTTAACAGTCAAAAAGTTTTTTAAATATGCATTTTCTCATATTGCTCGCGGGCGACTTTCGATAGTTAATCGGTCGACCAGTCGACCGCGGTCGACGCTTTTGCCAGTCCTGCCCTAGTCTGTCGTCAAGGGTAGTGTTCTTGGAAACGAGATTTAAGTTAGGTTACCGTTAAATCATTTTAAACTCAATGAAGTTAGTGGAACTAGAGTTGAAAACCAAAATGGCGAGGCGAATATAATATTAGTGATTTTTATTATTACCGCCATAAAAATATTACAATAACTAAATAAAACAAAAAAATATTGACAAAAAATTAAGAACGCAATATAAAAGTTCTAATATTTATAACATAACCTGGATTAGTTTCAACTCAACCTAACACATTTCCATGCAAACGATCGACGCCATTTTGAAATTAAACGAAAACTTATGTGGTTTTCGATTCACCAAAAAAGAGCAAGTCTGCTTGCTCTTTCTGCTGTCAAACTGTTCGATTCTTCAAGAAAAACGCTCGGTCGAGCAAAATTGTTGTTGTTTTACGAATCTCGATTTTTTGGCAGATTTACAAACACAAACACAAATAGAACTGTCATTTTGAATGACATTTTATTCGATTTGAGTTTATTGAAAGCGTCATTTGTGTTTTGTGTTTTTTTTCGTGTTTCTGTTTATTTTTTTATAAATATTTTATATTAAAGAATTAATTTGTGTTTAATTAATACACAAATATGGATTTAATGAAAATTATAGGTTATGTTTATACAAACGTCATACACACACACATATATATTAAGGAGCAACTGTTCGATTCACCAGCAGTAGAGAGTGATCTTTTAAAGATTTGGTAAAAGGTGAATCGAAATCGACATTAATTTCAATCCAACCTACCTAGCTCATGGAAACCTCGTTCATGGAAACATGGATAATTAAAAAAAATTAAATTCAATTTTACTCAATATTTTATTTTTTTTTATCTGAGATCGATTCTACCTTTTCAATTCAAGCCATTTGCGCCATTAATCTGTAATTTATTCGTCAGGTATATAGTAAGGCCTTACTGTTGAACACACAACCTACCTTGGAGTTTGCTTCTTGTGCTCGTTGGCATCCAAATTGGTATAGTTAAAAATATATTTTTGTTTAATAATTTTTTGTTTTGGAATTCTAAAAAAAACTAAACACTCAATCAATAAAAAATAAATTAGGTATTAATTAAATTTAATTTCATTCAATTGCCAAAATTATTCATTTAAAACTACCTGAGCACAAAAATAAAATTATAATTATTGTAAACATATGCAATCTAAAAGTAACGAATAAAACGTTAATGTATTATTTTAATTGAAAATTATCTTTAACAAAAAATTAAATTTGAAACACAACACTAAAAACAAAAATCGTACACGCGCGCCATGTTGGGTGATCATATTATGAATCTACTGCACTGGTAAAAAAAATTGTGTATCCACGAAACACCAAACAAACCACCGATAATTTTTAACTTACAAATTTTATTAATTTATAAATTAAATATGTGTATTTTTTGTAATTAACTAATTTGTTTGTACTACAAGGCTAGTTTTAACTCAAAATCTAAAAATGAAAACTTACAGATGATACGAAATTCCTATTACTTTCTTGCCCGGATAATTTTGGCACTTTTTAACTAAGCACTTCATTTTTTTTTTGTATAATAATATTATTAAATAGAATATTGCCTTTTCACTAATTAATTTTTTAATCAAATTTAACTAAACAATTTTTAATTTATGCTTTTTTATAAATTTTATTGTCACTTAAACACCAGCTGCTCTATCTCGATAACAAAATTGACATAAGTTTGTTTGGTGTTTCGATGGAAAGATGAATCCGCCATATTGAATTTATATATACACCTCTCGCTCCAACGTATAACGCGATAGAGAAAAGATTTTGTATGGGAAAACAACAACAATTTTTGGTCAATAACAATAAATATAATTTTATGTTGAAGAGTACAGACAAATTTCCTGTTGTTGAATTTAAAAGTTTGCTCTTTGCTCACAACGGAATAAATATGAAAATCAAAACAATGTTAGGTACAGTGATTATGTATTTAATAAAAAATTAAGTGATTATACAGCTACATTAGCCTTTAGTGTGAGCGTATTGTCTTCATAAATTTCCAAGACATCAGCCAAATGTTCATTATCTCTTGGTTTCTTGAATTGCTTCTTTTTCATGACCGGTTTTTTACGTTTGAGTGCCAACGGTTTCTTGGGACCATGATCTTGCATCGATTTAATACCTTGCTTGTCTAAGTATTCATCTATCTTTGCATCGTCCATGGATTCTACAGCTACGGCACGCCACAACTTTTGAAATTCTTCATCAATATTCAAATTACAAGTTTTATCATTATAAAATAAGACTTTTTTCTTATCGATCGGTCTTGTAATATATATAATTTCAGATGATCGATTTTTTAATACTTTTTCACAATGGGCAAGAGATTCTTGAATATCCTCCAATAATACACCGCCTAATCCTTTCAAATCCTGCTGTTTCAATAGTCTCATTAAATTTTTGCCATCCTTTAACTTGTACACAGATTTAAAAGAAAATCGTCTATCTGGCGTAACATCAATTTTTGGATTATTTACAAGCGCCTCAGTTAATAACCACTGAAAGAGAAACAACAGTGATGTATAATTACATGAAAATGTAAACTAATGTTTTATACATTTTTGACCGAATTTCCAATATCTAGCTGATTAGTTTCGTCAAGAATATCCTCTATGGTTAATGGGTGATCGTCACCTCCCTGATGTCTTGTCTTCATATGCTTCACAATCTTCGCTAATACGCCAAATCTGTACTGTGAACTACCTGACATAGTCTTATAGCTATAAAAAAAAGAAGAAAACTTGTTGTAAATTCTAATTGCAAAAGAAAATAGTTACATATTTACCTAGAGCTCTCCGATGACTTTTGGCTTGGCGGATTCGGAGCCTTGAATTTTTTCTTTTCATCTTTGGGCGGCTCAGGCCGTATTTTCTTCTCAACGCTTTAATAGGAGTACAATTGTAATGTTATATCTTTCATAATAATAAATTATCTTACGTTGGAATGGCCAATGCATGTTTTTTGAATAATTCACGTTCACGCAATAGAGCAGGATCCATTGTCAGCTGGATGGACAAATTTCACTTCTTCTACTGAAAAATAAAAATACGCAAGCAAATGTCAATATTTTGACAGATCCGTGAAATTGCTAATGTGTGTGTAGACTGCAGACGGATTGTAAACAATAGTTTTTTTTTTGTAGCAAATTACTTTCCACCCGAAACCTTTTTTTTTTTTGTTTGATGATTAGTCATTCGATTTTGAATTAAATTCTAATTAATAGTGCTTATCCATTAGCTGGAATTAGGTACAAACACTTGCCAATTTAAAATAATTCTTGATGGTTTTTTGTTTTTGTTTATCGGTATTAAATCTACTGTGCAAGTACATCGCACTTGATTGTGATTAATAAATTATTTTTTATAAAAAAACACTTGATGATTTCATTACATACATATTTTAAATGTTATCATTCATAATAAAGATTAACTAGATTTCTTTACCAAAAACCACACACGATACACATACGCTTATGGAATTTGTATTTAAATTAATTATTTTTAATTTGCTTATTATTCTGTTGGACATGCTAGTGAACATCGTTTCGTTGGTTTCGGTGATTAGATTATAAAACATATTTAAGACTTTAAGTTCCAGTAATAAGAAAAGAAGTATTTTTATTGTAAAAGTGATTCAATTTTGAATAAATTTTAACTTTATACCTATTTTGTGTGTAAAAATGGTAACTGTACCTCAAATTAAATTAAACGATGGCACTTTTATGCCTGCACTTGGTTTAGGCACTTTTACGGTAAGTTTAATATATTTTAAAATATGTAATTATCTTAATTCTTGTTAACAATTAAATGATCCCGATTTTCGGGACTTTCTATTTACGGCAAAATTTCGGCATTTAATGAGTGCGTTTAATACAAAAATACCATTATCGAAATTTGTAATGGTTTACCACTTGGCTGCGTACCAGTCGGTTAAATACTCTACTAAGGGTCTGCTCGAATACTGTGGTAATTATTTTCTCGTTGTAGTTTTTGACATTTTAATGTTAAAATATTCCCCTTCTATTTTATGGCTGCTCGAATACTATTTACGTTTGACATTTATTGTGAAAATTTGAATTGAATAATTTAACGGTTTTCGATTGTTGAAATGCATATTTAAATTTCAATAATCTTATTTTGTTATTAAAGGGACGAATTTTATCATAAATAAGTATTCATATATTAAGTATTCCACTTTACTAATACTAAATTAAATCTTTTATTATTCTCTGCCTTGAGAACTTTCCAATCTTATCTTAAGTCATTAATTGCCATTAAACAGAAATTTTCTAAAGGTTTGAAATTTATATTTTTGCTTGTGGAGAAATAGCCAAAATGTTGCAAAGTAAACTCATGGTTCCACACATGGCATTGACCTAATTTGTTGGATAGCCTGTGGTGCTACTTATAGTCATAGAATGGTTGTAGCATTAATGCGAAAGGTCTATGCAGCAGTTACAAAAATAGTACATAAACTCGATTTAAGGGCGGATCACTAAATAAAATACATTTATTTAGTTTAGATTTTTATTATCTTTGTATTTAATTAGAATTTTTTGAATTTCATTTAAATTAAATTTTATAAAATCTAAATTATACAATTTTATATTTAAATCCAAAGTCCAAACGAAAATTCTTTCCTTTCCTTCAAATTCTACCATGGTGTAAGACTGTGGTAATTTGAATGAGTGCGTTTTATGGTGTGTTTTACGTCAAAAACTACAACGGGGAAATTGTTACCACAGTATTCGAGCAGGCCCTAAGGGTCTGCTCGAATACTGTGGTAATTATTTTCTCGTTGTAGTTTTTGACATTTTAATGTTAAAATATTCCCCTTCTATTTTATGGCTGCTCGAATACTATTTACGTTTGACATTTATTGTGAAAATTTGAATTGAATAATTTAACGGTTTTCGATTGTTGAAATGCATATTTAAATTTCAATAATCTTATTTTGTTATTAAAGGGACGAATTTTATCATAAATAAGTATTCATATATTAAGTATTCCACTTTACTAATACTAAATTAAATCTTTTATTATTCTCTGCCTTGAGAACTTTCCAATCTTATCTTAAGTCATTAATTGCCATTAAACAGAAATTTTCTAAAGGTTTGAAATTTATATTTTTGCTTGTGGAGAAATAGCCAAAATGTTGCAAAGTAAACTCATGGTTCCACACATGGCATTGACCTAATTTGTTGGATAGCCTGTGGTGCTACTTATAGTCATAGAATGGTTGTAGCATTAATGCGAAAGGTCTATGCAGCAGTTACAAAAATAGTACATAAACTCGATTTAAGGGCGGATCACTAAATAAAATACATTTATTTAGTTTAGATTTTTATTATCTTTGTATTTAATTAGAATTTTTTGAATTTCATTTAAATTAAATTTTATAAAATCTAAATTATACAATTTTATATTTAAATCCAAAGTCCAAACGAAAATTCTTTCCTTTCCTTCAAATTCTACCATGGTGTAAGACTGTGGTAATTTGAATGAGTGCGTTTTATGGTGTGTTTTACGTCAAAAACTACAACGGGGAAATTGTTACCACAGTATTCGAGCAGGCCCTAAGCAGTTGAGTAAAATAGGAGAAATAAATAAATGACGTTGTTGTTAACTTTTTGACGTTTCAGTGATTTTTGTTAAAATTTTCGTGTTTTTCATTATACATAAATAATATACGTACTCAAAGCTAATAAAATAAATTTTATTTTCATTTTACGAAATAAGAATACAATTAGTCGTGTTCCAGTCGACCACTTCAAGTATAGTTAAAATAATATCTCGTTGAAAATTCCTATTCCTTCATTCTCGAGTAAAACAACAACAAAAAATGAATTTGTTGTTGTATTTACTCGGGAATGAAAGAATAGGAATTTTCAGCGAGATATTATTTTGACTATACTTATGAGTACTTAGGTTTGTGTCTTTGCTTAAATTTAACTACTCGTAACTGCTCTTGCATTCTGGCAAGAGCAGTTACGAGTAGTTAAATTTAAGCAAATACACAAACCTAAGTACTCATAAGTACTTGAAGTGGTCGACTGGAACACGACTATTATCCCAAGTATTTTTACCTCAACCTTTTACCTCGAATTTCCAGTACTCATTCTGAGCTTAGTTCAGATTAACCTCCATTTGAGTTCCATTTTATTATAAAAAACACTATGAAACTTGTCGCGAGAAGCTGGAACTGGGTGGAACTCAAAATGACGTGCTTGTTGGGTAGAAGGGCTTATGGGCTGTTGGGCATTAATAAATGTCAAAATCTCTTTCATGCCTTTTGATTCATTTTTATAAAACAAAGATAATTAATTTTATGTCAATTTATTTTTTTATTAATCTTTATATAATACATAACATTACATTAAAATAAATCAAAAATAAATAACTCCAACACGCTAAAAGAAACAGAATTTATTATTATACAGTAGTCTAAAATTAAAAATAAAGTTATTTAAATTAACATAATATTAACATGAAATTTATTTTAACACTTACGTACATGAAAAAACCACAAAAATATTGTATTGCAAACAACACTATACAATACATATCAAAGATTTGCTTTATTTAATTCTCTTTTTCATCAAACTATTTTCCCTACAAACAAACTAGTTCCAATAAAACTTACCAAAAATTATGGAACTCACGACCGAGTTAAGATTTGTTATACATACTTGGGATGTGACGCTTCTTTATGCACCTAGCAACCAGCGATTTTAACCCTCCGAACCATAATTTGTGTCCATCAAACCATTTTTACTTCTAGAGAATTGATACGCCAATTGAGGTAAATATGTACTAAAATTGAAATTTACTGTACTAAATGATTTACCCGACTAATAGTACGCAGCGAAAAGCTAAAGTCGACGGTGAAGTGACTTTAAGCAATTTTTATGAACTTTGCATTATATTTGCCCACTAGTTAGATTGTATCAAATTTTGGTGAAAATCGCTTAAAAAATAAAAAAGTTATGAAGTAGTACATATTAATGATCTCAATGTATTCCCATATGATTTTTAAACTTTATCCTTCATTTTCTCAAAATTATTAAAATGCAAATAATCGCTTATTGCTTTTTAGTACAGAATTAGTTTGCAACTTGTGAAAAGTGTAGCTGATGTAAAACTTTAATTTTTATAGGGCTTGCTCCATAAAAAAAGCAGGAAATTACTTTAAATAATAAATTGTTCGAATTTATGAAAACCATAATAATGTTTAAAAAAATAGTTGCTTTTGTAGAAATAAATTTTGTCAAAAATTGGAATTGTCGTTTGTCAATTTAGATTGCCGGACCGACATGTTTTCATGAAGCAATCCCTTAATATTTAGTTACAATTTTGATTGGTTTATGTTCAGAGCTAGGCCTTCAATATTGCTATGCATTCTAAACAGTATTGAGATTAGTTAGAACACAATTAAAGTATTCGTCAATTCTAGTCTACCAAAAATGAAGGGGAACTGGCCGTGAAGTATGCTGTTGATGCTGGATATCGACATTTCGATACAGCTTTTCTGTATGGAAACGAAAAAGAAGTTGGAACAGCATTAAATGAGAAAATTATCGAGGGTGTTGTTACCAGAGACCAATTATATGTGGTAACAAAACTTTGGTGTACCTTCCATGAGGCTGATAAAGTTGAATATGCATGTCGCAAATCTCTGGAAAATTTGGGAATGGCTTATATTGATTTGTATGTAATGCATTTACCAATAGGTTTTGTCCATAGAAGCGATGAAGATCTATTGCCGAAAGATGATGAAGGCAATATTATCCATAAGTAATTATAACACCCAAATGAGGTATATTTGAGAATATAAACATTATGTAATATTTTTTTTTACAGTGATGTTGATTACGTGGTTACATATCAAGCTATGGAAAAATTAGTTAAACTCGGTTTGGTCAAGAGTCTGGGTATTTCAAATTTTAATAGTGAGCAAATAGCTCGACTGCTTGAAAATTGTAAAATTAAGCCAGTAAATAATCAAATTGAATGTTCACCACATATTAATCAAAAGAAATTGATTAAATTTTGTAAAGATCGTGATATTGTAGTAACAGCTTATTGCCCATTAGGACGTCCGAACGTCGAAAAAAAGACTCCAAACTACATGTTCGAAGAAAAAGTTGAGCAAATTGGAAAGAAATACAATAAAACTGGTGCTCAGGCTGTATTACGATATTTGGTAAGTTTTACATTTATAGTTATATATTCCTCGTATCTATCGAAATAAGTTAAACAATTTGATTTTAAATTTTTTTAGTTTGAACTTGGCACCGTTCCACTTCCAAAATCCGTGACTAAATCGAGAATTGAAAGTAATATTGATATTTTTGATTTTAAATTGTCCAGCGAGGATACACAATATTTTGAGTCATTTAATGTGAATCAACGAATTGTTGAGTTGCCACAGTTCTCCGGCAACAAATATTATCCCTTCGACATTGAGTATTAAAAACGATTTTATTTTTGTTTTTTAAACGTTAATTTTTTTTTAATCAATAAAATTGTATATTGTACGTTGTACGTAAGTAATTTTAATCAGTTTTTTTTCCTTATCTTGGAAATAACAACTTGCAAAAATGTTATCTGTGTTTATAAGTACCTTATTTAACAAACAATTAAAAATTGAACATCTAAACCATGACGGATATTCGACATCGAGTCGAGATTGGTATTTACCAATCTGTTACTTGGTTACGTAATGATAATAAATTGTAAACGTAATTATTTTATTCCAAATAAATCGTTAAGCGGATTGTAATTTAGATTATCAAGGGGCTAAGTAGGTAGGTAGTATTGAGTAACATCGAAATAATCAATTTATGGACTACTTAGTTCGATTATATCAAAGAATCATACAAGAAATTTCAAATCTTGGTCAAATTTGTGTTAAAAAGAAATTTGAATTTACTTATGAGCTTTGGGGTAAATAGAGCTTTCTTAACTCGATCGATTTCATAATTTCAACTTTTGGTTTTCAAATGTTTGTTTAATATGAGGTTTAAATGGATCGCACAAATACTCAAGCAATCCCATTCCCAAGTACATATTTTAATATCCGAAAATTTTTGTATTTTTCTGACATTTAGCTGATTTAATCAAATCTGCTAAATGTCAGAAAAATACAAAAATTTTCGGATATAAAAATACTATGTAATTGGGAATTTCAATAACATCCCATTCGCAGCCCTGCCCAATATACAATTTGTTGACACCAAAATGTCAAAAGTTTAGTACTTCATTGAAAAAAAAAATGTTTTTATTTATGTAAAATAAAAATAAAAAATCTGTAAATTATAACAATAAATTAACGATAACTAAATGAAAACGAAATCAGAAATGTTGCCTGGAATTGGTGTATTTGGAACGGGTTCGGTTGCAAAAGTATTGGTTCCAATTTTACGTGAAAAAGGATTTCATATCGAAGCAATTTGGGGCCCAACCCTAAAGGAGGCCGAAGAAATTTCAAATGAGCTAAAAATACCGTTCCACACAAATAAAGTCGATGATGTATTACTTCGAAAGGATGTTGATTTAGTATTTATCATATGCGCTCCTTATTTGCATTCTCAAATTTCGGTGAAGGCGCTTGGAATTGGTAAACATGTTGTTTGTGACAAGCCCATGGGATTGGGCCAAGCTGATGCGTTAAAAATGGTACGCGCCGCACAATACTATCCCAGCTTAATATCTGTGGTAAACCATTCGTTACGTTATTTACCTGCATTTGTCCAAATGAAAAAAACGATTAATGATGGATATATTGGGCCGCTAAATGATATCGCAATGATCGATATTCGAGTTCAAATGGGAACGCTGTTGAATGATAAATTCGATTGGCTGTGTGACGCATCGATGGGAGGTGGAGCATTAAATTTAATTGGAAGTCATGTTGTAGATTTGGTTTCTTTTTTGACCGGTAAACGTGCGGTAAGAATACATGGTGTTGTTAAGACATATACAAAAACAACAAAGTATGTGAATGGAATTCGACAAATATCGGCACCAGATTTTTGTAACTTTCAAATGGAACTCGAATCGGGAACATTAGTGACCGCTACCCTCAACAGCCATATTAAAAGTAATATATTTACGCAGGAAGTATTAGTGTGCGGACGTGATGGACATTTAGTTGTACGTGGTGGTGATTTACTTGGTCAAAAATCGAATGTGGCCACAAAAGAAGAAATGATATATTTGGACGTACAGGATTTACATTGCCCAACACCTGACTCGCAGCTGCCACGACCATATATCAAGGGATTATGTAAAATGGTGACCGCGTTAAAGGAGGCATTTTTAGGGCCATCCGGTTGGGTCAAGGAACCGGTACAGGCAGCCGCTACATTTGAGGATGGCCTGTATGTGCAAGCAGTGTTAGATGCCATACGACAATCGAGTAACGAAAGATCTTGGGTGAAAATTAATATAATGTCCGAATCTCCTACGAATCAAACGAAATTTTTAAATAACACAAGAATTTCAGCAGTTTTACATTAAATTATTTACTTTTTTTATTTACATATTTAATATTTAATTTATTTTGCATTTAAATTTAAATACATACAGTTACAACAACAAAATGTTTTTGAACTCTTCCATGTTTCGCCCTTAGTTCAATTATAGTTGTTGATAATATTTTTTTCTCGAGACTGACATTTAGGCTGTATTTTCCGACCAATTGATAAGGGCTGCAGGTGTTTTTTTTTATAATTTAATTAAAAGTTTTGTAAAATAATTAACATGCTACAAGAATATGATGACGATTACTTTTTAGAGGAAGATAAAATGTAAGAATTTAATTTACCAAAATTATCCTAATTTATTGTGTTATTTAAAAAAATTGTCAAAACATATGTGTTACTTTATTTTTTGTTTTATATTTTCTAAAATTTTTTATTTTTTCAGTTAATTTTGTGTATTTTGGTTGTTTATTTACTTTAAAAAAATCATTAATTTTTTATTTGTTTTGTGTGTAAAAGTTTTCATGATAATATATTCTTATTCTACATAATTCGAAATACATATTACATATTCTACAACCATAATTCGAACAAAACAGAACACTGGAGTTCTTAGGATGTATCACTGTCCGGGTCACTGTTATTGCGATGATCGGCGATTTTTCAATTATGAAGATCCAATGTAGTGTTCCTTTTTTTATATTTATTTTATACATCTAACATAAACAATCCTTTCAATCAGTTCCAATTGTACCATAACAAGCCATTCCAAATCAAATTTTTGTAATCCAATCTTAAACCACCAAATTTTCTTATCACAAAAATTTATTTTCAAACCACAAAAACTTATTTTCACTTTATAATAAATAGTAAACATGGTCAAGTTGACTCACCAACCGGTAATAAAAATTCGACAAGTGGTACAACTGGCGACCCGTTGGAAGTGTCCGACGATGGTATGATTATGATGGAAAATTTAGCGGATCCTGTGTTATATGCTGAAGGCTATTCTTATGATTCAAATATGTTATTGAATTACCAGAAACAAGAAATGGAAAGGCTGTGAGTGTTCCATAGTTCTTAGTCATCGCCATTAAATTGAAAATCATAAAATAATATCCTCATCAATATTAGTATACCGGATTAACAGATTTTTCCTGTAGCAGTGATTCTTAACCGTTGTTCTGCGAGAACTTTTTTTAAGTTTCTCAAAATCAAATTCTAAGTTGAAATAAGTGCAGAAAGGCAGAATTAATGAAAAAATATCATTTCAAATTAAAATAGGTACTCAAGTTTTCAATCCTCGTTTTGAATTCTTAATTTTTCTGAAATTAAAATGTTTAATTCAATAAAATTTTAAATTAAATTCTAAAGCCCTGCTAATTCTGAACCTTTAAATTCTAAAGCTTTATTAAATTATATCGTTGATGTTCTCCAAATTTGGGCCATAGAATTTAAGATTCTGAGCTCCACAGTTACAAAACGGTTAAGAAACACTGGGCTAGTCAAATGAATAAAAGTACCTACTTATTATCTGCATGATTACGTGGATTAATGCTACACCTAAGTTACAATAACAGCTATTAACAGTAGGATCGGCTAGAGTATTGCTTACAATAGTCAATTAGAATTCCTTGAATCAACCTTAGTCGAAGACTTACGAATTATAAGTAGAATTTTTGGTTACCTCGTAAGCCTTCTGGTTCTAATACCATCCACACTAAACCTTTTAACTAACAAAGCTATCCCTAGTATGTAGTTTAAAAATTAATATATTTTTACTAACATTTATGCATTGTAAAGGGGCATGACGGTCACATCGGGTAGTGTCATAATAAAGAAAGATCAAACAAATTTGATTGGGATAAGTATTGGTGGTGGGGCCCCACTTTGCCCATGTCTCTATATAGTTCAAGTATGTTGTTAGTGTCTGAGTTGCATTGTGAGTTGGCTAAATTTTTCAATTATTTATACAGGTATTCGATGGAACTCCGGCCGCTAAAGAAGGTACATTACAGAGTGGTGATGAACTACTCGGCGTCAGTGGAAATACAGTTAAAGGAAAAACCAAAGTTGAGGTTGCTAAAATGATTCAAGGTGCAACGGATGAAGTGATCATACATTATAATAAGTTACATGCGGATCCCACCCAAGGCGAGACTCTCGACATTGTATTGAAGAGAATGAAACATCGTCTTGTTGAGAGTATGTCTAGTAGTACGGCAGACACTTTAGGTTTGTCACGTGCTATTCTGTGTAATGATTCGCTGGTGAAGAGGCTACAAGAGTTACAAGCTACGGAAACCATGTATCGAGGGCTAGTTGAGCATGCTAAAAGAATGTTAAAAGCGCATTTTGATGTTCTTCAAACATATCAAGCATTTGGAAACACTTTCGCAGCCATAAGTGTTCGAGAACCGCAACCAAGAGCATCCGAAGCGTTTCGTTTATTTGGTGAGCTGCATCGAAATATGGATCGTGATGGAGTTAACATGTTGAAATCTATAAAACCAGTGCTTTCCGATCTTGGGACTTATTTGCATAAAGCCATTCCAGACACTAAATTAACGATTCGTCGCTATGCCGACGCGAAGTTCACTTATCTCTCCTATTGTCTTAAGGTTAAGGAAATGGATGATGAAGAACACAGCTATGCTGCTTTGCAAGAACCTCTATATCGCGTAGAAACCGGTAATTATGAGTATCGTTTGATTCTACGATGCCGGCAAGAAGCCCGTACAAAATTTGCCCGTTTGCGTAGTGATGTTCTTGAAAAAATGGAACTACTTGAAAGTAAGCATGCACGCGACTTAGCCGGCCAAATGAAGAGATTTATCGATGGTTTAGCAAAACTTGGAACCGATACGTTGGAAAGATTACAAACAGTGCAGAATTTATTCCCAGTTGAGGTGGATCTAAAACCAAGCGCGTTTCAATACAAATCAACTGTATCGTTACAACCCGAAGAAAATGGTGAAGATGAAATTCCATATGCCGAGGAAGCGATTGAAAATAAAAATAAAGCGAATGAGGAAAAATTGATATCCGGCTTGGAAGACATCGATTTGAACGGTACCGAAAATAGTGACTTGCTTGCCGAACTGGGATTAACGGGTATTGATTTAAGTGTTAAAAATGATACGGAACACATCAATAGTATTGATTTATTAAATTTAAACAACTTTTAAACTTTTATTTTATACATATACTTACCATAAACTGAATAAATTCAAAACTTAATCAAGTTGCTTAATGATCACCTTATTTTATTTCATCCCCTAAAAACAAGGTGTTTCGTTTACGAACCATTAGCGATGGAATTTGTTTGAAGGAATGCATTACACATTGGGCACAGTTACAAAACACCCGAGTAACCAAAAATGGTGATCACAAAATTTTAGAACATTTTAGGTAGATATTCTTTTTAAAATAAATAATAATAAAAATATCAAATAAACCATACAATGGAGTATTTTTTACAAAATTATTTAACTAGGGTCATTAAAAATTTTCTTACGCATAATTGCATCAATAAACCAACAAATATTCACAAAATTGTTGATAAGTGATATTACAAAATAACTATCGAATTTGTGGTTATAATTTCAACAAATAGTTCATAATTAGTTCCACCGTTAAACCACCAATTATTCAGAAAATATGGAGAAATATTTGACTTTATTACCATAAAAAACCTGTCGAATTTGTGACTAAATTTTCAACAAATATTTCAAAAATATTCCACCAAAAACCGACCAATTTGATTTACAAAATGTTCGTTTATGCGTGACAATCGAACAAACACCATTTGTGGTGCTAGCAAAAATTTTTGAGAATGTGAAAACTCGATTTCAGCTAGCAAAGTTGCTAATTTGTTTGCAATGTGGTATCGAGAATGTAGCCCTTTATGTGAAATTTTTGTCGCTTTTTTGTGACACGTGGTTACTCGGGCAGGTATATGCCGTATTGCTTTGGTTTTAGAAAAATCCAAAGCAACCCAAGTATAACAAAATGGAACTGAATTTGACAGTTCCGACAAATGTTCTATTTTTCTCAATATACAATGGAAGTAATGAAAGTTGTTTATTTTTGTACTGTCGTAGTAGTATGTGTGCGACTCTATTTCTATACGAGGGCGATCGATTTTATTTTCTTTGTTATTTTTTGACGAGTGAAGAACGTCGTGATATTGAATTAGCAGCCATTGTTGTTTTTATAAAAAAATAATTATTTTTGCTTTTGAGATTTTTGTGGTAACGTAAATTTTTTGTATTTAAATAAATAATACCTATTCAAAACGAAAACCGCCTATATGGCAAATATATGGCGTAAAAGTTTTGGTTAATATTTATTATAGTGTTTTATAGAAGAAGTTTAACTCAAAATTAAATAAATCATAAAGCACAAGAAAAATTTAAAAAAATTGGAAGTCACGCAAGGTAACTTTTAAAATGTAGTGAATATTTTTAGTTTTAAATTCACGAGCAATCGAAAACTGTATAAATAATGGTAAACAATTGCTGTAAATTAAAGTAGCCTGCAATACCTACTACCATTAATTTCCATGCTATATTTACAATTTATGTGTGCGTCATAATTTTCTCGCAGTTTTAAAACAATTTTTTTCACGAATTATCACCCGAATATACTCAACTAAACTAATAATTTTCGATTTGCATTCGATTCATTCTAGTCAAGTTATCTATAAATTTTGACTATTAATACAAACTTTTAATTAAAAAAATTGCAAACCCTTAATAATTTCTCCTGAAATATGTAAATACAAATAATTACGAAAAGCCCGGACATACGAAAAGCCCGGATTCGGAATATGGAATATCAAAATTAAAAAATTGTTACAGGTCGAGTTCATCCTGTATCCTTTAAGATTAGGCAAAATTTTCGTTTAAAAAATAGAGAGGTAAACTAACTATTACCGACTATTTTTCAAAATCACTATTATTTGTATGCTAAAATCGAAAAAAAGTAAATAAAAACAACAGAAGTTCTGTGAAAATTGTAGTATTCCGCTAAATTATTTAAAATGGTAAAGTGGAATAAAATATTTCACTGATTTTTTCTAACGTGTTTGTTTACTTTGATTCTAACTAATAAAACTAAATTCAGTGTGTACCTCTAGTATTTTTTAAACAAATTTTTTGTCTAATTTTTACGGATACAGGATTAAATCGACATGTAATTTTTTAATTTCGATATTCTGAATCAGACTGGAATATTAATTTTGAGATCCATAATTTAGCCATGCACCTGTTATACTGTTATACTCATATACTGTTATATGTATGTTGGGTCAGTTAGATATAGAACGCCATACCGATGAGTTGTGCTCTAATAAATATATATAATATTCTAACTAGTGTTTGTTATTATTAAACTAGCAACCAAACATAACATGGTGTCAGATGTGGTGATTTAAGAAAATAATTTTCATAATACATACATAAATTATTTCTTAAATTATCGATAAATAAAAAAATAAAAAAAAAAAATAAAAAAAAACACGTAAATTGAAAGAAAAAGAAAAGAAGTTATCTTTTTGAAAGAAAAATAAAAGACGCATAGTGAACAAAGAAACAAAATGGCTGACGAGTTGAAGAATATGTTTAAAGATTTTTCGGAAAATTTTAAACTCGTATCGGAAAATTTACGAATGCTAAATGTAAATATGATAGAAGTGCAAAAGAATTTAAAGCATAATCTGAAAGGTGAAAATGCGGCTAGCCGATCTCACAATGTTCCATTTCCAAAACATTTAGACGTTGAAAATGGCGATATCAGCGAAAAATTCGAACTTTTTAAAAATAATTGGAACGAGTATGTAATCGCAGCTGGTATAGATAAATGGCCGGAATATGATGAAAAGAAAAAGATTAATCTATTACTAACTTTGATCGGGGACGAAGCAAAAATAAAATATTCGCATTTTTCACTGACAGAAGATGAAAAAACAACAGCTGTAGATGTATTGAAGCTTATAGGCGAGCGTCTTGTTTGTAAAAGAAATGTATTGTACGACCGATATTTATTCCATACTTGCAATCAATTAAGTGATGAAACATTTGATGCTTATTTAGTCAGGTTACGTCGAATAGTGGATGTATGTAAATACGATGAAGCGGTTACAGCCGACGATATGCTAAGAGACAGGATTACGTTCGGTATAAACGATTAATATTTAAAGAAAAAATTCCTAGCTGACGATCCAGAAAAATTAACGTTGGAAAAAGTTATACAGGAATGTAAAATAAATGAAGTCACGGAGGATAGATTTAATAAAATTATTGTGGACGAAAATAAATCTGTCAATAAACTAAAACAAAAAAATACTAAAGAAAAGAATAAAAACAAAAATCGTAAGTGTAAATTCTGTGGAACATATCACGTATTCGATAAAAATTGTTGCCCAGCCTATGGAAAAAAGTGTACGATATGTAATGGGAAAAATCATTTGGATACAGTGTGTAAAAAGAAAATTAAAAATGTGAGAGAATTGAATTATGAAAGTGACAGTTCTAATAGCAGCGACTCATGTTCACAATACCCAGTGAAAATTAATAAGATTGTTGACAACTCTAAATACGGTGGTGGTACAAAAGCCGAATTAAAACTAAAGTTTGATAAATGGGAAAAAATATTGTGCGATCTCGATACAGGTGCAGATATATGTTTAATCGGATATAAACAGTATTGTAGTTTAGTGAAATGTCCGAAATTAAATAAATCAAAAATAAAATTAAGCAGTTTGGTGGTAATCCGATAAAAGTTTTTGGTGAAATTGTAGTACCATGTGATCATAAAAATAAAAGATATATTATAACATTCCAAGTAGTTGATGTTAACCATGGACCATTGTTGTCAAATAGTGCCTGTATATCTCTTGGACTTATAAAGTATTGCAATATTATAAAAAAAAATGAGCTACCATTCGATAAGAAAGGAAAAAATAACGAATTGGATAGTAAAGTCGCGTTAAATAAAAATATAAACAGTAGTGTAATAAATAGAAATGCAGAAAAAATTATAGAAAAATATATTGATGTGTTTAGTGGCTATGGTTTATTGCGCGGTGAAGTAGAACTGGAGATAGATAAATCGGTACAACCAGTTATCCAATCAGCTCGACGGGTTCCGATGGCTTTAAGAAATCGATTAAAAACGGAACTGGATGCATTAGAGAAGGATGGAATTATAATAAAAGAAGAAAATAATACCGATTGGGTGAGTAATATTTTGTTAGTACAAAAGAACAACTCATTTAGAATCTGCTTAGATCCGATTCCATTAAATGTTGCTATCAAACGTCCTCACTACCAGTTCAATACATTGGATGAAATTTTGCCTGAGCTAGGAAAAGCTAAAATATTTTCTACAGTTGACACAACGAAGGGATTTTGGCATGTTAAACTCACCGAATCAAGTAGTAAACTTACAACATTCTGGACGCCTTATGGTCGATATAGATGGCTAAGATTACCTTTTGGGATAGCATCGGCGCCAGAAATATTTCAAAGCAAAATGTATGAAGTCATACATGACCTCAAAGGTATCGAGATTCTTGCGGATGATATTCTGATATACGGTTGCGGTGAAACAATGTCTGATGCTTTAAGGGACCATGATAAAAATCTCGAAGGTCTTTTATTACGATTAAGACAAAATAATTGTAAGCTAAACAAATCCAAATTGAAATTATGTCAAACAAGAGTAAAATTTTATGGACATATTTTAACCGATCAAGGTCTAATGGCAGATGAAACTAAAATATTAGCAATAAAAAATATGCCATCTCCCAAGGACAAGCAGGACTTACAACGCTTTATGGGTATGCTTAATTACCTAAGTAGATATATCAAGAATTTGAGTACAGAATGTGCTGAACTTAGGAAATTGACCTTAGAAAAAACTGAGTGGAAATGGACTGCGATTGAAGATCATCAATACCAAAGACTAAAAGATCTAGTCTCTGACGTAAAAAATTTAAAATATTTTGAAGTTGGAAAACAAATTACTATAGAATGTGATGCTAGTAGCACAGGACTTGGTGTAGCTATTTTTCAAGATGATAAGATTATTGGCTATGCATCGCGAACTTTGACATCAGCTGAAAAAAATTATGCGATGATTGAAAAAGAACTATTAGCAATAGTTTTTGCCTGCGTTCGTTTTGATCAGATGATAGTGGGAAATGTGACAACAATAATCAAAACAGATCACAAACCATTGGTCTCGATCTTCAAGAAGCCGCTACTGAAAGCTCCAAAGAGACTACAGCTAATGTTAATGATTTTGCAGAGATATAGCATAAATATTCAATATGTTGAAGGTAAAGCAAACATTATCGCAGATGCTTTGTCAAGAGCATCTTACGACATATGTGAAAATAATTCATTTAATAGGGAAATCAATCGAGCAAATATTTTCAAAATATCTTCCGAAGAACAAGTATTCGAAAATATTCGAGGTTTAAATTTAATAAAGTGTTTAGATGTTTCCAATGAACGAGTAGAAAATATACAATTAGAAACTTCAAGTGATCCGTCTCTACAAACATTGGTTAAGTTTATTGCAAATGGATGGCCGAAGAATATTCGTGATGTTCCTGAAAATATTAAAATGTATTTTAAATATAAAGATGAGTTATCTGCGCAACAAGGATTAATATTTCGTAATAATAAAATTTTAATTCCGTATACTTTGAGAAAACTAATGATAGAAAAAGTTCATGTTTCTCACCTAGGAATTGAAAATACAATTAAGTTTGCAAAGGAAAACATATTTTGGCCTAACATGTCTTCAGAAATAAAAGAGAAAGTGCAAATGTGCGATATATGTATGAAGTTTTCTAAATCGCAACCCAATCCACCTATGCAGTCACATGCGATTCCAACGTATGCTTTTCAATTTGTTTCTATGGATGTATTTTCAATTACATATAAAGGAAAACCATATACAATGTTGATTACAATCGATAAATATTCCGATTTTTTCGAACTTGATATTCTAAACAGTTTATCGGCAACAGTACTTATTGAAATTTGTAAAAGAAATTTTAGCCGCCACGGAATACCTCAACGTGTATGTTCTGACAATGGAACAAATTTTGTTAACAAGCAGTTTGAGGAATTTTCTCGAAAATGGGGATTCGAACATGATACTTCATCTCCTCATCATCAAAGGGGAAACGGTAAAGCGGAATCAGGAGTCCAAATTGCTAAAGATTTGATACGGAAAGCTGAAGAATCTAACGAAGATTTATGGTTTAGTTTATTACATCTACGTAATTCTCCGAACAAAATGAATTCGAGTCCAGTGCAAAGAATTTTCTCTAGAAAAACTCGAACTTCTATACCTACAGCTATACAGGAGTACAGTCCGAAAATCGTGGAATGTGTACCAGAACAAATGGTACAATTACGTCGTGATAGTAAATTCTATTTTGATAAAAAAACAAAGCAGTTACCTGAATTAGAAATTGGACAACATGTGGCTGTTCAAGCACATCCACAATCCAACAAACTATGGTCAAAAGAAATTATACAACAAAAGCTTAAAGATAGATCGTATTTGGTGAATGTTAAAGGGAATGTATATCGACGAAATATGGTACATATCAAACCTCGTACTTCGGAAGACGAAATAGTCGAACATAATACGGCAAACCCGGAAAAAGTATCAACACAGTTTAATTCTCAGAATACTGACAACGATTCTACTGGTAAAACTCAAATGTTGACTCAAAATATCAACACAAACGAGGTCTTGGAAGCCAATGAACCATCAACAAGTCGTCCGAAACGAAATATAAAACTTCCAAAAAAATTTGATGATTTTGAATTATATAAGTAGTTTAAAAAAATAATCTAGATATGTATCTGTAAAACTTTGAATTATATAACTATATTATTTTTAAATAAAATTAAAACAGGGAAGATGTTATACTGTTATACTCATATACTGTTATATGTATGTTGGGTCAGTTAGATATAGAACGCCATACCGATGAGTTGTGCTCTAATAAATATATATAATATTCTAACTAGTGTTTGTTATTATTAAACTAGCAACCAAACATAACAGCACCTTTTACTTTTCGTTAGATTTTCTACTCCACAGCTACCGATCTACATTAAAATTCGATTAATAATAAAATTTATTCTTATTAACTGTAGGGTAACAATGAAAATGCCTCGTACTGCTAGACATCGCAGAATAAAAAGGAAACTGCAGCGCTTGCTTCCACAACATTGTGATGAGGCAATTTCCCTTAGTTCTACATCAACATCATCAAAAGGACATTTGAAGCAAGAAGTCCTGAATTAGAGGCCAATCTAAAAATTAACAATAATTCAATAAAATTGACCAATTATTATGCAAAACTGAATTTGATTGCAAAGCAATTTAAATACTTACATACATAATTAAAGCTCGTTCGTTTGTGGTGAATTAACTGAATTGATATTGAGTTACTATTCCGATAATTGAGTTATTATTCACATAATTAAGCTACTGAAGTGAATTGGTCGTTCGTTTGCTACAATTCAGTAAAATGTCAAATTGTTAAAAAGTAATTGGGTTGTGTTATAAAATAATTAAAATTTAAAGTTACTCAATCATTTTCTAGGATTAATTATTTTTGTGTGTCACATTACATTTTCTCATTTGCAAATTCTTCGTGATTTCCGAAATTCACATATTCGATCAAATCGTCATCCATTATAACAGAAAAATAATTTAAAATTCTCTAAATATCCTGGCTTCTTCGATGCGTAAAACAAAATAATGTCAAAAAACAACAAAAACAATTATCTGAATTATCTATACAAGCAAAATTATTATTCAGATAAATCAGTAGCTCAATATTTTTAAGTGAAGTGAAGCATACCAAACGAATGGGCAAATCACTTCAGTTAATTCAGTAAATTCAGATAATTCAGTTAATTCACCACAAACGAACGCACTTTTAATATTATTTTAATTACTGTAAATCTTTTTGTACAATGAAAAAAATATACATTTTTATCAATCATACAAAAAACAATTCTTTTATATAACACAGAAAATATTGAAATAAAATATAATTATCCCTGAATTTTGAAATGCCACAATTCGCGCCAATTTCTATATTATTTAACCTAACCTCAAATTACTAATTCCCGCCAAATTCTATTTTGAACACATACAATCAAACATATTATTTAGTTCCATTAGTTTAGGGTTTTTGTTCCACTGTTCATAGAAAATATTATAATAAAATGAAACTCAAATGTCATTCACAGTTCCAGAAAAAGTTCCAAAAAACAAAAATAAATTTGAAGTAGTAACACTTGGGAAATGGTGAATTATGTGATGTACTAAAAATTGGTTTTGGTTTACGTTACCGTCTTTTAGTACAACAGTTTGTTTACATTTTTCTTATATGAAGTTTCGGTTAAAGCATGAAATGACGGTTATATTAAAAATTTCAAATACTATTTAACATATTTTATTTAAATTAAATAATCCGTTGACCATTAACATCTAAGAAAATTACAAATACAAATGAGGTAATTTTGGTATTTAATGAGGTTATGTCCGTTGTTTTAGAAATTAAATTAATTAGCCAGCAAAATCTGGAATTTGAGCAATATTTTGTATTCAAAAATAAAAAATAAAGAGAACGTTGGTAAGTTGCATCCAAAAATATAAGTTTAATTATAAGTTGGTAAGTCAGCTAGAAATATGTCAAAATTATGTTTTAATAATGGTTTTGGCTCCGGCATCATGTGAACATTGAGGCAACTCAGTTTCTAGCAACACGAATTACGCAGACTTAAAAGAACCAAACCTTTTGAGTTGGTGTAATTGTTAGCTTTTGAGTTGGTGTAATTTTTAGCTTAAACAGCATTGTGCTGTGTAAAGCCCACTACAAAGATGTGGTTTAATTCAATTTACCAGACTCTATGGAACGCCAAATAAATAAAAATTTATTTTACTAAAAAAAAAAAAAAAATTCTTGGCTCTTTGGGCAAAATTATTCGCCGTTGAAGTGTCGCTAGAAGCACCACCGTCTTTAGACCCAATATGGTGGTGATCAATTATTTATACATATATCAAATAGCATAGAAAAATGATGTAAGGTAAGTTTTATTCTTAAAATTATTATTAATTCACACATAATTTATTTCCCAAAAACATATTTTGTTGACAGTGATAATAACTATAAAATATATGCTTACATTATTTTCACTAAATCAATACGCTTTATGGCGATAAGCAAAAGTAGATGTCACTACCGCTGTGAATGTGGATTAAGCTCTCAAATTATTAAAAATTATACGCCGAAAAAGCTTGTGAATTAAACTTTTGATAAATAAAATTATAATAAAACCATTAATTAATTGGGCCATAAAATGTTACACGCCTATTTTTTAGAAAAAAGTTTTGTTTTGACATTTAACCCACATTTACATTGCTAGTGTCACCATTTTAGTTACATAAATTAATAAAGCGTATTAAGCATTAATTACAAAAGTGACTTGAAAGTCCATTTCAATTTCATTATTATTGATTATTGCAGTGGCCATATGAGACTATGTTTTGGGGAAGACGGAAAAATCTATAAGGCAAAAAATATAATTTTATGTGAAATTTAAGGTGTTCTATATTATATAATTCAAGGTGTTCTATTGATGATTGTAAAAGTAAAGAAAGCGCCTCTCGAGGACAATAGTTAAAATGATGCACCTGATAAAATGACATTTGTCACAACTGCGACGAAAGAAAATTTAGCAATGCGGTAATTAAAAATTGTTTTTATTGTCCGAACTTGGAATAATTTACAATTATTAGCAATCCGGTAAGTAAAAATTGTGTTTACAGTTCAAAATTGGAATTGTTTACAATAATTTCGAACGTCAAATTATCAGGTACCTCAGTTTAAAAATTTTCTACTAGGTGGAATCCGTGATGCTACAATCGTCAATATATATTTCTATATCCCTGTCTATAATTGAATCCAAAATTATGGTTGCTTGAACTTCAGCATTTACGAATTCTCTTTCTTTGTGTTCTTCAATATAAAGCGTGTTCGATTGGACTGAATTAACTGAAGTAGTAGCTGTATCTGAAGTAACAGAAGTGAAGAGACTGTTTGATTGACAACTCTTCACTTCAGTTAAAAATTGAGCAACTGAATTAACTGAAGAGACATTTTGCTTGTGTAGTTACTTCAGATGAGTTATTTGTTTTTCTTTTTTAGGATTTCTTTGTTTTTCGCTTTTGAAAAAAAAGTAAATAAAATAAACAGACAAATTTCAATTATAATTTTTAATAAAAATAATTATAATAAAATAGAAAATACAAATTTCGATTATGACAATTTAGTTGATTTTTTGTAAAAGCAGGAAAATTATTTTTGAAACAGTTCTTCTAATGCAAGCCGCATTAAAATAGTTTTATTTTTATTTTGACATTTATCTGAAGTGAAGAATACCAATCGAACAGTTTCTTCTCTTCAGTAACTCAAAAGTGAAGAGTAACTCAATTAACTGAAGTAAGAGTTGTACTCTTCAGTCCAATCGAATACGCTTATAGTCTTTTGCTGTGTTTCTAAATCCGTAGATCGAGCAGATTTTGAATATCTGAAATCAGATCAATCTGATCGATCTGAAATAAGAAACAGGTTTCAGATTTTGTAGATCAAAAAAATTATCAACTGTCATCGAACTGTCAAAAACATTATTCTTATTACTATGAGCAACGCAAAAATTAAATATTGATTTAAAAGTGATTTTTACTGACCCACGCGTACATTAGAAACGAGACACCGCTAAACGAATTTTAGACCCATGCATATATTGAACACGAAAAACGATGGAAATGTGCAAATGAACTTCAAATGAGCTAGCCAAAGAGCTAAATAAAAGGCAAATAATTTGTAATTCTTTATTGACGATTGTAAAAGTAAAGAAACCGCCTCTCGAGGACAATAGTTAAAATGATGCACCTGATAAAATGACATTTGTCACAAATGCGACGAAAGAAAATTTAGCAGTGCGGTAATTAAAAATTGTTTTTATAGTCCAAAATTGAAATTATTTACAATAAAAGAACCTTCGAGGAAAAGAAATATTGTTCTGCTGTCTTCTTGGATATCGCTCAAGCATTTGATAAAGTTTGGCATGATGGGCTAATTTACAAAATTAAAGAACTTTTACCTAAGAAATTTCACTCAATTCTGGAAAACTACCTTCTTGAAAGGCAATACATGGTTAAACAAAATAGTGCAACTACTTGCTTTTACGATATAAACGCAGGTGTCCCACAAGGCAGCGTCCTAGGACCAATACTATACTTGATGTATACAGCCGATTTGCCTGTAACCAACAAAGTAATGATATCAACATTTGCCGATGATACGGCCATCCTGGCGTCAAACAAAACTCCCGAAACCGCCTCAAAGGAATTACAGAATCATTTGAAAAAAATCGAGGGCTGGCTGAAGAAATGGCGAATAAAAGTGAATGAAAAAAAGTCAACACACGTCACATTCACGCTAAACAAACGCACCTGCCCACCAGTGGTACTAAACGATATTAATATTCCTCAACAAACCAAGGTCAAATACTTAGGTTTGCACCTGGATAGACGGCTGACATGGAAACAACATATTGAAGCAAAGCGCAACCAAATAAAAATGACGTTTTCCAAAATGTATTGGCTGATGGGGAGAAAATCTCAGCTGTCATTAGACAACAAAGTTTTACTATATAAAGTGATAATCAGACCCATATGGACATATGGTATTCAGTTATGGGGATCCATCAGCGCGTCAAACAGAGAACTCCTTCAACGAACCCAAGCGAAAATACTTCGCAGTATTACCAATGCTCCATGGTACATTCGAAATAGCAATATACACGTCGACCTTGGAATTAAAACCATTAAAGAAACAATTAAAGAATTTAGTTCGAAATATTACTCAAAACTAGAAGCACATCCCAACGAATTGGCCAGGGATATACTAAAACAACCGCGATTTAGGCGACTAAGAAGAACAGATCCACTCGGATTGATGAACCTGTAAATTTATTAATGTTTAGGTTACACATATGTATAATCTAAATTAATTGAATTGTGAACACAAATAATAGGTATTAACATTGGTTAATATTTAAAATTTTAATAATTTTAGGTTAAGATTTGAATATTTCTTGTTAGTTTCTTTTGTAGAAAGATTCAAGAATAAAGCCATTGGCAGCATTTATAAAAAAATATAAAAAAAATAAAAAATTTACAATAATTAGCAATCCGATAAGTAAAAATTGTGTTTACAGATCAAAATTGAAATTATTTACAACGATTTCGAACGTCAAATTATCAGGTATCTCAGTTTAAAAATTTTCCACTAGGTGGAATCCGTGATGCTCCAATTGTCAATAAATAAACGAAAAAATAAAACTTAATTGAAATTCCCTTTAAACAAATCCCCAATATTTTAGTGATAACTGATATGACTTTGGCTCCCATACTCTATGAAAAATATGGCTGAATAAAATAATTATTTCATTATAAAATTATTTACCTTCATTCACACAATAATTATAATTTCCTTCTATTTCTATTTCGTTTGACAAAAGGAAAACAAACAATGAAAATGACAGATCTTACACCGCCTACCTAGTAATCTCAGCGATTTGAGTTACGTGAAGTTAGCTAAACAAAAATCAATCTGGGAAATCGGAATATTTTTGTAAATTGAAAAAATCAATCTAACTGATCTGAAGAAAAATAAGAAACAGCAATAAAATTGATCAGATCGATCTGAGCGGAAATAAGAAACAGATTTTTAGTACTCAGATCGATCAGATCAATTAGATCGGAAATAAAAAACACAGCATTTTTCGACGATTGCTATTTCGCCAGCCCCTGGGATTTGCAGAACGTGAGTTTTCACACTATTTTGCTCTTTCTGTAATCGCAAGCTTCTTGGATTAGTTGGTGGCTTCGAAAATTTGGATACAGGTAGGTTTTAAGAAGACACGGCACGGCAGTTTTCATCAAATAGTGTTTATTTATCTCGCCTTAACTAAAGAAAAATTAAAAGGCTTTAAAAGGCGAATCGTGGTTATTTATTTGCCAACAATAAAATTATTTGCGTTACCAACTCATAAAAAAAATAATAAATTAAAAATAATTCTTGTGGCTGTTTGTTTGGGAAAAAATAAATCCGAAATAAATCCTATTCCAATTTTCCCAAGTAAAGACATACTTTTGTAATTAAAAATGTCGGTTTAAAAATCCCAGCAAATTTTTTGCCTTTGGTAACAAGTCTTGTGCTTGTCTGGGATAGAGAAAATAATATGAAATTACACTGGTTAAAAAGAGACAAATTTCTTAGGCAACATGTCTTGCGGTTGTCTTCAGTATGTTACTAGAGACACAAACGTAATGTAATTTAAAGCGCTCCTATCGGTGGGAAATAGAAGGAATGGTAACATGTCTTTTGGTTGTCTTGAAAATGTCTTCAAAAACCGCTTCGTTATCGACATCAATGCACAAAAAGCATTTGCCATTTTTTATAGTTTTTATTATTATTTTTGTGCAGATGGTGATGTGTTCAATTTTTTTTGTGGGTATAAAAGAAATAAATATTATTGAATTTAAATATAAAAAATATTTTTCTTTAAATATTTTAAATTCAATACAATATTTATTTGTGATTAAAATAAAACAAAAAGTGTTAACAAACCAGGAAATGTATCTTACACGGTAGACAGGCACAAAATTATTCGCGATTTTCGTTTATCCCGATTGTCAAAAATCGCGTTGTGAAAACGAAATAATCCAGTTTTTTGTGAAGATTGTGTAATGAAAGTCAAATGTCATTACACGATTTTCACCTAACCCGGATTATTTTGTTTCCACAACACGATTTTTGACAAAAATAACAACTGAAAATCGCGATTAACTCTGTGTCTGTCTACGGTATTAAGTAACATATGGAAAACAAACTCAAGACATGTTACCAATAACGACCACCAGACATGTTACCAATAATGACCACCAGACATGTTACCAATAACGACCACCAGACATGTTACCAATAACAACCACCAGACATGTTACCAATAACGACCACCAGACATGTTACCAATAACGACCACCAGACATGTTACCCAAGACATCTTGCATACATGTTACCAATAACGACCACAAGACATGTCTTTGAAGACTCTTCGTCCCAAATACATGGAGTTGTCTTTTGAATGACTTGGGTTTGTTAAGCTGAATTCACCAGATTTGTCCATTGAGCTCGTCAAGAAAATGACAACCTGATGGAGTTAAAAACCGAGTTAAAAATATGTTATCTCGCTGGACACAAAATTTCAGGGATACCAACATTGTTTTTTCTTTTGCTTATTCTCGTTTTAGATATATTTTACACATTTTTAATTATGTTTTTACATATTTTTAACTCGGTTTTTAGCTCCGTCAAGTTGTCATTTTCTTGACGAGCTCAATGGACAAATCTGGTGAATTCAGCTTTACCATAACAAGTCTTGAGTTTGTCTTGCATGTGTTACTTAAGGCACGTTTGCTGGGATTTTGGTCGGATTTTTTGCATCTGGCAATGGTTTTATTATGACAGTATGAAACCCACGCATTTCAAAAATTTGTTGATTGTCGATAAAACAGCTTAGCGATTAGCGTGTGTTATTTTTCGTCTGAACTGGAGGCAGAAAAAAGTGATGAGTGGTGGTGTATTTGTTTTGTAGTGTAGCTTCTTCGATTTTATTAGAAATATATTTGTTAAAACAAATTTAAAAAATATTTTTGGTCTAATTTGCTTTATGAACGATTCACAAAAGCAAAGAAGTCTTTATAAATCAAAAGTTTAAAATTTTTTGCAAAAATTTAATAACAATATGGCGGCTGAAATAGCCGGTATATTAAATACCGATTTATCGGAAAAAATCAAAAATAGTAATATTTTAATTATTGGGGCGGGTGGAATTGGTTGTGAAATTCTAAAAAACTGTGTTTTATCTGGATTCCCAAAAATTACTATTGTACGTATAAAATAGGTACAACGATTTGTTTGATAAAATTATTATTGATTGTTTGCTTTTATTTAAGATTGATTTAGATACAATTGAGCTGAGCAATCTCAATCGACAATTTTTGTTTCAAAAAGAGCATGTGGGACGTTCAAAATCGGAGGTGGCCAGAGAAAGTGCATTAAAATTTAACCCCAATGTGACAATACGAGCTGAATGTGACAACATTATTACCAGGTAACATAACCTAGAATTTGTGGTTTAGAAAATTCCCTTAATCATAATTCTTTGTTTTTTTCAGCCCATCATATGGTATATCATTTTACCAACTGTTTGATATAGTTCTAAATGCCCTCGACAATCGAGAAGCACGAAACCATGTCAATAGAATGTGTTTATTGGCTGATGTTCCATTGATTGAGAGTGGCACTGCTGGTTACAATGGCCAAGTTGAATTAATTAAAAGAGGTTTAACTCAGTGTTACGAATGTACACCTAAAGCGGTACAAAAATCCTATCCTGGTTGTACTATAAGAAATACACCTTCAGAGCCGATCCATTGTATAGTATGGGCCAAACATCTATTCAAGTAAGTGTAGAATTACCTAAATTAGCTTTGAAAGGTTAATTTAAATTGAGTTAATCCTATTTTAGCCAAATGTTTGGAGAAAATAATGCTGATGAAGATGTATCACCTGATTCCGCTGATCCTGAAGCAGTAGGTGATGCCGCAAAAGATTCTCTCACTACCGAGGCAAATGAAAAAGGCAATGTTGAAAGAGTGAGCACGCGATCATGGGCACAAAGTTGTAATTATGATCCCGAAAAATTGTTTAACAAATTATTCCATGATGACATTAAATATTTGTTGAGCATGTCAAATTTATGGAAAAATCGAAAATCACCACAACCATTGAAATGGGGTGAACTCGAAGAACCGGGCACAAGCGAAATTCAAAATGGTACAGGATTGCGTGATCAACAAGTTTGGACATTATTAGAGTGTGGCAAATCATTTGAAGACAGTGTAAAATCTTTACGCGAACGTTTCTCTAAGATAGAGAAAGATGACCATTTAGTTTGGGATAAAGATGATAAGGATGCAATGGATTTTGTGGCATCGTGTGCTAATATACGAGCATATATATTTAGTATTAACAAGAAGAGCCGTTTTGATATTAAATCAATGGCCGGGAACATTATACCAGCAATTGCAACAACAAATGCAATTACTGCTGGTATTGTTATAAATCATGCATTTAAAGTATTATTGGGTAAATTTGAACTTTGCCAGTCGGTTTACATTCGGTTACGTCCAAATCCCAGAAATCAAATTTTTATACCCGAAAAAAAATTAAATCCACCAAATCCAAACTGTGCCGTTTGCTCTTCATGTAAACCGGAAGTTATATTAAAAATTGATACAAAAAACGCATCACTCAAAGATCTCAAGGAAAAAGTATTGATTGAAAATTTAAAAATGAGTACACCTGAAGTACTCTTGGAAGGTAAAGGATTGATCGTTATCTCAGCTGACGATGATGATGATGAACCATCGTTAAATGCAAAACTACAAGATCGTGGTATTTATGACGGTGGAGTTATTCGGATTGATGAATTAGATGAAAATTATGACATCAAAGTTATAATCATACATGAAGATTATTCAAGCGAAACTGATTTTAAATTTGAGATCAAAGTTAATGAAGATCTTTTAGAATTAGCTAAAAATAAAAATAAGGAGAGTATGCCTGAACTCGCAGCTACAAAAGAACCGGAACCAGAAACTTCAGATGCGGCAATGAATGGTGAATCTTCGAATAAGGATGCCACACCAAATGTAGAAGATGATGATGATGATGATGTTTGCATTGTTGAGACCGATGACAGAAGCCCAGATGTTGAAGTGGTCGAAACTACCGATCGATTGGATCATAAACGGAAAATTGATGAAATCGACCAACCAGCTAAATCGAAGAAAATGAAGCTTAGCGTTGATGACGATTGTATGATTGTCGATGATGTTGTGGTGATTGATTAAGCATATATTATGGGTTTATTCAATTAAGGGAATATTTGCGTTTAAAAAGTATGATTTAATTAATTTTATTTGTAAAATCTAAAATACATTAATAAAAATAATTTTTGGTATAAAATTAATAAAATCTGTGTTTCATTCGTTCGAACTTTTGAATTGTAGTTTCGAAATTTTTCATACTATTCTAAATGGTTCTAAACGGTTTTTCGGGTAAACGATTTACTACATGGTACTTGTCGACAACCTAGACCTACATACCTTAGTGTAATTAGATACACATTTTTTTCTAATGATAATAAAAAATAACGTGAATTATTTACTCAATGAATTTATTCTTATTCAGTTTACCCTCTTTTGTGTTTTGAGAAGCTAAATGCATTTTTGTGATTTAGCGGTTTACTCTGAGAGTTTCCCCGCAGCCTTAATTGGTGACTAAAGTGAAAATTCGTGAGGCGAGAGGGGTGTAAACGGAATAACGTCATTTAATACTACTGCAATGAAGCGATCATGTGTAACGGGTCGTATTGTGCTAATGACTGCTTCAACAGCATGAACAAAATGAAAATTTTAAGCGCGACGCTTTGGTCAGATGAATCCACTTTTACGAGTGAGGATGAGGGCGTAATTGATATTTACGTCAAAGGACGGTAAATGAGTTGTTATAATACGAGTTCGATGTTTATGGACGAGGCGACGAAGGAGAAGAATTTTGAACGAGTTCTGTAACGGTCATTTAACGTACGTGTAACATATAACGTTTTATTTCATACTACATGGGACATTAATTCCATTTTTTCAGTTAAAATTAAATTTTAAAGTAAAAAGATGAGTTTGAAATTAAAAAAAAAATAATCCAAATGATTTTCAAATGATCAAGTTACCCTAAGTTTATTTTGTTAGTTTGACTCGTTTTCCGGACTGTGTTTTTCTGTACCGTAATGATTCGTTTTCTGGACTGAAATTAGTCACGTAAACATTGAATTTCTGTATAGTATGAAATAAAAATAAATTGGTAATTAGCAATCGAAGAGGACCTTTCCTAATTGTAAGAATGTTAGAGAATACCACAATTTATTACGAACCAACTCACCGAACTGCTGGAAGAAGTTTGGTTAAATGATAAATGTTTTTAAAGAATGGTCAAACGAAACCGGAATCGGCGTCGTGTTCTATTTCGTACTTCTGAAGGATGAGGCCACGAGCTTCAGTTATGTGTTATGTCTATATTTGATGAAGAACAAATCTGCCGTTTTCGAAAATTTCAACAATTTGTTGCCTAGAGTTAAGAGTGCTACTGGAAGTCATTGTTGCAGTGAAACTGAACTGATCGAACAAACATCTCTTTTCAAAAGCCATTCGAAATTGATTTATCTTGCTTGCACATTTAAAACCAAATGGTTTCGTTTCACCACCACAATTCATTATTTCACAGTGATCTCCGCGAATCGTTGCACCATGCTTGTATGTAACTGAAACATTTATAAAGCTATCTCATTTTATTTTTTCTTCTCTGATTAATTACCGTTTCGGTTGTGCTTTAAATACTCAGGTCTCAGTAATGACCTTCTTCCTTGCAGAAATTGCAGTTTGAATTTTTGTTTAACTCTACAATCGGCGATTTTGACTTCTCACCCATTCCACGGAACTTTGCATGAAAAGCCGCTTCCAATTGTATTAAATTATCCAATGGCCGACCTTCCTTCACATTGCACCACACCGTACAAGATTTGTATACTCCAAGGACATACTGCTGATGATACGAACTATTTTTGTATTGTCGGACAACTTTCACCTTGGTCTTTAATTTCTGCTGGAAGCAATGAGTATTTCGGTGTCGCTATCGATTCGTCCTCGCTCATTTTCAGTGAAAAGTATTCCTCATAGAAAATTTTTATTCTGACCTCACTCTTCGGATTGTGCAAACTTTCAGTTTTATCGTAAATTTACTCCGGAGTCGTACACATTAAAATGTGATTTGCCTAGTTTCCATTAATCGATGCAACTAAAATCGATAACGCCTTGCCATCTTACTGCAACCATTTCTGCATTTCGGCCACTTCAGTTCGCTTAATTTCACTTCAGTCCCCGTTTACCACGTCCGGTTCGACCTTGTGCACGCAAAATCCCTTTGTTTGAAATTTGCCTCATTCAAATGATGATTCAGAAGAATGTATTTCGTTGACTTCGGCAACATTATTTCATAGATATAACAAAAATGTGTACAATTTGATTTCAGTACAATTACTCTTTGTTTTTTATAGTTATGATAACTTTACGTTCTTGGGCAATGCAACCGCGTCCTCGGGTGCTTAACTTCATATACATAGCTTGATTGATATTATAATGGACTACTTATACAGGGTACTCAACATTTAAAGGGACAAATTTCGGGACATGATCGGTTATCAAAAAAACTAAGCTAAAACAGCAAAAAACAGCGAAAAACCAGGTTTACCGTTACCGACAACATAACACAGATAAAAATGGAAAAATTGTATGGTGGTATGGTTGAAAATTTCAAACGCATCAAAAAGCCTATTAATCATTTTTTGTTGTTTTATCTTCATTTTCGAATGAACAGCAAAAAAATGAAAACACCTCTTATTACACCTTATAAGTCCGTTTCCTTATCGAGCATGCGAATGCGATGCATTAAAACATTTGTTTTTGTTTTAATTACGCGCTTAATCATTTGATGTGTTTAGATATTTCAATAAAAGTTTTATTGTCACGCCTAATCAATAATGGGTGCAATATCATCGTGTCACGTATCTATTCTAATTCTGAATAATTCAGTTATGGTGTTTCAAACTTTTACATTCCGTCAACTTTTCATGATAGATATGGCTGATGGTTTTTTGCTGTTTATTTGAAAACGAGCGAAAATGAACAGAAAGTCGTTGATACATTTTTTGTTAGTTGTTAAATTTCCTGCAACCTCATGATGGATTATGGGAATAGTGTCTCCGGTTGTGGGCACAGTTTGGTTTTTGACCCATAATTTTCCTTTGAGTCCATATTATGCGGAGATATGAATATCAATGGAAAGCTAGAGGCATTAGCTAACTGTTTGCTAAAGTAACTACATTGATTCCGTCAACTAGAAAAATTTTACGATCAATTTTGTGAAGTTATCTTTTTTGGCAAAAAAAAAAAAATCGTAACCGGTTATGGGCACCCTTCGAAAATTTGCTGAAAATGGGAATAGTTGAAGGAAAACTCAGCTAATTCGAAAGAATTTCGAGGTTTATTAATTTTAAAGGCCTTCAGTGGCAAAAATAACATAAAAAGGCTTTCTTAAAAATTATTTATCGTCTTTCTCATCTTCCAATGCAGGATTACAATGTTTGCATGTGAAATAGCTGGAACGCATGTCAACATACTTGATGAAATTTGCAGTGGTCAACTTCGATTTCAGGGGCTTCAAACAGATGATGATCATCATCAGATGCTGAAGAGTTCTTTTTTCTAGAGCGTTTGGCCGACAGTTTGGCAGGTGCAGTTACCCTCTTTTTCTTATTCTATTCTATCCTAGGTGTCACCGTAACAATATGTTATGTCGGCATAAACGATGATATCTGACAGTTTTCCGTCAAACAGGCGCTTTAAATGAAAAAAGGGCGCCCACAACCGGTTACATTTAAGTGCCCACAACCGGAAATCACGACTATTCTAGGAGTAACCAAAAAAAATGTGATGCGTCATGATTTTGATATAAATCGATGGGGCATCCCAAATCACTACAAAAATACTGTAGACATATCGATAACACTCAACTGTTTGAGATTATTCACTTTGTTTTATCGCACTTTTAAAACATTGAAAAATTACAATTGCGTTGATTTTTACGGGCTTTTTTTTTAATGTAATTGCAGCAAATGAACAAGATCGTCCATTCACTTCTATATTAGCTAGAAAACTGCGTACTGTCAAAATAAAAGTACGACAACAGTCAGATCAGCGATATTTGCATTCTGTCAAAAGTTATGCAGGGGTGCCCACAACCGGAGAGTGCCCACAACCGGAGAGTCTCCCCTACTAGCGGAGTACCCGGTATTTCCCGGGTAAGTATTATTTTATATTTGTGGATTCACAATCTTGGGCGAAGAAATTTTGTAAAATTCCAATAGTTTTCCAGTTAATTTAATTAATTATTATTATTATTATTAATTTATTTTTATCTATTTAGGTCGCTAAACCGATTTGCTTCGTGGTAGAGAATACTTTCAGTTTTTTATTGGGAGCAAAAATTTGATGATTTGTGCGATTGGCAACGCTTGAGCCACATGACTGTCCTTAAGTTATAAGAAAGATTTTATTATGTCTAGCTGAAATAGGTACCCGGCCAATAAACACTGATTAATGTAAACAGTAGACAATCTTCATTGGTCTCCAAAACTCTCGATTCTCCGAAAATTCTCGAAAACACACTTTTTGATTAAATTTTAATGAACGCTTGCAAAACTTACTATAAACTATATTGTGTGATTTTTCGTTTTCGACTAGTTCGTGGAGGTTACGCGCTGCAGAAACCTGTGAGTTTGTCCTGTTATTTGTTTACTGACATCGTAAGCGCCATTTTCAAGGAAAGCTGTAAATATTTGAACTGAAATAGTAGGTTGTTGCGTATAATTGGTATGTGTGGAATGAGAACCCCCTCTCCTTTAGCTGTCCCGTCTTAATAGTGGCTCTTACGACATTCCTGCCAAATTGAGTGATAAGTAATCTTGTACCATTACACCTGTTTGGCACATCGCTATTGCGCATCAACAAAACCGGTACACCCACTTTTAAATGAATTATATGTGTGAGGGTACGCCGGATATTTCCAGTGAATTGAGAAACTCAACTGGATATGAGTTGCTATCGGCATCATTCATTACCGTAGCCAAGGAAGCGTATTTTGTCCTTTTTTCTCGTATTACATTCAACGATTTTTTTGTTTATTTCAGCAATCGTTTCATTTTAGGGTACTAATATTACTCTTTCACATAACCAATTTTCAGAGGTGGTACATGTTTCCTCCAAATATTTCCAAAACTTTTGCAATGAGTTCCTCATCTGAATTTACAACATTGCAAAAGTCGCTCGTGAATTAGATTTAACCATCAACGTCGGTATCGAATTCACCTGTCTCCTCGGCCTATTTTTAGTAATTTGGCCACATATTCATTGATTCCATGTCATTGAATAGTTGCACTCACATGTTGGTGGTTAAGGGTAATTTCTGTACACTGTGCTGGAGTGGAGATGGAGGGAGGGACTTACAGCAAAAGCTATGTTTTTGGCTTTACAAACTTCAGCCAGCAGTAAATTGAGCAAGAAAGTCTTCTCAGTGCCGCCCAGTGCGTCTAAGAAAAACCGTGCGCCTTCTTCTTCATCAATCTGTTGTAGAACTCTATCGAATACCTGCGGTTGCTCTGAAAAAGTTGCAGTATCATTGCAATCACGACGCCCTGAAGCTCTGGGGTATTATAATCCAGTTCTCCGGTAATTTCGTCAAATGTTTCCCTCGTAGAAATCACTTGTCTTCAATCATACATAATCAGATCCTCATGTAACTAAGGAAATAAATAAATATTAATAATTATAGTTTTGATGTCGTACGCCGCTTAACGCTATTTTAATTTGAAAATCTAGATAAATCCAAAAATCTGAATTAAGAATCTCACCTCTGTAAGATCATAAAACGGAGTACTACGTTGAACACAACTTTGAGATAAGCTTTAAAACCTCCTATAAATCTTATAAAATATCAAAAATAGCGACATAAATCGAACAAACTTAAATAATCTCGATATTCTCAAGAAATTTCGAATATTCTCGAAAATATCGGATTAAATTAGAATTCTAAAATCATCTTGAAAAATTAAAAAATCTAATAAATCTATCTTCTAATGCTTTGCGAAAATGTTGAATAATATTGATAATTTCGAATTACTGCGATACTAAATAAATCTCAAAGTCCCTAATTTCAAGAATTTAACCCAATGCTATGCTTATTGCATTCCAAACTAAACTCCCTCTTCATACAATATTGAAAATATATAAAATGTTGCTTAATAGAGGTAAATAACACTCCAAACAAGCTCGAATAAGCTTATAAACCTCGAAAAATCACTGAAAATATCGAAATACATCTCGAAAAATCCCTATTAATAAAATTCCAATATGCGTAAAATTAAACTTTATTAAAAGAAAAATGTAAAAATATAAAGGGCTGAAATCTTATCAGGTGTTCAGAACTTCGATCTAGAATAATTCAACACCCAAATCGATCCCGGAATAAACCTCTTGAGTCAGCTCAACCGCCATCTCAATCGCAACACAATCCTAAACTCAATCACCAAATTAACCGCCAAACCAACCCTCAAAACAGCCCCCAAATCAACCAAAAACCAACTTTAAAATCAACCCTTAATCTAACTCCAAATCAAACCTTAAATAATCCCCCACCCCAAACTACACGCTTAACCATACAAGCTAACTAAATCCAAAGTCACTTCAACTCAACTTAGCTCGAACTAAATCTCAACTCTCTACCCTTGGCATACGTACCCTCGTACCATCATAACCTTAAACAATCATTCCACCATATCATTATTAAATATTATCATACCTTCATGAGACTATACCATTAAACAATCATACACCCATACCTTCGTACCATAGTAAAGTCGAATCATCTCACCATGATCTATATCTTACCAACAATCCACTATACCGTCATACCATCACACCATCCTACCATAATATTATCGTACTATCAAATCATCATCCCATGGTACCATCATACCGCCAAATAATCCTACCATCATATTTCAGAACTTTATCCAAGAATCATTTTAGAATTCCGTCCATCGCAGAAATCAAATTTCATTAAAATTCGTTAAGGAATATCCAAGTTCCATCCCACTTCGCCATATTCCAGAACTTCGTGTACCAATCATTTAGAATCCCATTTCAGTTGGAAATGCTGAATTTCATCAAAATTGGATAAGATATAGAATTTCAATCAAATTTTTATAAAAAAAAAAATCACAAATCCTCAACTAACCGGCAACTCACTACAACGAACAACTTTTTTGGTTTCGTCGATTTCCATTGTAGTAAGGTTTCTCTATATATCCCAAGTAACAATTTGAGCTCTAAATAAGCTCTATAATCGCTTCTAGAGCTATATTTTAGAGCCTGTAGTATTTTATTATGCTCTATCAGCGCTGCTAGAACTTATATAGAGCTCCTGTCGGACTAAATTTGCTAATTTTAGAGCAACAATTCTCCTCTTGGAAAGTTGTATAATCGTTTATATACCTGCCACAGAAAAGAATGAACAGATATGGAAGTTCCATGTCAAGTATTTACATAGAAATATTCAATCAAAAAAAAGTATTCTTGCTCTAATCTAACCAGTTTAAACAGAGACAATATAATTCAATATTACATATTTCGCTTCTCTTCTTTGTATAAAAAACAAAAAAGAAGAGAAGCGAAACATATTATTGTATTATAGTTTCTCTGTCTTAACTGGTTAGATTAGAGCAGGAATACATTTTTTTGATTGAATATTTCTATGTAAATACTTGACATGGAACTTCCATATCTGTTCATTCTTTTCTGTGTACCTGCTATAACAAAGCTATTAGCTGAATGATAGTTGGATGTTAGAGTTGCATAAAGCATTTATTAAGAAGCACTTTGCTTCAATAATGGTTATCTAAGGATGTTAACTACAGCTATTGGCTTTACAAAATATGAATTTTGACATTCAATTGTTGCGATAAAAAATAAAAAAATAAATTCATCTCACACCGAGCATCATTTAATTCTGATAAAATATTTTTAACAACTTTGATAAAATATTGTTTGATGATGTTATGTAAATCAATATTATTATAAATAATTAATATATAATTATTGTTTAACTTAGATAATATGTAATTTTAGGTGCCGTTTAATTTTTATGGTGAATATAAATAATATAGGGCGAAAAATTTTATTGCTCCTCGATTATATTTTGTATTTACAAGGAAAATAAAAAAAAATTATATGTTTTCGAACCTATTCGCACGTGCTAGTATTTGAATTCTTTGAAAATTCTAGGTTATGTTCAATTAATTTATTTGGCGGAATTCATTTTAACAATTGTAAATTATCTAAAAGTTACAAAGGGTTCTCAGCAAGAATTCAGGTATCGAGATATTTTATACGACTATATCAGTAATTCCTCATTATTGTTTATCGACAACATTTCTTGACTTTATGTCGCTTTTTTTACTCCATTTTTATGAAAACGAAGATGATTACAAATTATGCTAATATAAGGTTACCTGAATTACGTATCCCTTTTATAATGCTATTCGTTTTTTCTTTTAATAAATGGATTCCATACTAAACCATTTATAAAGCAAAATACTAAATATAGAGCACGTAGCTTTAAATCATCATATTATTTCCGCTTATAGCTTTAATAATTATGTATATGATTTAGATTTACAGCTTGGAACTCTATAATACTGAATAATTACGTTTTATTGAAGCAATATTTGTTTTTTTAACTATATAACGGTATATTTTCTTTTTCGTCAAACGTGGTAGTCCTTTTGTCAAAATTAAAATTAAGATGATAAATTAATATTCGTATACCTTTAATAAAAGCTCTAGCTGGTGAATCGCAAATTACAGAACTAATCCTTATATTTACTTTGTGGCTATTTACTAAAATGCCATTTTATAATAGATCTCTACATTCATCAACAAATTGACGTAGGTAGTCTGTTAAGTTGGCCGGCTTTCCTTTGCCACAATAAATTCCAATAACCATTGGCTTGAAATCTTTTATCTCGGAAATATTGAAGAGAATTGGCCAAAATTGCCATTGGGAACTCTTGTAGATCGGTAACCCGTCGATATTAAAATTTAGTGAAATATTCATTGATTGCTCGAGATTATCGTAGAAATATTGTGTTAAGCAGTTCTTTAATCCCTGATGCCAATAGCTTCCATTAGCTACAGGATACAACGATCGATTACTAGGGGTTTCTAAAAAAGTTCGCGGATCTTTAGGGAGTCCTTCATCGGGCAGCTGAGCTTTTCTCAATAAATTTAATAATTTTTTAAGCGCTTGATGTCTTATGTTAAATTCCAGTGCCCATTCTTTAAGTTCTTTTCTTAAATTTATTTTATCGTTTTCAGAATCGACGTCGTCACAAATTAAATCTTGTAATGTACTTGCCTTTTCAATATCAGCAATCTCGGTACCATCCAAATCATCATCTATACTATATCCAGAAATTATTGAACATTGATTATCATAATGCTCCGCTGAGTTCTGAAACACGCTTTCAGAATTTTGGGGATTTGCTGGATTTTTTGGTGGATTAACAATTTGGTTAAAAATTTTCCTATTCCTTTTAATTTGATATCGGTATGTACTGCTAAATTTATATTTTTTCCACGCTTTAGAATTATACATTTTTCAATTTTTTTCTGACTTTTAATAAGGAATTAAATAACTCAATAGTTAATTTAACTAAATTTTTGACAGAAGATGAACAATTTTCCCAATTAAAGCAGTCAACTCTATATAAGATACAAAAACTTATATTAGGTTTAAATTAACATAAAAATAAAGTACCAGCTCTGTTTTAATGTTATTATTTTTTTTAAATGGTGAAAAGCTTTTTATGAACATTAAATTATGTAAAACTGGAGCTAAGTCTTATAACACTTATGGTTTTTATTAAGCTGCATTATAGCTGATATTGCTACTATATTGCTATTGTACAATTAATAGCATTATAATATATAGTGCTCTAATACTAAAGAATTTAAACCTCTATATTTGATTATAGAGTTCCTAAATAAAACTATCTGCTCTATAATTTGTTAGAGCTGGGAATGTCTAAACTGTGTATTATAGAGCAAATAATTTTTTTACTAAAGCACCTAATGTCAATTTTTACTATATTGATGCAACTAGCAAACCAAATGCTATTTTAGAACTGCATTAGAGCAAACAGGAAACTGACAGCTCTAACAATTGTTACTTGGGATAGATTGCTCAAGTGCTTACTAATCCCTAATCCAACCCAACTTAACCCTGATTCAACCAGCAAACGAAACCTAACCCAACCCTCAACACAATATGTCAAATTTCATCAAAATCGGTTAAGGAATAGCCAAGTTCCACCCTACTTAGCCATATTCCAGAACTTTAGCTAACAATTATTTTAGAATCCCATTTCCAACGCAAATGTTAAATTTTACCATAATCGGTTAAGAAATAGCCAACTTCCATTTTACTTGGCCATTTTCAAGAACTAGATCCAAAAATCATCCAATTTCACTCAACTCAGTTAAAAAATAGCCCAAAATTCTGCTCTAATTGGACATATTCCAAAACTTCATCTAAAAATCATTTTAGAATCCCATTTACAATGCACATGTCAAATTTGTCGGTTCCATCATACTTGGCCATATTCCAGAACTTTATCAAAATATTATTTTAGAATTAGATTTCCATTGCAGATGTCAAATTTCATTAAAATCCGTTAAGAAATATCCAAGTTTCGTCCTAATTGGCCAAATTCCAGAACTTCATCTAAAATTAATTTGAGAATCCCATTTCCATTGGAAATACTGAATTTCATCAAAATCACTAAACCCTAATCCAACCCCAACTCAGCTCTAATTCAATCGGCAAACGAAACCCGACTCAACCCTCAACTCAACCGCAAACTCTAAAAGCGACTGAGAAATGTCTTGATTATTATTTCCGTTTCTGTTTAAATGCTAAATAAAAGGCCAAATACAAATATGAAATAATTTCTGCGCGCCACTGTTTTTTTGCATTTTAGGATAAATATTATATGAAAAAGTTGTTCTACGAGGTCACTGGTTAAATAAGTCATTTGTTTTAGACAAAGAAATTCGAGTAAAAAAGAGATAGCCCCTAAAACGGGTGAAACCCTCATTTTCGACCTTTTTTCCATTCCTTTGAGCCCGATTTTTATCATAATTCCACTAGACTATCTCGAATTTTTTGTCTAAAACGAATGAAATAAATGACCAACTATGCGTATCGATAGTTTCCCGTAGAACAACCTTGTCGTTTGATATTATTTCCTAAAATATCGGAGGAAAACAGCATTTTTAGGGACTTCCCCATACGTCTGTGCTTGTGACTCATCGTATTCGTGATCTACGTGAAAAATACATCGATTAAAAAAAAATCTATTAACCAATTTATTCCCGTTTTAAACCATAATTCTGCTGGACTAATCTAAGAAATCGTAGTCCAAACATAGTAGATCGAATTCAAGTTCTCTTCTAAGTGAAGCTGAAACAATTCATTTTTTTTTTTTTTTGGAGATATTTCTGCAATTTCTGTATTACTGGTAAGTGGTAATGCTCTCATAGGGAAAAATGAAGGAACCTTCCTTATTTGTAACCGCGCCTCGCAATGCATGTTTGATTAATAATTTTAGATGATAATCGGACACTGTTTGAGTAAATGTTTCTACAGAAACAAAACCTCACCTTGATTAGCGGAATAAAAATTAGTTCTACAGCAAAGTTAAATTATTTACGTATATTAATTAACAAGAAACGAATCGTTGCGTAATAATTATTCTATACAAGAAGTGAAAACAATTAAATTACAAAATGTATATCAACACAAAGGAACAGAATTATGTACTTTGAATTTAATTTTCAATAAAATTTCTTTAAATGGAGCTAATTAATTGTCTCAAGAAATTAAATTATTTTTTTGGCCGTATGCATTCCATATACAAATTTTGGTAAAGTAATAGTTTTGAATTACATTTTTAATAAAGGCTGCATCAATACCTCACTACATAGTGTGGTTATTTAAATAAAAAACTTTTTATAAGTTCCCTAATTATCGATTTCCGGTTTCAAACAATCCGGGATTTGGAACCCGGACTACATACTGTATTATCGTATTAATATAACTGTTTGTTCCCATACGTATACACTTGTGTAATCAAATGATTAATTAAAATGCGGGTGTTCATCAATTATATGATTTAAAAGTGCAATTACGACAAAACGTAATAAAAAAGAAAATACATTAGTGGTATAAATGGACATGAAAGCACTTTCTTTTTCATTAAGATTAATAGGTATTACATCCATACAACAAAAACTTGTTTTGACTATAACGAAATACAGTCATGTATAATTTTAAAGTCAATATCAAACATTTTTGTTTTGGATAATTAAAATGTTATGACGAATATTTTAAACGATTATTACTTAATGTAGTAATAATAATTGTATGCGAGATTAGGTACCGCTGGTCTTCCAGGCTCATTAACCAGTTAAATCTCTCTCTAATTAATTTGTGTATATTAACTGTTGAATCTGATAACAGCAAAACAGATTGGTTTACGAATATGGCGACATTCTAAAATACGATAAAGAATTCCGTGGAATTCCAAAATTCGCACAACTTTTATACAATATCGTAATTCCGGTACTATTATATTTATTGGTAGCGCGCTGTGGTTAGGTTAATAAACTCTTTTTTTGTATTGTAGAAAGTAGATTTTATGTGTAAAACTATAAATTTACATAAATTTCCTACACCAAATTAAATTTTAGTTTTGCATGATGGAGCGCGACCTATTAAATAAGTTGCATGCGCGCCTACTGCTTTTGTTATTGTCTTATTCGAAGATGTTTTGCGCGGGAAACCCAGGGTTGGTTCTACAGTGGATGCAAAAGATGCGAATGATGGATGATGAATTTTTACGATAACGAAATTTTCATTCGCTAAAATGCAAATTTTGATACGGAACAGTACTATGCAGTGGTGGATTAAGGTCGGTTGGGGCCCCGGGCGCAGAAGAAAAAATTAGGCCCCTTAAAAAAATAGAGAGAGGCAGGAAAATAAAAATACAGGTTCACGTATTTAAGCATCTTGGGTGTTGATTCTCTAAAAAATAAGGTCGCACGTGACAAATAATATTGACACAACTCAAAATTTCAAATTTTTCAGGAGAGCAAAAAAAAAATGCTAATTTCGATTTTAACTACTATCATAGGATATTGCCCATGGGCGTCAAAAAAAGGAGATCAGAAAATCAGGTCATCGCTCGCTTTGTAAAATAAATATGAAAACGCGACTATGTCAGGTTATGAAATCATTAATGAATTATCTGAAAAACTCAATTTTTGAGTTGTGTCACTTTTCTAAGTCATGTGTGATGTGTAAACGTGAAAACTTGTAAAAGTCAAAGCTTACTGTTATGAGTTTGAAATTCTTCAAGAGGATTACCATTAAAATAATATCGAAAAATTGGAACTCATAAAAGAAAGCTTTGATTTTTACAAGTTTCCCAATTACACATTATCTTTAGAGAATCAGGGCACAGTTAGGAAATTCCTCATTTTGTGTAACGAGTGGGATATTTGCGAAACGAGTGAAGCGAAGCGCCCCCGTACAGCTAGTTTTATTACAAACAGTAAATTATTGAATTTTGAGAAAGTCTTTGGATGGTTAAATTCCAAATGAATTTTAAAATTTTTTGGAAATCCAGTAGGCACAAACTGGTATTGAAATGAATATTTCCTCACTAGCTAGCTATGAAATATTCCCCATTTCCTAACTAGTTATGAAAAATATTCCGTTTCACAACCTACTACGATTTTAAAAAGTCGTATATTTGTAACAAAACTGAAAAATAGTAGCAATTAAGTGCTTTTCAAACCAGCTGCGTTGACTTCGGACTTCAAAAAATTTACGTTTTATTTTTAATAATTATCACTTAAAAATAATTTGTTTTATAACAGTTTGAAAACATTTCTATAAAAAGTGACACTGTTAATCAAATAAAACAAAATTACAAAACTTTAAAGTTACAAAACGACTTTACATTTTTAAAGTCCAAAGTCAACGCAGCCGGTATGAAAAGCACTTTATATTTGCATGCGGGGCGAAACGCAGCGTAGCCGAGCAAGTGCAAAGAATGCGTGTCAAAAAACAAAGCCCCTTTAATCCGAATAACGCACGTACTATTTTTTCTCCATCGAAGAAAATACATTGCGTACCCTAATTATAAGTACAAATTACACGCATTTAAAATTTCTAGATTGAAAATTTGATGAAATTTCTAGCTAAGAAGGAGGTCTTAACATTTTTTCGTTTGGGCATTTTACCAAGTTATGACGTGTCAACTACTTTTAATATTGAAACCAGTATTAAAGAACATACATCTTTAAACATGTACATATGTATATTAAATTATTAACCCATTTTTCTTTCATTCTACACACAATGTAAACGCGAAAATTACTTTAGATACTTAGCCATTAGAAAAACTGGAATGTTGGAGTTTTGCGGGCCCCCCCAGAAGTCGGGGCCCCGGGCGCGCGCCCGGTGCGCCCGCCGTTAAATCCGCCAGTGGTACTATGTCCAACCAATTGATTTATAAGGAAGTAAACTAAGAACATTTTACATTTTCATAAATGTATTGCAACAAAATCACAATATAGCGAATTCGGTCCCTTTTTCTTCGTTATAACGAGATTTCACTTTCTTAATTAATTTTGATCAAAGAGCTATTCATACTATCAAAATTCTACTGTGTAAATTCCAAATTTTATAATTTTATTACTGGTTTACAAAATTTTATCATCTACAGCTTTTCTAGAATTAAAGAATCTTCTAACAAATTTTAGAATTTCGTAGCAAAACTTAGTTTTAAAATTATAGTATATTTACTGTGTAACTGTAGATATTATTACTACTTTAGGATCAGGGCCGTTCTTATATATTTAGGCGCCCTGTAGAAGCAAAAAAAAATTTTCCAGTGCAGAATCATCTTTTGTTTTAAAACCAGTACATTCGACACCATGAAATTCTAGAGAAACTGCAAGACATGAAGTTCAAACAGCATTTAGAAAGAGAGGCAATTAATTCCAGAAACGAAAACACCTTAGTGATTTCGACGATCGGAGACGATACAATGAATAAAATGAGAACACCGGATGATTATGAAAATGCGTACTAGCATTGATACCTCTATCAATAGGCGTTGAGATCTGTAATTGTCATACAAACGGCCATTTGGATCGGTCGAATATTTCTACACGTTCCGTGGAAAATTCAATTTTGACGTAGGACTACGTCTTTGTTTTCATTATATATGGGGGGTAAACCAAAATTTCAATGTGATGACGCGCGTCACGGAATTGACGTATTTAAGAAATTTATTTGATTCTAGCAATGTCTCTTGATAAATATAAATATAATGTTTTAAAAACTGTAAAAATCAAATCAAGTTAAATAAGAAATTGTGGATTAAAAAAAACTAAAACAATAAATTATTAACAGTATTTTAATTTCAATTTTAATTAAATAGTGTTGAACTTGATCAAACATGCCGAACGCCATATTGATTTAAAGCTATAAAATAAAAATAAAAAGTTAAAAAAAATTTTATTTTCATTATGTAAAATATTGCGTACCTTTTTTGAATTTATATGCTGTAAAGCCTATGCAGTCCTAGAAAAATGTATAATAGCAAAGATCAGGCCGAAAAACGTTTGGGTTTGCGAATTATGGGACTTCAAAGTTTCCAAGTGACCGGAAACAAATTTGATTTAATCACTCAGCCATTTAAGGCGTCAGTATTTAAAAATAAACTACACACTACACATCAAAACGCATATTTTTTTAAAATGGCTGGATCGATTTTTGAAAAACAACCTTCTTTTGACAGCCTAGTATTTTATCTTTCCAAAGATACCTTTATGATTAAAATCCATACAGTACTTTTCAAATTAAAGCAGTCTTAGCAAAATGCGATGTTTCGGTGAAAACAATTGGCGTGATGCAATCTCCTGTATAATGCCTCGTTGACCGATATTTGTCGTCACTTATGAGTGAGACGTTGACCTGAACAAATCTCTACCAGCTTCATTCATTGTTTCCTTAAAATCATGGATACCACTCCAGAAAAATCCGCACAAGTTGTTGCTTTATTGCAAGAAGGACGCAATCAACAAGAAGTCGCTCGTCAGCTTAACATGAGCCAATCTGCTGTCTCAAGAGTATTCAGAAGGTTTCAGGAAACTGGTACCTTAAATCGAAGACCACAAACCAGCCGGTTTCGGTGTACATCAGAGAGGGACAGATGCCCAAAATTGACAACACGCCACCGCAAACAGCGACTCGAATTTGCTCGCGAACACATCAATTGGAACATCGAGCAATGGACGTCCGTTCTATTTACTGACGAGTGCAGAATATGTCTCCATGGTAGTGATATGAGAGACCGGGTCTACCGGCGTCCAGGAGAGCGATTTTCGCAGTGCTGTTTTGCTGAAACAGTCTCATACGGCGGGGGTTCGTGTATGGTGTGGGCTGGCATATCGTTTGAGGGAAAAACAGATCTTGTTTTCGTACCTGGTGGAGGCCGTGAAGGGGGTCTGACCGCTGAACGATATATCGAGGGGATTCTCTTGGATCATGTAGTGCCCTATGCAGGATATATAGGGAACATTTCATATTGATGCATGACAATGCCCGGTGTCACACAGCTCGAACCACTCGACAGTTCTTGGATGAGGTCGGACTCGAGACGATGAGGTGGCCAGCACTCAGTCCAGACATGAATCCAATTGAGAATTTGTGGGACGAACTAAAACGGAAGGTTCGAGCTAGAAATCCGGTACCATCTAAAATCAGTGACCTGAAGATTGCGTTAGAGGAGGAGTGGGGTGCGATCCCCCAAGTATTTGTCAAAACCTTAATAAGGTCAATGGGGAACCGCATGCGAACCGTTCCCCCCAAGGGGGGCCATACTTATTATTAACCAATAAAATTAATTTTGTTTTGCTTGAGTTTTTTGTTGTAATTTAATTTTAAACACCCCCAATATTTTTTGCTTATTCATCAATTTTGGTTGCGTTTTCATTCAAAATTCATTACAAAAAAAAAATACTAAACCGATTTTCATTAATATAGTGTCATTTTAAAGCAAAAATATCAGGCTTTCAAAAAAATAATGTCTTATGAAAATCGGTTTGACCGTTCTAACAAAAATCGCCCTTATGTGAGTGCTTAAGGTTTTAGTCGATTCAGTTGCTCGGGAGTGTACATATATCTAGTAAGCGTTTATTAATAGCAAGACATTTCTGTGACATTTTATTGACTTTTGTGACATTTTGTGAAATTTCAACGATATATTGATCGATACATTATTTTGTGAATTGCTTATTAAAATCGTGTTTAAAAGTATTATTTCTGAGTAATAAATCTTAACAGCAAATTATTATGGGACGCCATTAGAGTGGAGCAAGTTATGAAGAAAGGCGCTGGGAGATATATAAAATAAAATGGTGTGTGACGAGGAGGTCGGATTCGGTGACAAAAGATAATTAACGTTAATTCTGATTTTGTATTACATATTGTGTTTTATTATTTTGTATTCAGTATTCTCGAATGGTCCACAGTGATCCCAAGCGCTGAGTGAAGAATCATATCGGTTATTTCTGACGTTGCTTACATAGTATTGTGAAACGGCACAAATTTTCAGAAAAAGAAATTTTGAACATTTGGATGCTCACTAGGCGAAGTAATTTAAATTCTTAAGGATTTTCAACAGTATACTAGTGATGTACAACTGGATCTAATTGATCAAAGTTGAAGATGAAAATACGTGCCAGTTCTATGTAACCTAGCAAAGCAAGGGAACCTTTTGAACAGTCAAATTAAAAAAATTATTATAATTATTCTAAGTTGTAGTACCCTGTGAGACATTAACGAAACCTTTTTTTATCGGCAGCAAAGCCCTTTTTAGATGTTAAAAGCACCGGCTTAATTTAACCTAAAAAACGCTTTTATCGATATTCTCGACTTCTACTCCACTTTTTTTGATAAAACAAATTGGAAATTATTCCTCATAAAAAGTACAACTAATCCATATAGTAAATTAGATTATAAGAGTTGTAACGCTATTTAGTTAGGGAAAGAAATTAAATTTTTTCGCAAATTCAGGGGTGGTTTTAAGAATGGCTTGGTTGCCGATAAAAAATGGTTTCTTTATTGTGTATGTTGAGTACTACAACTTATAATAGATTTTATAATTTTTTGAATTTGACAGTACAAAAGGTTCCTTTGTAGGATTATTTGTGAGCCTGTGATTTTGCGGCATGAGAGTAGAAGATTTACATTTTCGTGACCAAGTGTGATATTGGGGCAGAGTTCTCCAAATTTAAGAAAATGCCTTCCCAATATAACAGAAAATATTTCTAAAATATAAATGGTTAGTTTGGTGATCTTTACCGGACGGCTTTTCACTGTAGCATAACGAATTGAGAAAGGTAAAATTTAGTATTGTATAAACAATAAATATATAAAATAATAAAAACTATGTACAACGGGTAACCAACGTTTAGGCTAATACAGCCTAATGCATATATATGGCAGCATTAGACATATAACGGTTTTTTTAATTTGTAATTTCTAAATTTTCGTTTCACTTAAGCTGTACAAATAATGTTTTCTCAATTGTACGTAGTCCTACGTTGATAGGTCGTGTCTCGGATACAAGCTCGTCGCCTTTTTTTGAAAATCAACTGAACTATAGCCCACAAATTCAGAGCCACAAAAATCGAAAATCTGCAAATGTGCTCCGATTTCGATGATTGATACCTCTATCAATAGGAGTTGAGACCTGTAATTGTCATACAAACGGCCATTTGGATCAGTTGAATATTTCTACACGTTTCGTGGAAAATTCAATTTTTGTGAAAATCAACTGAACTATAGCCCACAAATTCAGAGCCACAAAAATCGAAAATCTGCAAATGTGCTCCGATTTTGATGATTGATACGTCTACCAATAGGCGTTGAGACCTGTAATTGTCATAAAAACGGCCATTTGGATCGGTCGAATATTTCTACACGTTTCGTGGAAAATTCAATTTTTTTGAAAATCAACTGAACTATAGCCCACAAATTCAAAGCCACAAAATTCGAAAATCTGCAATTGTGCTCCGATTTCGATGATTGATACGTCTACCAATAGGCGTTGAGACCTGTAATTGTCATACAAACGGCCATTTGGATCGGTCGAATATTTCTACACGTTTCGTGGAAAATTCAATTTTTTTGAAAATCAACTGAACTATAGCCCACAAATTCAAAGCCACAAAATTCGAAAATCTGCAATTGTGCTCCGATTTCGATGATTGATACCTCTACCAATAGGCGTTGAGACCTGTAATTGTCATACAAACGGCCATTTGGATCGGTCGAATATTTCTACACGTTCCGTGGAAAATTCAATTTTTGTGAAAATCAACTGAACTATAGCCCACAAATTCAGAGCCACAAAAATCGAAAATCTGCAAATGTGCTCCGATTTTGATGATTGATACGTCTACCAATAGGCGTTGAGACCTGTAATTGTCATACAAACGGCCATTTGGATCAGTCGAATATTTCTACACGTTTCGTGGAAAATTCAATTTTTGTGAAAATCAACTGAACTATAGCCCACAAATTCAGAGCCACAAAAATCGAAAATCTGCAAATGTGCTCCGATTTCGATGATTGATACCTCTATCAATAGGAGTTGAGACCTGTAATTGTCATACAAACGGCCATTTGGATCAGTTGAATATTTCTACACGTTTCGTGGAAAATTCAATTTTTTTGAAAATCAACTGAACTATAGCCCACAAATTCAGAGCCACAAAAATCGAAAATCTGCAATTGTGCTCCGATTTCGATGATTGATACCTCTACCAATAGGCGTTGAGACCTGTAATTGTCATACAAACGGCCATTTGGATCGGTCGAATATTTCTACACGTTCCGTGGAAAATTCAATTTTTTTGAAAATCAACTGAACTATAGCCCACAAATGTGCTCCGATTTCGATGATTGATACCTCTATCAATAGGAGTTGAGACCTGTAATTGTCATACAAACGGCCATTTGGATCAGTTGAATATTTCTACACGTTTCGTGGAAAATTCAATTTTTTTGAAAATCAACTGAACTATAGCCCACAAATTCAGAGCCACAAATATCGAAAATCTGCAATTGTGCTCCGATTTCGATGATTGATACCTCTATCAATAGGCGTTGAGACCTGTAATTGTCATACAAACGGCCATTTGGATCAGTTGAATATTTCTACACGTTTCGTGGAAAATTCAATTTTTGTGAAAATCAACTGAACTATATAGCCCACAAATTCAGAGCCACAAAAATCGAGAATGTGCTCCGATTTCGATGATTGATACCTCTATCAATAGGAGTTGAGACCTGTAATTGTCATACAAACGGCCATTTGGATCAGTTGAATATTTCTACACGTTTCGTGGAAAATTCAATTTTTTTGAATATCAACTGAACTATAGCCCACAAATTAAAAGCCACAAAATTCGAAAATCTGCAATTGTGCTCCGATTTCGATGATTGATACCTCTACCAATAGGCGTTGAGACCTGTAATTGTCATACAAACGGCCATTTGGATCAGTTGAATATTTCTACACGTTTCGTGGAAAATTCAATTTTTTTGAGCCCACAAATTCAGAGCCACAAATATCGAAAATCTGCAAATGTGCTCCGATTTCGATGATTGATACGTCTACCAATAGGCGTTGAGACCTGTAATTGTCATATAAACGGCCATTTGGATCAGTCGAATATTTCTACACGTTTCGTGGAAAATTCAATTTTTTTCAAAATCAACTGAACTATAGCCCACAAATTCAGAGCCACAAAAATCGAAAATCTGCAAATGTGCTCCGATTTCGATGATTGATACTTCTATCAATAGGCGTTGAGACCTGTAATTGTCATACAAACGGCCATTTGGATCAGTTGAATATTTCTACACGTTCCGTGGAAAATTCAATTTTTGTGAAAATCAACTGAACTATAGCCCACAAATTCAGAGCCACAAAAATCGAAAATCTGCAAATGTGCTCCGATTTCGATGATTGATACCTCTATCAATAGGCGTTGAGACCTGTAATTGTCATATAAACGGCCAGTTGGATCAGTCGAATATTTCTACACGTTTCGTGAAAAATTCAATTTTTTTGAAAATCAACTGAGCTATAGCCCACAAATTCAAAGCCACAAAAATCGAAAATCTGCAAATGTGCTCCGATTTCGATGATTGATACCTCTATCAATAGGAGTTGAGACCTGTAATTGTCATACAAACGGCCATTTGGATCAGTTGAATATTTCTACACGTTTCGTGGAAAATTCAATTTTTTTGAATATCAACTGAACTATAGCCCACAAATTAAAAGCCACAAAATTCGAAAATCTGCAATTGTGCTCCGATTTCGATGATTGATACCTCTACCAATAGGCGTTGAGACCTGTAATTGTCATACAAACGGCCATTTGGATCAGTTGAATATTTCTACACGTTTCGTGGAAAATTCAATTTTTTTGAGCCCACAAATTCAGAGCCACAAATATCGAAAATCTGCAAATGTGCTCCGATTTCGATGATTGATACGTCTACCAATAGGCGTTGAGACCTGTAATTGTCATATAAACGGCCATTTGGATCAGTCGAATATTTCTACACGTTTCGTGGAAAATTCAATTTTTTTCAAAATCAACTGAACTATAGCCCACAAATTCAGAGCCACAAAAATCGAAAATCTGCAAATGTGCTCCGATTTCGATGATTGATACTTCTATCAATAGGCGTTGAGACCTGTAATTGTCATACAAACGGCCATTTGGATCAGTTGAATATTTCTACACGTTCCGTGGAAAATTCAATTTTTGTGAAAATCAACTGAACTATAGCCCACAAATTCAGAGCCACAAAAATCGAAAATCTGCAAATGTGCTCCGATTTCGATGATTGATACCTCTATCAATAGGCGTTGAGACCTGTAATTGTCATATAAACGGCCAGTTGGATCAGTCGAATATTTCTACACGTTTCGTGAAAAATTCAATTTTTTTGAAAATCAACTGAGCTATAGCCCACAAATTCAAAGCCACAAAAATCGAAAATCTGCAAATGTGCTCCGATTTCGATGATTGATACCTCTATCAATAGGAGTTGAGACCTGTAATTGTCATACAAACGGCCATTTGGATCAGTTGAATATTTCTACACGTTTCGTGGAAAATTCAATTTTTTTGAGCCCACAAATTCAGAGCCACAAATATCGAAAATCTGCAAATGTGCTCCGATTTCGATGATTGATACGTCTACCAATAGGCGTTGAGACCTGTAATTGTCATATAAACGGCCATTTGGATCAGTCGAATATTTCTACACGTTCCGTGGAAAATTCAATTTTTGTGAAAATCAACTGAACTATAGCCCACAAATTCAGAGCCACAAAAATCGAAAATCTGCAAATGTGCTCCGATTTCGATGATTGATACCTCTATCAATAGGCGTTGAGACCTGTAATTGTCATATAAACGGCCAGTTGGATCAGTCGAATATTTCTACACGTTTCGTGAAAAATTCAATTTTTTTGAAAATCAACTGAGCTATAGCCCACAAATTCAGAGCCACAAAAATCGAAAATCTGCAAATGTGCTCCGATTTCGATGATTGATACCTCTATCAATAGGCGTTGAGACCTGTAATTGTCATACAAACGACCATTTGGATCAGTTGAATATTTCTACACGTTTCGTGGAAAATTCAATTTTTTTGAGCCCACAAATTCAGAGCCACAAATATCGAAAGCAAATGTGCTCCGATTTCGATGATTGATACGTCTACCAATAGGCGTTGAGACCTGTAATTGTCATATAAACGGCCATTTGGATCAGTCGAATATTTCTACACGTTTCGTGGAAAATTCAATTTTTTTGAAAATCAACTGAACTATAGCCCACAAATTCAGAGCCACAAAAAACGAAAATCTGCAAATGTGCTCCGATTTCGATGATTGATACTTCTATCAATAGGCGTTGAGACCTGTAATTGTCATACAAACGGCCATTTGGATCAGTTGAATATTTCTACACGTTCCGTGGAAAATTCAATTTTTGTGAAAATCAACTGAACTATAGCCCACAAATTCAGAGCCACAAAAATCGAAAATCTGCAAATGTGCTCCGATTTCGATGATTGATACCTCTATCAATAGGCGTTGAGACCTGTAATTGTCATACAAACGGCCATTTGGATCAGTTGAATATTTCTACACGTTTCGTGGAAAATTCAATTTTTGTGAAAATCAACTGAACTATAGCCCACAAATTCAGAGCCACAAAAATCGAGAATGTGCTCCGATTTCGATGATTGATACCTCTATCAATAGGAGTTGAGACCTGTAATTGTCATACAAACGGCCATTTGGATCAGTTGAATATTTCTACACGTTTCGTGGAAAATTCAATTTTTTTGAAAATCAACTGAACTATAGCCCACAAATTCAAAGCCACAAAATTCGAAAATCTGCAATTGTGCTCCGATTTCGATGATTGATACCTCTACCAATAGGCGTTGAGACCTGTAATTGTCATACAAACGGCCATTTGGATCGGTCGAATATTTCTACACGTTCCGTGGAAAATCCAATTTTTTTGAAAATCAACTGAACTATAGCCCACAAATTCAGAGCCACAAATATCGAAAATCTGCAATTGTGCTCCGATTTCGATGATTGATACCTCTATCAATAGGCGTTGAGACCTGTAATTGTCATACAAACGGCCATTTGGATCAGTTGAATATTTCTACACGTTCCGTGGAAAATTCAATTTTTGTGAAAATCAACTGAACTATAGCCCACAAATTCAGAGCCACAAAAATCGAAAATCTGCAAATGTGCTCCGATTTCGATGATTGATACCTCTATCAATAGGCGTTGAGACCTGTAATTGTCATATAAACGGCCAGTTGGATCAGTCGAATATTTCTACACGTTTCGTGGAAAATTCAATTTTTTTGAAAATCAACTGAGCTATAGCCCACAAATTCAAAGCCACAAAAATCGAAAATCTGCAAATGTGCTCCGATTTCGATGATTGATACCTCTATCAATAGGAGTTGAGACCTGTAATTGTCATACAAACGGCCATTTGGATCAGTTGAATATTTCTACACGTTTCGTGGAAAATTCAATTTTTTTGAAAATCAACTGAACTATAGCCCACAAATTCAGAGCCACAAAAATCGAGAATGTGCTCCGATTTCGATGATTGATACCTCTATCAATAGGAGTTGAGACCTGTAATTGTCATACAAACGGCCATTTGGATCAGTTGAATATTTCTACACGTTTCGTGGAAAATTCAATTTTTTTGAGCCCACAAATTCAGAGCCACAAATATCGAAAATCTGCAAATGTGCTCCGATTTCGATGATTGATACGTCTACCAATAGGCGTTGAGACCTGTAATTGTCATATAAACGGCCATTTGGATCAGTCGAATATTTCTACACGTTCCGTGGGAAATTCAATTTTTGTGAAAATCAACTGAACTATAGCCCACAAATTCAGAGCCACAAAAATCGAAAATCTGCAAATGTGCTCCGATTTCGATGATTGATACCTCTATCAATAGGCGTTGAGACCTGTAATTGTCATATAAACGGCCAGTTGGATCAGTCGAATATTTCTACACGTTTCGTGAAAAATTCAATTTTTTTGAAAATCAACTGAGCTATAGCCCACAAATTCAGAGCCACAAAAATCGAAAATCTGCAAATGTGCTCCGATTTCGATGATTGATACCTCTATCAATAGGCGTTGAGACCTGTAATTGTCATACAAACGACCATTTGGATCAGTTGAATATTTCTACACGTTTCGTGGAAAATTCAATTTTTTTGAGCCCACAAATTCAGAGCCACAAATATCGAAAATCTGCAAATGTGCTCCGATTTCGATGATTGATACGTCTACCAATAGGCGTTGAGACCTGTAATTGTCATATAAACGGCCATTTGGATCAGTCGAATATTTCTACACGTTTCGTGGAAAATTCAATTTTTTTGAAAATCAACTGAACTATAGCCCACAAATTCAGAGCCACAAAAAACGAAAATCTGCAAATGTGCTCCGATTTCGATGATTGATACTTCTATCAATAGGCGTTGAGACCTGTAATTGTCATACAAACGGCCATTTGGATCAGTTGAATATTTCTACACGTTCCGTGGAAAATTCAATTTTTGTGAAAATCAACTGAACTATAGCCAACAAATTCAGAGCCACAAAAATCGAAAATCTGCAAATGTGCTCCGATTTCGATGATTGATACCTCTATCAATAGGCGTTGAGACCTGTAATTGTCATACAAACGGCCATTTGGATCGGTCGAATATTTCTACACGTTCCGTGGAAAATTCAATTTTTTTGAAAATCAACTGAACTATAGCCCACAAATTCAGAGCCACAAAAAACGAAAATCTGCAAATGTGCTCCGATTTCGATGATTGATACTTCTATCAATAGGCGTTGAGACCTGTAATTGTCATAAAAACGGCCATTTGGATCGGTCGAATATTTCTACACGTTCCGTGGAAAATTCAATTTTTTTGAAAATCAACTGAACTATAGCCCACAAATTCAGAGCCACAAATATCGAAAATCTGCAAATGTGCTCCGATTTCGATGATTGATTTGATACCTCTATCAATAGGCGTTGAGACCTGTAATTGTCATACAAACGGCCATTTGGATCAGTTGAATATTTCTACACGTTTCGTGGAAAATTCAATTTTTTTGAATATCAACTGAACTATAGCCCACAAATTAAAAGCCACAAAATTCGAAAATCTGCAATTGTGCTCCGATTTCGATGATTGATACCTCTACCAATAGGAGTTGAGACCTGTAATTGTCATACAAACGGCCATTTGGATCAGTTGAATATTTCTACACGTTTCGTGGAAAATTCAATTTTTTTGAAAATCAACTGAACTATAGCCCACAAATTCAGAGCCACAAAAATCGAGAATGTGCTCCGATTTCGATGATTGATACCTCTATCAATAGGAGTTGAGACCTGTAATTGTCATACAAACGGCCATTTGGATCAGTTGAATATTTCTACACGTTTCGTGGAAAATTCAATTTTTTTGAGCCCACAAATTCAGAGCCACAAATATCGAAAATCTGCAAATGTGCTCCGATTTCGATGATTGATACGTCTACCAATAGGCGTTGAGACCTGTAATTGTCATATAAACGGCCATTTGGATCAGTCGAATATTTCTACACGTTCCGTGGAAAATTCAATTTTTGTGAAAATCAACTGAACTATAGCCCACAAATTCAGAGCCACAAAAATCGAAAATCTGCAAATGTGCTCCGATTTCGATGATTGATACCTCTATCAATAGGCGTTGAGACCTGTAATTGTCATATAAACGGCCAGTTGGATCAGTCGAATATTTCTACACGTTTCGTGAAAAATTCAATTTTTTTGAAAATCAACTGAGCTATAGCCCACAAATTCAGAGCCACAAAAATCGAAAATCTGCAAATGTGCTCCGATTTCGATGATTGATACCTCTATCAATAGGCGTTGAGACCTGTAATTGTCATACAAACGACCATTTGGATCAGTTGAATATTTCTACACGTTTCGTGGAAAATTCAATTTTTTTGAGCCCACAAATTCAGAGCCACAAATATCGAAAATCTGCAAATGTGCTCCGATTTCGATGATTGATACGTCTACCAATAGGCGTTGAGACCTGTAATTGTCATATAAACGGCCATTTGGATCAGTCGAATATTTCTACACGTTTCGTGGAAAATTCAATTTTTTTGAAAATCAACTGAACTATAGCCCACAAATTCAGAGCCACAAAAAACGAAAATCTGCAAATGTGCTCCGATTTCGATGATTGATACTTCTATCAATAGGCGTTGAGACCTGTAATTGTCATACAAACGGCCATTTGGATCAGTTGAATATTTCTACACGTTCCGTGGAAAATTCAATTTTTGTGAAAATCAACTGAACTATAGCCCACAAATTCAGAGCCACAAAAATCGAAAATCTGCAAATGTGCTCCGATTTCGATGATTGATACCTCTATCAATAGGCGTTGAGACCTGTAATTGTCATACAAACGGCCATTTGGATCAGTTGAATATTTCTACACGTTTCGTGGAAAATTCAATTTTTGTGAAAATCAACTGAACTATAGCCCACAAATTCAGAGCCACAAAAATCGAGAATGTGCTCCGATTTCGATGATTGATACCTCTATCAATAGGAGTTGAGACCTGTAATTGTCATACAAACGGCCATTTGGATCAGTTGAATATTTCTACACGTTTCGTGGAAAATTCAATTTTTTTGAAAATCAACTGAACTATAGCCCACAAATTCAAAGCCACAAAATTCGAAAATCTGCAATTGTGCTCCGATTTCGATGATTGATACCTCTACCAATAGGCGTTGAGACCTGTAATTGTCATACAAACGGCCATTTGGATCGGTCGAATATTTCTACACGTTCCGTGGAAAATCCAATTTTTTTGAAAATCAACTGAACTATAGCCCACAAATTCAGAGCCACAAATATCGAAAATCTGCAATTGTGCTCCGATTTCGATGATTGATACCTCTATCAATAGGCGTTGAGACCTGTAATTGTCATACAAACGGCCATTTGGATCAGTTGAATATTTCTACACGTTCCGTGGAAAATTCAATTTTTGTGAAAATCAACTGAACTATAGCCCACAAATTCAGAGCCACAAAAATCGAAAATCTGCAAATGTGCTCCGATTTCGATGATCGATACCTCTATCAATAGGCGTTGAGACCTGTAATTGTCATATAAACGGCCAGTTGGATCAGTCGAATATTTCTACACGTTTCGTGGAAAATTCAATTTTTTTGAAAATCAACTGAGCTATAGCCCACAAATTCAAAGCCACAAAAATCGAAAATCTGCAAATGTGCTCCGATTTCGATGATTGATACCTCTATCAATAGGAGTTGAGACCTGTAATTGTCATACAAACGGCCATTTGGATCAGTTGAATATTTCTACACGTTTCGTGGAAAATTCAATTTTTTTGAAAATCAACTGAGCTATAGCCCACAAATTCAGAGCCACAAAAATCGAGAATGTGCTCCGATTTCGATGATTGATACCTCTATCAATAGGAGTTGAGACCTGTAATTGTCATACAAACGGCCATTTGGATCAGATGAATATTTCTACACGTTTCGTGGAAAATTCAATTTTTTTGAAAATCAACTGAACTATAGCCCACAAATTCAAAGCCACAAAATTCGAAAATCTGCAATTGTGCTCCGATTTCGATGATTGATACCTCTACCAATAGGCGTTGAGACCTGTAATTGTCATACAAACGGCCATTTGGATCGGTCGAATATTTCTACACGTTCCGTGGAAAATTCAATTTTTTTGAAAATCAACTGAACTATAGCCCACAAATTCAGAGCCACAAATATCGAAAATCTGCAATTGTGCTCCGATTTCGATGATTGATACCTCTATCAATAGGCGTTGAGACCTGTAATTGTCATACAAACGGCCATTTGGATCAGTCGAATATTTCTACACGTTTCGTGGAAAATTCAATTTTTGTGAAAATCAACTGAACTATAGCCCACAAATTCAGAGCCACAAAAATCGAAAATCTGCAAATGTGCTCCGATTTTGATGATTGATACGTCTACCAATAGGCGTTGAGACCTGTAATTGTCATAAAAACGGCCATTTGGATCGGTCGAATATTTCTACACGTTCCGTGGAAAATTCAATTTTTTTGAAAATCAACTGAACTATAGCCCACAAATTCAGAGCCACAAATATCGAAAATCTGCAAATGTGCTCCGATTTCGATGATTGATTTGATACCTCTATCAATAGGCGTTGAGACCTGTAATTGTCATACAAACGGCCATTTGGATCAGTTGAATATTTCTACACGTTTCGTGGAAAATTCAATTTTTTTGAATATCAACTGAACTATAGCCCACAAATTAAAAGCCACAAAATTCGAAAATCTGCAATTGTGCTCCGATTTCGATGATTGATACCTCTACCAATAGGCGTTGAGACCTGTAATTGTCATACAAACGGCCATTTGGATCAGTTGAATATTTCTACACGTTTCGTGGAAAATTCAATTTTTTTGAGCCCACAAATTCAGAGCCACAAATATCGAAAATCTGCAAATGTGCTCCGATTTCGATGATTGATACGTCTGCCAATAGGCGTTGAGACCTGTAATTGTCATATAAACGGCCATTTGGATCAGTCGAATATTTCTACACGTTTCGTGGAAAATTCAATTTTTTTGAAAATCAACTGAACTATAGCCCACAAATTCAGAGCCACAAAAATCGAAAATCTGCAAATGTGCTCCGATTTCGATGATTGATACTTCTATCAATAGGCGTTGAGACCTGTAATTGTCATACAAACGGCCATTTGGATCAGTTGAATATTTCTACACGTTCCGTGGAAAATTCAATTTTTTTGAAAATCAACTGAACTATAGCCCACAAATTCAGAGCCACAAAAATCGAAAATCTGCAAATGTGCTCCGATTTCGATGATTGATACTTCTATCAATAGGCGTTGAGACCTGTAATTGTCATATATACGGCCATTTGGATCAGTCGAATATTTCTACACGTTTCGTGAAAAATTCAATTTTTTTGAAAATCAACTGAGCTATAGCCCACAAATTCAGAGCCACAAAAATCGAAAATCTGCAAATGTGCTCCGATTTCGATGATTGATACCTCTACCAATAGGCGTTGAGACCTGTAATTGTCATATAAACGGCCATTTGGATCAGTCGAATATTTCTACACGTTTCGTGGAAAATTCAATTTTTGTGAAAATCAACTGAACTATAGCCCACAAATTCAGAGCCACAAAAATCGAAAATCTGCAAATGTGCTCCGATTTCGATGATTGATACCTCTATCAATAGGCGTTGAGACCTGTAATTGTCATATAAACGGCCAGTTGGATCAGTCGAATATTTCTACACGTTTCGTGAAAAATTCAATTTTTTTGAAAATCAACTGAGCTATAGCCCACAAATTCAAAGCCACAAAAATCGAAAATCGGCAAATGTGCTCCGATTTCGATGATTGATACCTCTATCAATAGGAGTTGAGACCTGTAATTGTCATACAAACGGCCATTTGGATCAGTTGAATATTTCTACACGTTTCGTGGAAAATTCAATTTTTTTGAAAATCAACTGAACTATAGCCCACAAATTCAGAGCCACAAAAATCGAAAATCTGCAAATGTGCTCCGATTTCGATGATTGATACTTCTATCAATAGGCGTTGAGACCTGTAATTGTCATACAAACGGCCATTTGGATCAGTTGAATATTTCTACACGTTCCGTGGAAAATTCAATTTTTTTGAAAATCAACTGAACTATAGCCCACAAATTCAGAGCCACAAAAATCGAAAATCTGCAAATGTGCTCCGATTTCGATGATTGATACTTCTATCAATAGGCGTTGAGACCTGTAATTGTCATATATACGGCCATTTGGATCAGTCGAATATTTCTACACGTTTCGTGAAAAATTCAATTTTTTTGAAAATCAACTGAGCTATAGCCCACAAATTCAGAGCCACAAAAATCGAAAATCTGCAAATGTGCTCCGATTTCGATGATTGATACCTCTACCAATAGGCGTTGAGACCTGTAATTGTCATATAAACGGCCATTTGGATCAGTCGAATATTTCTACACGTTTCGTGGAAAATTCAATTTTTGTGAAAATCAACTGAACTATAGCCCACAAATTCAGAGCCACAAAAATCGAAAATCTGCAAATGTGCTCCGATTTCGATGATTGATACCTCTATCAATAGGCGTTGAGACCTGTAATTGTCATATAAACGGCCAGTTGGATCAGTCGAATATTTCTACACGTTTCGTGAAAAATTCAATTTTTTTGAAAATCAACTGAGCTATAGCCCACAAATTCAAAGCCACAAAAATCGAAAATCGGCAAATGTGCTCCGATTTCGATGATTGATACCTCTATCAATAGGAGTTGAGACCTGTAATTGTCATACAAACGGCCATTTGGATCAGTTGAATATTTCTACACGTTTCGTGGAAAATTCAATTTTTTTGAAAATCAACTGAACTATAGCCCACAAATTCAGAGCCACAAAAATCGAAAATCTGCAAATGTGCTCCGATTTCGATGATTGATACTTCTATCAACAGGCGTTGAGACCTGTAATTGTCATATATACGGCCATTTGGATCAGTCGAATATTTCTACACGTTTCGTGAAAAATTCAATTTTTTTGAAAATCAACTGAGCTATAGCCCACAAATTCAGAGCCACAAAAATCGAAAATCTGCAAATGTGCTCCGATTTCGATGATTGATACCTCTACCAATAGGCGTTGAGACCTGTAATTGTCATACAAACGGCCATTTGGATCAGTTGAATATTTCTACACGTTTCGTGGAAAATTCAATTTTTTTGAGCCCACAAATTCAGAGCCACAAATATCGAAAATCTGCAAATGTGCTCCGATTTCGATGATTGATACGTCTGCCAATAGGCGTTGAGACCTGTAATTGTCATATAAACGGCCATTTGGATCAGTCGAATATTTCTACACGTTTCGTGGAAAATTCAATTTTTTTGAAAATCAACTGAACTATAGCCCACAAATTCAGAGCCACAAAAATCGAAAATCTGCAAATGTGCTTCGATTTCGATGATTGATACTTCTATCAATAGGCGTTGAGACCTGTAATTGTCATACAAACGGCCATTTGGATCAGTTGAATATTTCTACACGTTCCGTGGAAAATTCAATTTTTGTGAAAATCAACTGAACTATAGCCCACAAATTCAGAGCCACAAAAATCGAAAATCTGCAAATGTGCTCCGATTTCGATGATTGATACCTCTATCAATAGGCGTTGAGACCTGTAATTGTCATACAAACGGCCATTTGGATCAGTTGAATATTTCTACACGTTTCGTGGAAAATTCAATTTTTGTGAAAATCAACTGAACTATAGCCCACAAATTCAGAGCCACAAAAATCGAGAATGTGCTCCGATTTCGATGATTGATACCTCTATCAATAGGAGTTGAGACCTGTAATTGTCATACAAACGGCCATTTGGATCAGTTGAATATTTCTACACGTTTCGTGGAAAATTCAATTTTTTTGAAAATCAACTGAACTATAGCCCACAAATTCAAAGCCACAAAATTCGAAAATCTGCAATTGTGCTCCGATTTCGATGATTGATACCTCTACCAATAGGCGTTGAGACCTGTAATTGTCATACAAACGGCCATTTGGATCGGTCGAATATTTCTACACGTTCCGTGGAAAATCCAATTTTTTTGAAAATCAACTGAACTATAGCCCACAAATTCAGAGCCACAAATATCGAAAATCTGCAATTGTGCTCCGATTTCGATGATTGATACCTCTATCAATAGGCGTTGAGACCTGTAATTGTCATACAAACGGCCATTTGGATCAGTTGAATATTTCTACACGTTCCGTGGAAAATTCAATTTTTGTGAAAATCAACTGAACTATAGCCCACAAATTCAGAGCCACAAAAATCGAAAATCTGCAAATGTGCTCCGATTTCGATGATTGATACCTCTATCAATAGGCGTTGAGACCTGTAATTGTCATATAAACGGCCAGTTGGATCAGTCGAATATTTCTACACGTTTCGTGGAAAATTCAATTTTTTTGAAAATCAACTGAGCTATAGCCCACAAATTCAAAGCCACAAAAATCCAAAATCTGCAAATGTGCTCCGATTTCGATGATTGATACCTCTATCAATAGGAGTTGAGACCTGTAATTGTCATACAAACGGCCATTTGGATCAGTTGAATATTTCTACACGTTTCGTGGAAAATTCAATTTTTTTGAAAATCAACTGAACTATAGCCCACAAATTCAGAGCCACAAAAATCGAGAATGTGCTCCGATTTCGATGATTGATACCTCTATCAATAGGAGTTGAGACCTGTAATTGTCATACAAACGGCCATTTGGATCAGATGAATATTTCTACACGTTTCGTGGAAAATTCAATTTTTTTGAAAATCAACTGAACTATAGCCCACAAATTCAAAGCCACAAAATTCGAAAATCTGCAATTGTGCTCCGATTTCGATGATTGATACCTCTACCAATAGGCGTTGAGACCTGTAATTGTCATACAAACGGCCATTTGGATCGGTCGAATATTTCTACACGTTCCGTGGAAAATTCAATTTTTTTGAAAATCAACTGAACTATAGCCCACAAATTCAGAGCCACAAATATCGAAAATCTGCAATTGTGCTCCGATTTCGATGATTGATACCTCTATCAATAGGCGTTGAGACCTGTAATTGTCATACAAACGGCCATTTGGATCAGTCGAATATTTCTACACGTTTCGTGGAAAATTCAATTTTTGTGAAAATCAACTGAACTATAGCCCACAAATTCAGAGCCACAAAAATCGAAAATCTGCAAATGTGCTCCGATTTTGATGATTGATACGTCTACCAATAGGCGTTGAGACCTGTAATTGTCATAAAAACGGCCATTTGGATCGGTCGAATATTTCTACACGTTCCGTGGAAAATTCAATTTTTTTGAAAATCAACTGAACTATAGCCCACAAATTCAGAGCCACAAATATCGAAAATCTGCAAATGTGCTCCGATTTCGATGATTGATTTGATACCTCTATCAATAGGCGTTGAGACCTGTAATTGTCATACAAACGGCCATTTGGATCAGTTGAATATTTCTACACGTTTCGTGGAAAATTCAATTTTTTTGAATATCAACTGAACTATAGCCCACAAATTAAAAGCCACAAAATTCGAAAATCTGCAATTGTGCTCCGATTTCGATGATTGATACCTCTACCAATAGGCGTTGAGACCTGTAATTGTCATACAAACGGCCATTTGGATCAGTTGAATATTTCTACACGTTCCGTGGAAAATTCAATTTTTTTGAAAATCAACTGAACTATAGCCCACAAATTCAGAGCCACAAATATCGAAAATCTGCAAATGTGCTCCGATTTCGATGATTGATTTGATACCTCTATCAATAGGCGTTGAGACCTGTAATTGTCATACAAACGGCCATTTGGATCAGTTGAATATTTCTACACGTTTCGTGGAAAATTCAATTTTTTTGAATATCAACTGAACTATAGCCCACAAATTAAAAGCCACAAAATTCGAAAATCTGCAATTGTGCTCCGATTTCGATGATTGATACCTCTACCAATAGGCGTTGAGACCTGTAATTGTCATAAAAACGGCCATTTGGATCGGTCGAATATTTCTACACGTTTCGTGGAAAATTCAATTTTTGTGAAAATCAACTGAACTATAGCCCACAAATTCAGAGCCACAAAAATCGAAAATCTGCAAATGTGCTCCGATTTCGATGATTGATTTGATACCTCTATCAATAGGCGTTGAGACCTGTAATTGTCATACAAACGACCATTTGGATCAGTTGAATATTTCTACACGTTTCGTGGAAAATTCAATTTTTTTGAATATCAACTGAACTATAGCCCACAAATTAAAAGCCACAAAATTCGAAAATCTGCAATTGTGCTCCGATTTCGATGATTGATACCTCTACCAATAGGCGTTGAGACCTGTAATTGTCATAAAAACGGCCATTTGGATCGGTCGAATATTTCTACACGTTTCGTGGAAAATTCAATTTTTGTGAAAATCAACTGAACTATAGCCCACAAATTCAGAGCCACAAAAATCGAAAATCTGCAAATGTGCTCCGATTTTGATGATTGATACGTCTACCAATAGGCGTTGAGACCTGTAATTGTCATAAAAACGGCCATTTGGATCGGTCGAATATTTCTACACGTTCCGTGGAAAATTCAATTTTTTTGAAAATCAACTGAACTATAGCCCACAAATTCAGAGCCACAAATATCGAAAATCTGCAAATGTGCTCCGATTTCGATGATTGATTTGATACCTCTATCAATAGGCGTTGAGACCTGTAATTGTCATACAAACGGCCATTTGGATCAGTTGAATATTTCTACACGTTTCGTGGAAAATTCAATTTTTTTGAATATCAACTGAACTATAGCCCACAAATTAAAAGCCACAAAATTCGAAAATCTGCAATTGTGCTCCGATTTCGATGATTGATACCTCTACCAATAGGCGTTGAGACCTGTAATTGTCATACAAACGGCCATTTGGATCAGTTGAATATTTCTACACGTTCCGTGGAAAATTCAATTTTTTTGAAAATCAACTGAACTATAGCCCACAAATTCAGAGCCACAAATATCGAAAATCTGCAAATGTGCTCCGATTTCGATGATTGATTTGATACCTCTATCAATAGGCGTTGAGACCTGTAATTGTCATACAAACGGCCATTTGGATCAGTTGAATATTTCTACACGTTTCGTGGAAAATTCAATTTTTTTGAATATCAACTGAACTATAGCCCACAAATTAAAAGCCACAAAATTCGAAAATCTGCAATTGTGCTCCGATTTCGATGATTGATACCTCTACCAATAGGCGTTGAGACCTGTAATTGTCATAAAAACGGCCATTTGGATCGGTCGAATATTTCTACACGTTTCGTGGAAAATTCAATTTTTGTGAAAATCAACTGAACTATAGCCCACAAATTCAGAGCCACAAATATCGAAAATCTGCAAATGTGCTCCGATTTCGATGATTGATTTGATACCTCTATCAATAGGCGTTGAGACCTGTAATTGTCATACAAACGGCCATTTGGATCAGTTGAATATTTCTACACGTTTCGTGGAAAATTCAATTTTTTTGAATATCAACTGAACTATAGCCCACAAATTAAAAGCCACAAAATTCGAAAATCTGCAATTGTGCTCCGATTTCGATGATTGATACCTCTACCAATAGGCGTTGAGACCTGTAATTGTCATACAAACGGCCATTTGGATCAGTTGAATATTTCTACACGTTCCGTGGAAAATTCAATTTTTTTGAAAATCAACTGAACTATAGCCCACAAATTCAGAGCCACAAATATCGAAAATCTGCAAATGTGCTCCGATTTCGATGATTGATTTGATACCTCTATCAATAGGCGTTGAGACCTGTAATTGTCATACAAACGGCCATTTGGATCAGTTGAATATTTCTACACGTTTCGTGGAAAATTCAATTTTTTTGAATATCAACTGAACTATAGCCCACAAATTAAAAGCCACAAAATTCGAAAATCTGCAATTGTGCTCCGATTTTGATTATTGATACGTCTACCAATAGGCGTTGAGACCTGTAATTGTCATAAAAACGGCCATTTGGATCGGTCGAATATTTCTACACGTTCCGTGGAAAATTCAATTTTTTTGAAAATCAACTGAACTATAGCCCACAAATTCAGAGCCACAAATATCGAAAATCTGCAAATGTGCTCCGATTTCGATGATTGATTTGATACCTCTATCAATAGGCGTTGAGACCTGTAATTGTCATACAAACGGCCATTTGGATCAGTTGAATATTTCTACACGTTTCGTGGAAAATTCAATTTTTTTGAATATCAACTGAACTATAGCCCACAAATTAAAAGCCACAAAATTCGAAAATCTGCAATTGTGCTCCGATTTCGATGATTGATACCTCTACCAATAGGCGTTGAGACCTGTAATTGTCATACAAACGGCCATTTGGATCAGTTGAATATTTCTACACGTTTCGTGGAAAATTCAATTTTTTTGAGCCCACAAATTCAGAGCCACAAATATCGAAAATCTGCAAATGTGCTCCGATTTCGATGATTGATACGTCTGCCAATAGGCGTTGAGACCTGTAATTGTCATATAAACGGCCATTTGGATCAGTCGAATATTTCTACACGTTTCGTGGAAAATTCAATTTTTTTGAAAATCAACTGAACTATAGCCCACAAATTCAGAGCCACAAAAATCGAAAATCTGCAAATGTGCTCCGATTTCGATGATTGATACTTCTATCAATAGGCGTTGAGACCTGTAATTGTCATACAAACGGCCATTTGGATCAGTTGAATATTTCTACACGTTCCGTGGAAAATTCAATTTTTGTGAAAATCAACTGAACTATAGCCCACAAATTCAGAGCCACAAAAATCGAAAATCTGCAAATGTGCTCCGATTTCGATGATTGATACCTCTATCAATAGGCGTTGAGACCTGTAATTGTCATACAAACGGCCAGTTGGATCAGTCGAATATTTCTACACGTTTCGTGAAAAATTCAATTTTTTTGAAAATCAACTGAGCTATAGCCCACAAATTCAAAGCCACAAAAATCGAAAATCGGCAAATGTGCTCCGATTTCGATGATTGATACCTCTATCAATAGGAGTTGAGACCTGTAATTGTCATACAAACGGCCATTTAGATCAGTTGAATATTTCTACACGTTCCGTGGAAAATTCAATTTTTTTGAAAATCAACTGAACTATAGCCCACAAATTCAGAGCCACAAAAATCGAAAATCTGCAAATGTGCTCCGATTTCGATGATTGATACTTCTATCAATAGGCGTTGAGACCTGTAATTGTCATACAAACGGCCATTTGGATCAGTTGAATATTTCTACACGTTCCGTGGAAAATTCAATTTTTTTGAAAATCAACTGAACTATAGCCCACAAATTCAGAGCCACAAAAATCGAAAATCTGCAAATGTGCTCCGATTTCGATGATTGATACTTCTATCAATAGGCGTTGAGACCTGTAATTGTCATATATACGGCCATTTGGATCAGTCGAATATTTCTACACGTTTCGTGAAAAATTCAATTTTTTTGAAAATCAACTGAGCTATAGCCCACAAATTCAGAGCCACAAAAATCGAAAATCTGCAAATGTGCTCCGATTTCGATGATTGATACCTCTACCAATAGGCGTTGAGACCTGTAATTGTCATACAAACGGCCATTTGGATCAGTTGAATATTTCTACACGTTTCGTGGAAAATTCAATTTTTTTGAGCCCACAAATTCAGAGCCACAAATATCGAAAATCTGCAAATGTGCTCCGATTTCGATGATTGATACGTCTGCCAATAGGCGTTGAGACCTGTAATTGTCATATAAACGGCCATTTGGATCAGTCGAATATTTCTACACGTTTCGTGGAAAATTCAATTTTTTTGAAAATCAACTGAGCTATAGCCCACAAATTCAAAGCCACAAAAATCGAAAATCTGCAAATGTGCTCCGATTTCGATGATTGATACCTCTATCAATAGGAGTTGAGACCTGTAATTGTCATACAAACGGCCATTTGGATCAGTTGAATATTTCTACACGTTTCGTGGAAAATTCAATTTTTTTGAAAATCAACTGAACTATAGCCCACAAATTCAGAGCCACAAAAATCGAAAATCTGCAAATGTGCTCCGATTTCGATGATTGATACTTCTATCAATAGGCGTTGAGACCTGTAATTGTCATACAAACGGCCATTTGGATCAGTTGAATATTTCTACACGTTCCGTGGAAAATTCAATTTTTTTGAAAATCAACTGAACTATAGCCCACAAATTCAGAGCCACAAAAATCGAAAATCTGCAAATGTGCTCCGATTTCGATGATTGATACTTCTATCAATAGGCGTTGAGACCTGTAATTGTCATACAAACGGCCATTTGGATCAGTTGAATATTTCTACACGTTCCGTGGAAAATTCAATTTTTGTGAAAATCAACTGAACTATAGCCCACAAATTCAGAGCCACAAAAATCGAAAATCTGCAAATGTGCTCCGATTTCGATGATTGATACCTCTATCAATAGGCGTTGAGACCTGTAATTGTCATACAAACGGCCATTTGGATCAGTTGAATATTTCTACACGTTTCGTGGAAAATTCAATTTTTGTGAAAATCAACTGAACTATAGCCCACAAATTCAGAGCCACAAAAATCGAGAATGTGCTCCGATTTCGATGATTGATACCTCTATCAATAGGAGTTGAGACCTGTAATTGTCATACAAACGGCCATTTGGATCAGTTGAATATTTCTACACGTTTCGTGGAAAATTCAATTTTTTTGAAAATCAACTGAACTATAGCCCACAAATTCAAAGCCACAAAATTCGAAAATCTGCAATTGTGCTCCGATTTCGATGATTGATACCTCTACCAATAGGCGTTGAGACCTGTAATTGTCATACAAACGGCCATTTGGATCGGTCGAATATTTCTACACGTTCCGTGGAAAATCCAATTTTTTTGAAAATCAACTGAACTATAGCCCACAAATTCAGAGCCACAAATATCGAAAATCTGCAATTGTGCTCCGATTTCGATGATTGATACCTCTATCAATAGGCGTTGAGACCTGTAATTGTCATACAAACGGCCATTTGGATCAGTTGAATATTTCTACACGTTCCGTGGAAAATTCAATTTTTGTGAAAATCAACTGAACTATAGCCCACAAATTCAGAGCCACAAAAATCGAAAATCTGCAAATGTGCTCCGATTTCGATGATTGATACCTCTATCAATAGGCGTTGAGACCTGTAATTGTCATATAAACGGCCAGTTGGATCAGTCGAATATTTCTACACGTTTCGTGAAAAATTCAATTTTTTTGAAAATCAACTGAGCTATAGCCCACAAATTCAAAGCCACAAAAATCGAAAATCTGCAAATGTGCTCCGATTTCGATGATTGATACCTCTATCAATAGGAGTTGAGACCTGTAATTGTCATACAAACGGCCATTTGGATCAGTTGAATATTTCTACACGTTTCGTGGAAAATTCAATTTTTTTGAGCCCACAAATTCAGAGCCACAAATATCGAAAATCTGCAAATGTGCTCCGATTTCGATGATTGATACGTCTACCAATAGGCGTTGAGACCTGTAATTGTCATATAAACGGCCATTTGGATCAGTCGAATATTTCTACACGTTCCGTGGAAAATTCAATTTTTGTGAAAATCAACTGAACTATAGCCCACAAATTCAGAGCCACAAAAATCGAAAATCTGCAAATGTGCTCCGATTTCGATGATTGATACCTCTATCAATAGGCGTTGAGACCTGTAATTGTCATACAAACGACCATTTGGATCAGTTGAATATTTCTACACGTTTCGTGGAAAATTCAATTTTTTTGAGCCCACAAATTCAGAGCCACAAATATCGAAAATCTGCAAATGTGCTCCGATTTCGATGATTGATACGTCTACCAATAGGCGTTGAGACCTGTAATTGTCATATAAACGGCCATTTGGATCAGTCGAATATTTCTACACGTTTCGTGGAAAATTCAATTTTTTTGAAAATCAACTGAACTATAGCCCACAAATTCAGAGCCACAAAAAACGAAAATCTGCAAATGTGCTCCGATTTCGATGATTGATACTTCTATCAATAGGCGTTGAGACCTGTAATTGTCATACAAACGGCCATTTGGATCAGTTGAATATTTCTACACGTTCCGTGGAAAATTCAATTTTTGTGAAAATCAACTGAACTATAGCCCACAAATTCAGAGCCACAAAAATCGAAAATCTGCAAATGTGCTCCGATTTCGATGATTGATACCTCTATCAATAGGCGTTGAGACCTGTAATTGTCATACAAACGGCCATTTGGATCAGTTGAATATTTCTACACGTTTCGTGGAAAATTCAATTTTTGTGAAAATCAACTGAACTATAGCCCACAAATTCAAAGCCACAAAATTCGAAAATCTGCAATTGTGCTCCGATTTCGATGATTGATACCTCTACCAATAGGCGTTGAGACCTGTAATTGTCATACAAACGGCCATTTGGATCGGTCGAATATTTCTACACGTTCCGTGGAAAATCCAATTTTTTTGAAAATCAACTGAACTATAGCCCACAAATTCAGAGCCACAAATATCGAAAATCTGCAATTGTGCTCCGATTTCGATGATTGATACCTCTATCAATAGGCGTTGAGACCTGTAATTGTCATACAAACGGCCATTTGGATCAGTTGAATATTTCTACACGTTCCGTGGAAAATTCAATTTTTGTGAAAATCAACTGAACTATAGCCCACAAATTCAGAGCCACAAAAATCGAAAATCTGCAAATGTGCTCCGATTTCGATGATTGATACCTCTATCAATAGGCGTTGAGACCTGTAATTGTCATATAAACGGCCAGTTGGATCAGTCGAATATTTCTACACGTTTCGTGGAAAATTCAATTTTTTTGAAAATCAACTGAGCTATAGCCCACAAATTCAAAGCCACAAAAATCGAAAATCTGCAAATGTGCTCCGATTTCGATGATTGATACCTCTATCAATAGGAGTTGAGACCTGTAATTGTCATACAAACGGCCATTTGGATCAGATGAATATTTCTACACGTTTCGTGGAAAATTCAATTTTTTTGAAAATCAACTGAACTATAGCCCACAAATTCAGAGCCACAAAAATCGAGAATGTGCTCCGATTTCGATGATTGATACCTCTATCAATAGGAGTTGAGACCTGTAATTGTCATACAAACGGCCATTTGGATCAGATGAATATTTCTACACGTTTCGTGGAAAATTCAATTTTTTTGAAAATCAACTGAACTATAGCCCACAAATTCAAAGCCACAAAATTCGAAAATCTGCAATTGTGCTCCGATTTCGATGATTGATACCTCTACCAATAGGCGTTGAGACCTGTAATTGTCATACAAACGGCCATTTGGATCGGTCGAATATTTCTACACGTTCCGTGGAAAATTCAATTTTTTTGAAAATCAACTGAACTATAGCCCACAAATTCAGAGCCACAAATATCGAAAATCTGCAAATGTGCTCCGATTTCGATGATTGATTTGATACCTCTATCAATAGGAGTTGAGACCTGTAATTGTCATACAAACGGCCATTTGGATCAGTTGAATATTTCTACACGTTTCGTGGAAAATTCAATTTTTTTGAAAATCAACTGAACTATAGCCCACAAATTCAGAGCCACAAAAATCGAGAATGTGCTCCGATTTCGATGATTGATACCTCTATCAATAGGAGTTGAGACCTGTAATTGTCATACAAACGGCCATTTGGATCAGATGAATATTTCTACACGTTTCGTGGAAAATTCAATTTTTTTGAAAATCAACTGAACTATAGCCCACAAATTCAAAGCCACAAAATTCGAAAATCTGCAATTGTGCTCCGATTTCGATGATTGATACCTCTACCAATAGGCGTTGAGACCTGTAATTGTCATACAAACGGCCATTTGGATCGGTCGAATATTTCTACACGTTCCGTGGAAAATTCAATTTTTTTGAAAATCAACTGAACTATAGCCCACAAATTCAGAGCCACAAATATCGAAAATCTGCAAATGTGCTCCGATTTCGATGATTGATTTGATACCTCTATCAATAGGCGTTGAGACCTGTAATTGTCATACAAACGGCCATTTGGATCAGTTGAATATTTCTACACGTTTCGTGGAAAATTCAATTTTTTTGAATATCAACTGAACTATAGCCCACAAATTAAAAGCCACAAAATTCGAAAATCTGCAATTGTGCTCCGATTTCGATGATTGATACCTCTACCAATAGGCGTTGAGACCTGTAATTGTCATACAAACGGCCATTTGGATCGGTCGAATATTTCTACACGTTCCGTGGAAAATTCAATTTTTTTGAAAATCAACTGAACTATAGCCCACAAATTCAGAGCCACAAATATCGAAAATCTGCAAATGTGCTCCGATTTCGATGATTGATTTGATACCTCTATCAATAGGCGTTGAGACCTGTAATTGTCATACAAACGGCCATTTGGATCAGTTGAATATTTCTACACGTTTCGTGGAAAATTCAATTTTTTTGAAAATCAACTGAACTATAGCCCACAAATTCAGAGCCACAAAAATCGAGAATGTGCTCCGATTTCGATGATTGATACCTCTATCAATAGGAGTTGAGACCTGTAATTGTCATACAAACGGCCATTTGGATCAGTTGAATATTTCTACACGTTTCGTGGAAAATTCAATTTTTTTGAATATCAACTGAACTATAGCCCACAAATTAAAAGCCACAAAATTCGAAAATCTGCAATTGTGCTCCGATTTCGATGATTGATACCTCTACCAATAGGCGTTGAGACCTGTAATTGTCATACAAACGGCCATTTGGATCAGTTGAATATTTCTACACGTTCCGTGGAAAATTCAATTTTTTTGAAAATCAACTGAACTATAGCCCACAAATTCAGAGCCACAAATATCGAAAATCTGCAAATGTGCTCCGATTTCGATGATTGATTTGATACCTCTATCAATAGGCGTTGAGACCTGTAATTGTCATACAAACGGCCATTTGGATCAGTTGAATATTTCTACACGTTTCGTGGAAAATTCAATTTTTTTGAATATCAACTGAACTATAGCCCACAAATTAAAAGCCACAAAATTCGAAAATCTGCAATTGTGCTCCGATTTCGATGATTGATACCTCTACCAATAGGCGTTGAGACCTGTAATTGTCATACAAACGGCCATTTGGATCGGTCGAATATTTCTACACGTTTCGTGGAAAATTCAATTTTTGTGAAAATCAACTGAACTATAGCCCACAAATTCAGAGCCACAAAAATCGAAAATCTGCAAATGTGCTCCGATTTTGATGATTGATACGTCTACCAATAGGCGTTGAGACCTGTAATTGTCATAAAAACGGCCATTTGGATCAGTTGAATATTTCTACACGTTTCGTGGAAAATTCAATTTTTTTGAATATCAACTGAACTATAGCCCACAAATTAAAAGCCACAAAATTCGAAAATCTGCAATTGTGCTCCGATTTCGATGATTGATACCTCTACCAATAGGCGTTGAGACCTGTAATTGTCATACAAACGGCCATTTGGATCGGTCGAATATTTCTACACGTTCCGTGGAAAATTCAATTTTTTTGAAAATCAACTGAACTATAGCCCACAAATTCAGAGCCACAAATATCGAAAATCTGCAAATGTGCTCCGATTTCGATGATTGATTTGATACCTCTATCAATAGGCGTTGAGACCTGTAATTGTCATACAAACGGCCATTTGGATCAGTTGAATATTTCTACACGTTTCGTGGAAAATTCAATTTTTTTGAATATCAACTGAACTATAGCCCACAAATTAAAAGCCACAAAATTCGAAAATCTGCAATTGTGCTCCGATTTCGATGATTGATACCTCTACCAATAGGCGTTGAGACCTGTAATTGTCATACAAACGGCCATTTGGATCAGTTGAATATTTCTACACGTTTCGTGGAAAATTCAATTTTTTTGAGCCCACAAATTCAGAGCCACAAATATCGAAAATCTGCAAATGTGCTCCGATTTCGATGATTGATACGTCTGCCAATAGGCGTTGAGACCTGTAATTGTCATATAAACGGCCATTTGGATCAGTCGAATATTTCTACACGTTTCGTGGAAAATTCAATTTTTTTGAAAATCAACTGAACTATAGCCCACAAATTCAGAGCCACAAAAATCGAAAATCTGCAAATGTGCTCCGATTTCGATGATTGATACTTCTATCAATAGGCGTTGAGACCTGTAATTGTCATACAAACGGCCATTTGGATCAGTTGAATATTTCTACACGTTCCGTGGAAAATTCAATTTTTGTGAAAATCAACTGAACTATAGCCCACAAATTCAGAGCCACAAATATCGAAAATCTGCAAATGTGCTCCGATTTCGATGATTGATTTGATACCTCTATCAATAGGCGTTGAGACCTGTAATTGTCATACAAACGGCCATTTGGATCAGTTGAATATTTCTACACGTTTCGTGGAAAATTCAATTTTTTTGAATATCAACTGAACTATAGCCCACAAATTAAAAGCCACAAAATTCGAAAATCTGCAATTGTGCTCCGATTTTGATTATTGATACGTCTACCAATAGGCGTTGAGACCTGTAATTGTCATAAAAACGGCCATTTGGATCGGTCGAATATTTCTACACGTTCCGTGGAAAATTCAATTTTTTTGAAAATCAACTGAACTATAGCCCACAAATTCAGAGCCACAAATATCGAAAATCTGCAAATGTGCTCCGATTTCGATGATTGATTTGATACCTCTATCAATAGGCGTTGAGACCTGTAATTGTCATACAAACGGCCATTTGGATCAGTTGAATATTTCTACACGTTTCGTGGAAAATTCAATTTTTTTGAATATCAACTGAACTATAGCCCACAAATTAAAAGCCACAAAATTCGAAAATCTGCAATTGTGCTCCGATTTCGATGATTGATACCTCTACCAATAGGCGTTGAGACCTGTAATTGTCATACAAACGGCCATTTGGATCAGTTGAATATTTCTACACGTTTCGTGGAAAATTCAATTTTTTTGAGCCCACAAATTCAGAGCCACAAATATCGAAAATCTGCAAATGTGCTCCGATTTCGATGATTGATACGTCTGCCAATAGGCGTTGAGACCTGTAATTGTCATATAAACGGCCATTTGGATCAGTCGAATATTTCTACACGTTTCGTGGAAAATTCAATTTTTTTGAAAATCAACTGAACTATAGCCCACAAATTCAGAGCCACAAAAATCGAAAATCTGCAAATGTGCTCCGATTTCGATGATTGATACTTCTATCAATAGGCGTTGAGACCTGTAATTGTCATACAAACGGCCATTTGGATCAGTTGAATATTTCTACACGTTCCGTGGAAAATTCAATTTTTGTGAAAATCAACTGAACTATAGCCCACAAATTCAGAGCCACAAAAATCGAAAATCTGCAAATGTGCTCCGATTTCGATGATTGATACCTCTATCAATAGGCGTTGAGACCTGTAATTGTCATATAAACGGCCAGTTGGATCAGTCGAATATTTCTACACGTTTCGTGAAAAATTCAATTTTTTTGAAAATCAACTGAGCTATAGCCCACAAATTCAAAGCCACAAAAATCGAAAATCGGCAAATGTGCTCCGATTTCGATGATTGATACCTCTATCAATAGGAGTTGAGACCTGTAATTGTCATACAAACGGCCATTTGGATCAGTTGAATATTTCTACACGTTTCGTGGAAAATTCAATTTTTTTGAAAATCAACTGAACTATAGCCCACAAATTCAGAGCCACAAAAATCGAAAATCTGCAAATGTGCTCCGATTTCGATGATTGATACTTCTATCAATAGGCGTTGAGACCTGTAATTGTCATACAAACGGCCATTTGGATCAGTTGAATATTTCTACACGTTCCGTGGAAAATTCAATTTTTTTGAAAATCAACTGAACTATAGCCCACAAATTCAGAGCCACAAAAATCGAAAATCTGCAAATGTGCTCCGATTTCGATGATTGATACTTCTATCAATAGGCGTTGAGACCTGTAATTGTCATATATACGGCCATTTGGATCAGTCGAATATTTCTACACGTTTCGTGAAAAATTCAATTTTTTTGAAAATCAACTGAGCTATAGCCCACAAATTCAGAGCCACAAAAATCGAAAATCTGCAAATGTGCTCCGATTTCGATGATTGATACCTCTACCAATAGGCGTTGAGACCTGTAATTGTCATACAAACGGCCATTTGGATCAGTTGAATATTTCTACACGTTTCGTGGAAAATTCAATTTTTTTGAGCCCACAAATTCAGAGCCACAAATATCGAAAATCTGCAAATGTGCTCCGATTTCGATGATTGATACGTCTGCCAATAGGCGTTGAGACCTGTAATTGTCATATAAACGGCCATTTGGATCAGTCGAATATTTCTACACGTTTCGTGGAAAATTCAATTTTTTTGAAAATCAACTGAACTATAGCCCACAAATTCAGAGCCACAAAAATCGAAAATCTGCAAATGTGCTCCGATTTCGATGATTGATACTTCTATCAATAGGCGTTGAGACCTGTAATTGTCATACAAACGGCCATTTGGATCAGTTGAATATTTCTACACGTTCCGTGGAAAATTCAATTTTTGTGAAAATCAACTGAACTATAGCCCACAAATTCAGAGCCACAAAAATCGAAAATCTGCAAATGTGCTCCGATTTCGATGATTGATACCTCTATCAATAGGCGTTGAGACCTGTAATTGTCATATAAACGGCCAGTTGGATCAGTCGAATATTTCTACACGTTTCGTGAAAAATTCAATTTTTTTGAAAATCAACTGAGCTATAGCCCACAAATTCAGAGCCACAAATATCGAAAATCTGCAAATGTGCTCCGATTTCGATGATTGATACGTCTGCCAATAGGCGTTGAGACCTGTAATTGTCATATAAACGGCCATTTGGATCAGTCGAATATTTCTACACGTTTCGTGGAAAATTCAATTTTTTTGAAAATCAACTGAGCTATAGCCCACAAATTCAAAGCCACAAAAATCGAAAATCTGCAAATGTGCTCCGATTTCGATGATTGATACCTCTATCAATAGGAGTTGAGACCTGTAATTGTCATACAAACGGCCATTTGGATCAGTTGAATATTTCTACACGTTTCGTGGAAAATTCAATTTTTTTGAAAATCAACTGAACTATAGCCCACAAATTCAGAGCCACAAAAATCGAAAATCTGCAAATGTGCTCCGATTTCGATGATTGATACTTCTATCAATAGGCGTTGAGACCTGTAATTGTCATACAAACGGCCATTTGGATCAGTTGAATATTTCTACACGTTCCGTGGAAAATTCAATTTTTTTGAAAATCAACTGAACTATAGCCCACAAATTCAGAGCCACAAAAATCGAAAATCTGCAAATGTGCTCCGATTTCGATGATTGATACTTCTATCAATAGGCGTTGAGACCTGTAATTGTCATACAAACGGCCATTTGGATCAGTTGAATATTTCTACACGTTCCGTGGAAAATTCAATTTTTGTGAAAATCAACTGAACTATAGCCCACAAATTCAGAGCCACAAAAATCGAAAATCTGCAAATGTGCTCCGATTTCGATGATTGATACCTCTATCAATAGGCGTTGAGACCTGTAATTGTCATACAAACGGCCATTTGGATCAGTTGAATATTTCTACACGTTTCGTGGAAAATTCAATTTTTGTGAAAATCAACTGAACTATAGCCCACAAATTCAGAGCCACAAAAATCGAGAATGTGCTCCGATTTCGATGATTGATACCTCTATCAATAGGAGTTGAGACCTGTAATTGTCATACAAACGGCCATTTGGATCAGTTGAATATTTCTACACGTTTCGTGGAAAATTCAATTTTTTTGAAAATCAACTGAACTATAGCCCACAAATTCAAAGCCACAAAATTCGAAAATCTGCAATTGTGCTCCGATTTCGATGATTGATACCTCTACCAATAGGCGTTGAGACCTGTAATTGTCATACAAACGGCCATTTGGATCGGTCGAATATTTCTACACGTTCCGTGGAAAATCCAATTTTTTTGAAAATCAACTGAACTATAGCCCACAAATTCAGAGCCACAAATATCGAAAATCTGCAATTGTGCTCCGATTTCGATGATTGATACCTCTATCAATAGGCGTTGAGACCTGTAATTGTCATACAAACGGCCATTTGGATCAGTTGAATATTTCTACACGTTCCGTGGAAAATTCAATTTTTGTGAAAATCAACTGAACTATAGCCCACAAATTCAGAGCCACAAAAATCGAAAATCTGCAAATGTGCTCCGATTTCGATGATTGATACCTCTATCAATAGGCGTTGAGACCTGTAATTGTCATATAAACGGCCAGTTGGATCAGTCGAATATTTCTACACGTTTCGTGAAAAATTCAATTTTTTTGAAAATCAACTGAGCTATAGCCCACAAATTCAAAGCCACAAAAATCGAAAATCTGCAAATGTGCTCCGATTTCGATGATTGATACCTCTATCAATAGGAGTTGAGACCTGTAATTGTCATACAAACGGCCATTTGGATCAGTTGAATATTTCTACACGTTTCGTGGAAAATTCAATTTTTTTGAGCCCACAAATTCAGAGCCACAAATATCGAAAATCTGCAAATGTGCTCCGATTTCGATGATTGATACGTCTACCAATAGGCGTTGAGACCTGTAATTGTCATATAAACGGCCATTTGGATCAGTCGAATATTTCTACACGTTCCGTGGAAAATTCAATTTTTGTGAAAATCAACTGAACTATAGCCCACAAATTCAGAGCCACAAAAATCGAAAATCTGCAAATGTGCTCCGATTTCGATGATTGATACCTCTATCAATAGGCGTTGAGACCTGTAATTGTCATACAAACGACCATTTGGATCAGTTGAATATTTCTACACGTTTCGTGGAAAATTCAATTTTTTTGAGCCCACAAATTCAGAGCCACAAATATCGAAAATCTGCAAATGTGCTCCGATTTCGATGATTGATACGTCTACCAATAGGCGTTGAGACCTGTAATTGTCATATAAACGGCCATTTGGATCAGTCGAATATTTCTACACGTTTCGTGGAAAATTCAATTTTTTTGAAAATCAACTGAACTATAGCCCACAAATTCAGAGCCACAAAAAACGAAAATCTGCAAATGTGCTCCGATTTCGATGATTGATACTTCTATCAATAGGCGTTGAGACCTGTAATTGTCATACAAACGGCCATTTGGATCAGTTGAATATTTCTACACGTTCCGTGGAAAATTCAATTTTTGTGAGAATCAACTGAACTATAGCCCACAAATTCAGAGCCACAAAAATCGAAAATCTGCAAATGTGCTCCGATTTCGATGATTGATACCTCTATCAATAGGCGTTGAGACCTGTAATTGTCATACAAACGGCCATTTGGATCAGTTGAATATTTCTACACGTTTCGTGGAAAATTCAATTTTTGTGAAAATCAACTGAACTATAGCCCACAAATTCAAAGCCACAAAATTCGAAAATCTGCAATTGTGCTCCGATTTCGATGATTGATACCTCTACCAATAGGCGTTGAGACCTGTAATTGTCATACAAACGGCCATTTGGATCGGTCGAATATTTCTACACGTTCCGTGGAAAATCCAATTTTTTTGAAAATCAACTGAACTATAGCCCACAAATTCAGAGCCACAAATATCGAAAATCTGCAATTGTGCTCCGATTTCGATGATTGATACCTCTATCAATAGGCGTTGAGACCTGTAATTGTCATACAAACGGCCATTTGGATCAGTTGAATATTTCTACACGTTCCGTGGAAAATTCAATTTTTGTGAAAATCAACTGAACTATAGCCCACAAATTCAGAGCCACAAAAATCGAAAATCTGCAAATGTGCTCCGATTTCGATGATTGATACCTCTATCAATAGGCGTTGAGACCTGTAATTGTCATATAAACGGCCAGTTGGATCAGTCGAATATTTCTACACGTTTCGTGGAAAATTCAATTTTTTTGAAAATCAACTGAGCTATAGCCCACAAATTCAAAGCCACAAAAATCGAAAATCTGCAAATGTGCTCCGATTTCGATGATTGATACCTCTATCAATAGGAGTTGAGACCTGTAATTGTCATACAAACGGCCATTTGGATCAGATGAATATTTCTACACGTTTCGTGGAAAATTCAATTTTTTTGAAAATCAACTGAACTATAGCCCACAAATTCAGAGCCACAAAAATCGAGAATGTGCTCCGATTTCGATGATTGATACCTCTATCAATAGGAGTTGAGACCTGTAATTGTCATACAAACGGCCATTTGGATCAGATGAATATTTCTACACGTTTCGTGGAAAATTCAATTTTTTTGAAAATCAACTGAACTATAGCCCACAAATTCAAAGCCACAAAATTCGAAAATCTGCAATTGTGCTCCGATTTCGATGATTGATACCTCTACCAATAGGCGTTGAGACCTGTAATTGTCATACAAACGGCCATTTGGATCGGTCGAATATTTCTACACGTTCCGTGGAAAATTCAATTTTTTTGAAAATCAACTGAACTATAGCCCACAAATTCAGAGCCACAAATATCGAAAATCTGCAAATGTGCTCCGATTTCGATGATTGATTTGATACCTCTATCAATAGGAGTTGAGACCTGTAATTGTCATACAAACGGCCATTTGGATCAGTTGAATATTTCTACACGTTTCGTGGAAAATTCAATTTTTTTGAAAATCAACTGAACTATAGCCCACAAATTCAGAGCCACAAAAATCGAGAATGTGCTCCGATTTCGATGATTGATACCTCTATCAATAGGAGTTGAGACCTGTAATTGTCATACAAACGGCCATTTGGATCAGATGAATATTTCTACACGTTTCGTGGAAAATTCAATTTTTTTGAAAATCAACTGAACTATAGCCCACAAATTCAAAGCCACAAAATTCGAAAATCTGCAATTGTGCTCCGATTTCGATGATTGATACCTCTACCAATAGGCGTTGAGACCTGTAATTGTCATACAAACGGCCATTTGGATCGGTCGAATATTTCTACACGTTCCGTGGAAAATTCAATTTTTTTGAAAATCAACTGAACTATAGCCCACAAATTCAGAGCCACAAATATCGAAAATCTGCAAATGTGCTCCGATTTCGATGATTGATTTGATACCTCTATCAATAGGCGTTGAGACCTGTAATTGTCATACAAACGGCCATTTGGATCAGTTGAATATTTCTACACGTTTCGTGGAAAATTCAATTTTTTTGAATATCAACTGAACTATAGCCCACAAATTAAAAGCCACAAAATTCGAAAATCTGCAATTGTGCTCCGATTTCGATGATTGATACCTCTACCAATAGGCGTTGAGACCTGTAATTGTCATACAAACGGCCATTTGGATCGGTCGAATATTTCTACACGTTCCGTGGAAAATTCAATTTTTTTGAAAATCAACTGAACTATAGCCCACAAATTCAGAGCCACAAATATCGAAAATCTGCAAATGTGCTCCGATTTCGATGATTGATTTGATACCTCTATCAATAGGCGTTGAGACCTGTAATTGTCATACAAACGGCCATTTGGATCAGTTGAATATTTCTACACGTTTCGTGGAAAATTCAATTTTTTTGAAAATCAACTGAACTATAGCCCACAAATTCAGAGCCACAAAAATCGAGAATGTGCTCCGATTTCGATGATTGATACCTCTATCAATAGGAGTTGAGACCTGTAATTGTCATACAAACGGCCATTTGGATCAGATGAATATTTCTACACGTTTCGTGGAAAATTCAATTTTTTTGAAAATCAACTGAACTATAGCCCACAAATTCAAAGCCACAAAATTCGAAAATCTGCAATTGTGCTCCGATTTCGATGATTGATACCTCTACCAATAGGCGTTGAGACCTGTAATTGTCATACAAACGGCCATTTGGATCGGTCGAATATTTCTACACGTTCCGTGGAAAATTCAATTTGTTTGAAAATCAACTGAACTATAGCCCACAAATTCAGAGCCACAAATATCGAAAATCTGCAAATGTGCTCCGATTTCGATGATTGATTTGATACCTCTATCAATAGGCGTTGAGACCTGTAATTGTCATACAAACGGCCATTTGGATCAGTTGAATATTTCTACACGTTTCGTGGAAAATTCAATTTTTTTGAATATCAACTGAACTATAGCCCACAAATTAAAAGCCACAAAATTCGAAAATCTGCAATTGTGCTCCGATTTCGATGATTGATACCTCTACCAATAGGCGTTGAGACCTGTAATTGTCATACAAACGGCCATTTGGATCAGTTGAATATTTCTACACGTTCCGTGGAAAATTCAATTTTTTTGAAAATCAACTGAACTATAGCCCACAAATTCAGAGCCACAAATATCGAAAATCTGCAAATGTGCTCCGATTTCGATGATTGATTTGATACCTCTATCAATAGGCGTTGAGACCTGTAATTGTCATACAAACGGCCATTTGGATCAGTTGAATATTTCTACACGTTTCGTGGAAAATTCAATTTTTTTGAATATCAACTGAACTATAGCCCACAAATTAAAAGCCACAAAATTCGAAAATCTGCAATTGTGCTCCGATTTCGATGATTGATACCTCTACCAATAGGCGTTGAGACCTGTAATTGTCATACAAACGGCCATTTGGATCGGTCGAATATTTCTACACGTTCCGTGGAAAATTCAATTTTTTTGAAAATCAACTGAACTATAGCCCACAAATTCAGAGCCACAAATATCGAAAATCTGCAAATGTGCTCCGATTTCGATGATTGATTTGATACCTCTATCAATAGGCGTTGAGACCTGTAATTGTCATACAAACGGCCATTTGGATCAGTTGAATATTTCTACACGTTTCGTGGAAAATTCAATTTTTTTGAAAATCAACTGAACTATAGCCCACAAATTCAGAGCCACAAAAATCGAGAATGTGCTCCGATTTCGATGATTGATACCTCTATCAATAGGAGTTGAGACCTGTAATTGTCATACAAACGGCCATTTGGATCAGATGAATATTTCTACACGTTTCGTGGAAAATTCAATTTTTTTGAAAATCAACTGAACTATAGCCCACAAATTCAAAGCCACAAAATTCGAAAATCTGCAATTGTGCTCCGATTTCGATGATTGATACCTCTACCAATAGGCGTTGAGACCTGTAATTGTCATACAAACGGCCATTTGGATCGGTCGAATATTTCTACACGTTCCGTGGAAAATTCAATTTGTTTGAAAATCAACTGAACTATAGCCCACAAATTCAGAGCCACAAATATCGAAAATCTGCAAATGTGCTCCGATTTCGATGATTGATTTGATACCTCTATCAATAGGCGTTGAGACCTGTAATTGTCATACAAACGGCCATTTGGATCAGTTGAATATTTCTACACGTTTCGTGGAAAATTCAATTTTTTTGAATATCAACTGAACTATAGCCCACAAATTAAAAGCCACAAAATTCGAAAATCTGCAATTGTGCTCCGATTTCGATGATTGATACCTCTACCAATAGGCGTTGAGACCTGTAATTGTCATACAAACGGCCATTTGGATCAGTTGAATATTTCTACACGTTTCGTGGAAAATTCAATTTTTTTGAATATCAACTGAACTATAGCCCACAAATTAAAAGCCACAAAATTCGAAAATCTGCAATTGTGCTCCGATTTCGATGATTGATACCTCTACCAATAGGCGTTGAGACCTGTAATTGTCATACAAACGGCCATTTGGATCGGTCGAATATTTCTACACGTTTCGTGGAAAATTCAATTTTTGTGAAAATCAACTGAACTATAGCCCACAAATTCAGAGCCACAAAAATCGAAAATCTGCAAATGTGCTCCGATTTTGATGATTGATACGTCTACCAATAGGCGTTGAGACCTGTAATTGTCATAAAAACGGCCATTTGGATCAGTTGAATATTTCTACACGTTTCGTGGAAAATTCAATTTTTTTGAATATCAACTGAACTATAGCCCACAAATTAAAAGCCACAAAATTCGAAAATCTGCAATTGTGCTCCGATTTCGATGATTGATACCTCTACCAATAGGCGTTGAGACCTGTAATTGTCATACAAACGGCCATTTGGATCGGTCGAATATTTCTACACGTTCCGTGGAAAATTCAATTTTTTTGAAAATCAACTGAACTATAGCCCACAAATTCAGAGCCACAAATATCGAAAATCTGCAAATGTGCTCCGATTTCGATGATTGATTTGATACCTCTATCAATAGGCGTTGAGACCTGTAATTGTCATACAAACGGCCATTTGGATCAGTTGAATATTTCTACACGTTTCGTGGAAAATTCAATTTTTTTGAATATCAACTGAACTATAGCCCACAAATTAAAAGCCACAAAATTCGAAAATCTGCAATTGTGCTCCGATTTCGATGATTGATACCTCTACCAATAGGCGTTGAGACCTGTAATTGTCATACAAACGGCCATTTGGATCAGTTGAATATTTCTACACGTTTCGTGGAAAATTCAATTTTTTTGAGCCCACAAATTCAGAGCCACAAATATCGAAAATCTGCAAATGTGCTCCGATTTCGATGATTGATACGTCTGCCAATAGGCGTTGAGACCTGTAATTGTCATATAAACGGCCATTTGGATCAGTCGAATATTTCTACACGTTTCGTGGAAAATTCAATTTTTTTGAAAATCAACTGAAGTATAGCCCACAAATTCAGAGCCACAAAAATCGAAAATCTGCAAATGTGCTCCGATTTCGATGATTGATACTTCTATCAATAGGCGTTGAGACCTGTAATTGTCATACAAACGGCCATTTGGATCAGTTGAATATTTCTACACGTTCCGTGGAAAATTCAATTTTTGTGAAAATCAACTGAACTATAGCCCACAAATTCAGAGCCACAAAAATCGAAAATCTGCAAATGTGCTCCGATTTCGATGATTGATACCTCTATCAATAGGCGTTGAGACCTGTAATTGTCATATAAACGGCCAGTTGGATCAGTCGAATATTTCTACACGTTTCGTGAAAAATTCAATTTTTTTGAAAATCAACTGAGCTATAGCCCACAAATTCAAAGCCACAAAAATCGAAAATCTGCAAATGTGCTCCGATTTCGATGATTGATACCTCTATCAATAGGAGTTGAGACCTGTAATTGTCATACAAACGGCCATTTGGATCAGTTGAATATTTCTACACGTTTCGTGGAAAATTCAATTTTTTTGAAAATCAACTGAACTATAGCCCACAAATTCAGAGCCACAAAAATCGAAAATCTGCAAATGTGCTCCGATTTCGATGATTGATACTTCTATCAATAGGCGTTGAGACCTGTAATTGTCATACAAACGGCCATTTGGATCAGTTGAATATTTCTACACGTTCCGTGGAAAATTCAATTTTTTTGAAAATCAACTGAACTATAGCCCACAAATTCAGAGCCACAAAAATCGAAAATCTGCAAATGTGCTCCGATTTCGATGATTGATACTTCTATCAATAGGCGTTGAGACCTGTAATTGTCATATAAACGGCCATTTGGATCAGTCGAATATTTCTACACGTTTCGTGAAAAATTCTATTTTTTTGAAAATCAACTGAACTATAGCCCACAAATTCAGAGCCACAAAAATCGAAAATCTGCAAATGTGCTCCGATTTCGATGATTGATACTTCTATCAATAGGCGTTGAGACCTGTAATTGTCATACAAACGGCCATTTGGATCAGTTGAATATTTCTACACGTTCCGTGGAAAATTCAATTTTTTTGAAAATCAACTGAACTATAGCCCACAAATTCAGAGCCACAAAAATCGAAAATCTGCAAATGTGCTCCGATTTCGATGATTGATACCTCTACCAATAGGCGTTGAGACCTGTAATTGTCATACAAACGGCCATTTGGATCAGTTGAATATTTCTACACGTTTCGTGGAAAATTCAATTTTTTTGAGCCCACAAATTCAGAGCCACAAATATCGAAAATCTGCAAATGTGCTCCGATTTCGATGATTGATACGTCTGCCAATAGGCGTTGAGACCTGTAATTGTCATATAAACGGCCATTTGGATCAGTCGAATATTTCTACACGTTTCGTGGAAAATTCAATTTTTTTGAAAATCAACTGAACTATAGCCCACAAATTCAGAGCCACAAAAATCGAAAATCTGCAAATGTGCTCCGATTTCGATGATTGATACTTCTATCAATAGGCGTTGAGACCTGTAATTGTCATACAAACGGCCATTTGGATCAGTTGAATATTTCTACACGTTCCGTGGAAAATTCAATTTTTGTGAAAATCAACTGAACTATAGCCCACAAATTCAGAGCCACAAAAATCGAAAATCTGCAAATGTGCTCCGATTTCGATGATTGATACCTCTATCAATAGGCGTTGAGACCTGTAATTGTCATATAAACGGCCAGTTGGATCAGTCGAATATTTCTACACGTTTCGTGAAAAATTCAATTTTTTTGAAAATCAACTGAGCTATAGCCCACAAATTCAAAGCCACAAAAATCGAAAATCTGCAAATGGGCTCCGATTTCGATGATTGATACCTCTATCAATAGGAGTTGAGACCTGTAATTGTCATACAAACGGCCATTTGGATCAGTTGAATATTTCTACACGTTTCGTGGAAAATTCAATTTTTTTGAAAATCAACTGAACTATAGCCCACAAATTCAGAGCCACAAAAATCGAAAATCTGCAAATGTGCTCCGATTTCGATGATTGATACTTCTATCAATAGGCGTTGAGACCTGTAATTGTCATACAAACGGCCATTTGGATCAGTTGAATATTTCTACACGTTCCGTGGAAAATTCAATTTTTTTGAAAATCAACTGAACTATAGCCCACAAATTCAGAGCCACAAAAATCGAAAATCTGCAAATGTGCTCCGATTTCGATGATTGATACTTCTATCAATAGGAGTTGAGACCTGTAATTGTCATACAAACGGCCATTTGGATCAGTTGAATATTTCTACACGTTCCGTGGAAAATTCAATTTTTGTGAAAATCAACTGAACTATAGCCCACAAATTCAGAGCCACAAAAATCGAAAATCTGCAAATGTGCTCCGATTTTGATGATTGATACGTCTACCAATAGGCGTTGAGACCTGTAATTGTCATACAAACGGCCATTTGGATCAGTCGAATATTTCTACACGTTTCGTGGAAAATTCAATTTTTGTGAAAATCAACTGAACTATAGCCCACAAATTCAGAGCCACAAAAATCGAAAATCTGCAAATGTGCTCCGATTTTGATGATTGATACGTCTACCAATAGGCGTTGAGACCTGTAATTGTCATAAAAACGGCCATTTGGATCGGTCGAATATTTCTACACGTTCCGTGGAAAATTCAATTTTTTTGAAAATCAACTGAACTATAGCCCACAAATTCAGAGCCACAAATATCGAAAATCTGCAAATGTGCTCCGATTTCGATGATTGATTTGATACCTCTATCAATAGGCGTTGAGACCTGTAATTGTCATACAAACGGCCATTTGGATCAGTTGAATATTTCTACACGTTTCGTGGAAAATTCAATTTTTTTGAATATCAACTGAACTATAGCCCACAAATTAAAAGCCACAAAATTCGAAAATCTGCAATTGTGCTCCGATTTCGATGATTGATACCTCTACCAATAGGCGTTGAGACCTGTAATTGTCATACAAACGGCCATTTGGATCAGTTGAATATTTCTACACGTTTCGTGGAAAATTCAATTTTTTTGAGCCCACAAATTCAGAGCCACAAATATCGAAAATCTGCAAATGTGCTCCGATTTCGATGATTGATACGTCTGCCAATAGGCGTTGAGACCTGTAATTGTCATATAAACGGCCATTTGGATCAGTCGAATATTTCTACACGTTTCGTGGAAAATTCAATTTTTTTGAAAATCAACTGAACTATAGCCCACAAATTCAGAGCCACAAAAATCGAAAATCTGCAAATGTGCTCCGATTTCGATGATTGATACTTCTATCAATAGGCGTTGAGGCCTGTAATTGTCATACAAACGGCCATTTGGATCAGTTGAATATTTCTACACGTTCCGTGGAAAATTCAATTTTTGTGAAAATCAACTGAACTATAGCCCACAAATTCAGAGCCACAAAAATCGAAAATCTGCAAATGTGCTCCGATTTCGATGATTGATACCTCTATCAATAGGCGTTGAGACCTGTAATTGTCATATAAACGGCCAGTTGGATCAGTCGAATATTTCTACACGTTTCGTGAAAAATTCAATTTTTTTGAAAATCAACTGAGCTATAGCCCACAAATTCAAAGCCACAAAAATCGAAAATCTGCAAATGTGCTCCGATTTCGATGATTGATACCTCTATCAATAGGCGTTGAGACCTGTAATTGTCATACAAACGGCCATTTGGATCAGTTGAATATTTCTACACGTTTCGTGGAAAATTCAATTTTTTTGAAAATCAACTGAACTATAGCCCACAAATTCAGAGCCACAAAAATCGAAAATCTGCAAATGTGCTCCGATTTCGATGATTGATACTTCTATCAATAGGCGTTGAGACCTGTAATTGTCATACAAACGGCCATTTGGATCAGTTGAATATTTCTACACGTTCCGTGGAAAATTCAATTTTTGTGAAAATCAACTGAACTATAGCCCACAAATTCAGAGCCACAAAAATCGAAAATCTGCAAATGTGCTCCGATATCGATGATTGATACCTCTATCAATAGGCGTTGAGACCTGTAATTGTCATATAAACGGCCATTTGGATCAGTCGAATATTTCTACACGTTTCGTGAAAAATTCAATTTTTTTGAAAATCAACTGAACTATAGCCCACAAATTCAGAGCCACAAAAATCGAAAATCTGCAAATGTGCTCCGATTTCGATGATTGATACGTCTACCAATAGGCGTTGAGACCTGTAATTGTCATATAAACGGCCAGTTGGATCAGTCGAATATTTCTACACGTTTCGTGGAAAATTCAATTTTTTTGAAAATCAACTGAACTATAGCCCACAAATTCAGAGCCACAAAAATCGAAAATCTGCAAATGTGCTCTGTTTTCGATGATTGATACCTCCTGAAATAGGCGTTGAGACCTGTAATTGTTATACAAATGGCAATTTGGATCGGTCGAATATTTTTTTCGAAAAAAGCGACGAATAGAATAAATGTATTATAATAAAACGGTTTGCATTTCCTTTGAAGTGAAAAATGAAATTCAAATAAAAAAATGTTCTCTAAAATTGATTAAGTATGTCTTGGACATTTGGTGGCGCCCTAATAATGCGGCGCCCTAGGGCTGCAGCCTTTATAGCCCCAGGTAAAAATGGCCTTGTTTAGGATAAATTCTAACCTGAACGCATATTGTATCATCGTTAACTGTACATTGATAGAATCAAATTAACGTAATATTGTTTTGTAATGTGTCAGTTTGAAAATGAAACTTCTCGAATTTTGTTTATTCTTTATCGAGCCGAGTCATTTCAAATTGAAAAGGTGTTTCAGGATAAATTTTGATAATATGAGTATGCAAATTCTACATACAATCAGCATATTTACTTGCAGTTTCGGAAATATAATATTTCATAGTTCTTTTATGAAAATCCAGACGGAATTTTAGTTCCTGTAATGTGCGCAAATACTCAGTATAACTTCTGAAAACTATTGAATTTTTTAACTACTTCCAAAATTATTTAAAAAGGAATTTGAAATTAATGTGGAGGAGATCCACAAAGGAGGACGGGTGGCAAGCCTATAGGCGCACATGATCGCTTATTCAATAAACAAAATTAACATACCAGTGGCACTATTCTGGGTTTCCCGGGGAATTGCGAATTGGGAATTGATTTATTGTCAGTTTTTAGTGAATTTTGGTTTTCTTTTTTTACAAGGCATACTAAATTTTGGGGAAAAATAGTTCCATTTTATAGCAATTTCGTTGTTTATTTTTCCCTAACAATTTGGCTGGGAATTATTTTTTTCGTGCACTTAATGGCAAAGAGCGTCATTTCTTGGCTGAAAACAGTAAAGAAAACTATTTGCGGACATTATTGATTTTTTGTTATCATTTGAAGGAAACTGCTGCAGAATCACATAGAATGCTTGTTAAAGCTTGCGGTGAGCATGCTCTTGGTAAATCACAATGCTATATGAATGGTCAAAAGTGGTGATTTTGACGTGAGAAACGAAGAACGTGGAAGACCACCAAAAAAGTTTGAAGACAGTGAATTGCAAGCATTGTTGGATGAGAATGACTCTCAAACGCAAAAACGACTCGCGGATCAATTGAATGTGTCACGAGAAGCCGTCTCCATACGTTTGAAATCCATAAGCTAGGGATTCGGCATAAACTGAATGGAAGGCAACAGGAAAATAGAAAAACCACTTGCGAAATATTGCTAGCCAGATACAAAAGAAAGTTATTTCTCCATCGAATTGTGACTGGCGATGAAAAATGGATCTATTTCGAGAATCCAACGCACAAAATGTTTTGAGTTGATCCAGGACAACCATTGACAGCGACTGCAAGGCCAATTCGGACGGAAGACAATGCTCTGTATTTAGTGGGGATCAGAAAAGTTTGATTTATTTTGAGCTGCTAAAACCTAGTGAAACCGTAAATACTGAACGCTACCAACAACAAATGATAAATTTGAATCGAGCTTTGCATGAAAAACGACCAGAATATGATAAAAGGCAACACAAAGTGATTTTGCTTCAAGATAATCCACCATCACACATAGCAAAACCGGTCATGGAAACGTTGGAAGCACTTAATTGGGAAATACTTTCACATGCGGCTTACTCGCCAGACTTGAATCCGTCCGATTATCACTTATTTGCATCGATGAGGCATGGGCTTGCTGAGGAGCACTTCACTTCCTACGAAAATATTCGAAAATGGCTTCATAACTATTTTGCCTCAAAAGAGAACATCTTTTTTTTGCCACGCTTTGCCAGAAAGATGGGAAAAATGTATAACTATTTTGAATGCTCTTAAATGCCAGGTTTAACTACTATTAACTGAAGTTTAATCGATGATAATCGATTCTCAGTTTAAATATTTTTTCTTGTTAATTGGCGCATGGGTATGCTTATATCCTGTAACTAGTGGGTGTTAAGAATGCATACAAATAACACAAAACCATTTAATAATAAGTTAATTTATTCACAAAACTATTTCTTTACACAAATACAATAGTAGCACTTAGTTTTATATAAATCAGCTGGCACTGTATTATTTGTATTCCGTGTATTATCTGTAAAGTATTTAAAAATTAGCATTATAGATAATAATTTATTTATACTTATCTTGAATTATAATATAACAATTAATTAATAATTAAATAATTATATTTTATTATTTTTGTCACAAAATTATTGTCTGTCAAATATGAAAACAATAATATTTGGCGTTTTATTGTTCTTTAAACAGTTGATGGCGACATCTGTTAACCACCATTAAATTTAAATCTGTTGTAATTGTACTAAATCAAAATTGCTTAATCTACTTTAAATGTACTAAATCATAATGGCTATTGTACTAAAATTGTAATTTTGTTGAAAACACTAAAATAAAACATTACTTGTCGATTTTTTGAGCTTGACGTGTCAAATAAAAAAAAGAAATTAAAATCATTAATCATTTGGCGAATTATTTCGTCTGATTCGACGCATTTCATTATTATTTCATCAGTGGGTCCTACCCGGGATTTCCCGGGGATGGGCCCTACCCGGGAATTTTAGTTAAAATCCCGGTATTTACGAAAAATCTCTTTTATATAATAAAAACTTGTCAAAATATTCTAAAATTCAATCTACCCTATTACACAAACCCCAATCTATGGCTGAAATTCTGTCTAAACTATGTGCATTGGATGAGTTTTCAATTGGGGTCTGGTGTATGTAGGAGTGCATTTATAAGGGAAAGTTTATGTGCTCGTGGCTTTCAACTACATACAAGCAAAAACAGAAGTGATGAAACTCAGACATGATTATTACGAATCGGTAAAAATTGAAACGATTACAAAAACTAATTTATACAAAAAGGAAAATTCCGATTAATTATTAAGTTTGACCCTCGATGAATGAATGAGTTTCAAAAACCGACGTTATTTGAATGTGAATGTACATTATTCTAATGCGTTATATGACAATCTCGGTCTGATAAGGATTTATAGAAGTTGCTGACGTTTTAACAAATCTACTCGAGCGGAAGCTAATTAGTTTCGTGATCAGCTTAAACGAGATTGTAGCTGTATAGATATGGAGCGTCCATGATGCAAAAATTTGGCAGAAAATCATTAATCATAATTCATTAACTATGCTCAAATCATGGAATTCAACTCGCAATTAGTTATATTTTTTATAAGAATGTATCAAAACCCAACATTAAAATTGATGACGATCTATACTCGATATATCCTCTTCAGAGGAACAATATGAAAATACTGAAGCAAGCTACGAAGATGAATATAACCAAGACGATGAGGTAGGTGAAATTGCTATCAAAACTGATACTGCCATTGAAATGCGTGAAGGTTTTAAAACAATTTTGAACAATGTTAGACAAATCATTAGATTGCTCAAAAAATCAGCTGTAAAGAACAGTGTGCTACAAAAAATTGCAAAGATCGAGCTTGGAAAAGAACTAAATTCAATGCTCGATTCACCAACGCGATGGAATAGTATTGTTCCGATGCTCGAACGATTTTTATTGATGAAAAATAGTATCAAAAAGGCTTTAAGGGATCTCAATTCACCGTTAAAGCTGGTAAAGGAGGAAATTCCCAAAATACAATAATTGGTTCACGTTTTGAAACAGCAGGAAATAGCAGTTGAAGGTTGAAGCTTTGAGCGAAAGAAATTGTAATCTAGTTACTTCTGAGGGAATTATTAAATTTTTGTTAAATTCACTTTGTGAAATACATACCTAGTCATTTGTCGAAGGATTTTTTGGAAGCTCTGAAAATCAAGTTATCGGATAGGCGCTACAAGGACCTCATTATGCTTGTGATGTTTCTACATAACCCAAACAATTTAAAACCACCAGCTGAGAAGTATAATCATGGTAATTTTTTTCAAAATCATCGATATTCTGCTTCTATAAATATGCAAATGGTTTAGTTAACAAATATTTTATGATCATGAAGAACAGAGTCACCAGAATCAACCGTCAGGTTCAATCGAAGAAACGGATTATTATGTTTACAATGATGGTGTTATTATTCCGTTCGAAAGCGCAACTTATAATTTGTCTTAAGTTGTCTCTGGCAAAGGCAATCGAAGCTTCCTAAAGACACATCTAATTTAAAATCGGGTCAATCAAAATCAACTAATAATAGAGATGGAACTTTATGACGGAACATTATCAAATATAATTTATGAAATTAAAAATTGTCTGTGAAAAGTTTATGAATTTTTACTATGAATCCCGGGATTACCTAAAATTTAATCCCGACTCCTGGGATTTGAAAAACATCCGGGAACAGGACCCTCTACCAGTGCAAATATATTCTACCATTTTGCCTGAACCTCGTGCACATTTTCATATGCATGCCATCATTGCCATCTAGCACGACAAATTATAAAATTAATTAAAAGTATCAACTCAGAAGTAAATTGAATAGAAAGTTCATTTTTAGTAATTAGTGGTAAATAATCGATTTTTCCCATTTTAAATGGTAGCTGAACGTGGCTAAATGAATAAGAATTACAAAATAGTCACGTATATGTGAAGGACTGTATATTTCATGAATTTATCAAATATCGTCAAGAACAATGAATTACGCATTTTGTTAATCAAAATTTGTTAAGAAATGGTGCTGCAAGCACTGCTGAATATATAAATCGAAAAAAAGGTTTCACGGTAGGAGATTCATTTACATATTGATGCAATTCTATTAAACTTTCTAACTAAAGTATGCGGTTGAAAATTACAAATACATATAACGAATTTTGTCGGTCCCTTGGTGGTCGTTAAAGGCGAAATCTACTGTAATTGTATCGGTATTTCGTTCAATGCCAAATCTTGCTTGGTAATTGAACCGCGGTTTTACATTATCTTTAATTTTAATATCAAATTGTTGAGTGTTGTGTCACATTGCTATAGGCATACACGCAGTTGAAATATGCAAGCTTACTATGTACTTTGTAGACATGTGACTAGAATTTTCAATTAATTTTAATACATAATGATTTAAATAAATATTTATTTATTTCATTTTTGTAGTTTGGATTTATAATTATAATAAATTTTGTCGAATACTTTTAACTACAGTTTCGATACACACATATTTGGTTTCACATATTTCCATACTCCATACATGCACACTCTACATATGCACTGAATATATTCTTCTTGATTTTTGAATATAATCTCTACCTGCCAACGATAGTTAAACTAAATTGAAATTTTTACCATCATCACGGCGTTTAGATAGACGCACAACAAGCTGGAATTTAACTACAAATACCCCTCAGAAAAGTGCGTCAGTTCATTTTACGAATTCATTCGTATCATAAAGATAAGCTTTTCAATTAAAAGCACATGCTCAAAAAAAGTATCTGCCTGAACATTACCCACAATAGCTTGTTCTCTGTTAAAACTTTCAAAAGGACTCAATAAAGAAAATAATGGAATTTTGAATGTGCAAAATTAGGTTTTGCTGTTTCCTACCCAAACCAACAAATTTACTAAATTTTTAGAATTTTTAATTTTGTTTCCCATGTGCTAAGTTTAATTATAAAATTTCTTAGTTCTTTACGCGGCAATCAGGTCGCTGGCATCAGTCCCTTTGGGGTCACGAGTGGCTTTGAGTTGTCACTCTTAATGAGATGGGTGAGTATTTCAACATTCAGTTAATCTGGGTCCTGGTCACGCGGCCATCATAGGAAACTGAAAGACGGATTAACTTGCTAGACATGGTATGACTCTCCAGCTGCAATCGGAAAGAGCAAATCTGAAGAAGCCTATTACAGCGCTAAAACTAGCACTTAGGAAATATGCCTCAGCAGAAGAAGGTTGACTAACACCCTCATCTATAGCGTATAGGAAGACAAGTTTGGCCAAAGCTAGACTTGGGGCACACTGGAACATTAATATCACTACGTAGACGAGAATTAAGAACGGAAGTAGGAATTCTAACGGCGCGACGCACTGCCTTTTTGGATAACATGTAAGAAGGCTGATTCTGAAAGCATGTTCTATCTGGGTATACCGTCAAATTCGTTTCTATATGTGCAAACTTTTATTAAATGGTTCAATATGCACGTTGGATGAAAAACTGGATAACTTCGCTTGTGTAGTTCTTCAGTGAGATTTTATAGTAACTGACTTTCCCATTCGAACGATAGATTCCGGGCGTATAAATATTATCCATTTGCCCAATTAAAACATGCAACTTTAAATCAGCGCTGAAACCTTTCTCTTGATCGAATATATCGTAAGCGATTGTTTTCAAGCCTTGTTCAGCGGCTCTTGATGTACAAGCTCTGTTTTGAAGTTGCCGAATTCGTAATTCACGTTGCTCAATTATTTCAGCTGCTTTTAAATCACGACTCCTGGCACGAAGCACTTCAAGACGAATTTCGCTCTTGCGGCTTTCATCATTTTCATTATTGCCGTTAATTGTTCAATCAATCTTCGTTTTTGATGCCAATTTAAAAATGAAACTTTGCCTACAAACAAAAAGTAAACATACTGATTGATAAATTTGTAAACTAAAAACACAAACCTCAGATGAATGCATATTAACCAATATTTCACCTGAAAAAATGTTCACCAATAATTATCTATATTACTAATAGGCCATTTCATGTCTGTCTGTGTTGAATAGGCACCTACACCGCTGAATGGATCGTCATGAAAATTTTACCATGTATAAATTTCATCTCAGATTGAATTCTACCGTACGATTTTTTTTTTTAAATTTCGTTTCCTTCGGGTTCCTCCCGAACAAAAGTTCGATAAATTTTCGGGTTTTTCATAATAACTTGGACAAATTTTAATCGATTCGTATCATATTTGAGCCAGGTCAGATAACAAAATAATTGGTGGTGAATACTTGACAGGTGAAATATTGATTCAAGTTCATATACATTCTTATTAAATCTTATTAAATTTGTGTCTTCAGTTTATAAATGTGTCAATCTGTTGTTAACTTTTTGTTTGTAGAAATAATTTCATTTTGACTAAAAATACCACCAAAAAAAATTCTATTGGAAATGTTACGGCGAGATCGAAGAAGATGAAAGCCACAAGAGCGATTGAAACACTTGAACAGCATAACATACAACGAAGAATCAGAACAACAAACGACGGCTATCCAAAGGTTTCGAGAGCTGGCAGAAAGTGCATTCAGTAATGAAGCAGCAATTCCTGAGCATTTTTTGGGATTAATGAACATCGTGTGCGAACATTGCTTTTCGCTTAACTTCGCAGAAGAAAACACTGGAAATAGTACTAATGGCCAAGATAAATTATCTCCACTTGATAACTATCCCGAGTATTTAGAAAATTTTATGACCAATGCTCTGCTAGAAAGCAAACAATCTATGGAATGCATACGATCGTATTTTAGTTCATTTGCGTTTGCCTCGAGTGGAGCTAACGTTAAGCCACTTCAAGGAAAAGAACCGTATTGCTTTCGCGTATGCGGACAAATAGTTCATCGGATTAGAACAGTGCATCCTGAAGGAAATGAAGCCAGAAAATTTGGCCAGATATACGTGTTGGACCATCCAAAAGAAAGGACCAATTGCAACCAACTTACTCACATACTCACTTCAGTTTCAGCTCCTACATACGGATTCTCAATTATCACATTTTTTTAAATTAACTTTACGAAACGCAAATATTTACAGAATAAATTACAAAAAGCCATATTTATTAACAAAATAAAGTAAATTAAAGAAAATTAATATTTACATAAACAATAAATTTGAATAAAAAGCACAAAATATACATATGTCCATGACTATGGATATTTCAATTGATTAAGCTACTTAATTAGTATTTTGAAAACTATAACTATTAATGCGCATTGGGTTTCAACTAATATGCTAATTGAATTTAATTTAGCTAACTTTTAAATGTATGTAGTTGACGCTTATACTCGAGCAGAGGCAAACGATTTTCAATGGATCCGAAACAATCAACCGGCATTGAGAGTAGATAGCTATAAAGCTTTAATGGAATACTTAAATCGTAACGCAGTTTCTTAAAACAAGCAGGTTGGAAAATCTGTAATATTGCCATCTAGCTTTCAGGGTATCCCTCGCAATAAGCAACAGCATTACCAGGATGCTATGGCAATTGTTAGAAAGTATGGAAAATATTTTTGTCACCATGCCTTGCAATCCGAAATGGAAAGAAATCGTAGAAAACCTTGAGCCCTAGCAAAAAGGCGAACATCGGCCAAATACTTGGTAGCTAGAGTTTTTCGGCTAAAGTTAAATAATTTAGTAACATACATTATGAAAAAATCTCTTTTTGGAACCGTGAAAGCAATCGTTCATGTAATAGAATTTTAAAAGCGAGGATTGCTACATGGTCATATTTTAATCATTCTGGATGACGATTCAAAAGTACGAACTGAAGAAGACATCGACAAAATTGTTATTGCTGAAATTCCTGACCAAGATTTATCGCCTCATCATTTTGAAATCATTGTTAGAAATATGATCCATATACCATGTGGCAACCGTAATCCAAACAAAGGAAATGTTCCAAAGGTTTTCCAAAAGAATTTCAAGATGTTTCATTGTGAAATGTCAACGGATACCCCAAGTACAAAAGAAGAGAGACAAACGAAAGAGAAATTTTTCCCGGTTGTCGCATTGATAACAGTTGGGTGGTCCAATATAATCCATATCTTTGTCTAAAATATAACTGCCATATCAACGTTGAAATATGTGCCACAGTGAAGAGTGTGAAATATTTGTTTAAATATGTGTATAAAGGACATGATTTTGCTAATGTTTCGGTATTCGAAAAAAATAATCACGATGAATCTTTAATGTATGTGGATTCGTGCGCTATGTCAGTGCACCAGAAGCCATTTGGAGAATTTTTTGTTTCCCAATGCATGATCAAAGCCATACCATATACCGATTGTCAGTTCATTTGCAGGAAGAGCAGAGCGTTTGTTTCCGCGTAGGGAATATACTGCACGCAGCAGACCGTGCCACTTCAAGAGATACAAAACTTATTGCTGGGTTTAAACTTAATCAAAATCCAGATGATCCAGATGCAAACCAGCGAAAATATTGGGAAATTCCCGTTCACTATCTTTGGGACGGCAAAAACACTTCCTGGAAAAAGCGGCAACGTGGTGGGACTAAAGTAATTGATCGGATGTATACAGTTAGTATCAAGGATTCTGAAAGATTTTATCTTTTCTTGCTTCAAAATGAGACGGGAGCTAAATCATTTGAAGGCCTTAGAACGATTGCAGTTAGCGGCGGGTTAAAAGTTGTGAAACATACCAGGAAGCAGCAAAGGAAAAAGGATTTCCTTTAAATGATTCAATTTGGCAAACAACTCTGGAAGGCGCCAAATAGTATGCTATGCCTGCCCAAATGAGACAGCTTTTTGCATATATTTGTGCCTTTTTCTCGCCATATGACCATTTGTTGCTTTGGAATGAAAATAAGGAAGACATGACTGAAGAAATATGCCGCAAACTCCACGGTTGGGATGAGCCTTGTACCAGTTGCGAATCGTATGCTTTAAAGGTCATTCAATCCGCATTAAGAATACTAGGATTTACTCTGGGGTCTTTCAACCTACACAATTTTACAAGCGGATTATCTAATATTGACTACGCCCCATTCAATTTTGAAGAAGAGAAGGAGATTGCCGAAAATATGATCTCCTCTTTTAACCTTATACAGTCATGTGTATTTCATAAAATTGTTGGTGCAACTCAAGATAAAACCAGAAATCCAAAATGTTATTTTCTTGATGGTCATGGAGGTTGCGGAAAAACTTATTTGTATGAAACACTGATTCGTCATTTTCGCGCAAGAAAGCATACTTAGTTTTGGCTACGGCAACAACTGGAGTAGCTGCTAATTTATTAATTAATGGACGAACATGCTATTCACTTTTTAAACTGCCTGTACCAATCGGAGAAACATCCATCTCAGGATTGAGAATGGAAAGTGACGGTGCAGAAGATATTCGCCGAGCAAAATTGATTATTATAGATGAATGCACTATGGCATCCAGTCATGTTCTCAATACAATTGAAAAGTTGCTGCAGGAAGTTACAAGTTAGTGCTCAATTTAATTGACGGGGATTCCAAGGTGTATTACAGTGTCGATCCAATCATCACAACGGATCCTTCACAAATAAACATACCATTAGAGTATATTAATCCTATTGCACCTTCTGGAATGCCACCACACAAACTAATCCTGGAAGTTGGTGCAATAGTTATGCTTATCAGGAATATGAATTTACAATCGGGTTCGTTCAATGATGTTCGTATGGTGGTGACTGCTTTATTTAAAAAATCTGTAAAACTAGGAGTTATTACAGGTGTTGGAAAAGGTAATATTGTTTTTATGCTAAGAATAAAGCTGACAACTACAACTGATCCAAATATGTCATTTATAATATCAAGATTATTCGGCCCCGTAGGGGCCAGAGGCCACTAGTATTGTTCTAATGTGCATAAACAATTGGGAGTAATGGGCATTTGTATGTGTACAATTGAGTATTTACACAAATCATGTCCACTTCGAAACGTTTCACTGCGAAATTTATTTGAACAAGGCATATGAAAAACAACAGAAAATTTTAAAATTAAGCCGGTTTTATGCATATAACATTGTATAGCAAAGGATATTTCTTGTAGAAAGTGTAAATTTTAAATACTATGTAAAAGGTTAGTTCTTTCCTCCAATTTAATAATATTATAATATAGATTAAAAAATCAGAATTTCTTTACGCATGCAGCGTACATGCATTGCATTTACGGACCAGCCGCCTTAGGAAACATGTATTGGCTGATGGGGAGAAACTCTTCTCTAACACATACAATATGCTCCTGCTTTTTAATCAATTATTGAAACCCATTTGGACTTATGGACCAATTTGTATTAACACAACCTGGTACATCAGGAACAATAACCATCATATGCAAATTAAAGTGAACATTGCCTCAATTGGAAACCACACAAATGCACGGAGACATAGAGAAGGGCTGCAGTAACATGAGATTCAGTTCTTAAACGACCCAGATATACGCAAACTTAAAAGAGCTAAACCTCTGGAGCTGGTCTAATTTTTAGAGTACACATCGTTATCAAATTACTTAATGAAGCTGAAGCTGAACACATTATATTTCGCGCTCATCACAAAACATTAAAACATCTTACCTTACATTATAGTATGTATAATGTATATGCGTTATACAACTATCAATTTTACGATTAATTAACATAAAGACGTTTAAAGTTTGTTCTTTCTTCTCTGTAATTTAAAACGAAAATGAAAAGAAAATACAAAACGTAAAAAATAAAAGTTGAATTGTATAGTATAGTAAGTTAAGTGGCTTGACTGCTTTCCATAAGTAGGGCAAGAGAAAGCAATTTGGTTTTTTTGTTGTACGTACTCGTACAGAGTTGAATAATTTTTTGTTGTACTGTTGCTGGTTTGTGGTAAACAAATAAATTTAACACTAAGTAGCTAGCGAGAATCATAACAAAAATCGATAATCACGAAAGATAACGAATGAAGCTATCTTTCTACTGAAAGTGTTAGTGTAATGGTACTATGTAGTATGTATAGCATATTTATGATTGAGAATCTTAAAACTTATAACAGTAAATTTGTTTTGTGATACAATTAATTTTTGCTTTTACCAATTACAAATATTACGCTTTGGTTATTCAAGAAATATTAATGAGGCTTACATAAATTAAGACGCATTGTATATTTATGTTTCATTTCTTTTGAACATAAGGAAGCATTTTTATAGTTGTTGAAACCTAACAACAACAAAAACTATTGTATTACACTCAACTATAATATTTTGATTGGAAAGTTGATCATAAATGTACTTAGGCATTTTGTTAGAATCGTAAAACTAGCTATTACATAATCATGGTCAAGGTCGTTTATTTGCCGCGGGTGTGTCTCATTTTGAATGTGTCTACATACGATTTGTTCAAATATGACAGAGGGAGACTTAAAATATTTGTGTAAAATAAATACAAAACAAGTTTCGTTAATTTATGGATAATATTTATGATTTATTTGATGATATCCGAAACATCAGTCATAAAACATAAGGTTTTAATCACATAATTAATTAATGTGTTGCTACTCTTCCGGTAGATTTAATGTCCGTCGAACGAAATGCTAGTAACACTACACAGCACCTCATCGTGGCAAATTTCTTTTTGGCCAAGTAAAACACCCTTTCAAAATTGCAAAACCTAGGAAATTTTTAAGAAAAGGCAGGAAATTTCAAGTTCAAAATTTGTAGGAAAAGTAAATCAAATTCACAAAATATTAAAAACATATGATATTATTATTGAAATTGGTTGGAATCCATGAAGGTTCCGCACTCAATGCTACAAGGGCCCATGGTGCAAACCTAGGATTCAATCCCAACTCACGGAAGCGTACTGCAACCTTGGCAAACTGGATCAGTTTAGACCAAGGGAGAGTAGGCAGCCTACCTATATCGATAGTCCTATACAATTAAACAATTGAAAACGAACACTTTCGAAAGCTGGAAAACTGCATACAAAATGAATGCAGCTGTCAATCGCTTCGAGGCAGTCATCACATATATCATCTTGAGCCAATCCCAAGCGATGAAGATGGTCCTTAAAACGGCCATGGCCGTTGGCTCAGTGAGGATTGCAACCAGTATTCTGAGCTGGTCTCTTTTTAAAGATAAAGCAACCTTAGTAGACCTCCGATCACAGAAATAGCATGCCACTTCAGCCTTAGCTCTTTAAGATCGAAGTTTTTTATAGCCTTCTTACCGCTAATGAAAGCTAAGGGAGCCGCTGGTTCGGGACCGATCTCATTACCTTCGATTTCACAATGAGCCGGTTCCCATAAGACAGTAACTCTTTTGTTACAACAAAGAAGGTTGATGAAATGTTTACAGTCCTTAACAAGTTTGGAACTAGTCAAGGGATTACTCAATGAATTCAGCACAGCTTTACTATCCGTACAGAAATTTTTTTTTTTGTTTTTAATGGCAAGACGTATAGCCTCAATAACACTATTAGTCAAACCAATTAATTCTGCCTGAAAGACAGTGCAGTGCGAACCCAGACTACCAAACGATTTGAAATCAAGCAGAGAGCAGTAAGTTCCAAATCCAGCACCATGTTCAGAGCAAAAGCCATCAGAAAAGAAGGCAAGAGACTCCGATAAAGTTTTAAGAAATTGCCCCGAGGACCACAGATCTCTCGATGGATAAACCAACGAGAATAAATTGTCGAAGCTGAACTCAGGCGCAGCAGCCATAACAATTTCTGGTATCAATGAAAGGTATTTTTTTATGATTAGTCTATGCCCCACCATTGCACCTAATATACACTCCATACACCAATGCATCTCAATCGATACGCCGCAGAGTAAGCAGTGCCTAGAAGGAAGGTGTTCAACTGGGGCAAACACAAAATAGACTCCATAGCCAGAAGTGGAGTAGAAGACATAGCTCCAGTAATGGCTCTACAAGCAGTAGCTTGTAATCCAATAAGTTTAATTAAAGATGTCTTTAATTCAACCACAGGCCACCAAACAATGGAAGCATATGAGAGGATTGGTAAAACTAACGATTTGTAAACAAATAATAACATTTTGGGGGTCAGTCCCCACGATTTCACAAAAGCTCTTCTACACTGCCAAAAAATGGCAGTTGCTTTCTTATTTTTGTAATAAAGATTGTAATTCCATGAGATTTTACTATCCAAGAAGACGCTAAGATGTTTTACATCAGATCTAGTAATAGAGAAGGAACAGAGAAGTCTTCAATAATTCTACGCCTAGTAAAGACAATTAAATCAGTCTTAGACGGAGTAGCGCGTAAGCCCTTCTCAATACACCATGCCTCCACTATAAGTAGGGCCTGTTGCATTAAATTGCCCAATACATTCAGATATTTGCCAGAAACTGTAACAACAATACCATCAGCATAACTTTGGACAATGAAGCCAGAATATTATAGTTTAACTAGTAGCTCGTCAATGACCAAAAGCCACAGCAGAGGAGAGAGTACTCCTCCCTATGGACAGCCTTTAGCAACCTTAACAGAAATGGACAAGCCATCCAGCTCAGCCTCAACAATGCGAGACTTAAGCATAGATTCGATCCATAAAATAATAGAGCGATCAATACCAAAATTGGTACAGGCTTTAGTAATCGTAGCAAACGAAGTACTATCAAAAGCTACCGCAATATCCAGAAAAGCACCCATAAGAAACTCTTTATTATTGAGGGGCCTTTCAACCTTAGTGACAAGTTCATATAGAGCAGTTTCATAGGACTTACCAACTCTGTAAGCATGTTGCACGTTACTGAATGGAAAGAGCGGCAAGTAATGATCTCTAATAAATCTGTCGACGATCCTTTCTAAAGTCTTAAGAAAAGTTGAAGACAGACTAATGGGCCGAAATGACTTAGGGTTCGTGTAATCAGACTTGCCAGCCTTCGGGATAAAAAGAACTTTAGTCTTGCTCCAACATTGTGGAACAATACTATATGCAATGCACGCTTGGAATAGATGAATCAGATGCTCCCGAATGTAGGGAAAATCCCATCAGGACCCCCAGCTTTATACGGTGCAAATGAGAACACACTCCAACGCAGAACGTCGTGAGTGATCAGCTTGTGAGCAAAACCCCAATTAGGAGTTTCAACATACAAGTTAGAAGGCTTGAAGACGACAGAATCAGAACTGAAGTCACAAGCGGGGAACTGAACAGAAAGAAGCAACTCACCGACCTCCCTATTGGAAGAGGTGAGCTGACCATGAGGCTTTATTAAGTCTAGTTACAGCCGATAGGCTGTTAATTTCCTCACAGAAGTTAATCCACGATGATCTGTGAGCTTGCCTTAAACTTCTTTTATAATCCTTTTGAGCCACTAAGAAGTTACCCCAATCAGCCTGAAGTTTAGATTTTTTGGCTTTATTTTTTAATTTTCTAACGAATTTTCTTAACCTTTTAAGTTCAGAACTCCAAAAAGGTTTGTTCCGAGACTTCTGGTTAGTGATAAGAGGACAAGATTTTTCAAAGGCAGTCGAAATTGCCTTTGTAAGCAAAGATGCTTGTAATTCAATATCCATAGCAGACCGAGATGGGCTCGGTGAAACAAGTAGATGAACGAGCTCGAGAGAGAAAAAATCCCAATCGGTTAATTTCCTGTTACGGTATGGTTTACTTTAAACGATGGTCTTTTAAGTTTAATAGAAAAAGATATACACATATGATCAGAAGTGAGAATATCGTTCGTCACTTTCCAGTTAAAAATTAAATCAACACAATTGACATAGAGCACAAACTGATGTCAATCACTTCTTGCCGAACTGAATTAACAAAAGTTGTCTCACAGCCTCTATTGAGAATTTTAAGCTCAGAAGAGCTTAACAAAATTGAATCGAGAAGCCTCCCGATTTTTAATGTTTGAGCTACCCCACATTGAGTGGTGAGCATTAGCATGGCAACCAATCATCAGGGGGATATGTTTCTGCTTACACCACAACAACAAGTATTAAACTCTACCGAAGGAGGAGGTAAAGCCAAGTCATAGGGAAGATAAACTGATGCAACGGCCAATTTAGTACTAGAACTGAGTATTTAGGACAGCTGTCAGATCAGCCACGCTGCACTCCTCAATAAGCGAAGCAATAATATTGTTGCCAACAAAAATGCACGTTCGACTGCTAATGACAGGAATCTTATAAACGATTCTACCATTAGTTGAATTCAAGCCAGAGATAGTACCATCAAGAAGGTACGGTTCCTGAATTAGACAAACATCTGTGTGCGGTACAGCAAGCAACTCCGTTAATTCAAATGAAGCCGATTTACTGTAGTGCAAGTTGATCTGTTTTATTGCAAGCATGGGGATCATAATGGACACCATCAAACCAAGAAAAAAAAATGATTACGGTCCCGAGAGTATCTTAAAAGAGGTTCTCTCCAAAATGTATTGCAACAATGAACCGGAACCAGTAATGCATTCGAAAGATTTCATGTCCACCCGGAATACAATCGATTGGTTATTCGCCTCACGCTTGCAACGGACAACCTTCCATCCTTTTATCGAAAGTTCTGGATTGATCAGTTCAATGTTGGTGATTACTACACGAGGATCCTCTGGTGGACCAGGGACCCACATCTGTACAAGAAGGGGTTTAGGAGGGTCCCCAGCAACTAGCTGGCAACCACTCCAAATGTCTGTAATTTTGGTAACTTCTTCACAAAGCCACGTATAAGTTTCATTGTTATTGCACTTGCAGATGAAGACGCTATCTAAAAGGTAGCTCCCAAGCATTTGCGGTACAAACCCCAACGTTTTAGCCGACTCGATAACTTGCTTGCTCAATACCATCCGGAAGACACCCAGTTTCTCCTCATTCAGGGTGTTTATCGGATTCAACATACATTTTTTTTGACATATATGATAAGTTTGTGCTTAAATAATTTTTTTCGTATTTTTCTGTAAACATCTTAGACATCTGACGTACACAAGTAAAACTAAAAATTAAATTTAGCAAGAATTATTTTAATTCGTCAGAGCCACCTTTGATATATTTTTCAAAATGAAAGTTCGAAAAATATATTTTACAAATAATTTAATTTTAATATTTCTGGAATTAATATTTATGTACTTAAAACCAATATAGCCTTCTTGTAATTGTTGTTAAAGATATGTAGAAAACATTTATATTAACAGTTTCCAATATTTTTGCTTTTTCCATAGAAAAATTTGAAGATACAAAACACCAGTTTTACTATAGATTCCAATGGAAATCAGTGACAAGTTATACCACTAAAAAAGCTTCTAAAAAATACGTCATGATGATTGTGGCTCTATACTATAATTTATTAATATTGTCTAACAGGCATTGAAATATGATAATAAACAAAATTTAAAGTAGGCAACTAATGCTGGAAACAAGATGTGCGGATTTTTGCCTGTAGTACCGCGCGTTTTTCCGCACCCAAAACACATGTGCCGCTTAAAATTGCGTATTTTTTGACGTTTATTTTACACGTATTTAATTTTAATATAAAATGTTTCTGAATAAATTTTACCCTATTTTGTCACAAACGAATTAATTTGTATCTTCCATTTTGGCAATTGGCAGCAAACGTTATTTTTTCAGTCAACAAACACAAAAAATTGCCCTAAAAAAATGAATAAATCGTACTAGATTTGTTTTCTTTTACGTAGTGCAGCCTAGCGATTCGCAGCTAAATTAGAAATAGAGACAACGTGCGGAAAAACGCCTACTACGTGGAATACATGTATTTCATTTCATTTAAAGTAGTGTGTTCTAATATAAACGCAAGCGGTTTTCCGCACGTCTGTTTCCACCATAAGGTATCTATAAACAGAACAAGAGGGTCGACGACGAGCGATGACGCCTATAAAATTAAAATACACAGAAACCATACGATGCTAACAGAACCAATGTCGCTAGTGACGACGACAGTATCGCCGAACTTTTTTTAGAATCTATTTCTAATTTTATCGCCGGCGATACAATGTTGCCAACAGTCTTTTTATATTTTTAAGTAGGCTGTACGATAGCTGTCATATTATTAACCATTTTTTTGAATTAATTTTTATTCCTTTTATGTTTGTGTGTCGTTTGTTGTTATTATTTTAACGCGATGCGCTTGTTATGTCGACGCTCGTCGTTGTCGCTCTTGTTCTGTTTATACCTATAAAGGTGAACTATAATATTCATAAAGCGTAATTTACGCTCTAATAAAGCTTTTAATTGCTATATTGATAATTTTTATTAATATTGTGTTTTAAATTTTTAGTTAATTACTTATTATTGTTTGTTATTTTTGTATTAGTTTTTGTCATATAATTGTAGCCAGTATACGCTTGCTGGAACAATTAAAAATTATCAAAAAATTGAGCAATCTACGCAGTAAAAATATCAACAAAAAAACAAGGAAAGCCCTGTAAAAAAAGGAGAGTTTAGAAAATTTTAGAAAAAGACACGGACAAGAAAAACATTATACAATTGAAAAAACCAAATGGGAGTCCATGTCGAAGATAACGGAGAGGAGCCGACCGCCTCCATACACACAAATGCTACGATTCCAAGCCAGCAACGTTATCACTGATAATAAAAAATATTATTCGGTAATGGCACAAATTCCGCTCAGCGATCTAGGAACCCTCCAAACGGAAATCGGTCAAGTTCCAGAAAAACGAAAGTACGAGCACGTAAAGGTAGTGATAGTGGAATTTTACTCGGATTCGTAGCAAAAAAGATTCCGAGAAGCGATTAACGACGTACAACGTGGTGATGCAAAACCGACGCAATTTAGCGAACGCTAGTAGACCACGTGCGCGTTCTAATTCCCTTTTGGAGTATCCCATCCAAATGGTTGGTACGATTGGAAGTTTGGCGCTCGAGTAATCTGTTGCCGCAAGCCGTGCCAGTTTGACGTCACGGAAGCCGCAAAGTCAAATAGTAAACGAAGTCAACAGCCGGCATTGGATTTAGGTAACGTACAGCCTAAATCCAAATTCATTAACCGACTGAAAATTTACGACAATGGTACGAACATTGGATTTTTGATTGATACAGGTGCCGAAGTATCAGTCATCCCACGCAGTCGGCAGCAGGCTATTGTAAACCATCGGAAATTAAATTGTTCGCAGCAAACGGCACCGAAATCAAAACATTTGGAACTACCACACTGGAGGTAAACCTCAGATTACGACGTGAGACGTGACTTCATGTGGACGTTTTTAATCGCAGTCGTAACAACCCCAATCATCGGTACAGATTTCATTACAAACTACGGGTTGTTAATCGATTTGAATGGGAAAAAAATAATCGACCCGCTGACTGGCCTGAATTCAAATTGCATGCGCATCACCGTCTACGAGACAACCGAATACAAAACGTACCAGTTGGATTCGAATTACGCTGGTCTGCTGGAAGAGATCAAGCAAATTACGATGTTTCCACTGCCAGGAAGGGAAATTTCTACCGCTATTGTGCATCGAATTATCACGACAGGCCATCCTGTATATGCTCGGCTTCGAAGATTAGAGCCCGAGAAACTCGAAAAAGCACGAAAGGAATTCGAATTATTGATAAAAGCCGGAATTTGTCGACCATCAAGCAGTAGTTGGGCGAGCCCGCTTCACATGGTGAAGAAGCCCGATGATGGCGGCCGTGCGGTGATTATCGCGCTTTAAACGCCATCACAGTTCCGGATCGCTACCCCATTCCGTATGTGCACGATTTTGTTAGCAATTTCCAAGAAAAGACCATATTTTCAAAGATCGACTTGCAAAAGGCTTTCCATCAGGTTCCAGTCGCTGAAGAGGACATTGAAAAAACGGATATTACAACGCCGTTCGGACTCTTTGAGTTTAAATTTATGACGTTTGGTCTACGCAACGCGGCACAAACTTTCCTGCGATTAATTTACGAAGTTTGCGACCTCGAGTTTGTGTTTGAGTATATCGACGATTTGTGCATCGCCTTGACAACGCCCAAGGAGCACCAGGAATACTTGCGAATCATTTTTGGGCGATTGGAACAATACAAGTTAACAATAAATGTTGCCAAATGCGAATTCGGCCGGCAGGAGATTAATTTCCTTGGACATCGTGGGCCATCCGAAGGACTTTTGTAGCTGCCCGACAAATCGAAGCCATCAAATCATTTCCACTTCTGACAATGGTAGATCAACTAAAGAGTTTTTTGGTGACACTCAACTATTATCGCGCAATTTTTTACCAAACGCCATGGAAACTCAAGTCAAATTATTGAAAATGATTCCCGGAAATAAAAAGAATGATCGAACGTTGTTAACGTGGACGGACGAAGCAAGGAATGCATTCGAGAAGTGCAAACTCGATTTGGCCAATGTGCTTTCGCTGTATGTAGACGCTTCCGACATAACGGCTGGGGCAGTACTTCATCAAGTTGCCAACAACGAACTTCAACCGTTAGGTTTTTTCTCGAAAAAAATTCGACAAAGCACAACTTCGATACAGCACGTATGATCGTGAGCTCACGGCAATGTATTTAGCCGTTAAACATTTTAAATTCATGCTGCAAGGAAGAAGTTGTCACATATACACCGATCATGAAAAGGCGAACGATCGGCAAGCGAGGCAACTTGATTACATTGGACAAATGACCTCCGATATTCGGCACGTAAAAGGCGCTGAAAATGTAACGGCGGATCTCTTATCACGCATAGAAAGTATCCACTCGAGATTGGCTGACGACCAGAGAGACGACGCAGAAATAAAATCTCTTCTGGCGGAAGATAATACCATGTCAATTAAATTAAAACTTTTTACCGTTCCAGGCAGTTCGAGGCGAGTATAATATGATTACTCCACTAGTGACATTCATCCATTCGTGACGCAAAAATTTCGAAGTCATTTCATTCAGGCAATTCATGACATTTCGCATCCCGGGATAAGAGCCACGGCTAAATTGATGACAAAACGATTCGTTTGGCCAGCCATTCAATCAGATGTCGCGAAATTTGTTCGAAGCTGTTTAAAATGCCAACGCGCAAAAATTGGACGTCATACGCATTCGAAACTGGACAGATTCGACGCTCCGACCGAGCGATTTGCTCACATTAATATTGATCTAGTGGGCCGTTCCCACCATCCGAAGGAAATCGCTACTGTTTAACGATAATAGATCGTTCACACGGTGGCCAGAAGCGATTCCAATTCCCGATATGACAGCACCAACAGTCGCAAGCGCCCTCATTTCGGCATGGATAGCAAAATATGGTGTGCCAAAGGCAATCACTACCACCAAGGTTCTCAGTTTGAGTCGCATCTGTTCGACGAGCTGATGAGAACTCTGGGAATTCGACATTACCGAAAAACGGCGTATCATGCACAAGCAAATGGCCTCATTGAAAGACGGCACCGCACGCTGAAGGCAGTAATTCTCTGCCATAACACTGAAAAATGGACGACGCATTTATCAACCATGCTCCTCGGCCTTCGATCAACGTATAAAGAGGATTTGAAGGCAATACCGGCCGAACTCGTTTTCGGCGCAACGCTTCGCATTCCAGGTGAGTTGGCCATCAAAGAAGACAGCGACACAAATAGTCATCGAGCTAAGAAATGCAATGAGCAACAATCGTCTAATAACAACGGCGTGGCACGGCAGTCCAAAAGTATTCGTGCATGGAGATTTCCAAACAGCGACCCACGTATTTCTGCGAGACGATTCGGTTCGCCCGAGCCTGACGCATCCGTACAATGGGCCATTCGAGGTGCTCGCACGAACGCCAAAATATTCGCGTGCGACTGCCTAATCGCGAAGTCACAATTGATCACCTTAAGCCAGCTTACCAGCCGACAAGCAATATACTAACAACAAAAGAAGAAACAACAAATGAACCGGCTACTATTACGACGGGAACAGAATCGACGAAAGTCACTCGATCCGGTCGACATGTGCATTTCCCGGAGAGATTTAGATAAACACCAACTTTCGTCTAGCCGAGGGGTACTATAGCCAGTATACGCTAGCTGGAACAATTAAAAATTATCAAAAAATTGAGCAACTTACGCAGTAAAAATATCAACAAAAAAACAAGGAACGCCATGTAAAACAAGGAGAGTTTAGAAAATTTTAGAAAAAGACACGGACAAGAAAACATTATACAATTTTTTGGAGATTAAAATAAAATACATCGAACTAAAATAAATATTGTTTTAACCCCAATAATTTACATAGTTTGTTTACATTTTTTACTTGTAAAATGTACGATATGATTTTTTACACGAGTATGCCCAACTTGGCCGCAACTATGTTAACCAAAACCTTGTAGCCTGTGTTCAGCATACCTTTACACCATGGTAGTTAATGCATTTTACCCGAGAGATCGGATTTTTATGAAGTGAACGGATAAGAGATCTCTTCCACTCTTATACGAGATGTCCTCGCTGTTGACCAAATTGTTGATAAGAGCACAAACAAGCAACAGAACAAATAATCGTTGCTCAGCCAACACTATGAGTATAGGTATCTAAAACTCCCGAGTTTGAAAAAAGCTATTAAACGAAATATTAAGCATACTTCACGTATGTAGTAATAAAAGTTGAACTCGCGAAAATTTACGGCTTCGTGGTTTGCAGAACTGCAGGACTTGGTTAAAGAAGAATAAACACCTACCGCTATATAACGTGAAAGTAAGCGAGCTATAGACTTATACAGAAACAGTCAATATTGTAGTACTTCTCGCACATCGACATAAAATACTACTTCGTCCGTAATTTGATCAGTAATATGAAGCTTGAAATTCAATATTTATCAACCGATGACATAAAGTATACTCGTAGTATAGGTCGATGCTTTTCAGTGGGAAATATAAAATGCACCTTGTTGTAAAATATTTTAAAATTAACTGCAATACCAAAATATTTTCGGGAAGAACGATTAAAATTAAATTAACGTAAAAAAAAAGATTGAATTGAGACCCCATCGTTTTTGCGGTAATGCATCTCAAGTGAGCTAGTTACCAGATATCAGGTATGTAGCTATGTATATTAATAGTTTTTGAGAAATTGACGTTAAAAGAACAAGCAAGTGAACTCTCTCTTTATTGGCTTATACTGTATATGTTTTATTTACTTATTTATCGAATAAGTAATTGTGAGTAACTCTAAAATGAATTTTCCGCGCGACGACGATGCTCTGTGCAGAATGTATGTCAATACCGCATTAGACTACAAATTAGTCAATACAATGGCATTACAATATTGACATTGAATAATTTTATCAATTTTTTATAAATCTTCAGTCACACCATGTTAACAAATTATATTTATTTGTATTTACGTACATACATATATAAATATATAGTCAAGATTAACAAAAGGTTATTGAGACCAGTTAGTTGATAAAAACGGATGTGAAAATGTTAATTAATAAAATATTCATTTAGATAATTTAGTTTTTGCGAAGAACTTGAGGTAATAATTTGTTTGATTAAAATTCTTGTAAATTTGCAATGGTAAACTATACAAATTTTGATTGAGTCATTTGGTAATATATTGACATTCTAATTGCTGTTGAGCTTGATAAAGTTGTGTAACCTAGTCGAGATCATGCTAGATGAATTTTTGTTTTTCGAAAGTACTACTTATATACAGGTTTAGTTCGAATTACGTGAAACTATAATATGCTAATCTTGTATTTAGATAACTTTTTCGCTCTTCTAATCTTCTATGGTAAGAAATCGCCCCTTTAAAACCAAAATTGAATTTAAAAGACCAGGGCGAGTAAAAAAAATTCAATTCACGTAATTCTTTGGTTGTCTGTATTTTACAAACCAAAATGTACGGTTTAACTAACGCATAGTTCATAAGTTTAGTTGTTTTTCATTAAATTAATATGAAATAAATTCATGAACTGTTTTCGGTACAAGGACAGTATTTATGTTTTATAGTTTTGTACACTCGTACTCGTACATGTTAATTATACCACTTCTTATAACTAAAACTTATTTGAATTGTTGTTTACATTTTTTCACCTCGACGTATATTGGTAGTTCATATGGTGCTCGAAGCTTTTCTAACTAGTTTAAATAAATATAAATCATTTATTTCATTCAGCATTAGTTAAAATTTCAGAGTTCAGTTACTTTACAAATCAAAATTAGAATTTGGGGTTTTCGAACTTTCTAGCCCAGTGCTTTCAAACAGGTCCATTTTTGCAGGCACATTATTTATTGGTTTAGTATGTTGGGTGTTTGCTTTTGTTATTTTCCGTTCAATAATTTATGGGGTTCAAGCAGAGCCTTCTAGAGTATAGAGCCATAATCATCTTGACGTATTTTTTAGAAGCTTTTTTAGTGGTATAATTTTTCACTAATTTCCATAGGAATCCATAGTAAAAATGGTGTTTTTTAGCTTCAAGTTTTTCATTGAAAAAAGCAAAAATGTTACAAAATTTTTATACAAAAGTGTTCTACATACCTTTAGCAGCAATATACTTGTAGGGTTTATTGGTATTAAGTAAATATTAATTGCAGAAATATTAAAATTAAAATATTTCTAAAATATATTTTCCGAACTTTCATTTTGAAAAATACATCAAAGTTGGCTCTGACGAATTAAAATAATTCTTGCTACATTTATCTTTAGTTTTACTAGTGTACGTTAGATGTCTCAGATTTATACAGAAAAATACGAAAAAAATTGTTTAATCACAAAATTATCACACGTTCTTAATATTTTGAGAATTTGTTTTGCTTTTCCTACAATTTTTGAACTTAAAATTTCCCCAGGTGGGAATTTTTGGTACGATTTTTAAAAAAATTGTACTGCCATCACTGCCATCTATGTAATGTATATTGACTTAATGCACACAATTTGTAGTAAGCTTGTCTTTTTTATTTGACCAGAATGCTGTTGTTATGAACTTTTTTTTATATTTTGGTTTAAATAAATCAATTATTACAAGAAAATGAAAACGATTTACTTAAACGATATTCATATATGTTGAAATTCAAACATTTATGAAAATATTCCAGAAATCATAATTAAGAATTTGCAACGTTTTCATTTACAAATTTGTCTTAGGAAAAAAATGATTTCCCATATGTTTTATGTGTTTTACTATGGAAATTTTGGTTTTTTCCTCTTTTCTAATTCCCTTATAAAAGCTTCGTTTTCTAGATTATGGCTTGTATAATCAAGGTTGCTTTGGTTCAAGGCATTCCGAAGATTTTCGCAGGTCGCTTTAAGGGTCCTACCTTAAGAGGGTGTCCTGATCATAAAAGTAAGTTTTGATTAAATTACTCCCTAACATCTCTAGAATATGGGACTATATTTGTTTTTATCCGAAATTCGAACTCTAATGTACCTATTGTATCCAAAAAAAATTCTTTATTTAAATTTGTTTCTTCATTTTTTTGTACAGAGCAATTAATTCTCGAACAAAGAATTTATCGGGCAAATACAGCGCAGGATACTTCACACCTTTTTGGCAAACTCTGTAAATTAAGTAATAGAAGCCGATTTTTATATGGTTCGCGAACATAACCTGTTTGATCCGACGATGAAAGACGTCTAAGCGCATAAATCATAAACTGCTTTTGAATACTTTCAATTCTATCCGAATGCAATTGGTAAGGGAAGTTGCATCCAAATAACCGGCCCATACTCCAAAACAGATCTAGCGTAAGTTAGTAATGTGAAGGGTTTTCACCGTACAAGGGTAATGAAATTCACCACCGTGAAGTTTAATCAGTTCCTATATAGAATAGGCTTAAAATTACTGGTGAAACCAACTCAAGGATCACGAAAATCATAAACTCTGCTCAATTTGTATATGCAGTGGTACCTTTTTCAAGAGAATATCACGACCATCGTCTTAATAATGATTTAACGCTAGCAGCAGCAAATGGTACAACAATTCATAGCTGAACATTGGACTTCGACGTAAATTCGCACACGCTTTTATTATAGCAGCAGTGAATCGTCCAATAATTGGCGCCGACTTCTTAAGAAAATTTGGCTTACTTATCGAAATCAAAAACCTCAGGCTTATTGATTCAACCACGCATTTATCAATACACGCCACACAGGTTAATACACCTACGCTAATTCATTTTCCAATCAACAACGCGTATGGCGCTCTCTTGAAGCATTTTCCTTTGGTAACTATAATATACCAGTCAAGCATATACGTTAAGCACCATATTGTTACCCATAAGGCCAACTGCCCGTCTCTAGATCTCGCCGATTAGACCCAATTCATCAAAAAGCAGCATACAACGAATTCCAACATATGGTTGAACTCGGAATTTGCAAACCATCATCTTCACCAAATCTTGTTGCAATCAGAAACCCAGATGTTTGAAATGTACAGGTGAACATATCGCAAATTAAAATGTGACAAGAAAACATCAGAGGTGCAATGCATGCTCTGTAATGGTGGCCATCCAGCCAGCTATAGAGTTTGCAGTGTGTATAAAGAACTTGAAACTCGCAGATTTCCCCCTCTCAGAGAAAAAATAGTGAAGAAGTCGCAGCCTGCTACAAAGCCGAATCCATCTTATCAGTTAGTTACTGAGACAACATATGCGCAGAAACTCAAAGATTCAATTAAAGGTCAAATTTTAGAAGGAAATCGTACCAAAGAAAACCGATCAACGGACGATTAAAAGTAGCAGTATTTAGCCTCAAATTCAGACTTAAATTGGTCCCGAAGAATTATAAAAATTGACTTGTTATGTGCGCAATCATTTTCCCTAAGTCTGTAGTAAGCCTTATTCTTACGATTGCGCAAATTTATCAGGCTGTCATCAAACCAAGGTGGGTAACTATAATTACGACTCTTTTTCAAAGGTACGAAACGATGAAAAGCTACAAATAATAAGTTGTTAAATTTATCCACATTTACGCCTAAAATATTGTTATTAAATAAAACACCCCAATTAATACCTTTAAGATAATCGGAGAGACCATAGACGTCACAGGACTTAGAATTGTAATAATAGGCATCATTCGAAAAAATCCGGCATTTATATTTGAGACCGATAGTACAAATTTCGACTTCAATAGAAACATGATGAATATCATTCTCATTATTTGAAAAAGGTCCAAAAGATTGACGAACAGAGAGATGTTCCGTGTTATTTGCAAATACTAAATCTAAAAATGAATCATTACTATTTGAGTAGCGGTTAATTTGTTTTAGGTTAAAACTGAATAACGAATCCAACACAAGAGAATCATTGGCACATCGAGCGTCTGACGGAAACAAATCCAGAGATTCAGGATCGAACGACCAATGAACATCGCTTAAGTTAAAATCGCCAAGTACCATTACATTATCAACACAGCCACTCAAATTACAAACTTCTTTTATACAATCAATGTGATTTAGATAAATATCAATAGAAGATCTAGGAGGTATATATATTATTATAAAAAAAAAAATATTCTTACAAACTAAAACCTTAACACATAAAAATTCAATAGATTCACATCCAGACACAGTAATTTGCTCACTTGTAAAAAAAGAGTGAGCTGCAAAAAGCACACCACCGCCCGTCTGTTTTATACTATTCTGCATGGATCTATCACATCTATAGACGATATAGTCATTTGGAAAATACTCGTTATTAAATATGCCGTTGTGAAATCCAGTCTCGGTTATGGCATAGAACTGGAAGTTTGTTGAGTAGACGAACTTGAGAAATTCGATAGATTTCGACGACATTCGCCCAAAATTTCGGAAAATAATCTAGGAGACGTCACATTGTAACAAATAGTTTGTCTTGTCATTAAATCAGGCCTGTTGTTGGTTACACTGTTGAATGATTCTGTTGAAGTACAGGAAAATTTGTTTTATTATGATTACCCCTGCTGTAATTTATAAATTCCTTAATTAAACAACCAGCAGGCCACGAACATGGTTGTAATAAGTTATCAAAATTTGCAGCGGCTACATTTATCTTAAACGAAGAGAAATTTCGATCACCTTCGGTGGTCCGTCGAGATAAAATACGCCGACAGTTGACATCTTCAATATTGAAATTGTCCTTCAGATAGGATTTCACCTCAGCTTCAGCAACGTCTTTATGTAGTCTTGTAATAAAAATAGTTTTACGAGGTTCTACCACCTGAAGTGAAGGAACTGCATAACCGGTGCCAATTACAACTGAACGCTTAGGTTGAATTCCAGTATTATGTTGATTTTGTGTATTTAAAATATTTGCTGGTATCGAGTTTGTCGAATTACTGTTATCGTTTAAATTTTCAGATGATGCATAACTTGATTTTTGCTGATTAAGAGCCGTTAATGGAGCCGATTGTTGTTGAACTTTATCTAATATGTCTTCTACATTAGATTTAATACAATCAACCAAGTGAGATAAAGCACCAACATGGTCGATCGCCGGTTGATCCACTACCAATTTATTAAATACTTTGTTTGCAATCAAGTCTTTACAGTGATTGCAAACCCAAATAAGGTTTGAGTTCTTTGCCATTAAATTATAAGTAGCTGTGTTGATTGAACAGCATTCAGAATGGAAGATGGAACAGCAGAAACCACCACAAGTTATGGTTCGACCGGTAGCACCAAATGGTTTATTGTAGCCTGCACAACAGCTGTCCATATCAATGTATAAAATCGATCCTTATGTGCGAAAATAAAACAAACAAACAAAAAAATGCCAAAATTGTTAAAACAGCTGATAAATGTACAGCAATAATATTCACAAACACAAACACCAAATTACGACAGTTCAATGTGCATATTATGAACTGGTTAAATTATTGTTATTATATTTTTATATTTTAGTTTTGTGTGCGAGTTAAACGCCTGTTGATACACAGTTAGTCCAAAATTGATCAATGAATGCAAATGACCTCACAATGCAGTATACAAGAACACTACCACAATAATGCAAAGCCACACACAAAATGTTATTATGATTCACAAAAAATAAATGCAGCTATTTTAGCACACAATGAAATTAAACTTAAATTTCCACGTCAAAAATTAGTTTTATCTACTATTATTTATTTAATATTATGTAAAATTATTAATTATAAGAAATTAAAATTTATATTATAATTTATATTATTGAATTAAAAGCAAAACAAATTGAAATATACTTGTTAACACACCGACAGTCACTCATCGAATCCAAATTGGATTTTTTTTATATCACGGCTCTCTCAATATTCGATACTCATATAAGTATTACATGGTGTCAGATGTGAAATGCGTGAATTACACAATTAGTAAAATTGAAAAGTAGTAAATCGGAAATAAGAAAGAAATTAATAATATTTCTCGCCGAATAAACTCGTCAATATTACACACAACGAGGTAAAAGGAGTACAACGGTAAAAGTGACGCGTCATCAACAGAACATTCGATACCGTATCATTGTTGCATTTTTTTTTTATTGTGACAATGTCCGGAATTAAACCACCGAAGAAATTTGTGATAAATTCAGAGCTAGATATGGCTCAAGAGTGAACGGGATCGATTGAATTATTCCCCCATTACAGTAATTCGATGGAATTAACAAAAAAGGCAGCCGAAATTCAAGCATCAACATTATTTTCGTGACTTGGTCACCCCGCATAGAAAGTATTAAATAATTTGGGCGCCACAGACGACGAAAAGAAGTATCCGAAGCAAATTATCGACAAATTAAAAAAACATTTTGCACCGTGTCGCGCAACAAAACGTACGAGCGGTACCAATTTCATCGTTTTAAGCATGAAGAATGTGAATCATTCGAAGATTTTTTGCAACGATTGAAAACGCAAGTTACGTGTTGTGGATATAGCACAAAAGAAGATGAATTCGTGATGGATCATATCGTTGTAGGAATTCGCAACGAAAATACCCGTCAAAAAATGTGGGTCGAAGATGATATGGAATTGGCCGAAGCGGTTAAAATTTGTCGTGCTGCATAGCGTGCTGAGAAACAGATAAAGTCCCTGAGTGATCTATCGGCGCCTGCACATTCGTCGTCAAGTGTAAACAAAATAAATAAAAAAGATGATGAAGAATTTGATTGTAAGCGCTGCGGTACACGACACGGTAAGAAACAATGTCCAGCATTTAACAAAAAATGTTAACAGTGCGGTAATAAGGGTCATTTTAAAAAAATGTGTCGCTCCAAAAAGAAATCATCGGAGAAAAAGTCAAATAAAAAAGGCAAACATAAAAAATCGAGGAAAGTGAACAAAATAGCCAGTGACTCTTCAAGAAATAAAAGTGGGTTCAATTGAAAAAGACCAATGGATTGAAACTTTGAAAGTCGATGAGGGTGAACTGTTGGTTGATTTGGACACAGGAGCTCACTGCAACGTAGTATCGCGGAAAGAAGCGTCCAGATTAAAATTAAAAGCAAAAATTTCATCGACTAAACGTCTATCAACATATAATCTCAACACAGTCAAAGTAATAGGTGAAACCAAGGTATGGTGTGTATCGCCGCAAAAATCAGGACAGATGATTTTTAAAGTAATTAACGAGGGTTTAATGTTAATTCTCGGCAGACATTCATGCGAAGAGCTGGGAGAGTATGATATCGATTTTGTTGACAATCCGAAGTTCAAAATAATTCCACCGCATCGAGTTCCAGCTGCATTTAGAGATAAAACAAAAGAGGAATTAGACAGAATGGTTACAATGAAAGTTCTAGCGCCAGTTACTAAAGCAAGCCAAGCCGTAAGCCCTATGCTGGTGGTAGAGGAAAATTCGAGTATGTATGGATCCAGTCGAATTAAATAAAAACATAAAACGATGCCATTACCCGTTGAATACAGTAGAAGAAATAGCCGCAAAAATAGGAAAGGCCAAGTTTTTTACAAAATTGGATTGTCAACATGGTTTCTGGCAGATTAAAGTGACTGAACGAACGTCAAAATACTTGGTCATCAGTACGCCATGGGGACGTTACCGATATTTACGCATGCCGTTTGGTATAATTCTGCACGCGGAAAATGCGGAAATGTTAGAGGGAATCACAAAAAAGGTAAAGCATCGATTAAAAGATGCTGGTTTCACATTAAATCAGCGTAAATGTGAATACAACAAGAATAGAGTAAAATTTCTTGGACACGTTTTTACATCCAATGGTTGTGAGATTGATCCGGATAAAGTATCAGCAGTTCATCGTTTGAACACTCCAGCTAATGTTAAGGAATTGCAGAGATTGCTTGGTACAGTAACATATACCTTGCAAAATTTATTCCGAAATTTTCAGATTTGACAGAACCATTGAGAAGATGAATAGTGAAGGACACCGCATGGGTATGAGATGTTGACCAACAAACAGATTTTTAGAAGTTAAAAGAGGTTATCACAACAACGCCAGTTCTGGGTTAATATGACGTAAATCAAAGTGTTAAAATTTCCTGCGATGCAAGCTCCGTAGCTCTTGGAGCTTGTCTGCTCCAAAATAATAAGCCGATCGCATATGCCAGCCGGGCATTGACGAAAGCCGAGAAAAATTATCCACCAATCGGCAGAAAAGCAGCCGCCATAAGATTTGCGTGCAAAAAATTTCACCATTATGTGTATGGCAAAAAATTGGATATCGAAACCGATCATAAACCGTTGGAGACAATCTTCAAAAAACCGATTTCACAGGCGCCGATGCGTTTACAGCAAATTCTTTTTGATGTTTTGCCATATTCGCCTACAGTACAATACAAGAAAGGTGTGGACATGAAAGTAGCGGACACACTCAGCCGCGATTGCAAAGCTGAACCAATTGACAAAAAATGGGCAGAAAGCGAAGAATACAAAATCAACGCAGTATTCGCTATGTCGCAGGTGACGACAAATCACTTAGCAAAATGGACAGACGAAGATTTCGAACTACGGATGACAGCAAGTTGCCAGAAACAGTCAAGCCGTACGCGAGCTTCAAGGAGGAAATTTGGTATGTTGGTCAATTACTATTTAAAGCTAATAAAATTATTGTCCCAACAGCTTAACGCCCAAAAGTGTCAGCTGATATACACAAAGGTCATCCAGGTGTATCGAAATCATTGGCAAGAGCGCGGAGCAGCCTCTACTGGCCTAGACAAACAAAGGAAATCAAGGAATTTGTCGAAAAGTGCTCTACATGTCAACGCACTCAAAGATCAAAAACAAAGGAACCATTACTACAGAAGGTTTTGTCGGACTATCCATTTCAACTAGTTTTTACAGACATGTTTATGTTCAAGGGCAAAAACTACATCATTATTGCCGATCATTATTTCGGTTTTATGGATTTTCAAGAAGTAAAGTCAACAACATCGGCAGCAGTCATTTTGCAATTTAAAAAATGGTTTGCTATTCACGGAATACTGGAAACGTTGGAATCAGATGGTGGTCCACAGTTCGCATCGAAAGAGTTCAACATTTTCGGGTTGCGTTGGCAATTCAACCATCGTATTTCATCACCACATTACGCTCGATCAAATGGATTCGCTGAACGTAATGTTCAGACTGCAAAAAATCTACTCCGCAAATGCTGGCATGACGATTCAGACATCTATGAAGCATTGTTATATTGTTGCGAAATATACCACGCAATGATATTTTGGGTTCTCAATGCCAACGATTGTTTAGTCGTCGCACAAGAACATTTATTCCTATCAGTCAAGAAGATTTGAAACCGAAAATCATCAGCGGTGTCACCAAAGAATTGGTAAAATTACGCTTTCAACAAAAAACATACGCCGATCGTGTTTTAGCACCATTCAAGCAGTTAGAATTGAACGAAAAAGTTCTATTATAAAAAGTTTACCGTGATTGGGTATCAGCAAAAGTCGTGGAGGAGTCAGATAACCGACGGTCGGTGATTGTGGAAATAACAACGGGTAAGAGATACCGACGAAATACAATTCATATACAGCACTCATCAGCTAATATAAAAGATATGCCGGAAGTTGATATCTATCATGATATCAATGAGAATACAGACAATAATTTAACATCGACTCAGGTATCAAATGAATTGGAAATTGGTTCCGCCATTCCACAACCGAAGAGACCTTTGGGTGTCAAATTCGAAAAGGCACCTGACACTCATATTAGCAATCAACAGGACAATCAACAAAAAACAACTAGAAGTGGTCGTGTGATTAATACACCAAAACGTTCTAAATTTTAATAAGCATATTTTCATTCAGTTGATATATAAAACTAGTAAATTAAATGGAATGATATCAAATGGCCGAATGTTGCAGGGCCGAAATGGGTCGAAGGGCCGAATGGGTCGAAGGACCGAATTTCTAATATTCACTAATTTACATCACTAAATCACAATGAAATTATTTTATTCGTCTAAATAGAATTTTCCTTCACTCTAACAAATATAAAATGGTCTGAAAAAAAAAAAATTAACGGCCGTATATTTCTAAAAACCAAAAAAAAAATAAACAAAAAAATTCGGCCCTTCGACCCTTTGAAATTCGGCCCTTCGTACCCATTCCCTAAAGCCTATATTGCTGGGGAAGAAGCTGATTCCGGATCATCAGATTGGATTTAGGCCAGAGTACTAACAATAGAACAAGTACACAGAATAGTTCAAGTAATTGAAGAGGCCCTGGAGGAAAAGATATTGTTCCGCTTTATTCATGGACATAGCATGAGCTTTTGACAAGGTTTGTCATGTGGGATTACAATACAAAATTAAGCGATGTTTGATATTATGACGGATAGTCGACTATTCGAAAAGGACCAACATTTCTGAGTACCGGAATAATCGATAAAAGGTATTGGATGTGCTATGTATGTACGCTTATAGTTTTTAAAACCGCATGTTGATTTGGGAGTTGAGTTGGGTGTGAGTTTTGGGTTGATTTGAGTTGTGTTAGATTTGAGTGAATAGTTCGATTCGGACTAATTTGGAGTCATGATTAGCGAATCATTTGGGATTTATTTCGTGGATTGAGTTATGCTTTGAATTAGGTTAAGGGTTAATTTGAAAGTTGATTTAGCGTTAAAGTTGTGATTGAGTTGAGGGTTGGATGATTACGTTGGAGATTGCATTGCGATTGAGTTGGAGGTTAAGTGGTAAATTGAGTTGTAGGTTGAGCTGAAGATTATGATTTTTTGAGAGTTGAGTTAATTTTCAGGTTCAAGTTCTGATCATATCGTTAGGTTTCATCCAAATTTAAAACTAAATCATTCTTTTTCAGAAAATTGAAATAACTCCAAATTGTTTTAGGGGTGTTATTTCATATCCGATATTCAGGAATTTATTTCATAATGAAATTAGTTTTCAAATTACGAAATGCAATAAAACACCCCCAAAAAATGAAATAATTCCGCACATTTTGGACATATCTTTCATTTTTAGTAAATTTTCAATTTCTACAATAATATTGGGGACTTATTTGATTTAGGGCTTGGGAAATTATTTCTTTGGTGAATTCTTTCCTACAGCCAGAGCGAGTAGCTGGTGTGAACTCAATCGATTACGATTCAATATAAATAAACGTAAGATTGTTTCATTTCATCGTAAGAAGAAACCCACTACCTACAGCTACACCCAATACCACTTCTTAGAACCAATTAAATTCGAGAATAAGGTGTAATATTTATGACTAACTCTGCGTTGTGGTTTATTAGATCTATAAGCCGTAATAAATTTGATCATTAGCTTGATTGAGAGGGTTATAAATTCGACTGTTTTTTTTGTCGGATATCGAAGATTTTTTATTGTCCTCGACATTTAATATTCAGAATCCAGATTTACTAAAAAAACTCAAATAATTTTCCATGGATTGGACGTTGCGGTTTAATTAAAAACTAAATTCGTATTTTGGAGACAATTTATTGAATGATGGTGAATTAATAAATATGTAGATTAAATCTGCTCAACAAAAATGTATATGCAAAAAAACTGGTATTTTGCAAATTTGTTCAAGAATTTGAGTCGAAAAGAAATTTAAAAGCAAATTAACACATTAAACACATTATATTCTGCATAACTTCATGGCATCATATCAATTTAAGAGATTTTCTGTTAATAGGTAGAGCTGCACGTGTAACATGGGAACAGGGGACGGCAACATCAATAAATATCAAATGTTAAAAGCTATAGAATACATTTTTTGTCTCGTCGACTATAGTCTATAGGTAATAGTAGGGGTTGTAGCCACGAAATTATTGCTAATTTTATGCTAAAATACAACGCAAGGTTTTTTTATTTCTTAACTTTTGGCTAATTTATTTAACATTTTGTTCCAACCCGGAATTAATCGCAAGAATTATACATACGCATAATAATTATAGGCCTAAATCTATTGTATTTGATCGGTTTTTGATAAAATACTGGAAATAATAATTGCTAAACAAAAGATTGTTATTTCAAATAGCTCAAGTTTTTTTGAATATTTATCAATATGTATATTTAGACAGGATTCCGACCTTGAATTGATTGAAATAATAAATCTGATTAACAGAGCTTTTGACAATCAAAAGTAAGCATGTTGTCTATTTATCATACTTGTGCAAGGCTTTTGATTAAATCAATTTTTTTCTGGTCTGGGGGTCAAATCATGTTAACTATATGTTTTTTTGAGGTCGCTGTCCGTTTAATGTCATCACGGCAGAGAAGAGTTGAAAATCAGTTTTACACTAGCACACCTGTATCTGCATCCAAGGCACCTTCACGCGGTGACGGCGAGCAGCGACGAAATTCCGTTATCCGACTGAGTCCCTGCCACGAAGCAAGGAATTGGACACCTGGAATCGGCGGCTGGTCAGGGAGAGAAAGCCCTTTTGCTACATTTGTTCTAAATTTGAAGTAAACCCATTACGAAAGAACATAGATGATATGCGAAATGTATAGTGAAAAGTTTTGATTTGGTTATCGATCAGTATAACAACTGGGTTCCCCACAACATCGAAGGGAGAGAAAAGTAGAGAGTACATAAAGTACTCTATTCCAGCGATTTGGAAATATTCTGGAAGTGAGGAGGATTGCTTCGTTTGTTCGAATCAAATGAAGGGTTTCAATATTAAAACTAAGGACAAAATTGTTTATGTCAGCGTGGCATCAGTATAACGGCTCCAATTTTAGCTGAAAAAATGATTGTAAAACTGATCTTGGTTGTGTATCTGGATTTATTTTAGCAAATGTACCACCACTCGCTGGCACCAAATGACCCGGATTTACCGTCAGACAATTATTTATGTCGCGTACATAACTTTTTAAATCCTCACTCGGCAGGATTATCATATTTGGTACAAACGGTAACGACGCATATTTTGAAGCTAGTGTTGAATCAAAAGGTATATCGATATTTGGTGGATTTAATGGATTGAATGATTGTTGATTAAATAAATGATTAAGGGAACGTTTGATTTTATCTTCTCGTGGATTTGTGTAATACAAACAATTTTTAAATTAATCAACGCAACTTAAACTTTGGAATCAACTTAACAACCTCTTCATTTAGTAGAATATGGTACAATGTATCGACAGAATTAATACCGATTTTTAAATTGTTCACACAAACTACGCACAGATCGGGTAACATTCTGACATTCGAATTCGACAAGCCTTTTATTGAGGTACGGTCTCCATAACCTATAAAATATAAAAAAAAAAAATTAAACCAAGTTTTTTTGTGTGTGCTACACAAAAAAAAACGCCTTACCCAATCCCTTTTGCCACGACGGCAATTATTTTATTGAAAACCTCATCAAAATCTTCCTCACTGAAACCCTCAAGCAGCATTTGATTATCCACATCGAAAATGGTCCAATCAATATCAATATTCGTGGTTTATGTGTTACACAATAATCAATCAACGAAGCAATTAATACACTAATTGGTGTGTAATTTTTTCGGACGGTTTTGGCATAATTAAATCAATATTGCTTAACATCTCATGAATATACAAATTATTCATTCTCGGATGTAAAGCACGGCTCAATATAATGTATCCGGGAAACACCGAAAACGATGGTAAATTTGTAAAATCCATACGTTATGTGAACACAATTTATTTTCATCGTTACTTATAAGGAGCGTCGAATTCTCAGTTAATTTTCCAACCGTGTCGGAAAAATAATTCTTTTGGACTTGGTATATCCAGCTTGGAAAGTTTATCAAATGCGTATACACTATTTTTGATCAGTTGTTCTGTTAAATCTTCACCTGCCGTTCTATTTGCTTGGGTTGATACAGCTGCATGGTTTCGAAAGTATTTGGCACATATTTTAATGCCAGCCTTATTAAGTTTTACGCTTTCGTATAAGCACTTGTTGCTAAATTTATCGTACAAATGTGATTTGGATATGTTACTAAAGACGATTTCTAAGATATTCGGTTTACCAAAAGTGCAGACGACTTTTCCCGATGATTTAGGATCCTTTCCGGATGCTATTTGTACTGATTTGGCTATTGGAGTGCTGTAAATTAAATTTGGTTTTATTGATTTTTAATATCAAATCATTCATTAGACGCACATAAAATTTATTTAAATTTGTGTGCAACTAAATAGTAGACAACATGAATTTCAAACACAGAAGTTTATAAGTTGAACTGTAATGAACACCTAGTGCTTAACTAGGACAAACCGGAAGGAATTTCAATGTAAATAATGCATAAAAGAAATCACAAAATGGACAGCAAAACTTAACTTACACAATGAATTAAATGAGAATAAAAGAAGGAAAGTTCACGTTATTTTTAACTTTCTTTGTCCATATTAAACACGCTGCGATAGTACTTGTAAAAAATAAATAACGCACCAACACTCCTATGGTCTAACGAGGTCAGAGAATTATTAATCGATGGGTCAGCAATCAAGCGGTAGAATCGATTTTGTAGAAGATCTAAAATAATCAAATTAGTATGAAGCTCCACTGCCCATATGTGATAATTGTACCCCATGTACAAGACAATATACCTTCGGAAAAATTAAAGAAGAACTTACAAAATCTAACCTAGTAAAGATAATTAGCGAAACTCTTAGCATCAGCATATATTTGCTCTTTCCAAATTTCTTTGCTAAATGATATATGCTATATGCTATATGTAAACCGACGGTTAATTTATTGGTAGTTTGCCATTTATCGATATTATTGAATTAGGGCTTTAATTTGCAATCAACTTTTAGGGGGCTAATACACTTTGATTACAAATTAAAGCCCTAATGGTTCGGCCCTGACTTAACGGTTTTACATATTTACCAATCGATTTCCGAACAAGTTTCCTAACTTTTTTTTTTGGAGGTAAACCTGTAAGAATTAAATGATATACTTGATTTGCTAAAGTAGCCGTTCCTGTTTGCAACAGTATGAACATCTACTTAACTCATTAGCTTGCTACAATTAATTTCATCAAGGCCATTTTTAAACAACTTTCTAGCAAAGGAGGCAAATTCTCTACCAAAAATTGAAAATCGCTTAAGTGGTTTAGGTATAAAATGCACTTAAGCGATTTTCAATTTTTGGTAGAGAATTTTCTGTTATGAGATTTTAACCTTTCTTTCTTTCACTGATACTAAGTGTTCTACTTTCTTTCATTGGCTGAAGGGAAGCGTAATAAGTGATAAGCATGATGTTCACTACCCCTTAGTTAATTAAAATCTGTACTAACTAAAATGTAACTAACACATATGCACGTATTACAGGGCCAATTAGGTACATCTTTCGGATAATTTTAAATTTCTTGTCACAAGTAGACACCGTAGCAAATTGATCCTATAAGAATTTAGTTCCGGCACTTAATGTAATTGAGAATAATTTACTCTAATTCTCGGCTCGGCTCGGTTTTATGTACGACTAAAGTTTTTTTTTTCTGTTTACACTTTATGTGAATTTGTGAGCTACATTTTCTTCATGTGAAACCGACGCGTGACGAAATGAAGTTTTTCAAAAATAAAAAAGTCAAAAATTATAATTAGTAATTCTTAAAGAACTAGGAAATAAAATTTTATGGGATAACTTTAGCATGACATTCACTAGCTACTAGTTGATTAAAATCCGTAGTAACTAAATTTTTTGTCAGAGGTAGACAAGTGAATATCGTAGCAAATGCAGTAAACATTTATTTTCGGCGCTAATGTTCTTTAGGACTCAAATAAATTGAGTCTTATACTTAAGTGTCTCAATCGAATTAATTTGACGGTTCATAGTGTTCTACAAAATATTGAACTTTAGGCGAAGAGATCGACACTTATGATCACCAATTTCACCAATTTTATTTTAGTGCCTAGTAAAGACAACCTAATCAATTTTAGAAGGAATAACATGGAAACATTTCTCCATGCGCTACGTATCATCAGACATCAATAAAAAGTCCTTGTTGCTTTAAATTTTAAATTTAATGATTCAAACAATGATAATGTAGATGCGGAGCCGGCCTAGCTTCGTCGAAATGTCTTTAATATCTTCACCCAATCGGACTCAGGAATTTTGTCTTTTTTGGCTTCAAAATGTCCAGTAACCTGCTACTCGTAATATATTTCCAAAGACTAGCTCAAAGACTTAAAATCGAAGTGAGAGCGAAAATAATGATGATAGCGAAACAGACTATGCTTCAAGCAACAAAAAATCGGCAGTACCATCATTAGTTTAGCAATCGGAATTGATTTTTTAAAATGTGGTCCAGAGTACTTAGCTTCATTCCTTAAAGACAAAAATTTTCCAGAACTCAAAATCAAAATATCTTTTTATCGTAATAGAGACTCAACATTTCGCAAAAATTTCGTGAAAGATGAGAATTCATCACTAGTATTTTCCAATGCTGAGCTACAGTTTATGCTCCAATACCACTCAATTATCATGCAGGAAAAATATAAAATATCCAAGTTCTTTTACAAAAACTTCACTACAAAACCATCAATAGTAGATTTTTGGAAGTTTGAAAATCATCTTGATGTTGCTCGAACAGCAGAAGTCTGGTTTCACCAAACACCTTTGTTATTTGTGCTTGTGGGATAGTAGAGATCGAGCGAAGCAATATAAGAAAATAGAATGACCAATAAGATCATCATTCATGAATCCTTAGTGGATCCATTTAAAATTCTGATTTTTTCTCTCCACATAAAGCTTGGTCTCATGAAACAATTAGTTAAAATTCTGGATCAAACAGGACAATGCTTTCAATATATGACCACAAATATGATCGATATTCACCTTCAGTAGTAAATTATTAAATTGAATCGAATTGAAAAAACATCCTGGCTTAGTTTTAAAGCGAAAAGTCCAAAATACAAAGAAATCAGTGCCAAGATGATTAAAGACTTTGAAAAGCTTGATGAATTTGAAATTACATTTTTTGCACTCACATCACAGATAAGTATAGACAGATGTGGATCTTGTATGGGCTATTTTTACATTCCAAAATTTCAATACCAAATTCCAATCCAATCCTGTTAGAGCACGACGTACATTTCTGTCTCTTTTATCTTTTTTTACGTATGGCTATTTTGACAAAGCAAACATGCCATGGCTATTTTGATTATATCAAAGCAAACATAAACCAACTTCAAACAAAATTTTATTTTATAATATATACGTCCTGCTCTAAAAGGATTAGATTGGAATTTGATATTAAAATTTAGAATGTAAATATGGCCCATACAAGATCACCATCTGTCTATTCTTATCTGTGCTCAAATCTTGGACATTTTAGCGAAGAGCAGGACGAACGTTTTCAGCAAGATATACAGGTGATGGAAACTCCCTACAAGGGAAGAGGGGACGTAAATATGATGGCAGATTGCTGCTGGATACTAAAAAGAGACACGAAAAAGGAAGATAGAAAACGTTATCATGTGATGAAAAGAAATCCCGTTATACATACATAGCTATAAAAAAAGAATAACTGATTAAGATGCATCTTCTTATATCATTTCCTAACCAAACAGCACTCTTAAGGGCTATATGATATACAGAATCCGTTCGTGCAACCTCCTCGCGATGTTTATTAGCATAATAATTAGCGCGATGTTTTAAGCACCATCCGCTTCAACACACATTCAGCCAATGAGATACAAACTTGTTAATTTCAGTTTTAGATGAGATGTCTTAGGTGGTGGGGCGTTGTTATGCAGCAGAATCGACCCCTTCGGTTAACCAATTTAGGTTGCTGGTCGCTGAAGTTTGCAAAGTTTCTCGTGCATCGTGTTAACTTGTTCACTTCTCCGCAATGATTGGTTTACCAGATTTCAGAAAGTGATAGTGTGCCATTACTGGGAAGTGCTTGGGAGGGTCAACTCGGTCCAGTCCACTTTTCGTCGTACGTAATAATACGGTCGAGAAAAGGTTGGTTTGTATTAGCAATGATACAGAAGCAATGTGATACTTGCGGTGAGTTCATGCGGAACCCATTTGTTCATCTTCTTCGTCTTGGTTGCGATGCCAACAGACAATTCTTTTCCAAGCTGTCGAACTGTTACATGGGGATCACGTTCCACCATAGTCTTCAGAACGGCATCGTCATAGAGTCTTTCTGATCTCTACCTTCCTGTTCATCGAGCCTTATCTCAGTTACGAAACTTTTCGAACCAGTGACGAATGGTACGGGCCGTGAGCCGTGGCTGATCCTTGGCAGCATTTTGGCAGCATTAGTTCTCAATTTGAATCCGTAAAGAAAAATCGGATGAAAGATGCGTTTCCTCATCGTTCGCTTTGCCAACTACAGGTACGTTAGGCTAAAAATAAATAAAAAGCAATTAAGTGGGTTACATAGAGAAAGGTTTGCTGAAAATAACGTTTTATAAGAATAACTATGGTTATCTACCTAATATGTAATATGTTTATTATTATTATTATCATGTGTCGCTTACAGCTATCACAAACGGTAATACAAACATGTTAAATAATTGTAAAATTAATTAAAAAAACAAAAAGATTAAATGATAAACAGCACACGGTAGACTATTTAGTTCTTATTGATTTTGTAAATAAAATTTTCTTAAACGAGGCTCTCGACATATAAAAATGAAAAACACCAAACACTGAAATAAACACACGCGATGCTCTCAAAATTAATTCTGAAAGACCGTAATTTGTTGATACCACAGGCCGATGAATAACAGTCAATCGCGCGGACGCATTTCGCATACCGAAAATATCACGAATGAATATTGCTGATGCTACAATATAGTACGTCAATCTAATCGATATAGGTGGAAGAATATATTCAATAGCCCGTGCAGACTCCGAGGGAATCCAAGGGAACTCCGGGTCCTAAGCAAATTTTCGTTTCTGGGCCCACAAAGTTAATGACCTCCCCCCCCCCCCCCCCCCCCCGAATATTTATTGAGAAATTTGTCATCATCGCCGCTAGACTTAAACTCACGTGTCTGTTGGCAAATTACTTGGTCTACCCATTTTGGACAAACGTTTCTGTTTTTGGCTAAATGATTTACGGAGGAATTTATCCGGTCAAATCGAGAAATAGAATTCATACATATGGGATGTGATTTGTTGAACTACTTATGGAATGTTATTAAATATCAGATTTGCAGAACAATTAGGCATCTGTGAAGCCTTTGACATTTTACGTAATTATATATAAGATCAGGAAGAAACCTAAATTTAATAGGTCAATTCCAAAGTTGCAAGTTTATCAAGAGGCAAATGTTTCCGTTTATTTCTCGGTTCAAAATCTTGTCTTCATTTTAAAGTAAGAGGCCCTATTATAACAATCGACATGACTTTGTTGTCGTTTCTTTTTTAGCGTTGAAAACGTTTTACTGGAGGAATAAAAAACCGACCCCAACATTTTACAAAACACAGAACCAATCGCCAAGCCAATTTAAGTACTAGAAAGACATGTATGATAAGGAGATTATATTTATGATGTCTTCTACTGCAGTAAAATTGTATCACAATCAAAAAATGTCTCCAAATGGCTCCATGAAATAACTCGCTATACTAGTGAAATAACTCCCAACAACTTTTGCATACTTCCAGGCGAATAATTGTTTAATTATTACTAATTCTGTGGAATTAAACAAAACAGGATAACTGTAATAAATTACTTATTCAGTTTTTGCTGCCATTCATTCCAGAATCTTATAATCTAATTAATATTCCAAAATCTTCATTATTTTCGAAATTCACGTAATAAGCCGTAAAAATCATTGTTACCTTTATTTGGATATTTCTAACCAATTTGTTCAGGTTTTCGGGACTAAAAACTTTCGTCGATGAACTGTTTCTACTGTAAAGCTTGGCGGCAGTAGCATCATGATTTGATAGTGTATATCGTCTGCAGGAACCGGAATTCCTTTTATATGCTTTGAGCAAATGAACTCAGTCACGTACACCAGCCACGATGTTGGAGCAGACATCGGAGCCGTCTATTGGAAAATTATTTCTGGGCGGGCGTGAGAGTAATCCAACAGCCAGATAACGCCCCATGTCACACAGCACGAAGCAGTCAAAATTGGTTTCGGTAAAATAAAATAAATGTGTTGGAATACCTGATTTAGAGCCCCGACTCGACCTAAACCCAATTAATCATTTATGGGATATTCTGAAGAAGCACACCAAAATGTACATCGAGTGCCCTTCCTAAGGCAGTAGTACTAGAAGAATGGAGAGGTTTAAACCCATCGATCTCTAAGTGACTTGTGGATAGTTTAAAAAGGCGAATTGCAGAAATTACCATAAATCCAGATGGACTACCAAATATTAGGGTTGTTAGTTGTACCGTCAGTAAATATGAGTATTTAAAATAAAAAACTATAACCGTAAATAACCCACCAAAAATCCATAAAACCATGATAATCTTGGTATTCTGAACCATTTGCTGAAAAAAGATGTTGCTAAAAAAAATCAGTATCCTCTTCTGAGATTTTAGTGGAAAACTTTAATATTAACGTTAGAGATCACAAAAATATTAATTTCCTCTTGTTTATTTCAGATTTTCTCTGGCAGATCCAAATCTTCCACTAGATCTCAATCTTGTATAGATATGAGAGTATGTGACAAATTTTAGTTCATAGGCCGACATTATTATGTACTACAACCTAAACAATCGTCTGAGTTTTGAAATCAATTTTATATTTTACACAATCAAGTGCTGTGCATAAACTTCCTTCAAATTTTAAACAAATACTCGAATAAAATAAGAATTCAACTCAAATTGTCACAATAATCTCATTCTTATAGTTTCTTTAAAATATTTATAACTTAAATAGAAGATACTATAATATTTAGGTGTCCTTCATTGAGTTCGTATCCCCAAACTGGTTTTGAAGCACCATTGAACCAAAAATTTCATCGATAGAAAATTGCGATTTTACGACAAACACTGATTTATTTATTTATTGTACTTTAACAATAATTTAGTATTAAAAGGAAAAGCACAGATGGAAACAGAGTAAACGGAACAAAAGAACAAAAAAAAAAAATAATGAAGCTGCTTCCATTAGGCAGAAAAACCTCTTAAGTTTTTTCAAACAATTTCCACCTCATGCATACACATTCTATTTTGAGCAAAATAGCTCATTTACAATAAAATGTACAGCAAGAGGTGAAATAATATTAAAAATTAACAATAGTAACAATAACAATAATATTAAAAATAAATTTAAAAAACTACGTATTGCCCATCAATCACGCCACTCCAAAAATTTTGACTTAAATAATTTGGCCGATCCTAAACTCTTAATTTCCAACGAAATTCATGTGTCTCACTTTAAGAATTTTACAATAACAATGTCATGTATTTTCATTCCGACATAGAACTGCTTTATTAAGCCAATTTTTAAATTTATTTTTGTTTAATTTTTGTTGCTAATTCATAAAAGAAAAAAAAAATATTTTTGGTTGTTACTTTGAGCAAAATTTTTAGTTTTATTTCTATTCCGGTTCTTATTTCAATTAACAAATAAACGTCCCGACCAAACCAAAATTAACCTTCTATGATAGAATAATAGGAGGGGGGGGGGGGGAGGGGCGGGGGAGGATCGAGACGATTGAAGCTCGGAACGTGACCAAGATTACTTTGCTTTATTTTCAAATGCCGCATCAACATTTATTTTCAAAACTAAGCAAGAACTAAAAAAAAGCAATAAGCAATTAGATTCCGTAAATACTTCATTTCAGTCAAATTAATTCATTTTTGACTGCAGATATGAAATTCTACAAAAAAGGTTTTTGCAATTTACTTAAAATGAACAAAAAGTCGAATTGGCAGTTTTGAAAATAATAGCCCCATCTACAAACTACGTAAAGAAAACTAACTTCGCTTTACAAATAGAAAAATTGCCAGATGACCCTTGAAATAGCTGAGAAAGGTAAGAACGCAACCATTTAATTGGGATGAATTGACAACTTAACACTTAACGGACGGGCCACGTAGATGTTTTTTCATTGCAACTTCGAAAGACGGGCAACGTAGATACGTATACGGTTTTATTTAATATTTAACGGACGAGTTGTTTTCTCTATCTTTTACGGTTTCCGGGTATTTTTGAACAAATTAAATAAAACCGTATACGGGTAAATTTACGTTGCTCATTTTTCGAAGTTGCAATGAAAAGACGTAAATCTACGTGGCCCGTCCGTTAAGTGTTAAATTCTTTATTTTGGTGATAAGAAGTATCTTATCAAAAACCCTTCGAAAAAATCAGTATAAACAACGTCCAGTTGCTGTCTGACTATTAAATAAATTGTCACAATAAAACCGTGCAGGAGAAATAAATGCTTTAGTATGGAAAACCCTGTGAACTATCTTGGGTGGGTATGGCAAAAAAATGGCAATTCTCCGATAGTTACTTACTTCGTTGCTTCTACCCGCTTTGAAGATGGGATGGATGAATGAAATTTTCTAAGGCTCGGGAAAAGTACCACTATGTAAACTTTCAATAAACATGAAAGTAATTGGACAGGACAAACTCTCAACACAATACTTAATAAGAATCGGCAGAATACCATCGTGACCAGCACTCTTATTCAAATTAAGTAAGCAATCACGAACTTTTTGCTTACTAAATTTAAAATAGAGTTCAACTCTATGTCAATACCTCCCCCCAATTTAAACTTTTAAACTCTTTACGGGGTCTACCAAAATCAGGATAAAATTGATCATCATACCGTCTGTATAAGGAATGAAACATGTTGAGGCATTTCTCTAGATATACAAACTCATTATGGTACCACGGCTTGCGAACGCTGTTTTTTTTACCAACAGAACGTGTTTTTCAATACCATTCATGTGAAGATCGTGAAACATCAAAACAATGACATTTAAATTTCCGCCACGCTGTGAAATGTCAAAATTGGAATTGCTTAGGAACTTGTTTAAGGAAGCATTGTCGGCATTTCTGAAATAAAAATAAAAATGATTAGAAAACAATTATTTGTATAATTTACATAAAAAATGTAAAATAATTTACATACCAATTATTCCATATGATCCATGATTTTTGTTAACCAAAGGAAGCTAATCCGATAGTTCGTAAAACTGTACTGAAACGATACAGCAGCAGGTTAATCTTATCACAATGTGGTAAGATTTAAATTGATTATATGGTTGACACTGATTTTTCACCGTTCTAATTTCAGCAATTTATAAATTTTACCGATTTCATATTTCAAAGCGGTATTAGCCAATTCGAATACCGCGTACAAAAAATGTCTATTTCGTTTCTGTAACATGTACAATTCTTATTATTAAACCAAAACCTTATATTAATCAATTTATTTTTATTGTGCACATTTCATTCAATAAATGATATAAAATTGAAAAAGTTAACCACTGAATTTATGAACTGCAATCAAACCACTGAATATTGCTCCACTGATAAATATTTTGTAATGTTTAGCCTTCCAATAAGTTATAATTGTGAAAAAGTGAAAAACATAAAATGTTGTTTCGACATAACATAAAATATTGCTGGAGGCTGCGGGTAGCCTTGCGAAACTTAATTTCGATAAAATAAGTTATAATTGACGAAGTACTTTCCTTATGCAACATAATTTGGTTGACTCAAGTAAAAAAGAATTGGACTTAAAATGAAACAAACCGGTGACTGAATGTGTCAGCTGCTCGTTAATTAGAAAGTAGAAACATAGTAAATGGTCCTTAGGGCTTGATTATTAAAAATACATTTTGGTGAAACTATAAAAAACAAACAAATTTAATAGAAGTTTGTAGCTTGCAAGCAAAAATTACAAAACATAGTCTCTCTAGTGATTTTACACTATATGGTTTATTGAATTGACAGTTGTGAAAGCTCCAACTCCAAATAAATGTCTCCTTCTGGTGCTCCTGGGCAATGTGTCCTTAGAGACCGGCAAAAACCAACAATTTACAATATAAACGGAGTATAAATTAAATAAATACGAAAGAAATTATCCCTAAATTGACAGAACTCAAATATAATATTTAACGTTAAACACCATCACATCAGTAACGTCGTTAGTCTGGTGGATTAAGACGCAGCTATATAACTTAGATTAGAGTGGTGAAGATTAATGATTCGATCCTCACCGGTGACGGATATTTATTTAAATCGACGACCGAGGTTGATGCGATGGGCCACAAATGAAGAATTACCAGTATTCAGCAAAACATATCAGCTCGAGAAGCAAGGCGTTTTTCAAGAACAAATAGAGAGGAGAAATGAAGGAAGGCATCAAGAGAGATTACGTCAAAGAATTCTCTCGAATAAATACATAAGTTGATTTTCAAAAAATTCGAATTCTCTATGAAATGTTTGGAAATAATCAAGCCATTTAAATGCGCGATGCCACGGCAATTATAGCTCTTGAAACTTATTCTTAGAGGTGCTCTCATCGCCTCTTGACGAAAATAGAAAATATACAAAAATTTGAACACTCTTTTGAATCTATTTTGGTGGGAAATATTTTGGCTGCAAGAAATAATGGAAGCATGGATAAACATGTTGAAGTTGTAATATGGTTCGCTTAAAATACATGAGGAACACGTATTTTCCAATTTTTCAAGAGTCTAAACCTAATGTTATATCTGAAGCTAAAGGCGGAGGGTTTTATTTTAAAGAAACTTGGAGAGATACGAATACGGCACCATATTTGGTGATTATACCACCGTTTGATTTGGAAGAGAAGTTTAAAAATTAAGTCTTTTAGCTGTACGATTATGGGCTACATTCTCATACATCTAGTAAAGCAGGCTGTTACTTTCAGCAAAAAATGTCAGAGTTGCAAGATTTTTCTAAATCATGGCAAAGGAATCATCACTTTTGAAAATTGTCCTAAATTTGCTTTTAAGGACTCCAAGCTATTATTTTGCTGGTTTGCTTGTGGTAATCATTAAATTTTATTTCTCGCGGATTTGATCACATCTTGGGTAAATTTGTGTCGTGAAATTCATCTTGACATTCGAATATGCGATGGAAGTAATTCATTTGATGGATTTTTAACCAATCTATTTCTAATATATCTAATACAAACAAAGATGGTTGAGTGATATCGAGAAAATAGCCCATTATTAATGTTAATTTTGGTGTTTGAGTGTATACGTAATAAATACATACGTACGTCCAAATTGCCAAGTAAGTTATAATCAAGTTCCAGCTGTGAACCGTACATTTCGAGAGTTTCGCATAAGATTCTACAGTAATTTAAATGTGAAACGGTTTCATGGTTTAACCTTAGATCTACTAATTATATTATAAAATAAAAGATTAATTTTTGATCAGACATCCAAATATTTTTATTTATAGATGACAAATTAATTATGTAAATGAAAGTCAATATGAGTTTTAATCAATTTTGTGTGCTAATTGAATTTAAATTAACTTTTAGTGAATCTTATCTCTCTTCACGATATCTGGTTCTGCCGGAAATAAAATTTGGTACAATTTATTAGTACTGCTTGAATATAACTTTAAAGCTTGTACAGTCTTAATGATTTATCGTTAAACGAGTTCTTCAGGGATCAGATGCATTTGTAATTCTAGAGCACGTGTCAGGTGAGCATGGAGGTGAATTTTAGACAATATACAATGTTATATTAATTTAGAATATGAAACATCGGGCAAGAGGAAAAGGCTATATCGAATATCGTACAATGCACAGGAACGTAAAAAAGTTGCAAAAATTCATCGTTTTTAATTGAAACCACAAATTGTTATAGATAACACTTTAACTTTAAATGGTGATTTGTTCTATGCTTAACAAAAAGTCGGTAATTGATCAAATCACCTCCCAGAAAATTAAATTTCGTCGCCATTTGGAGCGTTTCTCCGTTTACAGTTAGTGATGGTTTTATCTCCAAAGGAGGTAATGATTCACCTATGTCTAAGCAGTTGCTTATTATCCGCCCTTTGATGGTCGAGTTTACTTCTCTTGATTGTGACTTTTTCTGCATTACTTCGAATTTGGTATTTTCAGAAGCCCCTTGAATATCAATGCATGAAAATAATAGTACCACTTTGTTTCGGCGAGTGTCTTCGATTTCTGATGTCAGTGAATTTAGAGCCATTTCGGTTGATTTCCCTGGTTGATAGGCATATTTCCTAGGATCTAGAAGATATCTTTGGAAGGCCGTTGAGAAGTGAAAATGTTTCTCGGGAACTTGTAAGCTTCCGTTGGAACCAGATATGGACGCCCATGTAATTACGTCGATTTCCTCCGAGTTCCTAAGGATTTACATTCTGGGTAGTGAACTTTCACTAAATATTTTACAGTTTCCTCCCTTGATGGGTTTGTCTCTTCGTTTGGTTTACTAATAGATCATAAAGTATTCATGTATTCCAAGGTGAGTGCCTCCTGCAGTCGGTAACCCGCAGCCAATTTGTCTTTTATCTCACAGATATTTTTCCAGCTCAACCTTTTGCGCTTCCTTAGAGCTTTGTTTCGGTATATTGTTCGGCTTCTCCTTTTATTTCCTCAGTTAAAAAGTTTACAGACCTCTTCTTTCGTCAGAGTATGGTTTCACCATTGATTGTCCCTTGTTCCCCTAATATGAACCAGGAAGTTCCTTAATAGAGTGGCCAGTAGACCAACTAAATTGTCCTGAAGTCTGCCATTAAAGGCTTGCTAGGTAGTACATTTCGGTATTTTTGCCACCAACCCTTGTCTTAAAGGGATTTTTATTTATATACAAATGATCTGAGAAGGATGTTTCCTTTGATACATGCCAGTTCCAAATGGCACTAGTAAGATATTTGGGTTCTAACTCTGTTTTACTGTTATATTATGATTCTTTAATCCAAAAAATGGCTTTACTGTTGCGAATTAGTGTATCTCACAACCGATGATGAATTTTTTATAATGACCTGAGCAATAGTTGAAAAATCTTTGTACTGATTCTGTTGGGGGGACGCTTCCGCATTATGAATTAGCTTACCTGTTTTCCTCGACAAACCTTTAATTTTTCTATGGTAGCTCCAAGATTCTGGTGAAAGGTTTGATTTTTCGCCGAAAGCAGGTAATCGTCAGCATTCTTATAGTGATGTTTTTTATCATTTTCAAGCTCTCCTGTGGTCCAGAAATAAACCCTTGATGTCTGCATAACCACTTCTTCATTTGAAATCAAATATTTGACTTTCTTTGAAAATTGTTACAACTCCTGTAAGAGCGCTATATCCTAGCCTTTTGTTATAAAAACCTGCCTTCAGTTGTTATAGCCGCTTCCGATCAATGCAGATTAATCTGCATACATCCCAAAGGGAAGGCTAGTTTAACTTGTTTAATTAGTTTTATACCTTATGGAATGCAAGGCGAACTCCACAAAGCAGCCTCCTTGGTATTGAGCCATTTTGCGTAAAGATGATATCTTAAAAAAATAATTTAATCATAAACCGTAAGATTTTTTGCCCATTAGTTGACGCTAAAAGAAAATGTTCCGCATATCACCAAATGATGCTACCGCTTGTCATATGAATTATTTGCGGTACTTTTCCAGTCAGTCTAGTTTCGAGTAAATTATTCTTAGATTGCTGCGTGATCGAAAGCAGGTGGTTCAAATTAGCACGTGAGACCTGTGTTGTTTAATATATTCGTTAATGAAATTGCATCATTGTTCCAGTACTGTTAATGTGAGTTATACGCGGACGATTTCGAAAACGGTTTTGAAATATAGAATGATCTTGATTTGTGTGATTATGAGTTTCTGCAAGAAAACGCCTGTATTGTTCATCCGTATATTTGGCTTCATTCGTCGTGTTAGCAAAAATTTACGAAATCCTCATCTGTTAAAAGCTTGTACTGTTCTGTCGTCGTTTCTAATTTGGAATATGCGAATTGAAAGGTTTCAGCAGTAATTTTTATTTATAATTTTCATAAACAAAATTGTTCGATGAATTAAAGTACAAATTGCTTGAACATCCACCTTATTCGCCCGATTTGGCTCCCGCAGCGACTTCTATCTGTTCCGAAACCTAAAACACAATTACATTATTTTGCAGATCTTTCTGAATCAAAATTCCGCGATGTAATAAATTTATTGAAGTGCCGCTGGACAAAGTGTATTGAATTGCCAGTATATTGAATAATAAAACACAATTCATTTCAAAAACTGGAAACATTATACGCATCTTGTATCTCTGGTCTCTATAAAGAACTCGTTTAGCGATGAAACATTAAGTCTATGCAAGTTTTTAAGTTATGTTCAAGCAATACTAATAATTTCTATCATCTCCAGAAATAAATTCTGGCAGAACTGTATAGTTATCGCAACAAACAGGAATAATGAAATGTTAATTTAAATTCAATCAGTACAATAAATTGATTAAAATTCATATTGATTTTCAATTTACATAATTTAATTCGTCGTCTAAATAAAAATATTCAAGAATTAATTTTTGATTCTATAACGTCATAGATTTAAGGTCAAATCATATGCGCAACATGCGCAGCAAATATTTACCCAAACTTGTTAAGAAAATATTTGCTCGGTTTGATAGTATTTGGCAAAGCGTTTTGCTTGGTCGTTTAAACGGTGGTAAATATTTGCCGAAAAGTAGTTTGGTCGACGCCATGGCAAAGATGCAGTAAACATATTTGCATTTATTCGGAGCAAATATATTTTCTCCTAGTTCATACGGTGGCGCAGGCCGCTTATGTGCAAACATTTTATCGGCCGCCCTTTGATAGATAATATCAGTGCTGTCGCTCTGAAAACTATAAATAGAGTACGTTTCAAATTTTCAGGAGAGCATCTCACAAAGCTAATTTTTAAGAATTGAAAGATATTTTGGTACAATTTAAAGAAATGTCATTACACAGTCGGTGCCTAGGGTGACCAGGCCAAAAATGACTAATCCTGGACGAAGTCTAAAAAAATTGCCTTAAAAAAACAGGACAGTTATTAAGTCTCGAAATATGTTATGTATTTGTTTAAAAAAAAAAAATGCTATATGAAATTGGTTTGGTGGCGACGACTTGTCACAAAACATGCACGTGGTGAAATCTCTTCTAGAAAAATGTTAAACCCGCTAACTTGATTCATAATTTAGAGATGCTACTTAACTAATTCATTGATTATCAAATATATTGGATAAGTCAGATAATAAAATTCAATGGAATTTGTGCATAATCGGAGCAGTTCCATTTGGGGCAGAGATGGAGTTTCTGTAATAAAATATGACCAAATTTGAGGAAATTAGATTTACAAAGAAAAATTAGTTTTTCACTTCCAAAACCACTCCAGGCCTTAGTACATTTTCAGGCTCCAGCACTAAAGAAGCTCGTTTGTCAATGGATTTTAGTGAAATATTTTATTTCAGTGATTAATCCGTTTCTATCAGTAGTTCCTAATATAAAAGCGCATTCACACCATTTATAAGAAACATTGTTTCACCAAATTTTTGATCTTTTTTACATAAACAACTAATCCAGGCAGTGTACTATGTACCAGCTTCTAATGGAACTAGGTGACACGTTTGTGGATAGATTTTAATAGAATTAACTCAGATTTGAAATTTTAAGTCGAATCTTTAAGTAATTCCTAATATAAAATTTAATAATTCTAAATTAAACCATGGCTCAAATTCAGGATATTTTTGGGTTGAAACTTTACTAATTCAGCCTACCTACTTAATCTCCAGCATCAAATGAATGGAACAAGTATATTTGTTGGTCTGCCAAATTGTCTGCCAAAAGTTAGGATTAAGATCAGCATTGTTAAAATAAAATGTGGCCAGAAATCGGCAAGAAATCGCCGTCGGTAAGAAATATTTTTGAACACTACTCGTACTAATGGGATTGTGATCGATACAATAAAGCAAAAATTAGATTAACCAATGTTGGTTTTCCATACACAGTCAACCCAGACAATTTTCTTCGCCTCCAGCACCGAATAGAACACACAGATTTGTCGATGTATTTTAGTGAAATTATATTTCGGAGATGTTAAGCCGATTCTATATAAAGGGTTCCTTACCTTAAACATATTAAATAAAGTCCTGAAGAATTTTTTGGTCCAGTCATTTGGGCTGGAGTTGGCGGGTCCCGCTAATAAATTTAGGGATTTGAAGGCATATTATCTAAAAACCAGGACAATGTAAGACATTTTCTTGGTTGCCCACAGAAGTTTGAAAATCCAGAACACGCCTAGAGAAACAAGGACATCTGGTCACCCTATTCCTACCTAGATCCTACACAGGCGAGAAGGAGAATGTTAAAATAAAACTGAAAGCCAATTTCTGCTGTCAGCATTTAAACTTGCCAGACAAGGAAGATGCATGGGAGTCTGGATTTGAGAATACTGATACGTATTCGACGAATGAATTTCCCAATCCAGACTTCCATACAACTTTCTAGCCTAGGAAGATTAAATGACTGTAGAAATTATCTTCACCAAATATTTGCTGCTTTGGTCTGATGTAATTTTTCTTTGCTCGTACGAGTAAATACGAGCATACAATCGGAACCACTTTGCTATAAGAGCCATTTTGCATTGATCACAATTGGAAAATATTTGCCGAAAAAATACATGCCCAAAATGGCGGCAATTATTTTTGAGCAAATATTTGCCGCTCACAAGTAGCAACAAATATTTTCGAAAATATTTGCTATAGCAAATACGTCTTTATTTACCTATATCAACGATCAGGTTAAAAGTAAAACATATCATTTAAAATATTCGGGATGTGCTGCGTCGTCTACACGGCCGTAGGCATTTTTGACACTAGAATAAATGGACACTAGAATTGGTTCAACCATTTAAATCGCGCGAAATCAGAGGTTCGTGACGCGGCTTGCCTCGCCGCCTGATGCCATCATTGTGATAATATTATGTGTGAGGCGTGAAGTCTAAGGACCAACCTAAGAAACCATACATTTAAATTAAAGGTAGTGCTTACATTTGATGAGTAATTGCCCACGACCAAGGGCAAAGTATCATGTAAATTTTATGAACATGCGGTGTAAGACGTTATCACGTCAAAATAGGACTTTATTGAACTCCCGAAAAGTAAGGGGCGCATTGCAGATCTATACAAAGACAGACATTCTTTTCTCTACTACTCGTGGGATTTTATGGAAAAATAATGATTAAAAATAAAGAGGCCGGAACTAAAGACCGAGAAACTAACCGGGACATTAATTTGGAAAATTAATCTACTGCTGCTGAGGGAACTTTGGCTGATAGGAGTGAGCCCTAAAAAATAACGGGTCGCTGTGTTCCAAATTACCAGACCCGAAAAATGGCCTGGAAAGCTCTCACAAAAGTCAATAATATACTGTTAGGAAATAGATCGGTTAGAGAAATCGAAACGCCCGCTTCGTGATGGTTACAGGGAATAAGCAGGGTGGTTCCTCTGAGGGCTCTCAGCCTAAAAGGCAGAGATCTTAAGAGGATCTTACCTAAGGATACGGAAAGGTCGAGGTTGCGGGAAACTATAACCAGGCTTTTTAGTGAGGTTCTCAAAGACCAGCTAATGGTGGCTGTAATATACAGGGCGAAGGAAAATGAGAGTTTGGCGCCCGTCAATTAGGAAAAGGTAGAAATGGCTTTAGCTGCCACCTTCCTGAAAATAGGGACAGCCTGTGCCGACCGAAAGTCACTCTTTCTCTACACTGAGGCGATAGGGAGTCTAGTTAAGGCGTTGCCTGAAGCCAAGTTGGAGGTTGTACAAGGAAGGAAATTTCCAGCAGACAAAGAGCATGGCCTTGTATTCCTGCTAAACCCAGTGATCCTAAGGTCTTGGAATTACTCCGGATCGGCGACCCGCATCTTCCGACTTCCAACTGAAAGACAGCTAAGTTGGAAGAACCAAGAGTTGACTACAGGTCAGCTATTATCATCACAAACGATGAGTCACTAGAGGCGTGGACGAAGGGTGTGGTAAGCTTCGCATTCAGTGCTGTCACCTTGAATATGTACAGGAAGCATGAGGCTGTTATGTCCGTAGGAACATCAGAAGGAGAGGAGATCCCGGGTGATGAAATACTCTCTTTGGACTCAGAGATGTCAAGATCCTTGGGGTCACAGTGTAGACTCCAAGGGGACTCAGTATCAGACTCGCTTTCGGGCGAGGAGTCTGACACGACTGTAGTGGAGTTTAGTATTTAGACCCATATTATGACATTTAGACCTGGGCTTCTCTGCTGCTCAAAATTCAAGCTGATGGAATTGATTCTGTCCTGATCCTACAGCCATGGGTTAGTGGACGCCGGATAATGCGACGTAGGGGTCCTAACAATAAAGTGATGTATGAGAATAATTTTAAGTTAGATAATGCTGTGGTTCATCGTTTAAGCAAAATATATGAGACAATTTTACACAGGACTACTCGTCTTTCAAAATAAGGGTCTCGGATGCCGATTTTGAAAAGCTGATGGTTTCAACTTCATGGCCAGCTGGAGTTCTTGTGAAGGAGTTTTAGAATATAACCCGAAGTCATCCTTTTTTAGGGGTATGACAACCAAACTAACAAAAGCCAGTGTAGAAGATGTAATATCTTCAAATAACAACAACTTGAAGAATAAATCAAACGTTTTTATAGTTCATCAAAATATTAGAAACCTTAGGCAAAATTTCAATTTATTTGTAGCCAACATTGCTGTACTTGATATATTGCCGCAAATCATTCTTCTATCTGAGGTTTGGGTTGCACAATATGAACTAGAAAATTATAAAATCTTGGGATTTACCATTTTGGTGCGCTATTTTTGTAGATTTAACGAAATCATTTGAACCGGTGTGAAGTATTTCACACAAAGTGTAGCTACACAAATTAACGAAAAGTGTAAGTGTATGGAAAAAGTGTAGGCCTAAATAAAAAAGTTTAAATAACCAGTATAGCAAGGCATGGACAGATAGACAGATCAAGCTATCCGAAACAATTTCTGTTATTAAGATAAAAAGGGTTGGGCCTGTGCGACGATATTTTGATAATTGTGAAAATCACTTAAAATGTTTAAACCTGATGATCCACTTTGGCCATTTGCTAAAATCTCAGAGATGTTACCAGGTGTGGGCTTACATTTCCATAAAGTGGACAGGTCGGGCTATCCGAAACATTTTTTGTTATTAAGATAAAAAGGGTTGGGCCTGTGCGACGATATTTTGAAAATTGTGAAAATCACTTAAAATGTTCAAACCTGATGCTACGCTATGGCCATTCACTAAAATCGCAGAAATGTTACCAGATGTGGGCTTATATTTTGTAAATGCATAATACACAGTAAGTTATGCCGGCGTTGCTTCTGATAAAGTATTTGATGTTATCGCAAAATTTTTTTACACTAAATGTCATCATACAACAGCCTGTTAGCCTCAAGAGATTTTCTTGAAAAAATTACGTATCATCATTTGGTCCCACTTCATTGCAAGACACCATTGGCAATGCTGATTAATGCTTTTAGAAATAATTAGGACACCTTGGAACAAATCGACGGCCGATTTTAATTTTTTTACACTAAATGTCATCATAGAACACCCTGTTAGCCTCTGTTAGAAATTGTTTCGGATAGCTCGACCTGTCCACTTTATGGATATATAAGCCCACATCTGGTAACATCTCTGAGATTTTAGTAAATGGCCAAAGTGTAGCATCAGGTTTGAACATTTTAAGTGATTTTCACAATTTCAAAATAGCGTCGCACAGGCCCAACCCTTTTTATCTTAATAACAAAAACTGTTTCGGATAGCTCGACCTGTCCACCTTTTGGAATTATAAGCCCCCATGTGGTAACATCTCTGAGATTTTAGTAAATGGCCAAAGTGTAGCATCAGGTTTGAACACTTTAAGTGATTTTCACAATTTTCAAAATATCGTCGCACAGGCCCAACCATTTTTATCTTAATAACAGAAATTGTTTCGGATAGCTTGATCTGTCTACTCTATGATTGTTCCTATTGTTCCATGCCTTGCTATACTGGTTATTTAAACTTTTTATGTAGGCCTACACTTTTTCCATACACTTACACTTTTCGTTAATTTGTGTAGCTACACTTTGTGTGAAATACTTCACACCGGATCATTTGATATGGTAAACCATGATGTTTTACTGGAATACTTTTCGATGCTGGTTTTCGTGGTGTTACGTTGCAGTGAGTTCAATCATATTTGTCTGATCGGTCACAGGTTGTTAATATCAATGATGCTTTGAGTCAAGGCATCAACATTAATGAAAATGTAATACAATGGTCAGTGCTAGGCCCATTACTATTTTAATTTATTTAAATTCTATTCTCTAAATAAATTTTAACTCTAGGTTGATAGCTTACGCTGACGATCTTGAAAATCGATCTATAAATATTCAAAATATCAACTCGGATTTATGCTTAGTAAAGAAATGGTGCCATGGTCATTCTATAGTCTTGAGCAATAAAACTAAGGGAATTTCAAATTAAATCACTATAATTGTCATTGATTCGGATATTGTTTATCATGATGCTTATTGTGACCAAGTTACTTGTATTGATACTTGTTTTAAAATGAATTCGTTAAATCTTTCAAAAACCTCAGCCTATCCATTGATAACACGATGTTATGGAAGGACAATATTGAATCTCTCCGCAAGTATCTGGCTGGTATGCCTTGTAGCAGTTTTAAAAAATATTTATTTTGCTATTATAGATTCGAAATTATCATATGGACTAGTATGCTGGAGTGGGTCCTACTAAGCTAGAATTTATCCTCTTATCATAGTGCAAATACATATTATAAGAATTATGCATAATGTTCCTAGTTTATCTTCACCATGGCGTTTATTTCAGGAGTCGCAGATATTTCCATTAAGACATTTATATGTGTTCAAATCTAAGAAGACTTTTTTCATTCTAAAGGTTAATCAGTTAAATGTCAGTATTGGGGCCTATTTAACCAAAAACTTATCACTTTGCACTTTGTAAAATTTTGCTAAGTGCTAAGAATTTAACTGGTCATAAAAACTTTGCAAATATAACGTCATTGCTATTGCTTTTATATTAATGATTAGTAGAGGAATAATCACTTATAGTTGTTAATTTTATGAAATAAAATTTATATAAAGATTTTTTACAATAAACGCAAATAAACTTAAAATTTCGATCGTGCAAACTCTTACTGAAAAATGCAATGTGCAAAGTTCTAAGTGCTAAGACTGCAAATATAATACAAAACCAAACAGTTATTGGGTTTTTATTGTTCAGGTGTTTGATATTTTTTTATGTTTTTTTGCTAAAGGAAAATTTGCATTGCATTTTGTGATAAGTGTAGTTGATACTCGTATAATGCACATACAGGGTGTCCGGGTTTGGGATGCTGATCCGTCAAGGGGTGAATCCTTGGTTCATTCTGAGAAAAAAATTGTAAGGGGAGGGGGGGTCCATTTTTGATATCCTTTGAGATACAGGTTGTTTAAAAAATTTGGTTCAGAAAAAAAGTACACTCAAATATTAAACTGTAACTTCCAAAATATTTATCGGAGAGCAACCGACTTAGCCTTATTTGACTGGTAATTATATAGGCTTTTATTAAGATCCAGGTGGTTATCTTGCATCAGCATCCGTTTGAGAGCTATGATGCTTTGAAGTAAAAAAAAATATTTTTTTTTTATAAAATTGAGTTTTTCTCAAAAAAAACCGTTATAATTTTTTTATTTAATTTTAATTCGGCCGTTTCAGAAGCTTGCCATTTGGAAGTTTGATGGTCACCACTCGGATTAGATTGTCGGTTCCCGGATGTACTTCATAAATTCTGGCTAGGGACCATTTCGATGGAGGTAGATTCTGTTCTCTGAGCAGGACTAATGTTCCCACCTTAATTTTTTGATTCGGGTTACGCCATTTGTAGAATTTGTTGAGCGATGTTAGATACTCCAATGTCCAGCGTTTCCAAAATCCTTGTAGCATCGATTGTAGTAACTGCCATCTGCTTAGCCGATTAAATTTGATATGATGCAAGCTCGGTTCGGGTAACATGCTTAATGGTTGGCCAATTATAAAATGACCGGGTGTAAGGGGAGTTACATTCGTCGTCATCGAGATCTCCAAGAGGTCGGGAATTTAAGAGGGCCTCAATTTGCTTGATTAGGGTCAGGAACTCTTCGTACGTAAGTATGGAGTCTCCAATCACGCGACGCAGGTGGTATTTTGTGAACTTCACGGCTGATTCCCACAAACCACCAAATGTAGGTGCTGCCGGAGGGATAAAGTGCCATTCTGTATAATGATCGGTGCACCAATTCAGTAGATCTGCTTGCTTTGCTTGGGAGAGATATTGGTCGTAGAACTCGCGAAGTTGCTTCCTTGCTCCAACTAGATTTAATCCATTGTCGCAAAATATATCTGATGGAACACCTCGAGTGGCACAGAATCGTTTCAGGGCTCCCAGGAAGGTGTCAGTACTCATATCAGATACTAGATCTAGGGTAGTTGCCTTTGTCGCCATACAAACAAATATAACTAGGTACGCCTTGAATGTTTTAGCTGAACGGTGACGATGAGTTTTGACTGCAAATGGACCAGCTAAATCTATACCTGTTTGTTAAAATGCTCTGACTGGTGGGTTTACGCGAGGGGCGGGTAATTGGCCCATCAGTTGTTGTTGGATTTCAGCATTGTGTCGACAGCAAACTATACACTGGCGGATGATTCGTCGGATGAGGTTTTTTGCTCTTGGAATCATGATTCGCTGTTTTAAAGTGGTGAGTAATAATTTTGGTCCGGCATGCAGATGTTGAATATGTTTCTCTCGTACCATTCTCTCAATTATTATGTGGCTGGATGGAAGTAAATTGGGATGTTTTACATCATATTCCAAGTCTGCATGGCCTAGTCTTCCTCCCACTCTCAGCAGTCCATGTGCATCGATAAATGGAAAAAAAGAATGTAAATTAGAAGATGCATTTAATGGTAATGATTTTTTTAAAGACATAATTTCACTTGCGTATGTCGTTTCTTGGATACGTCGAAAAATAACAATCTCGGCTTCGCGTATCTCTGTGGCTCTTATGCAATTAAAAATTCGTTGATGAGGTTCGAGTCTCAGGTTTCTAATAAATCTTAATAACAAAGCCATTATTCTTGATAATTTCCGGTAATTGGAAAAATGCTCAGCCAATACATCGACAATTGAATATTGCTTCTGGACCGCAGATAGATGAAACTCGGTAACTGCTTCATGATCGTCGAAGCTCGATTCAGATTCCGATACTTGATTCGGGAGTTTATTTGTGTGTTTCAAAAGGAAATCGGGACGATCAAACCAATGTCTATTTTGTAGTAATTCTTTTGGTGAGATACCGCGCGTCGCACAATCGGCAGGATTCTGGTTTGATGAGACATGATACCACTGATTACGAGATGTGCAAGCGAGGATTTTGGATGTTCGATTAGCTATATAGGTTTTCCAAACCTTGGGTGGTTTAGATAGCCAATCTAAGGTGATTGATGAATCGGTGTACAAAAATACTTTCGGATCAGATGATAAACATAAAAACCTTTGGACTAATTCTAATAGACGCACGAACAATGTAGCCGCATTTAGCTCTAATCGTGGAATAGATATGGTTTTTATCGGGCTACCTTTGTTTTCGCCGCTATTAGATTGGTTCTGACTATGGTTCCTTCCGCTATACGTGCATATATTACAGCCACGCATCCTTCGATGCGTCGGCAAACCCATGGATTTCTAAATGATTTGACGCGTAAATTCATCGGGGAAATTGAACCGTCGTTAATTCCTCTAATTGGTTTCTAACTAGAACCCACTCTTGTCCGATATCTGGAGGGAATTCATCATCCTAACTATACCCTTTAGCCAAAGTGATTGGAACAGTATTTTCAGGCGAGTTGTTATTGGTGCTAGTAGACCCAGCGGATCAAAAATTCTGGATGTCTCAGTAAGGAACGATCCCTTGGTGAATTTATTTGTCTTGGGTAGGGATAATTGAAAAAAAAAGTTGCCTTTAACCGGGTCATATTTTATACCTAGAACGGAAATCACATTGGATTCGTCGCCTATCTCCCACGAGGAAAGTTCTCGCTTTTCTGCCGGAATGTGTTCTAACAATGCAGGATGGTTCACTGACCACTTTCTTAGGTTAAATCCACCCAACTTGCAACTGCAATGCTGCTTCTAGTGTTTCCCCACCAGACATAAGGTCATCCATGTAAAAATCGCGTTTTAGGATTTCGGAACTAATTGGGAACTTGTCAGAAAACTTATCAGCAAGATAATGGAGCGATTGTGTGGCTAAAAAGGGTGCTGGTGTGGTGCCGTATGTGATGGTGCGTAATCGAAAATGTTGGATATTTGACGTTGGACTATCACGCCAGATAATTCTTTGGTAATCTCTATCCTCTATCTCTACCTCTAAACATCTTCTGGATGTCTGCGAAAATTACAAATCGGTGCTGTCGGAATCGGATAAGAATATTTATTAAATTCTGTTGAATGGTAGGACCTACTAAGAGATTATTATTTAATGATTCTCCGGATGCCATCTTCGCGGAAGCATCAAACACCACACGGACCTTAGTTGTCGTACTAGAGCTTTTAACAACTGCATGATGAGGCATATAGTAAGTTTTATTTGGCAGTGCGTCAATTCCTTGTTCGGGTACAGGTTCCATATGTCCTAGGGACAGGTATTCTTGCAGAAAACTTACGTAGGCTTCCTTAAAGTGGCAAATCTGAATCAAGTCTTTTTTCTAGAGACAAATATCGACGTAATGCTTGATGGTAGCTGTCACCAAGATTTGGTGGATAGGTTTTAAATGGCAACGATAAGGATATGCGATTATCTTGATACAAAACGTTATCATGGAAATATTTGACACATGTCAATTCGTCATAGGTGTAACTGCTAGTGTTGAGAATCTCTTCAGTTTCCCAAAATCGCTGGAGGGAATTCTCAATACTCGATAATCCTGGTTGCTCTTGGTTTAATTGGATATGCATTGATCTCGAGCAAGTCTGATATGGGGTAAAATTCAATTCATTTAGGTTAAAATTTCCCCCAATAACCCAACCAAAACGGGTGTTGCGAGCAATGGGGCTTCCTTCAATGTGGTCTATTTTACCATCAGTCAGCGCATGGAATAAATGTTCACATCCAAGTAGAACATCTATTTGCTTTGGTTGATTAAACTCGGGATCGGCCAGTGGATTAATGGATTTAAAATGAGAATTGCCGATATCAATCGAATGTGTTGGAATTTTGGAGCAAATTATAGGTATAATATAAGCCTGGGTAGAAATTTTATAATCATGGTCAACACAAGACCTTATTTTGAGATCGGATACTCCTTTGGACAGTCCAGCCCGTGACCCATTCAAAGTATCAATTGAAATGCTAGCCTTGCTTCTAGGAATTCCCAGATAACTAACGCATTTTTCTGTTACAAACGAATGAGTCGAACCGGAATCAAGAAGGGCGCGACATTTTGTCCATCTACCGAAATTGTCCTCAATTTCGATCTCTGCTGTTGGAAGTATTGATATAGTTGGCGGGTGCGGACTATCAAGATTGGTGATGACTTGAGCTTTTGGTAGTTCATTGTGAATCGCAGGAATCAAGTAGAGTTTTGCTTGCTCTGATGTTGGTGGGCCCGGTTGTATCGTAGACATCTTATTTTTGCTGGTGGATATTGGCGGATTGGTGACTTCTTCAAGATGTAGCAGTGTATTATGCCTTTTGTTGCATTTAAAACAGCTTTTCGAATTCTTGCATTGGCTTACAACATGCTCATCTGATAAACAATTGTAGCAACGATTTAGGGTCTTCATTAATTCTCGTCGGCTATCGACCTGCATATTACGAAATTTATTACACGTAAACAATTTGTGATGTTCATTGGTGAATATCGGGCAAGCTGGTTGTTGCGTTACGTAAAACGATTTACTCGACGCAGATAATTTGAGTGCATTATGAACTCGTTTAGACCCGGAATCTCCTAAAGCATCCATTTTTTTGATATAAATGCCAAAAACTGATCTATAGAAGGAAATTCCTTTTCTGAGGTTTCGTATCTCCACAGTTGTTTGGACTCCTCATCCAATTTCTCCGTGGCTAAATAAACAATCCATGGGTCTCGCTCGGAAGCCTCTGGACCTAATGACTGCAAACCGCGAATTGTCTCACCAATACTATCATAAATTTTCATCAACCCAGAGGCGGAAGGGGTTGAACCAAGTTTGTGTTGAGATGAAAAGTCGCGAATGTGTGTTTCAACAATCAGCTTAAACATAATTTGCGTCATCGACGCGAAAATGGCATATGGTAGTATACGCTGGACCGCGCAATTGGCCTAATAAATATTTAAATTTCTGGGCGGGTGACAATGTGGTATTCTCATGAACAGTTGAAGTAAACACGTCATAGAAGGCCTGCCATTGCCTGTAGTTTCCATCGAAAACAGGCAATGTCAGCCTCGGTAGCTTAAAATCCGATCTGAAATTGTTTATTCCAGAAAAGGATTGCTCGACAGAATCTTCATTTTTGGAACCTGATTGGTAGGTATTGGGAACTGATTGGAGGTTAATTGCACGTATCAACACTTGAATTTGCGAAATCAGAGGAAAATATTGATCATTGATTTCCATCATGTCAGAGTCAGTATCAGGCTTCAATTGAAATACCTTATCTTCAGTCGCAATGCACTGATTGTACAACTCATTTATTTTGGCTAATCGGGAATTAAGCTCATCGTAACTACAATCCTTCCCCTTTGTTTTAATATAATTCGCTATTCGCGTAAATTGACCCTTAATAATTGACTTGCGTTTAACGAGAGCTCCGAGGTGATCTAATGCGCCTTCGGTAGCCATATTATACAAAATAGTCTTCGGTTTATCTGTTATAGGCGAAATAAAAAAATTACGGAATCACTTAGAAAGGTACGGATCACTTAAATAAATATGGAAAATGGTTACCTGAGGTTTGTATCGGAACCGAAATCGGCTATTCGGCTTCCAATCGTTGGTTACTGGAGTTTGGGCGGCGTCGAAAACAATATAATGGTACTTGGTTGTACAATCCGGATTCCACGTGAAGGATACTGGAACTGGGTGGCGTCCAAAATATATAATTGCACAATATGGTGTGCAATCCGGCTCGAAGGACCATAAAACCATGTACAAAATGGCAATAAGCTTTGCACACAATTTTTATTAGATGCGAACCACACTTGACGAATAAACACAACAAAAACTATGCACAATTTGGCAAATAAAGCTGCACAAAATTTGGTATTAAATAATACAACTTAACCAAATTTTAAATATATATTTCGGATTAAATTTTACAATTATGGGTTCACTCGTTGATGGCTGGTAGAAGAGAGATCTTTTTATTTTATTTCAATGATTTTATAAATTTGATTTTGACATATGTAATTGGGCGCTTTCAGGTCCGCCAACATGTTGTGTATGCCAATCGGTATCATAATTTAATGATACATGTTGCCATCGTAGTTGTGACCTGAATGCAACTGATTTGACTTATGTCAAATTTCATGTGTTTTTTTTTGTTAAAGTGTAGTTTAACATGAATTTTAACAAAAAAAAAATTTTATAGTTTAAATTTTTAAATTTTAAAATTTTATAGTTAAAAGTAAAGGTTTTTTTTTAGATTACGGAATTTCCTATCCAGTAAATCTACTGTAATATCATAACCTCTTTTTTCGAACTCAATTTTTATTTCAACCCATATCTTTTTTTTATTTTTGGATCTTTAAATTTGTGTTTTTTGTCGCTGTATTGCTCAATAATTAATAAGGTAATCTCCTTAGTCCATTTTAATGTGCCTAAAAAAAATTAAAAAGCTAAAATACCGATGGCTGAATGTATCAAAAAAAAAATAATGATGGCAAAAATGACATTTAACACACCAGTGTTGCCATAAAAAAGTTGATCTATCAATTGCATTCAGAACTCAACATGTTGATTTTATGCAACATGTTGCTAACAGTTGGCGGACCTGAAAGCACCCATTGATTTTGTTTTTGCTGCTTAGTGCAGAGGGCCAAATTTCTACACAACAACATTTGGAGAGTAAATATTTAAATATAATGGGTTTAGGTTTATGATTAAAAGGCAGATGGCCCAAGTTCTACACAACAAAATTTGTAGAGTTATTAAGTAGGTACACAATTAATATTATTAAGGTAAGTATGCAATTAATGTTATTAAGGTAAGTTTACAAATGGAAATTAAGTATAAATTGTAATGAATTATATAAAAAGAAAAATAATAAAAACTAATGAAATTATTCTAATTGATGATTGTTGTTAGTGTTACTTGAACAGGGGGGGGGGGGGGGGGGGATTTTGATATTTCTACTTTTTTTGTTAGATCTAGATATATTATAAATGACTGGCCTCTTCATTTTTCTGATTAACAAGTCGAAAATGTTGTGAATGCTAATACATATATGTAGGAATGGGTACGAAGGGCCGAATTTCAAAGGGCCGAATGGGTCGAAGGGCCGATTTTTTTTGTTTATTTATTTTTTGTTTTTAGAAATATAGGGCCGATTATGTTTTTTTTTTAGACCATTTTATATTCGTTAGAGTGAAGGAAAATTCTATTTAGACGAATAAAATAATTTCATTGTGATTTAGTGATGTAAATTAGTGAATATTAGAAATTCGGCTCTTCGACCCATTCGGCCCTTCGACCCATTTCGGCCCTTCGACATTCGGCCCTTTGATATCATTCCTATATGTATTGTGTCTATAAAAAGCCGAAAGAATCTTATTGGAAAATGCTTTATTGGAATTTTCAAATTTTCTGTATAAGGGTTGTTACGGTCAGTGAATTATTAAACAATTACTTTTGTGTCGTACTGTATATGTGTATCTTTTCCTTCGCTATTCAGAAGCATACATATTTGTGCTTTATATAAATTGACATACCTGTGTTAGACGAACATTTGTTTATTTGTATAATAGTCTATCGTACTTATGAAGAAAAATGGTAATGGAGAGGAATTTTTACTTGAACATGGAAGTGTTTAAGTAGAGAATATCAATGCTTACATACTTATTCCTCAAACCTGTGTTACCACCAATAGATAATTTTGTACATATGTAGATGTATGTACATACATGGTTACCAAAATAGAAAAGTATATAGCTGCACATTTAGATTCATTTTTGGTGAGGCAGCCGCAGTCGAATTATTAAATTTAAGCCATTTTAATTTGAATTAGAATAAATAAGAGGAAATTTAATTTAATAATTTAAAGACGGGCCATTAAAATTCAGGCGCTAATATTTATATTATACGTATTTATTTTATAATCCGAATCGGTGAGTTTTGTTGATCCGTTGCGTTTTTATTCTATATAGAATAGATTTAACTGTTAAATTTATTTAATAGGAAAATATCACATATAAGTAAGGCATTTTGTCTGTACCGTGCCAGATTCCACTATCTAACGCCTACCGTTAGAGTGGATGGTATATAGGTTAGCGGCAATTTATCAAGCCTTTGGACTTCAATAGCGGAGCCTCATTTATCCAGAAGAAACTGTGTATATCGACGGACAAAATTGATTCGTCTAAGATTGTTCTCGTGGTCAAGGAACCGGAATTTATCAACTTGTCGGAACAATATTATTCCGTTCATTAATTGAGTGAAAGTGACAATTTCTTTCTAGTTGTAGCTCGTTATTAAGCTTATTTAAATATTTTTTTTTGGTTATTAGTTAAATTTTCATATTACCCGATAGAATAAACCGAGTATACTCGTAAATTTCAAATAAGATTAAGTGGTTGAAATAATCTTTTTCATTTAAAATTAATTTAGTGAATTTTGTTACTATTGGTCAAATTGCTCTAGTTCAAGTGTTTTGTGTGTACAAAGTGCCAAAGTGGAGAAAACATAAACTATTAATTTTTCAGAAAAGCCATATATAGCCCTGTTCATCATCATCCGGGGAGTACTCTTTGGCGGTGTAATGAGTGGGTGAGTTATTTTTTTTTAATATATAAAATTTTACATTGTTGTTGTTTGTTTCACTGCACAATCACATAATTTTATACTTGAACAATTTCATTATAGTGAATTTAAGTTGCCCGTCTTATTCGAAATTCCTTAGGATAAGTCAATAATTTTAAAAACTACAAATCATGTCAAACTATTATTTTTCTTTGGGTTAATAAACATTTCATTTGTATAATGGGATTTAAAATGTATTAAGAAATATCTTTTTATTGGTGATGATGTGTGGGATTTGTGAACTAGGTATGAGTGCTATGTAGCCTTTCGAATGTCCTAATTAACACGATAGATTTTGTGCATTTTATAACATTTTCGGTGACAAAGGACCTCCCTTTTTCCACTGCAGCTATCAGGAAGATAAAACGTGTTGGTTGCCGAAAGAAGTGTAACAGGGTCTCGAATCTCGATCAAAGAAATTCGAATGGTGCTACTTTTGTAGATTTAATGAAAGCATTTGATATGGACAATGGTAAACCATGATGTTTTACTGGAAAAACAGTGGGTTCAATCATATTTGTCTGGTTGGTCACAGGTCGTTAATATCAATGGTGCTTTGAGTCAAGGCATCAACATTAATGATGATGTAACACAAGGGCCACTACTATTTTAATTTATTTAAATTCTATTCTCTAAATAAATTTTAACTCTAGGTTGATAGCTTACGCTAGCGATCTTGAAAATCGATCTATAAATATTCAAAATATCGACTTGGATTTATGCTTAGTAAAGAAATGATGCCATGGTCATTCTATAGTCTTGAGCAATAAAACTTAAGGTATGCAAACTAAATGATCCGGACATTGTTTATCATGATGCTTATTGTGACCAAGTTGCTTGTATTGATACTTGTTTTAAAATAAATTCCATATTGAATCTCTTCGCAAGTATCTGGCTGGTATGCCTTGTAGCAGTTTTAAAAAATATTTGTTTTGCTATTATAGATTCGAAATTATCATATGGACTAGTATGCTGGAGTGGGTCCTACTAAGCTAGAATTTATCCTCTTATCATAGTGCAAATACATATTATAAGAATTCTGCATAATGTTCCTTGTTTATCTTCACCATGGCGTTTATTTCAGGAGTCGCAAATATTTCCATTAAGACATTTATATGTGTTCAAATCTAAGAAGACTTTTTTCATTACAAAGGTTAATCAGTTAAATGTCTACTGGGGCCTATTTAACCAAAAACTTATCACTTTGCACTTTGTAAAATTTTGCTAAGTGCTAAGAATTTAACTGGTCATAAAAACTTTGCAAATATAACGTCATTGCTATTGCTTTTATATTAATGATTATTGATTAGTAGAGAAATAATCACTTATAGTTGTTAATTTTACGAAATAAAATTTATATAAATAATAAATTATTAGAATAACAAAGATTTTTTACAATAAACGCAAATAAACTTAAAATTTCGATCGTGCAAACTCTTACTGAAAAATGCAATGTGCAAAGTGCTAAGTGCTAAGACTGCAATTATGTATAATACAAAACCAAACAGTTATTGGGTTTTTATTGTTCAGTTGTTTGATATTTTTTCATGTTTTTTTGCTACAGGAAAATTTGCATTGCATTTTGTGATAAGTGTAGTTGATACTCGTATAATGATTCGACGTGAATTATTATTCGGAAATGATACAAAAATAGGAAATGTTTGCCGCAACAGGATAAATTTTAATATTTCTAACGAATTTTCGTTTAAAAAATCGTCCCGAATAAATTATAATCAGGCAGAATATATTTTATAAAATTTCGGGAATGTAATTAGTTGTTTGTGGCTGCATTGATGGCACAATCGTCAACATTCATGCACCATCAAGATACGGAAACCATTCACTAAATGTAATGATGATTTACGGACCGAGCAATTTATTTTATGCCGTCAACGTCAATTGGCCCAGAAGCGTTCATGATTCTCGAGTTTTGCGTAATACAGCAATATTTAAAAAGTGACTTATTTCTGTATCATGAAACAAGCGAATGAATAAGAAATAAATTTAAATAAAATTAAGAACACGGTGTTTTTATTGTGAATCGAATAAAATAAATTTTATCTAGTTGGTCATGAAAAAAACACATTAACGTGCAACCCTCTAAACAAGGTGAAGCAAAATTAGGGATTTTCCCAAATAGAATTCCAACGCTTGCTGACTGGCGGCTAAAATATTTCGTATGTAGTTTTATATGGTCAAACATGTGTTTGCATGTTTCATTAAATTATTAATTTCGACTAAATTAATTTTAAAATTTGATATTTATTATTAATCGCAACATACTCAAGTTTATTAATCATAAAAAAAAAGTACGGGGACATCCACTAATTTAGACAAGAAACTTGTATTTGTAAACATGATTTTACTTATTTTTGCATGTAAAAAAAAAAAATGTAATCAGCGCTGCCCAAGCGTGGGGACAAATGAACTAAAATCGATTTTGGGAAAGTCCCTCATTGACTCTAAAAAGAAGTATCTAATATATGGCGAGTTCAAATCTGAATGAAATTTGTGTGTAAGTTTTTATTCGTTTTAGAGACAACTGGTGTGAGAATATATTAGAAAAATTTCCGAAACAAAATGTTGTTTCCATTTTACTTCGCAAAAGAGAAATAGTTTTGACACACAATTGTAATTCTAATTTGACAATTATTTTTATCTCATTTTAAATTCTAAAATGTGATTTAATTTTGAGACACAGTTGCGATATTAAAGCGAGGCGGAATACTATATGTACATATAAAAATTAATTCATTACAAATCAAAATAAAAAAAACTTTTTTTAGGAAAATTTATTTTTATTACAAAATGCACATTAACTGTGTACATGATGAGGAATAGAAAAGTAGCCGGTTGTTGTGAACGGTTGTTTTTCGCGGAGAAAATAAATTTTTCAACCAAAAAAAAAAAAAATTCAAATTCATAATTAAAAAATTTAAATAATTTTTCAGTTTTTCATTTTCACCTTTATTAACTTAACTAAATAAGTGCAATAACTATATGTTCTGGTGTGTGCAATAATATTACTTAAAAAATAGTTAGTGTTGTGTGAATAAATTAAAACCAAAGAAAAAAAATCCCAACATGAATTTATACAACAATAAAATACGTCGAACGAAACCGACATCATCTAGCAGCAGCTCCTCAGCATTTTCATTGTCATGGATTATGGTTACGCTGGGGAATTGGGCCCCGATGGCGGGTGAGTATACGTAGTGTCGTTTCTTCGTTTCTTTATTCACATTGTAATGGGTTTCACATGGGGATGGTTTGTGGGTTGTGGTCGGAGGGAGGCAGTGTTGTTTAGGGTCCCCGAATGGAGTTGTTGAGAAGTGGGTCGTGGAGGGAGGTCGAGTGTATACATGTGTGACGTGTGTTCTGGAAGAAGGTTGTAGGAGTGGCTTTGCGATCGTTGGTTTGTCCCGGAGGAGAGTTGCTGCTGTGCCGATGGCTGTTGGTTGAACCTAAAGGCATTGCAACATGCACAAGAGGCAAACCGGCGTTTCAGAACGTCAAATCCAGTTTTGACCAAATTGTTGGATTTTCGATATTGAGATTGGTGAAAAGTGGTTCGAACCTGTAAGTTCCGCCTGCTTGTAGAGGACCTAGTTAGAATGATTTAATACATTCACGATTGGAATTAGTGCCTTGCCATTGCCAGTAACATCAAAATTTTCAGTGGAGTAAAAAAAAAAAAAAATAATTTTCATTTAAATTAATTTGGTGGTTTTGTGATATTGAAGGTTATTTATTCTAAAGGTCTGTAATTTTTATTATATTGTGCTTTTATTAATGTAATTTGCTAACTAATGTCTTTTGATTTATTTAGCTTGAAGAAGAAAAGTGGTTGCTTTCGTATGTTACTAATAAATAAACTAATTTCAGGATATAGAATAGTTCCAAAATTAGTTATTATTATAGGGATTAAAATCTATCCTGAGTTTCAGATTAATATTTTTAGCTTGAATCAACCTACAGGAGCAACAATAAGCTGTAGTTTTCAAATTGTGTTGTCCTGTGCTAACTATTTTATTATATGATTACTAACAATTTTACTAACTATTGCTCGTTTAGGTGTCTGTAACTGGATCGAGTCGGTCCTTACTAACAACCCTTTCCTATCCTTTGGATAGGTTATACAGGTGTACGGTGTGTGCCACGGAGTCCAGGAGCTCCTGCTATAATGCTTGGCCGTACATTCTAATTAATCAAGCAATCAATGTAACATAATCACCCCTATTATCAGTGGCGTATTAAGTTTGGTTGAGGCCCCGGGCGCAGTAGAAAAATCTAGGCCCCTTAAAAAAATATAGAGAGCCAGGAAAATAAAAATACATGTTAACCTGGGTATATCTTGATGCTCTAAAAAATAAGACAATGTGTAAACGTAAAAACTTGTAAAAAGCAAAGCATTTTTCATGAGTTTGAAATTTTTCGAGAGGAGTATCACTAAAATGATACCGAAAAATTTCAACTCATAAAAAAAGCTTTGCTTTTTACTAGTTTTCACGTTTGTATTTGGGTAGAGTGAATAAAAAAAAGTTAGTACTTATAAGAGTTACCTTTTCCATAAAAGGTACTAAATACTTTTAAGCAAAAGTTTTCTCTTATTTCCGAGAGAATAATAACTTCCTTGTACTTACAAGTACTTACCGGAAAAAGTTTAAGTAATACCTTCAAGTCTTTAATTACTGTTACGGCAATACTTCCGATTATTTAATTCTAATTACTTATCTAAATATTTTGGTGCTTATTTTGTACCAAATCAGTAAAAATTTTTTGTATTTCATCCTCAGATATTTTTTGTTGACCTCGAATTCGTAGCTGTCCATCTTTATTTTCGTCTTCTCCATCGAATACCTAAAGGTGATTGCTTCAGTTGTCTGCATCCTCCTCAATTACATAAAAATAGTATAAATGTATTCTTCTGTTATGTAGAACTGCGCAACAAATAACAACCATTAAAGCCTTTACGGTAACAACACGCCAATATATGGTAGGCTTCTTTATAGAGTTACAAACTTATCCGCTGCCCCAAGGAAAGAAACAAAACCTGTAAATTGCACTAATTTTACTTCTATATTTAGGCTTGGGTACCCTATTCTATTAATAAAATTGTCAATATTTTCACGTGGGAATGATCCAAAGCTACAAAACTGTTAAATGAAATGCCTTACAAATGATAGTTCTATATATTCTCATAAGGAAGACCTTTTTTTTACTCTTCCAGTGGATTTAATTTCATTTAGAGGAAAAGCTAGTAACACTATATTTACAACACCACAATCGGCCTGATAAATTTCTTCTTACTATTACCGGGATCCATCGAGAACTAAAAACAAAAAAAAAAGAACCTAAGATTCTTAAGTCACGAAGCAAAGCTTTACTTACTGTAGCCTGAGAGCGACAAACCTTGATGATACCCATGGTCTGCTTACCAAAAGTGGCCCACTAGGCACAATGTATCATTAAAGAACCTCTGATGATAGCGTAAAAAATTAAAATTTTGAATTAATGAATATTTCTTCATACGAAATATTCCTCATTTCCTAACTATAGTTATGAAAATATGCCGTTTCACAACCTGTCGCATTTTTGTAAAAAAAATTGAAAAATAGTAGCAATTATATTTACATGCGAGGCGAAGCGCGGCGTAGCCGAGCAAGTGCAAAAATTGCGAGTCAAGCAAAGCCACTTTTAATCTGAATAACACGTACTATTGTTATCCACCGAAGAAAATTCATTGCGTAATCTAAAGTATAAATTACACGCATTTAAAATTTCTAGATTGAAACATTTGGTACAGCTAGCGTAGAAGGAGGCCTTGACTTTTTTTCGTTTGGTTATTTTACCAAGTTATGACGTGTTAAATAATTTTAATATTGAAAACAGTATTAAAAGAACATTCACACCTAGGCCTGTTCCAACTCATCTTCAAAATTACTTGAACCAATGTCATCTTAATCTTTATACATTTATATTAAATTATTAATGCTTTTTTTCTTTTCTTCTACACACAATGTAAACACGAAAATTACATTACTTAAGATGCTTAGCCATTCAAAAACTGGAAAGCTGAAGTTTTGCGGGGCCCTCCAGAAGTCCGGGCCCCGGGCGCGCGCCCGGTGCGCCTGCCGTTAAATCCGCCACTGCCTATTATGGTTGTCGTGTCGATTAACAATCGACACGACTTTGCCTTGTCGTCTCGTTTTTAATTTGGCATTGCCTAAGGACGTCAAAACAACTCGGAAGTATTGCCACATTAATATAAAAATCAACCAAGTTACTGTGAATTTTTGTTGTTATCTTAGCAATTATATTTTTAGAAAACTTCTGTCAAAGTGACAAAAATTATTGTTTACATTTTTTATTTACATTTTAATAAAAATAAAAATCGACAAGATTTGATTGTTTTTAGTTATTTAATTATAAATATCGTGTAATTGTATTAAATTACGTGATTTGTCTTTAATTTTTTCATCCTGAAAGTGTTTAAAAATTGTAATATTTCATGTTTCAAAACAGTGAAAATGGCGAAAAAAAATTGCCATATAATACCCGATAAAATTGTTTACTATAAATTTTGAAAATAAAATAAATTTGTAATATTTTGCTTTAAATAAATTATTATGTATTGTTAGTGTGAAGTTTATGACAAATTGACAAAAAACCTTACAACAGCAAAAAAAGTGTAAAAGCAAGTATTACACATATTTTGTCATTTTTTGTCAAAATTGTGTAGCTTACACATATTAATTGGAAAAAAAATTAATTTTATATTCGAAATTCTGGAAATTAAATAACTGTGGTGAGTTATGTTAAAGCTCGAAAATTATATTAAATTGTTACGCAGAAAACTGTTTTTAGTATATAATTAAAATTAATTTTGAATTATAAAAATTATTATTTAATTATTTAATTAAGCATTAAAATTTAAAACTAAATATTTCAGCCGATTACAAAAGTAAATTAAAACATTTATTAACCAATGAAAGACCATCGTATAGATTGTTCCCTGGATCTGAGTATGCCACTACATTGGTAAGTATTTAGTGGATAATAGAAAGTGATCGTCATATTAACGCGACCCTCAATAAACCGGTGGTCGATTTTAAAATAAGACATACACTAAAATTTGTGTCGTGTATTTTCAAAGGCCATCGCAGAGATTGTTGCCTGGATCTGAGTATGCCACCACATTGGTAGGTATTTAGTGGATAAAAGAAAGTGATCGTCATATTAACGCGACCCTCAATAAACCGGTGGTCGATTTTAAAATAAGACATACACTAAAATTTGTGTAGTACATACACTAAAATTTGTGTCGTGTATTTTCAAAGGCCAATGACAGGCCAACGCAGAGATTGTTGCCTGGATCTGAGTATGCCACCACATTTGTAGGTATTTAGTGGATAATAGAAAGTGATCGTCATATTAACGCGACCCTCAATAAACCGGTGGTCGATTTTAAAATAAGACATACACTAAAATTTGTGTAGTACATACACTAAAATTTGTGTAGTGTATTTTCAAAGGCCAATGACAGGCCATCGCAGAGATTGTTGCCTGGATCTGAGTATGCCACCACATTTGTAGGTATTTAGTGGATAATAGAAAGTGATCGTCATATTAACGCGACCCTCAATAAACCGGTGGTCGATTTTAAAATAAATAATTATATTATTCGTGGAATCTAGCCCATAAAATAATTGAAACAATTTTTTATTTGTTTCCAAACATAAAAACTTTCACATTATATTTTCAATATTAATATTTCGGCATTCTTGCCATTTTCAAAATATGTATATAACACTAAAAATTAAAGAAAAAATTAAATTTAAAATTAACAATGGATCAAAAATTTTTTTTTATATAAAATGGTTCTTAAAATTAACACAAATTTTTACTTACATAAAGTTTTACATTTACAAAACATTATAAAAATTTTAAATTTTGGATTATTTTATTCCCATTATTGAATAAATAACATAAATTAAATATATAAATAATTTAACAATTAAAATTAAAATTAAAAAATCAACTTCACAATTTAAAATTTGGTTTTTGATTAAATTATTTTTGTTAATTTTAAGAACCATTTTATATAAAAAATTTTTTGATCCATTGTTAATTTTAAATTTAATTTTTTCTTTAATTTTTAGTGTTATATACATATTTTGAAAATGGCAAGAATGCCGAAATATTAATATTGAAAATATAATGTGAAAGTTTTTATGTTTGGAAACAAATAAAAAATTGTTTCAATTATTTTATGGGCTAGATTCCACGAATAATATAATTATTTAATAATTTCGACTAGCCGTTAAAAACTATATTGATTTTAAAATAAGACATACACTAAAATTTGTGTAGTACATACACTAAAATTTGTGTAGTGTATTTTCAAAGGCCAATGACAGGCCATCGCAGAGATTGTTGCCTGGATCTGAGTATGCCACCACATTGGTAGGTATTTAGTGGATAAAAGAAAGTGATCGTCATATTAACGCGACCCTCAATAAACCGGTGGTCGATTTTAAAATAAGGCATACACTAAAATTTGTGTAGTACATACACTAAAATTTGTGTAGTGTATTTTCAAAGGCCAATGACAGGCCATCGCAGAGATTGTTGCCTGGATCTGAGTATGCCACCACATTGGTAGGTATTTAGTGGATAAAAGAAAGTGATCGTCATATTAACGCGACCCTCAATAAACCGGTGGTCGATTTTAAAATAAGACATACACTAAAATTTGTGTAGTACATACACTAAAATTTGTGTCGTGTATTTTCAAAGGCCAATGACAGGCCAACGCAGAGATTGTTGCCTGGATCTGAGTATGCCACCACGTTGGTAGGTATTTAGTGGATAATAAAAAGTGATCGTCATATTAACGCGACCCTCAATAAACCGGTGGTCGATTTTAAAATAAGACATACACTAAAATTTGTGTAGTACATACACTAAAATTTGTGTAGTGTATTTTCAAAGGCCAATGACAGGCCATCGCAGAGATTGTTGCCTGGATCTGAGTATGCCACCACATTTGTAGGTATTTAGTGGATAATAGAAAGTGATCGTCATATTAACGCGACCCTCAATAAACCGGTGGTCGATTTTAAAATAAGACATACACTAAAATTTGTGTCGTGTATTTTCAAAGGCCAATGACAGGCCACCGCAGAGATTGTTGCCTGGATCTGAGTATGTCACCACATTGGTAGGTATTTAGTGGATAAAAGAAAGTGATCGTCATATTAACGCGACCCTCAATAAACCGGTGGTCGATTTTAAAATAAGAAATACACTAAAATTTGTGTAGTACATACACTAAAATTTGTGTCGTGTATTTTCAAAGGCCAATGACAGGCCATCGCAGAGATTGTTGCCTGGATCTGAGTATGCCACCACATTGGTAGGTATTTAGTGGATAATAGAAAGTGATCGTCATATTAACGCGACCCTCAATAAACCGGTGGTCGATTTTAAAGTAAGACATACACTAAAATTTGTGTAGTACATACACTAAAATTTGTGTCGTGTATTTTCAAAGGCCAATGACAGGCCATCGCAGAGATTGTTGCCTGGATCTGAGTATGCCACCACATTTGTAGGTATTTAGTGGATAATAGAAAGTGATCGTCATATTAACGCGACCCTCAATAAACCGGTGGTCGATTTTAAAATAAGACATACACTAAAATTTGTGTCGTGTATTTTCAAAGGCCAATGACAGGCCACCGCAGAGATTGTTGCCTGGATCTGAGTATGCCACCACATTGGTAGGTATTTAGTGGATAAAAGAAAGTGATCGTCATATTAACGCGACTCTCAATAAACCGGTGGTCGATTTTAAAATAAGACATACACTAAAATTTGTGTAGTACATACACTAAAATTTGTGTCGTGTATTTTCAAAGGCAAATGACAGGTCGTCGTAGAGAATTTAAAAGGCTTTGAAATTGGAGAAGCCGACAAGGATTTTGTTATTTACTATACCAATTAGCATGAATTCACAGATTTTCGTATACTCTTCCAAACGTTTCGTTCTCAAGCCTTCACATAATCATTCATGCATCCATCAATGCATAATTAATGCATTCATCAATAACTTAATTTCGTCTAACAATTCAATTTTGTTCAAAGAACTTCACAATGTACACTCGCAATAATTTGTATCCAAAAAAAAAGTGTCCAAAAATTTTAGACCGGATTCATAATCATAATATACAAACTTACTGGTTAGACTCAATGTATACGAGGGACACCGGGTTAACTTTATTATGGGAGTTAGTTTCTAATATATCTTCTGCCAAGTCATCATATTGTATCTCCCATGATTCAGTTTTTCTTTTGACGTAAGCTATGTAATGGCCTGGAAAATTACGAATTCGTAAATGTTGGTAGTGAATAAAAGCGACCAGTGAAAGATTTATGTTTCCCAAATTCAGGTTGTGTGTAATCTCATTAATTGCAATATAGTATATTGTGTTGGGATTTATAGATTGAACATCTAAAAATATAAAGGGCTGAAATCTCACGAGGTGATCAGAACTTCGGTCTTTGGTATCTTCAATGGAGATAGCATTCACATGTGTCATAAAGTTGGTGTGACAATTTTGACAGTACATATTGATTTCTATTTTAACCAACATATATTTACTTATACAACAATAGCCAAACAGCTCAAAAGCTTCAGTAACATGAGTACCAGCATCCAATTTAACACGAAAAATCGTATTCTAGAACTTTATATCGAAAGTAGTTTACAAAATTATACTGATATTTCTAACCATATAACTGGCCATATTCCAGAACTTTATCCAAAAATCATTTTAGAATCCCATTGCCAACACACATGTCAAATTTCATAATAATCGGTTGATAAATAGGCAAGTTCTATCATATAAACAATTTGTTATCTACCCCAACTCAACTCCAACTTAACTCCAACTCAACTTCAACTCAACCCGCCAATTGACCCCTAACTTAGTCATCAAATCAATTCCAAATTCAATGCATAATTCAATAATCAAACCAGCATATATAAAAAAATCGTAAATATTTATAAAAGCAGGTATTTTGGGTCAATTCGTATGGCAGGGACCCCACCCCCTTGACGTACAGTCTCCAAAAGCTTTTCAAATCTCCGCCTTGACCATAGAAACAGATTGGCGAAAAAAAATCCAAATCGGACAAGCCGTTCTCGAGATACCATGGATCCAGACACACAGACAGACGGACGGACATTTTTTTTTTTTGCATTTTCGGACTCAGGGACTTTCAAAACGTCGAGAAAAGTGGTTTTGGACCAACCAAATTTTTGCTCATTTTTGACAGGATTTCAATACTTTGGTTTTTTTAGACCGAAGTAATTACAAATCCATTCCGGGTTTTTATTTGCAGTTCTTCGGGATTCTCGATGGGTTGTTTACAATTCTTGCAATTACTTCCATAAAATTTAAATGAGTTTGCAATTCTCTTCAAATCTTCCTCTTTAAAATTGACATAGTCAATTGGAAAATAGATATTGTCCATTGCGTGTGGCATTAAGCAAATTGGACACTTGAAATTCAATTGAAGCGATCATTTTAATAAGTACTCTATATATTTTGTAATGTTGCACACACAATTATGTTCAATACTTTCAGAAAATTTTGTGATATTAAAGCACATCAAAATTAAGTTTCTTCTTTTTATATTAGTTGATTGGACGGCTCAAAATCGACCACCGGTTTATTGAGGGTCGCGTTAATATGACGATCACTTTCTTTTATCCACCAAATACCTACCAATGTGGTAGCATACTCAGATCCAGGCAACAATCTCTGCGATGGCCTGTCATTGGCCTTTGAAAATACACGACACAAATTTTAGTGTATGTACTACACAAATTTTAGTGTATGTCTTATTTTAAAATCGACCACCGGTTTATTGAGGGTCGCGTTAATATGACGATCACTTTCTATTATCCACTAAATACCTACCAATGTGGTGGCATACTCAGATCCAGGCAACAATCTCTGCGATGGCCTTTGAAAATACACGACACAAATTTTAGTGTATGTCTTATTTTAAAATCGACCACCGGTTTATTGAGGGTCGCGTTAATATGACGATCACTTTCTATTATCCACTAAATACTTACCAATGTAGTGGCATACTCAGATCCAGGGAACAATCTATACGATGGTCTTTCATTGGTTAATAAATGTTTTAATTTACTTTTGTAATCGGCTGAAATATTTAGTTTTAAATTTTAATGCTTAATTAAATAATTAAATAATAATTTTTATAATTCAAAATTAATTTTAATTATATACTAAAAACAGTTTTCTGCGTAACAATTTAATATAATTTTCGAGCTTTAACATAACTCACCACAGTTATTTAATTTCCAGAATTTCGAATATAAAATTAATTTTTTTTCCAATTAATATGTGTAAGCTACACAATTTTGACAAAAAATGACAAAATATGTGTAATACTTGCTTTTACACTTTTTTTTGCTGTTGTAAGGTTTTTTGTCAATTTGTCATAAACTTCACACTAATTTATGTATTTAAATAAATAATTATTTTACTTAAAAGTAAGTGTAAATTGTGTTTTTATTGGATTATTTATTAAATATGGCCCACAGAATATCTTGTCGTGAACTAAAATGTCATCGACAGAAAAATGGCGTTTTAACGACAAACGTCGTTTGATATCGACATTCATAATACAAATTTTTGCCGTCGATAAGATATCGACACGACCACGACAATCATAATTGGGGTCAATCATTTTTAAATTATATCATATAATTATAAATAGTAAATAAGTAAATTAAATAATAATTTCCTTTTTTCCAGATTTTTTGGAAATTGCTGCATGTTTATTTTTTACTTTTTATTTTCATTTTTAAATCTAGTTGCAGTATTATACACAATTAATTAACTAGCTACATGATAATCAACGAAACAAGCGTGATGAATTTAAATAGTGGCTTAGTAATTGGAAGTTTTTTAGCTCAGAATGGCGATAGTCTACATATTCGATTTCATAAAATGTCATTTTTTTTGTATATTTAATACATATATTTAATAAATTGTGTTTTATTTATTTATTTGGTTCATTAATGTCTATTAATTAATTTAGTTTAAAGTATTTTTAAAGGAATTTCCTTAGTTTACTAATAAATAATTCAATTTTCAGAATATAACATAGTTCCAGAATTAATCATTACTACCGTAGTTGATTTAAATAAGAATCAGGAGTGGAAGGGATGGATATATAGGGATTCCGGAAGGAAGAACAGACGATTCGTCTTATTATTTTATTCATCATTTAGTGTAGAGTCCCTTCCCTAGTTTAGTGATAAATAACTTAATTTACACAAGCCGTGTTTTTTTATAAGTCTCGATAGATCTCAATAGATCGCATCCAAATGTTCTCTATTTTTGTGGTTAAACTGCAATTGATTCAGTTTATTTTAATCAAGAATAACATTTTATTCAACAGTTTATCGTTTTTAATTAATTTCCTTGAATTACATAACTTATTAATTGTACATGAAAATCTTGTTTTTTATCCAGATATGCTATCGAGACTACAGATTTTCCCTTTTATGAGTAAAGACACAAATTAAAAATTTGTATTTTAGCATGGACGCATACCAAAGTCAATTTTTAGTACATCTATCATACAATAGGAAACTAGTAGCTGATTTACATTTAATATTTTGCTCTATTTTAAAAGACAGGAGATTTACGATAAAAGTATTCATTTCTTTATTATTTCCTTCCATTATGAAGAGGCATATTCAAAATGTATTATTTAACACTATTTACCGCAATCCACAAGATTTTTTGGCTAAAAAGAATGGAAAAATCAAAAAATGAACCTGTTCAACATTTTCCGTAAAAGTAGCTCAAAATTTAAAAGATCATAGTAACATTTTGAATGAAAGAAAAAAGTTTTAGTATGTCCGTCTCATTTTTATATATGGATAAAATGTATTCGCACTTTTCCTCATGTATTTATTTTTATACTTTTGGAATAACAAAATATGTATAGTGAAAAAAATGACGTGGCGTTATCAAATTAAACACAAATTCTTAGTGCTGCGAGTGCCAGTATTTTTAAGTGGATGATAGAAGTAGTTACAATTTCCCATTTTTTTTTGGCAAATATCTGAATAGATCTATCGAGATTTATAAAAAAACGCAGCAGTTATTTCTACTAACTGCTTTCCATCCTTGGTATCCTACAGACAATGTTAATTAGTACTTAATTACCCCTTATATATTTCCCACCACCTTAATTATTCTTTCAGTACTACAAACACCTTAATTTTAATGTTAGTATCTATTTCCCTCGGCTGCTTCAGCTTCCAGAACCCGCCTTTGGACATTTGTTGTAGCAATTTGATTAGGAGGTGTTTAATTCTAAATATTAACTAGCTGTCTATGTCTGATTTTATAGTAGAAACTGCATTCTGAAATAACATTCATTAGTTTGCTGGGTCCGATTCCTAGTAATTTCTGCAAATCATAAATCTTATTAATTTAAATTTCACTTAAGAGTTATAAAGCAGTAGCTCAGGGACGACCTAGCATAGTGGATGTTTTTAGTCTCCGCTGTTAATTCAGATGCTTTCAGCCATACTGGTCACTCTCTCAACTTAGAACTACAATTCAGCTGAATTTCAAGCCTAAGGCTCGTTTCCCGGAATAAGCGGAATCCACCGCACCGAAAGAAATGTACATTAGTAAATTGTTAGTAATAATTTATAAAGTGAGTTAGCACAAACAACACAACTTCTACACTACATGATTTTTTTTTTAACTGCTTATTGTTCCTGGAGCTGCGAGTTGATTCAGGCTACAATTTCATTCTGAAAATCAGGATTAAATTCAATCCTTATAAAAATTGTTAATTCGGAACTGTGTTATATTCTTGCTGCGTTTTTTTATAAATCTCGATAGATCTATTCAGATATTTGAAAAAAAATGGGAAATTGTAACTACTTCTATCATCCACTTAAAAATACTGGCACTCGCAGCACTAAGAATTTGTGTTTAATTTGATAACGCTACGTCATTTTTTTCACTATACATATTTTGTTATTCCAAAAGTATAAAAATAAATACATGAGGAAAAGTGCGAATACATTTTATCCATATATAAAAATGAGACGGACATACTAAAACTTTTTTCTTTCATTCAAAATGTTACTATGATCTTTTAAATGTTGAGCTACTTTTACGGAAAATGTTGAACAGGTTCATTTTTTGATTTTTCCATTCTTTTTAGCCAAAAAATCTTGTGGATTGCGGTAAATAGTGTTAAATAATACATTTTGAATATGCCTCTTCATAATGGAAGGAAATAATAAAGAAATGAATACTTTTATCGTAAATCTCCTGTCTTTTAAAATAGAGCAAAATATTAAATGTAAATCAGCTACTAGTTTCCTATTGTATGATAGATGTACTAAAAATTGACTTTGGTATGCGTCCATGCTAAAATACAAATTTTTAATTTGTGTCTTTACTCATAAAAGGGAAAATCTGTAGTCTCGATAGCTTTTCTGGATAAAAAGCAAGATTTTCATGTACAATTAATAAGTTATGTAATTCAAGGAAATGAATTAAAAACGATAAACTGTTGAATAAAATGTTATTCTTGATTAAAATAAACTGAATCAATTGCAGTTTAACCACAAAAATAGAGAACATCTGGATGCGATCTATTGAGATCTATCGAGACTTATAAAAAAACACGGCTAACGTAGTAAAGTAATTAATAGAAAAAATGTAAATACTAACAATTGACCGCCAAGGTGTTTGTAACCGGGTCGATCTCAATCCTATACTAACAATCCTATCCTATCCTTCCAAATAAATGTAACAAAGGGTGTACGGTGGGCCCGGCGTCAACCGGGAGATCTTGCTAAATGCTTGGTCGTACATTCAAAATCAATCAATCAATCAATATGCACATTAACTGTGTACATAATTCAAGATACAGGAACATACCCAAGAATATTTTAAAATTGTTTACTGGCGCCGACATCGCTTTTAAAGAACTGCTCCAGTTCTTCGAACTCGTCCGATGTAGTACATGGAATCTTATATGATTTAGAAAGACTGGACGTGCTGTCACAGAATAAACAACCAATGAAAAGAAATGAAAAACAATTCACATGCGCGCACACTAATCTTGAATTTTCAGGAAAATGTATATATGTGTATGAAAATATTGTGTTTTCATTTAAAAATTGTAATGTCAGTTTTGATTCAATTTGCGTTCACAAAATAGACTCGGAATCGTGCATAGAGGGAAGTGTATATTAGCTTTCAATTCTACTGAAAATTTGGTAAATGTTCATTCATTGTACAGAAATAATTATCACTTAGCAAATAATATTGATTGCAAAGAGATTTGTGTACCGCGTTATTAATATTTAAATATATAAATCACATTAAACCTATAAAATTAATATCTAAATCTCATCGACGTTTGCTTAATATGTATTCGATACTAAACATATAATTTTTATACAATATCATATGTAATTTTCTCTTTACGGAACAAAACCATTAAACTTATTAAAATAGATTTTCGCTTAGCAAAATTTTGCAAAGTGATAGGTGCTAAGTTGCTAAGTGCGATGGTTAAATAGGCCCCTGGTTACAATTTGAGAAATGATCAATATATTCGGCTATAAAAGTTCACATCAACCAATTTTCAAAATTTATTTTTAATTTTGGCTCCTAAAATTGTCAATAATCTATCAGTTGAGTTGAAAATTTGTAGGAAACTCAAACCATTCGCATCTGGATTAAATATATGCTCTCATTGCCATCCCAATGACTTTAGACATATTAGAATTTTTTTTTTTTTTTTCTATTAAGATCACTGGAAAGACAAATAGAAGCTCTTATAGAACCGGTTAAGTGGTCGAAATCTCAAAATGCGTGATTACAGCTTTCTTGACAATTTGGGCAGGAAATCCTATCAACTCAACTCTTATTTACATATCAAACACATAACGATTTCACCAAATCATGCAAATCACAACATATAATATTATTATTGTAACTGACCAAACTTAATATTAACAGCGCGCTTAGCTGTTAAGTAATACATAATAAAAATACTTCATCCAAAACCGATTTTCTCTTCTGAAATCGACTATAGTAAAATATTTATTATCTCCCACCTTGCGCCCAACATAATTTTTATTTTTTTTATTTTTTATTTTTTCGTTTAATACTTTTCGGTACTATCATTATTATTAATAATTTTGTTTTTGTACTTCGAAATACCTAGTTTTCAGTTTAGTTTGCTTTTAACCATCTCCAAATTAACATCAAAATAAATTTAATTTCTACAAAAAAAAAGTTTTACCCTCAAAATATTTTCTCATAACGACATTACATTTTATACTGTGCAACACTCGTGGTGCTTTTTATTGGAATAAACAAACGAATAAATCTTAAACCGTTTTCTTACAAGTGAGTTTTATGATTTTATTTAAAAGTTAAAAAAAAAAAAAAAAAATTTAAGTGATTTTAATTATGTAGAGTGCATCCAACAAATTATGTATTGTGTGCGCTTAACTTTAGATTAAGTAAAATTAGAAAGTTTCAAAGATGCACATTTGTATGATTTTTATTTTTTATTGTTTTGTTGGAAATAAATTCAAGTACAATTTATAAGTGAAATGTTCGATAATAAAATTTTCTGTTGGTTTGTTTGGTGAACGAAATGAATTTTTATCAAAATAAAATCATTTGTGGTGTCTTTTGGTTTAGTTTTCAATAATTGTAATGGGGTCACTCAATTTCGGGGTGAGAGTTTATGTTTGCGGAACAGCAATTAAGTGATTTTAATGTACATATGTATGTAGTAGGAAATGTGGAACTTATTCAGACGTATAGTGATTTTGTAATAGCATCGTGTAAATTGTATGGAAAGTTTCTTTTCACACATATTTTTATAGATTTGTTTTGAAATATGAAGGCATTGAAACAATTAAATATTATAAACGTTTTTTGCGCCCTAGGTAGAGCTTTTACGAAGAAAATAAAATTTTTCGATAACGAAACGAGTTGTGTTCAAATTAATTTGAAAATTTGAATTTTTTAGTTCAACAAATTTTGAAATCGGTGTTTCCGAAATTCCAATTTTAAATATTTAGTCAAATTTTAAATTATTCAGAATTCTCATTGGCTTCCTTGGAGAGAAGCATTGGTATTACCCTGAAAAATTAATTTTTTAGGTAATTTCAAAAGAAAACCAAATTTTAATTCTCTTTTAGAATTTAAGAAAATTCGAAGTTACAATTTTTGTTAATATTATTAATTTATTTTTAAAAACTTCGAAATTCTGAATTTTAGTTTATTAAATAACAAAATTTTGACATCCAAATTTGGGTATCCAACTAAATTTTATTTTTTTTGTTTATTATTTACCAAACAACTCGACGTGTCAATTATGATTTGCTTTACCAGGAGTTGAACCTTGGAATCCCTAGGTACAAGGCAAATACTTTGAGTTCGGCTAGTTTTTTTTTTGTAAATCAGAGCCTCCAGCCAATTAATACTTCACAGTATAAACCAGGCGAAAATTCTGTAAGACGGAAATCATTATAACGGAAAATCCTTATAATGGAAACAAATTCACCTTTAAACTGATTGTAAATTAAAATTAGGGTGCTTTTAAGAATTCAGCAACTGCGCATATCAGTGTCGGGCCAGATAGTAAACAATACCTGTTATAGGAATAATACATGTAACCTATGGAACGGCATTATTAAATATTCACAGGGATGTGGATGTATTAATAGACGGTGTCTTCGAAGAATTGGCCTTAGTGTGAACGATGAATTGGTTCATTAAACTTTCTGAATTTAAAACGAATTTCTCACAAAATTATTCTAAATTTTCCAAATTATCAATCACTGTCGATTCAGTTGTGAATGGAATGTATCTTGTAGATCTTATTTATAAATCTTTTGAATCTCATCAACCTTAAAAATCTTAGGAATCTCACGAATATTATTAATCTTACGATTTTTTGAATTTCATGAATTTAATCATGAATCTTATGAATATAGTGAGTTTTACAAATTCTATGTATCTTAAAAATCTGGGTGTACCACGAAATTCCGAGAGACAGAATCTCGATTGAAAAATCCTGAAAGTCATAATCCCCACCCGATAAAATCTAGACACGACATAATCCAGACAAACCTTTGGGGTTGGCTACCTTATCTAGAAAAAAATAATACAGAAACTGAAAATCCCGAAAACCAAAATCCAGAAACGCAATTATCAAAGTGCGGACCAAATTAAAATTTATAAAATGACTATCGAATTTTACTTTTTCCGTAAAGTTTTTAATATTTATGATAATGGAAATTGCGACGTCAACCTTTCCGACACAGATCAAAGAAATCGTATCGCTCATATTGCTTCTACTGATAGTTCTATCACAAACGTTTCAAGTTATTATGTGGTTGGCATAATTCGTTGGGTTAGTATGGCATCGACGAATGTATTGGAGCGAATTGCGGATTTAATGCTTCGTAAATGTTTCGTCAATCTTGTAGACACAGATCAAAGGAATTGTAACGCTTTTACTGATAGATGTACCACAAGTGTTTCAAGTGATGTCTAAAATGCCTATAAAAATGGATTTTTTTTATTTACATATTTTAAACATGGGTGTGAAGTTTTTCCCAAAAATCCCATTTTTTATATGTATTAGTTTCACACTGTTAAATTGAATTCAAATTGGAAAAAATCTGGATTCCTATTGAAAAATTTAGTACTAAAAATGTAATTTTATTACAAAATCGAAAAGATCATTCGAATAAAAATTATTTCTGGAAAGGAATAATATTATTTAGGGTCGTCGTGCAAAAAATTTAGTCAGATAATTAATTAACTAAATAAATGATCCTTTAGTATTACTGCTAAAATTGTGATTAGAAGATTAAAATATATAAGAAATTTATTTCGGGGGATAGCGAAACCGCAATTTGAAGTTTAAAATTCGTAGCACATTTATTTCTTTGGTTAGGGAATACCTTCTTAGCTCTATGGATGAAGAATTTTATCAGCTATTTCGTGAAGTATCACAACTTGAGTCCAAATCTCTGGCAATGGCCATTAATGGCCCTTAGTCCAATTCCTGCTAAACCGCAATTTGAACTTTAAAATTCGTAGCACATTTATTTCTCTGGTTAGGGAAAACCTTCTTAGCTCTATGGATGGGCAATTTTATCAGCTATTTCGTGAAGTATCACAACTTGAGTCCAAATCTCTGGCAATGGCCATTAATGGCCCTTAGTCCAATTCCTGCTAAACCGCAATTTGAACTTTAAAATTCGTAGCACATTTATTTCTCTGGTTAGGGAGTACCTTCTTAGCTCTATGGATGAGGAATGTTATCAACTATTTCGTAAAGTATCACAACTTGAGTCCAAATCTCTGGCAATGGCCATTATTGGCCCTTAATCAAATTCCTGCTAAACCGCAATTTGAAGTTTAAAATTCGTAGCACATTTATTTCTCTGGTTAGGGAATACCTTCTTAGCTCTATGGATGGAGAATTTTATCAGCTATTTCGTGAAGTATCACAACTTGAGTCCAAATCTCTGGCAACGGCCATTAATGGCCCTTAGTCCAATTCCTGCTAAACCGCGATTTGAACTTTAAAATTCGTAGCACATTTATTTCTCTGGTTAGGGAATACCTTCTTAGCTCTATGGATGGAGAATTTAATCAGCTATTTCGTGAAGTATCACAACTTGAGTCCAAATCTCTGGCAATGGCCATTAATGGCCCTTAATCAAATTCCTGCTAAACCGCAATTTGAAGTTTAAAATTCGTAGCATATTTATTTCTCTGGTTAGGGAAAACATTCTTAGCTCTATGGATGGGCAATTTTATCAGCTATTTCGTGCAGTATCACAACTTGAGTCCAAATCTCTGGCAATGGCCATTAATGGCCCTTAGTCCAATTCCTGCTAAACCGCAATTTGAACTTTAAAATTCGTAGCACATTTATTTCTCTGGTTAGGGAGTACCTTCTTAGCTCTATGGATGAGGAATGTTATCAACTATTTCGTAAAGTATCACAACTTGAGTCCAAATCTCTGGCAATGGCCATTAATGGCCCTTAATCAAATTCCTGCTAAACCGCAATTTGAAGTTTAAAATTCGTAGCACATTTATTTCTCTGGTTAGGGAATACCTTCTTAGCTCTATGGATGGAGAATTTTATCAGCTATTTCGTGAAGTATCACAACTTGAGTCCAAATCTCTGGCAATGGCCATTAATGGCCCTTAATCAAATTCCTGCTAAACCGCAATTTGAACTTTAAAATTCGTAGCACATTTATTTCTCTGGTTAGGGAAAACCTTCTTAGCTCTATGGATGGGCAATTTTATCAGCTATTTCGTGAAGTATCACAACTTGAGTCCAAATCTCTGGTAATGGCCATTAATGGCCCTTAGTCAAATTCCTGCTAAACCGCAATTTGAACTTTAAAATTCGTAGCACATTTATTTCTCTGGTTAGGGAATACCTTCTTAGCTCTATGGATGGAGAATTTTATCAGCTATTTCGTGAAGTATCACAACTTGAGTCCAAATCTCTGGCAATGGCCATTAATGGCCCTTAATCAAATTCCTGCTAAACCGCAATTTGAAGTTTAAAATTCGTAGCACATTTATTTCTCTGGTTAGGGAAAACCTTCTTTGCTCTATGGATGGGCAATTTTATCAGCTATTTCGTGAAGTATCACAACTTGAGTCCAAATCTCTGGCAATGGCCATTAATGGCCCTTAGTCCAATTCCTGCTAAACCGCAATTTGAACTTTAAAATTCGTAGCACATTTATTTCTCTGGTTAGGGAATACCTTCTTAGCTCTATGGATGGAGAATTTTATCAGCTATTTCGTGAAGTATCACAACTTGAGTCCAAATCTCTGGCAATGGCCATTAATGGCCCTTAGTCCAATTCCTGCTAAACCGCAATTTGAACTTTAAAATTCGTAGCACATTTATTTCTCTGGTTAGGGAATACCTTCTTAGCTCTATGGATGGAGAATTTAATCAGCTATTTCGTGAAGTATCACAACTTGAGTCCAAATCTCTGGCAATGGCCATTAATGGCCCTTAGTCCAATTCCTGCTAAAACCGCAATTTGAACTTTAAAATTCGTAGCACATTTATTTCTCTGGTTAGGGAGTACCTTCTTAGCTCTATGGATGAGGAATGTTATCAACTATTTCGTAAAGTATCACAACTTGAGTCCAAATCTCTGGCAATGGCCATTAATGGCCCTTAATCAAATTCCTGCTAAACCGCAATTTGAAGTTTAAAATTCGTAGCACATTTATTTCTCTGGTTAGGGAATACCTTCTTAGCTCTATGGATGGGCAATTTTATCAGCTATTTCGTGAAGTATCACAACTTGAGTCCAAATCTCTGGCAATGGCCATTAATGGCCCTTAGTCCAATTCCTGCTAAACCGCAATTTGAAGTTTAAAATTCGAAGCACATTTGTTCCTGGGGATATGGGTGACCTTATCAGCTTGATTGGAATACACTATAACTTTCACGTTACGATTAGAGTCAAGATCATTAACAAATGCCGTGATTTCCTGTTTTTCGTGTATTTACATAGAGAATTATTTCTAATAATAAATTTTCATAATTGATTTTATTTTCTTATTAGATTAAAAATCGCATCACATACATAAACCTCATAAAGGCTTTAGTACACAAGGAATTGCATTAACTAATACCACGTTTACACCAGTAGTATAAAAGTATGTAGCAAAAAAATATCATGATGTAAACGTAAAGTATAATACTTTAATACTTTATTGAATATTTTTTTGCTATTTCATTATAATAGGTATCAAAAAAGTATGACACGTGACACAAAACAAAAAAACAATAAAAACCTGAAATGTCGTTTCTTTGTTCAATTTTTTCGAGATTTTTCGTGTAAACAGAACAAAATAAGAACAAAGAAATATATATGACTACCAATTTGTCCAAAATTTGACTTCTAAAAATCTCGAAATTATTTATACATCAAATAAACAATGTAGTTGTACATTATCTGTCAAAACATATAAAATATAATATGGGGTTACACCGCAAATATCAAAATAATATTTTGTGGTGTAAACTGAAAGAGAATTATAGTATATAAGCAAATAAGTATTTAACTATTAAAGTACCTATGGTGTAAACGTGGTATAAGTAAAAAGCGTCATCTATTATTGTACTATTATATTTCGATGTTTTAAAAACCGCTCACTAAATATTTCGTATCTACTATTATTGCAGTAGGAAAAAAATGAGAAGTATTTACTGTGCTCCATTTGAAACAATACCCAAGTATATTTATATTCGAAAATTTTTGCATATTTCTGACATTTAGCTGAAAACATGTTTTTTTTCCGAATGTTGGTCAAGAAAATCGGAAAATAATGAAATTTGATTTCCAACTTTATTTTCCAATTTGCTTGTCCAACTTTCATAGTAAATATTATAATAAGTCGGACATTATTGCTGAAAAAATTCGGTGTAAGTATAAAAAGGGGTTGGGTATGTATCCTTGCATTACAAAATATTCAAAATATTGCAATTATTAAATATTGCAATACAAAATCTTGCATAACAACCCAAGTATAACAAAACTGAATTCATCACCGACTTTTTTCACCAATATTGTCCGACTTATTATAAGATTTACTATGAGAGTTGGCCAAAAAAATCGGAAAATGATGAAAAAAAAAGTTGTGATACTTCACGAAATAGCTGATAAAATTCCCCATCCATAGAGCTAAGAAGGTATTCCCTAACCAGAGAAATAAATGTGCTACGAATTTTAAACTTCAAATTGCGGTTTTGCAGGAATTGGACTAAGGGCCATTAAATGGCCATTGCCAGAGATTTGGACTCAAGTTGTGATACTTCACGAAATAGCTGATAAAATTGCCCATCCATAGAGCTAAGAATGTTTTCCCTAACCAGAGAAATAAATGTGCTACGAATTTTAAACTTCAAATTGCGGTTTAGTAGGAATTTGATTAAGGGCCATTAATGGCCATTGCCAGAGATTTGGATTCAAGTTGTGATACTTTACGAAATAGCTGATAAAATTCTCCATCCATAGAGCTAAGAAGGTATTCCCTAACCAGAGAAATAAACGTGCTACGAATTTTAAACTTCAAATTGCGGTTTAGCAGGAATTTGACTAAGGGCCATTAAATGGCCATTGCCAGAGATTTGGACTCAAGTTGTGATACTTCACGAAATAGCTGATAAAATTGCCCATCCATAGAGCTAAGAAGGTATTCCCTAACCAGAGAAATAAATGTGCTACGAATTTTAAAGTTCAAATTGCGGTTTAGCAGGAATTGGACTAAGGGCCATTAATGGCCATTGCCAGAGATTTGGACTTAAGTTGTGATACTTCACGAAATAGCTGATAAAATTCCCCATCCATAGAGCTAAGAAGGTATTCCCTAACCAGAGAAATAAATGTGCTACGAATTTTAAAGTTCAAATTGCGGTTTAGCAGGAATTGGACTAAGGGCCATTAAATGGCCATTGCCAGAGATTTGGACTCAAGTTGTGATACTTCACGAAATAGCTGATAAAATTGCCCATCCATAAAGCTAAGAAGGTTTTCCCTAACCAGAGAAATAAACGTGCTACGAATTTTACAGTTCAAATTGCAGTTTAGCAGGAATTTGACTAAGGGCCATTAATGGCCATTGCCAGAGATTTGGACTCAAGTTGTGATACTTCACGAAATAGCTGATAAAATTCTCCATCCATAGAGCTAAGAAGGTATTCCCTAACCAGAGAAATAAACGTGCTACGAATTTTAAAGTTCAAATTGCGGTTTAGCAGGAATTTGACTAAGGGCCATTAATGGCCATTGCCAGAGATTTGGACTCAAGTTGTAATACTTCACGAAATAGCTGATAAAATTGCCCATCCATAGAGCTAAGAAGGTATTCCCTAACCAGAGAAATAAACGTGTTACGAATTTTAAAGTTCAAATTGCGGTTTAGCAGGAATTGGATTAAGGGCCATTAATGGCCATTGCCAGAGATTTGGACTCAAGTTGTGATACTTCACGAAATAGCTGATAAAATTCTCCATCCATAGAGCTAAGAAGGTATTCCCTAACCAGAGAAATAAATGTGCTACGAATTTTAAACTTCAAATTGCGGTTTAGCAGGAATTTGATTAAGGGCCATTAATGGCCATTGCCAGAGATTTGGACTCAAGTTGTGATACTTCACGAAATAGCTGATAAAATTCCCAATCCATAGAGCTAAGAAGGTATTCCCTAACCAGAGAAATAAATGTGCTACGAATTTTAAAGTTCAAATTGCGGTTTAGCAGGAATTTGATTAAGGGCCATTAATGGCCATTGCCAGAGATTTGGACTCAAGTTGTAATACTTCACGAAATAGCTGATAAAATTGCCCATCCATAGAGCAAAGAAGGTATTCCCTAACCAGAGAAATAAATGTGCTACGAATTTTAAAGTTCAAATTGCCGAATTTGATTAAGGGCCAATATCGGCATTTTGGCGTCAAATTTGAACATAGTTTCTGATATTACACGGAATACCTGAACAAATTCGCAACCTTTTGACGTTTATTCACAGAAAAGTATTTTATAAACTAATTCTTTGTTAACATTTTTTGTATGGTGTAATTTATTTTTTTCTATTGTAATAATTGTATTGGAAATAGAATTCTTATTGGAACAAATGTATAATTTGTACTAAAACAATTTGACGTTTATTTAATGGTTCGGAACTTTGCTTTTAAATTTAGTACACTTATATTTGATCGAAATAGCTCGATAGGTACTAACAAGCAAAATTAATTTAATAAATTTAATTAAACTAATTTAATGTTCGGTCTAAGCTATACTAAAAATTGTTTTGTTTTAAAAAAATGCTAAATGTGTTTGTTTTATTATTTTATTCTAAAATAATACACGGTTTTACAGCACAAATTAACATTATGTTACGTTATGTAGGTATTCATTTATGAACTGAATCATGATATTTCAAAATAAATTAGCTTTGTGGTTCACATTTTTCAAATTTTCTTATATAAGTTTGAATTAAAATTATGTCCGTTTAGTACATGGATTTTAATCGAAATTTAATTTAATAATAATACATATGAAGAAACATTTTGAATTCTTAACAGTGTACAATAAGCACCAACACATGCGAAATTCAATGAGAATCCAATAGAATTTTGTTTATTCCAATAGGATTTGTATACGTATATCTGGGAAAAAAAATGGGAAAAACTTCACACCCATATTTTAAACAACATTTTTTTCGGGATTTTTTTCTGGTTTGCTTTTCCAGTAATTTCTACATTTTTTTCGGGATTTTATTTTTCTGGATTCTTTTCAAATTATCCTGGATTTTAAAATTGCTGAATTTTCTTTATCAGGCAAATGTAGTAATCCCGAAAATATCAAAAAATAATAAATTCTGGAAAATGCGGAGTGAGAAAGAAAGTAAGAAAGTAAAGAAAGTAAGATTCGTCAAAAAGTAAGATTTTGAGAATTAAGATACGCTGACACATGATTCACACATTTTTTTATATCTGGATTTTGCTTTGTCAATATTTCATCTTGTCGGTATTTTGTTTTGTCTGAACTTTGTGATGTCCGTATTTTATCCTGTCTGGAAATTGTCGAGCCTGCATTTTTAAGAAAAGTCGGGATTTTGTCCTGTCGGGATATTGAAAGTTTGAATTATGGACTGCTCCCTAAAAATCTTATGAATCTTTCCAATCTTGTCAATCTTACAAACCTTATGAATTTTATAATTTTTTTATTAATCTTATGAATCTTATGAGTCGTTTGAATCTAGTGAATTTATTAATTTGATTCATTTTATGAATCTTTTAAACCTTATGACTCTTATGGATCTTACGAATCTTACGAGTCGCATTAATCTTATTAATTCTATGAATCTCTTGAATATTATGAATCTCATGGATCTCACGAATTTTTTAAAGCTTTTGCATCTTACATTTACTCATCAAGAATCACATTAATTTTTCGAATCCTATGAACCTTGTGGATCAACCAAATCTTATGAATCTTTGGAATCTCAAGAATATTTTGAATGTTATGAATTTAATCAATTTTTAACAAACATTATAAATAATGAAAATTCAATTAATCTTATGAATCGTATAAATCCTATGAATCTTATTAAATTAGTTTTGAGTAATTTTGAATCCAAACAAGTAAAATCGATCTTTTCTTTTCTCCACTGAGTACCCCTCCCTATTTTATTAACTCTAAACCACTCACAGAATCGGAGAATAGAACTAATTTCCTCCTCCCTTCAATCATTGCCAACATGATTCCTTCCATAATTCCAATCAATTCTGCATTCATTATACAGATGCTACCATTTTACCTTAACATTTTCTCTTTTTTCATTTCTGAAATGTTAATTCCCACACCCACTCGATCCTCATTAACACTAGCATCTGTATATACTTCCACACGTGCAAAATAATTAATTTGAATTCTTCGAAATTCTCTCTTAACTGAAAACTCATTCATCATCGCTTTTGTTATGCCTCCAAAATTCAAGTACACAGCAAGATTATCGGGAGGAACTTTTGGACCCACTGGTCTAATTTTGAAAATATGTTCATATTTCCGCCAATATTTTTGACCGTTGGGTTAATTGGTAATCCGTTCCTCCTTCCAATCTTACTTTTATCTCATTCACTAACACATTATCTTTGGTCAATATTTGCACAGTTTCACGCACGGTAATCCATTCCCTCTTATAATTGAGAGGTGAATCACCTAATTCAGACCAAAGAGTATGTATTGGGGTAGAATTAATCGCCCCCAATACCACTCTAACACATGCATTCTCTACTTACATTAACTTTTCAAACCCGACCTTAGGTCCATCACCATACACATTCATCCCATACGCAATTTTGGAAGACACTAGCGCCTTTTCGAAGCATATCAGTCATACTAGGGTGAGTCCCCATTTCGGTTTACTCACCATTTTGATTACATTTAATCTGCTCTTACAATTATCGGCTAATTTTTCCATGTGCACTTTAAAACTCAAAAGATTGTCGATCCAGATTCCCAAATACCTAGTTAATCTTGAATACTCAATTATCTCATCATATATTTGCACCTTAATTCTTCGTTTCGTTCTAAATGCCATACTATTACATTTTCTCGAATTCACACGCAGATTTAATTCATTCAAACATTGTGTTACCTGAAGCACACATTCCTGAGCTTGATTTAGGGTCTCGCCAATATTTTTGCCCTTGCCGATTAGGACAAAATCATCTGCAAATTGCAAGATAACTTTGTCGGAAGAATTATACCTTTGTATCGAGCTCGTATACAGATAGAAGAGAGTCGGAGAAATTTTGCTCCCTTGTGGGAGTCTACTGTTCACCGCTTCCTCCAATCGGTAACTCCTTCCACACAAAACAAACTTTTGTTCACTCATAAACTCATAAACCCATTTACAAATTTTCCAAGGAAATCCCAGGTTCAAAAGAACTTGATATAGTTTTCCTTGAACGACATAATCATACGCTCTTTCAATATCCAGAAATACCGCCACAACAGCAGCACCATTACAGCATTCCTCCTTTACCTCTTACTCTATTAAATTTATTCCATACATCTTTAGTTGTGGTTCTGTGTCATTTCTGACACATAGTTCCGCCAACTACTCCTTTTTGCTCTACGGTCAGACTTTTTCAATTTTCCATTTACCCATTCATAATTTCGTCTACATTCAAGACAAATACACCTGTTAAATTCACGCAAAGCTATCCGTTTCCTTTCATACCAATACTGAATCTCATTATTTCACCAACCGTTTACTTTAAGTTCATTCTCTCTGATTTCAAAACTGCACTGAATGAAATATGCAGTTTTGAAATAAGATCATAGAAAGCGTCAACCATTTCATTAACACCCATGAAATGGTTGACGCTTTCTATGATGTGTTATATGTGGTATAGTCAATAAATACAGTAAAACTAAACTTAAGGGAAGACAGTTTTCGTGTTGGTTTTCTCCAAAGAGGAAATTAAATCCGATCCGAAAAAATTTTGGAATTACACGAAACCATTAAGAAATGAAACCAATTTTCCATCTTCTATGTTTCTTGATTAATGTAGTTCATCTGATGGATCTGTAATTCGCCAATTTATTTGCTGATAATTTCAAGAGTGTCTATAGTTTAGTAGCCTCTTCTGTGACAATACGTAAAACTGATCAATTTTCTGATTTACTTTGTTCTGAGTCGGATGTAATTAGTGTAATTAATGGCTTAAAGTCTAATAAAGAATCTGACTCTATCCTTAATTTTTTTGTGAAAATATTAAAGCATCTCTTTTTCAAACCTCTAACCAACCTCAAACCAAAAACCAATATATAAAAGTGGTGACCATCCAGATATTGCACACTACAGGCCAATTTTTATTTTAAATTCTCCTGCTAAAATGGTTAGAAATTTAATTTCTCATAAACAGCATGGGTTTTATAAGCAAAGATCGACTCTTACTAATCTGTTAGAATTGACTGATTATTTTATTAGTTCCGTCATTAATAACAGACAAGTTGATTGTATCTATACAGATTTTAGTAAAGCTTTTGATAAAGTAAATTATTCCAAGTTATACTCAAAACTAGTAAAAAAAATGATTTGATTGATGTGATCGAATCCGATTGCTTACTTTTTGCAGATGACTTAAAGATTTATAGTGAGGTACTTCAGTTGTCTGACGCGTTAATTTTGCCAAATGACCTTTATCGGGTTTTTCAATGTTGTTTGATCAACGACCTACATTTATTTAAATACTAGTAAATGCATGATTGTATCTTACCATTGATGATGTTTTACTCAACACGAACAGTGAGGTTAAAGACCTGGGAATAATTTTTGATGACAAATTGAAATTTGATATTCATGTTGATAGTTTGTGTAGTAAATCGTTTCGTATTCTTGGTTTTATTTTTAGAAGAGGTCGTGAACTTATGTTACCCTCTATACTATATACTATTTAATCATTTAATGCGCAGTTACTTAGAGTATTGGTGCCAAATTTGGAATCCTTACTATGAAAAATTGAACTTGTTCCGTTTACTGCGAAGTTAAACTACGATGTTAGACTTGGGTATATTTGATTTGCAGTCACTTGAAATTAGACGGCTGCTTTTAGATGAGTACGTGTTATTTAAAAAATGTTAGATTCGGTTATTTGTTCCAAGATTAATTTTTATACACCAGCTTATTTCGGCCAACTAGACTATTTCACAATCCTATGCCGTGTACAAATCTTGGTTTTTCCTCCCCATGTTTTAAAATGCAAGCTAATCATGTTATAGGAGTATTATTTACTAGCATCGAGCTTTTTAGTGATTCGTGTATTGGATTTAAGCATAAGTGTCAGATTTTACTTAAATAATTCTTATTTTGATTAGCCTTAAATATTATGTTTATTCTTTATTCAATCGGTTGTCATTAAGTTCTTATTCGTTTTTATTTTTTATTCATAATTAAATTTTGTTATTTAAATTTTTATAGTTTATTATCCATTGTTATCTTAAGTTTGCATTTATTATGTGTATTTATGTTTAATTAAACCTGTATGCGTTATTGTAATTTGGTTATTGTAAATTTTTGTTATACTTGTTGTTGCGATAAGACTTAAAAATTATTTATACTGTGTGTTGTTCTAATAATGGAATAAAATAAAAATAAATCAAATTAATTTAAGAATCTCATGAATTTTATGAATCTTAAGAATTTTATGAAGCTTATAAACCTTACGAATGCTATGCATTTATGAGTCGTTTGAATCTATTGACGATTGGAGCATCACGGATTCCATCTAGTGGACAATTTTTAAACTGAGCTACCTGATAATTTGACTATCGAAATTATTGTAAACAATTCCAGTTTTGAATTGTAAACACAATTTTTACTTACCGGATTGCTAATAATTGTAAATAATTTCAATTTTGGACTATAAAAACAAATTTTAATTACCTCATTGCTAAATTTTCTTGTGTCGCATTTGTGACAAATCTCATTTTATCAGGTGCATCATTTTAACTTTTTTCCTCGAGAGGCGCTTTCTCTACTTTTACAATCGTCAATAGAACTTTCCAGTTTGATTAATTTTATGAATATTATGAGTTCTATGAATCCCATGAATATTATGAATCTTGTGAATCTCAAGAATCTTATGGATCTTACTAATCTTATAAATCTTGTGCTTTTAACGAATTTTTTGAATCTTAAGAATCTCGTGAATCTTATTAATCTTAAAAATTCTATGAACCTTGTGGATCAACTAAATCGTACCTTTGGAATCTCAAGAATAACTGGAATTTTATGAATTTTTGAATTCTATGAACTTAAACAAATCTTATGAATCTTTGGAATCTCAAGAATATTTTGAATGTTATAAATTTTCTCATTTTATAAATCTTATTAATTTTTCGTATTTTATCAATCTTATACAAACCTTATAAATTATACAAATTTAATTAATCTTATGAATCGTATTAATCCTATAAATCTTATTAAATTTATGAATCTCATGAATCTTATGAATCTTAGGAATTGTACATATGAATCTTATGAACCTTACGAATGTTATAAATCTGATGAGTCGTTTGAATCTATAGAATTGTCTAGTATGATTAATTTTATGAATCTTATGAATTCTATGAATCTCATGAATATTATGAATCTTGTGAATCTCAAGAATTTTATGAATCTTATGGATCTCACTAATCTTATGAATCTTAAGAATCTCGTGAATCTTATTAAACTTACGAATCCTATGAACCTTGTGGATTAACTAAATCGTAACTTTAGAATCTCAAGAATATTTGGAATTTTATGTATTTTTGTATTTTATGAACTTAAACAAATCTTATGAATAATATGAGTCTTAAGAATTTTATTAATTTTATGAATGTCATGAACAATTATGAATCTTGTGCGTCTTACAAATCCTATGAATGTTATGATTCTTACGAATTTTTTGAATCTTATGAATCTAATTTACCAGGTGAAGTAAATATAAAATCGACAACCTAAGCGAAGTTAATTAAAATGTTTAAAAGACGATTAGATAGATCTTGAACGGTATTACCCGCATAATAACAAAAATAAGCACAAAATATTTGTCAGACTTTTAGAAGGACTCTTAACCTGGATAACCTCTCCAATTGGAGAGTTCCGGCTCAAACGCCTTAAGCATTACCTACGAAACGCAATAGGCGAGGAGTGACTAAATGGAATGTTACAGAGATGTGGATGTATTAATAGACGGTGTCCTCGATGAATTCGCCTTAGTGGCACACGCTGAATTGTTCATAAAACTTTCTAAATTTAAAACGAATTTCTCACAAAATTATTAAAATTTTCCAATTTATCATTCACTGTCGATTCAGTTGTAAATTTTATTGATCTTATTTATGAATCTTTTGAATCTCATGAACCTTAAGAATCTTACGAATCTCACGTATATTATTAATCTTACGATTTTTTTAATTTCATGAATTTAAACGATTATAACACCGTAATTGTACTTAGGTGTTATTTTTTTTACGCACGCTAACGCCTGCCGTGTAATTTAATTGATAGGTAAGGATTAATTATTTTTGCGGCCACACAATCATCTATGTGCCGTATTTATTTCACAATGCAAAAATAATAATTACACAATTTTTGCATAAAATTCACCACCACCACAAATTTAACTTTTAAATTAAATTAAACGATTTACGTTATATAATGGAATGGATCGCGATTTTTCTCGTATGAGTAAACTGCTTCACCGATTTCTCTTCAATTATATGGTAAAATATTTACTAGTCACTTGAAAAATAGTAAGTAAACGATTTCGAATGTAATATCATTGACAATTTTTTTAGCAAACGCACATTTCCTAATAAAAGCTGCAAAAAATGTTTAAATCGATTTTGAACGGTATTACCCATGATAACAAAAATAAGCACAAAATAATTGTAAGACTTTTGAAAAACTCTTAACCGCGATAATCTCTCCAGTTGGAGGGTTCCAGGACGTACAGCCGCTTTAAGAATTATTTACGAAACACAATCGGCCAGGAGCGACTAATGGATTGGCAATATTACATATTAACAGAGATGTGGATATATCAATAAAAGGTGTAATAAGCCTATAGTGTCAGGCTTAGTGTCACGACGAATCAATATAAATTTATGAAAAAATAAATTTAAATAAATACTCGTAAGCGTTATTTTCTTCTAGAAATAATTTTTTATTTAAGAACTACCCCTCACCCCCGATCCCTTAACCAATTTCTGGCTACGCCACTAATGCATATATTGTAGTAATTGATGCTGTCGGGACTAGAAATCGCAATCGATATTGTATCACAAAGCAGGTCGTATAGAAAAATTTGATTTTACTGTAAAAAGAAATCATTGGTTTTAGTAAGAAACCGTATAAAAGTAAAACTCCTCTTAGACGGAAATACATATTCTGAATAAGGTTATTTTGGAACAGAATTTTAAGAACATCTTTGGATACGTAGCCTATTTTCCTTTGGGTCACTAGAAAATTCCAAATCAATCTCTTAGTTACGTAATCAGGACCAATATTTAGCAAATTATAATAGCAACATTTTCTGAGTGTAATCCCATTTTTACGATATTAATTCCTGCAATTCAATTCCGTTGCCCTAAACTACGCTAATAGCGCGAAATTTAGATCTTCAAGCGAGGCTAATGAGAACCTGTCAAAACATCCCTGACATAAATACCATGGAAACATGAGCTTGCTGGGCTCAAAAACTGTTTGGCTACAATCCTTGATCTACAACCATCTTAAACGGGAAGCGGGGAGTAGAGAACAAAGCATTCTGATGTTCTCTTCGTGTGACACCTGCTTCCGAAATTTACTAACAAAATATCTCTGAATAATTCCTACTAGCTGCCATCTAAAAAATTTAATATTTATATTATTAAATTTATATTATTCCCTCTTTCTGAAAGGTAAACCTATCTATTTCTGATCTTTAAAATAAAGATTAAAACAGAAAACTGCATTCAGAAGATAAAATAGAATAAAAATAGTTAATAATGAAATTATATTTTGTTTACAGTCTATCAGAATTAAACGGATCTGACATGATTTTCTTACTTGTAATAAGTATTTAGAATGGTAAATACTAAATAGGATTAACTCGGTTAGTCAATAAGCTGCATTTCTAATTTTTTGAAATTTTCAACATAATATACATCTGGATGGCACCTTGTTTTCAATAATTTTTCAATTTATTTAAATCTAACGATTACTGTTTGTGAAAACGGTTGATTGGCCTCAACGGTCTTGTTCCAACATATTACTTTGTTAGTTTGTTGTTTTTGAAATTAAAGAAAAACAAAAAGAAAAATATGTTAGATAAGCTTATAAGGTAATGCTAACTATAAATACTCACCAGACTCGTTCGTTACTTAAAAGAAATCAGCATTTAATGTTTAATTTTCGTCACAGACGATTTACCAATCACCCGTGTTTTTCCTGAGGCTCATTCTTCCAAATGTATGTAGTTTATATAACATCAGCATATGACAGCCTAGATATATATTGTTAATAAGTATATTGTAGCATTAATTGCGAGAACATCTTTACCTAAAAGACGGAATCTCACAGGACCTTAATAACCGAATAACGATTTATCCTTTTAACAGGTTTTTTTAGGCTACGCCTTAACTGAGACAGGTTGGTTATTTTTTAACGTCTCTATAGTATCATCCGTTGTGATGGGGCCCTTTGACATAACCCGATCATCCGTTTGTGTTTAGTGAGTCGTTGCTTATATTTGTGATCCATTGGGAGCTTCCACAACTTCGGCTGAGGCTTAGATATTAAATACTTAAGAATTAGTTGAAATATGCTTAATAAACGATTTATTCAGTAGCTCTGTACTCTGGAATATTTCCGAAATGCTCTACTTTTTGGGACTAAGGCAGCTTGGTCAGTGATCTGACGGTGTTGTCGACTAGAACCAGAGATGTGTAAAACGCTAAAATATCTAACTTTTCGATAATTGCTGTCGAGAAGTGTCAGAATATACCGGCAAATTTTTAAGCCTTTCTAGCTTGTAAAACAATTTTAAACGCAAATGAAGCTAAAATTGTACATTTTTCAATTTTTTGCGCTATCGAAAAGTCCTGTCAAAACTGACGAAAACACATGTTTTGAAAGACTGTCACGAACTCGAGTCAAAAAATTGACGAAAAATGGGTCATAAATACTACTTTTTAATACTATCCATTTCTGACTACAACCCTTCAGCGAGAACTAGAGCAGAAAATTTATTTTGGTCCCGCGAGATTTCGTTTTAAATGATTAATCGTCGTAATAATGGAATAGCAAACTAACCTGGTACTGGAAGTGAGTAATATTGGTATTTCGAATTATTTTTATAAAACCTTAAGTACAAATGAAATTTGTCTAACTTAATTCCAAACCTTGGTGACTTTGGTGTCAGTCCTCCACAATTACGGTCAGCTTCTAAACGGCTATGTCTCCATTTAGATATTTTTAAAAGTTCGGAAACTTAAAACATCTTAAATTAGAGGAGAATTTTCCAATCTTCTAAATTTCGAAATCTAATGAAGTTTTTTTTTTAGTTTCCAGTAATTTTGGCGAATTTAGGCTCTTCACAAACGTGAATTCAAATTTACAATTTTATTAAAAAAATGAAATTTTAATTTTGAAATTTTGAAATTCACTATATACAAATATTATATGATAGCTTTTCGAAATTTTTGGAGGGACGTAAGTTCTTGATTTGACAATTATGAGTCTCACATAATTTCATTGGTTTTTCTATTCGTTTGGCATATTCAAACCTCACAAGCTAATCTATAGTAATCTTAATATTAATATGCAAATGTACTACGGCAACCTATAAGAAGTTCGACCGAGTATGAATGAATTATTGCAACTCTTTCCACCAGTTTCGAGATGAATTAGTTGGCATTGAACATCAAGAAGAATCAGATGGCAACACATTTTCATTCACCTACGTAAAATTTTTCTCTGATCTTTGTTGACATAAAATCAACCTCGCTTCCAGATATAATCTTATCTGTATAATACAATGAAACTTATTATCCAAAGTAACGTTGTTGTTATTTTTGTTGAAAGATACAAATGTATTAATCAAATATTTATTTAAATTACATATTTGTACACACAACTATTATTGTATAACAACGATAACCGATAAATGGAGAGAAGAGAAAGAAAAATCGCACATTAAATCGTGCGTTTACTACAAAACAGGTGTGAGCAAACTTTTTTTAATAAAGGCCTTACTTCAGTGGTTTAACATAAAATTTAAAGAATTTGGTTTAATTAATTAAATTATTTTGTTAATTTCCATTGACGAGGTAGAGATTCAATGAGATAAACGTTTTGGATGGGCTAAATTTAGAGACTTAGCAATGTACTCTGTAAAATTACCATTCACACCAGTTTGAGCGCAAGGCTGATATATGCATATACACAGGGAATACGATTTTTGTTTATTAATTTGATTTTAATTCTTAATGGTTTATAACAAAATTCGAACACTATTGGGTCCATGAAAGCAATTTTGCATTCAATACGCAACTTAGTAGACTTTTATACAACTCTATATAATCATATAAAGTGCTGAAACCTCATGAGGTGATTAGAACTTCGTTCCTGAAAATTAACTCAACTCCCAAATCAACAGTTTATGCTCTTCCACCAAATTTCAGTAAGAATCCTTTAAATTTATTAGCAACATATTGATCCGGCTCATATTTGTTTTTAAATTTAATTAATTTAATTTGATTGTAATTGTTTCTGACTGTAGTGTTGTATAAGCCTAAGTGTTTAGTACCATCATACCATTAAAAAATTATTCCAGCACACCGTTATTCTATTAAACCATCATACCAACATAACATCATACCATCATAGCACACCACCATCATACCATAATACTATCACCACCATCACCATCACCACAAATATTACCCTCACCATCAACATCCCCGTCACTATTACCATATCACTCACTTTTTTATGTATACATTTATATCAATAGACTGCTCAATTGCTCACTTAACCCTAATCGAAGCGCAACTCAACTCCAACTCAACCCCAATTCAACCTAAAAATGGAACTCAACTCAACCGCAAACTCTACGCCCAGCTCAATCCTCAAACCAGCATATATAAACAATTTGTCAACTCACCTCAATCACTATATCCTAATCCAACCCCAACTCAACTCCAACACAACTGCAACTCAATCTGCAAATTGACCTCTAACTTAACCTACAACTCAACTCCAAACACAATCTTCAAACCAGCATATATAAAAAATTGGTAAATATTTATAAAGATAGGTGTTTTACCCGATCGTGGAGAAAGTACCCGACCCTATTGACGTACAGGTTCCAAAAGCTTCTCATATCTCCAAATAGAAACAGATTGGCGAACAAAAATTGCAAAACGGACAAGTTGTTTTGCAGGGACTTTCAAAAGGTCGAGAAAAGTGATTTTGGGCCATTTTTGACAGGACTACAACCTTTTGGTCATTTTAGACCGAAGTAGCATTCATGAAAGGGGAGTGTGGAGTGTATCCTCTTTATACTGAAACCGTATGTCGATAACTACAAGGCCCAAACACAATTATTAATTATGGCTTTATATCGCAAAAAGTATTTCTGATATAACTCTTCAACGGGTTGTACATTTAGGTCAAGATGAAATTGCGCTAGACTATATCGATTTAATCGATTAATAGAATCTGAAAAATAAAAATGTTACTAACATTTTATTTACATGCATTGATTGACTTTCGGCCCACCCATTGTATAATAAATATTGGCTACAGGATAGAGTCAATGTTGTAACATTAAATATTGATAAAAGTAAAATAGTTTACGATTCTCTAGGTACCACCTTTATCGTACAAAATATATTTTGCAAGACTCCAATTAAGCTTCTTCTTTTCCTCAGACATCAAATCCTTAAGAAGACGTTTCCCAAATGCAGAAGTTACCAACTTGAGCTAATAAGAGTAAAAGACTCCCTTTTCCCGAAAATATTCTTGCTCCGAATAAGGAATAAGAGGAGCACACCTTCATCTTGTTTCTTTTTCTTCAAATCAATAAACTGCTATGTCAAACATGTGATCAAGTTAAGTGAAGAAAAGATCACTTACTCGTATTTCATTCAGCTTTTCCTGATTTCGATTTGCTGAAAAAAAAAACAGAGTGTTGAACTGCAAACTATAATTTTTAACTTTCAAAGTTTTGAGCCCGAAATCCGAAATTGTGAGGAGTCAACACCTTGCTTTACATATACGGTTTACATAGCGAATTTGAAAAGAAGTTCCGAATCGACAGAAATTACGCAGGCCACTACTTTTGTTATGCGGTTCAGCTATTTTTTCATAGATGTCATTGTCGGCATTATATTTTTTGATCCTTTGAAGTTTTTATTTTATTTTAAAAGGCACAGTAAATAAAGCATAGGTCTTAATCCAATTTGCCAAAAATCCATCAAAAATTGATGGCTTTAAATTAAAAACGTCAAAGATTCTGAAAAATGTCGACAATGACATCTATGAAGAAATAGCCAAGATTCGATGGCTTTTTACTATATGCATTTATAATATTGCTGCTTATGGCGAATTTCGACAGATGTGTATAAATTCTGAAAAATAGAACATTTACAAACAATTTTCATGGTGCCATGGGTTGCATTGGGACGTGGAAAACATTGGATTCTGTTAGTGGATAAAGAGAAATTTTGTCTAAATAGATTTCATCTATATCCGAAATTGATTTAAAAAGATTCTTGATTGATTTTAAATTTACAAATTTCGAGGGACCAGTAGAAATCGAAAATTTTCTTGAGAATTTACCGTAGTCGCTTGTTTTATATTCTGATGGATTTCGCTCTGAGCACAGTATTTTAAATGGAAATAACTGCTCTTTGCCCTTTTGTCTAGATGGTTTATCTGTACTGAATTCGTTGCATAATCCTTTGACTATGTGCCTAAGCTGGTTAAACATTGTAAACACTTTTTCCATGTTATCTGCTCTTCAAATAAAGGAATGATCATGTGGGGTAATTAAATTGCTGATTCCTTAGTGAGGGTTGCCACTCAGTTAGTATCGTTCGGTCCAGTACCACTTGTGCCCTTATCATTAAACAGTGTTAAGAAAGCAATCAAAAACATCACTCTAAAGCAGTCAATACAGGTGTGGCGTGCTAGTTCTAGCTGTCGCCTAGCGAAACGCTTTATCAGCGGACCTAATTCTAGGGTCACTATGTTTGTTTTATCCTTAAACAGAGACCAGTTAAAAATTTTGGTCGCCATTCTTACAGGTCTTTGTCATTTTAAGGTTCACCTGCGGCGTTTGCTCGTAACTCAGAAGTTTTTATGCGAAGACTTTCTCGAGGGCAATGATGACTGCATCCGATATGTATGCAGTTACCCAGTCTTCGATAGAATCAGGTCCAAAGTGTTTAATTCCAGTTCTCTTAATATTGATCAGTTATCTTCCTTACCTTTAAACTTCTTCAGATTATTAACGCATTGCGATTTAAAATAAATGGGACCTATGTAGCATTGATTGCGGAACCTTGTTGTGTTGCAACTATCGATCTACTTTACGAGCGCTACGAAACTATGCATGGCAATTGTTTTGTCGGACAGACCGACAATTATTCCCTCTAGAAATTGTTTGTGATGCAATGTATGTATTTTGTGGGTAACCCCAAACTCGCGGTAGAATACATGGTTTGACGAGCTCGTATTTTACTCAAGAAATACAGCATTTTGAATTAAGTGGAAGATAAATGCTTCCCGGGACATATCCATTGCTCGCATCTAAACAATTTGAGTAAATCCTTTTAAAATTTGGGAATTAATAGTAATAAAATACTAAAAAAATTCACCCGATTAAACTTAGATTTAGTGCTACGAGGCAGAAACCATGCGCAATGGATCTTCCCAAACAAAGGAAACCAAGGAAAACTACAAAAGTGAAACATTCACGGCAACAAAACGGTGGTTTTGTTCTTCAGATCTACACGTCATGTTGCCACTATTCCACTGGAAGTACGATCAATGCCGAGCGGTAAAACCGTGTTTGTTTGCCGAATGTGTCAATCACCCTACCCATCAGGTCGAACGACTAATTTTTTGATCATTTTAAGTGTGGACTCAAAAAGTTTTCGATAAAGACTCTAATGCGCGGATTGACTGTTGTTAATTATGGCCGATAATTGAGAATTAAAGAACTTGGAGATGGAACAAATAAAAATACAATGCGCCATAAACTAATAAGTGCGTAAGACTAAACTTGACGTTTTATTCAAAAGTACTAGATGTTGCACAAACTAACACCCCTTCTCAACATCTAGTAGAGTTAAATTAAACCAATTGCTCTTGTGTGTTTAGCCAATTTTGGTCCATCTAGTGGTTTCGTCAGCATGTGTGCAATCATATTGTCGTTGGGACAATAAATGGCTGTTATCTTGTTTGAAGATATAAAGCTGTGTACGAATTTGTATTTTACACGCTGAAGACAAATTCGATTGTTGACCAATTTTATGCATCCTTGGTTGTCCTCGAATATTTTGATTGGAGTTCCGATTGTCTCGTCCAAGTCGTTGAATATGTGCTCTATTCAGATGAGATCGCGTACAGCTTCAGCAAATGCGATAAAGTCAGCTTCTGTCGAAAACAAAGAGACAGATGTTTGTTTTCGACTGATCGTTGAAGATAAAACAATAACCGGTGCTTGATTTCCTGTCTGTATGGTCTCCTACCCAGTCAGCGTCAAAGTAGCATTTGAAACTTAGGTCGTTTTCGTCGTTTTCCAATTTAAGTTTAAGAGATTTGGTGGCTTTCAAGTATCTGAAAACTCTCTTTACCTTATTCCAGTCACATTGCTTTGGGTCACTTACCCGTCTTGCTAATATTGAGGTCGCAATGGAAATATCCGGCCTAGTATTGATAGATAGGTAGAGTAAAGATCCGATTGCACTACGATAAACTTCATGTGACTCAAACTGTTCCTGGTTCATTTTCTGGCTTGGATACCCGACATTTATTGGTGTAGGCGAGTTCTTTGCATCCTCCAGGTTAAATTCACGTATAGCTTGTTCAAAATATATTTCTCTTGATTCAGGTAAAACATACCATTCTCATCTCTGTTGAATTGGATACCAAGATAGAATTGTAGCTTTCAAAGATTTTTGATGATATAATTGTTGTTCATTAATATTTCGAAATCATCAATTAGTTTGATATTTGTTGAGGCTACAACAATATCATCAACATGGTTGGATATGTATATAACGCGTTGGTCGACTTTCTTTATGTATAAACATAGGTCATTATCGCTTTTCTCGAACCTGTTCTTATTCATGACAGTGCCAAATTTCTTATTCCATTCTTTTGCACCCTGTTTGAGACCATACAAATTTTTTATAAGTTTACATACCTGCGTACGGTCAACGGTCATAAAGCCTTTCGGTTGTTTCATAAAAACAGTATGTGATAGATCTCCATTTAGGTATGCAAACGGGCTTTGAATCTGACGATGTTACAGTCTTGATCGGTTTTCGTCTTATACACCCATTTGGAACCAATTGCATTTTCTGCAGGAGGTGATTTTGTTATTCCTTAAATTCCAAAATTATGGAACGAATCCATCTCTTCTTTTATAGCCGTTATCCAATTTTTAGAATTTGGACCATTTACCGCTTCTTCATATGTATGTAGCAGGATCTGGATTTACTTCGTTTGTTGCCTTAGATATTTCCATTATTAAACGTTGTGGTGGTATTCCCTTGATGTTGATCGCCGTCTGCTGTTTCTGTTTGATTATCGTTGTCAGCTGATTCCGTTCGGTGATCGCTTGAGATATCAATGGTTGATGGTCTGTGTATTAACATCCAGAAGTCTATAACCTTTTGTACCAAGTTCGTATCCCATGAAGAATAATTTTTCGCCTGTGTCGTCCAACTTTTTACGCTGGTCTTATATGCTGGAATATATGTAAGTAACTTAAGTCCGGTGGTTTATCGTTCCAGAGCTCATACGGACTACGGAGTGGTTTTTACACTCTTAGTTGGTAGACGATTGATTATATGATTTGCTGTAGTCACTGCTTCGCCCCAATATTGTTTATGTAAACCTGAGCTTGCTAGCATGCACCGTGTCATTTCGATTAGGGTCCGATTTTTGCGTTCGGTAACTCCGTTTTGTTGTGGCGTGTTTGGTACTGTGGACCATATATTCACCACCCTTTTCTGAACTGATTACTTTGGGTGTCACGCCGTATTGCGTTTCATCATTTCGAGAAATTCCATAATGTTTCCGCAAACGTCTGATTTTTGTTTCAACAAATTTATATGCGAATATTGTGTATGATCATTAATAAGGGTAAGCATATATTTATTACCCGTTGGTGTTGGTATTTGTATCGGTCTACATACGTCGGTGTGTATTAGATCTAATTTACCCGTTGTCTTTGTGTACGATTGTTGTGGAAATGGATCTCTGGTTTTCTTACATTGGAGACAGATTTCACAAATATCATTATGATCGCACTTTGCTGTTTTCATATTGGTTACACATTCCACCATTTTCCTGATATCGATTAAGTTGCAATGGCCAAGAACCTTATGCCATTCATGAATGCATTTCGATTTTTCTGGTTGAGTTATGCTAAGTGCTTGATGTTCCATATTGTAGACATCGTTTCTGGATTTAAGAACAAATAGAGTTTTTTCGTTCTTGGTCGTTGATGGTACAGCCGCTTTTAGCCAGCTTACTAACTGACAGTAGATTACACTTAAGTCCAAGCACGAACTGTTCGTCCATTAATCTGAATTTTCTGGCTGCATTGTTGAATTCGATAATGCCGGTTCCTTTAATTGGGAAATTACTACCATAGGCTAATGTAACCGAATTCATCGTAGATTTGGTCAAATTTCTCCGCTGACACTCGCATTTTCGATATCATGTCGACGTTTATATTCCTCCAATAATTTGTTTTTCACCATGCTTTTCGTCAAGTCACCCTCCGCTCGTGATTCGAGAGTGGTTATTAAAACACTGTAGCTTTCTGATAAACTTGATAGGTATAATGAAACTGCAAAAGTCTCTGCTAATGGCTCACCCAAAGTGGTTAATTCGTCGATACATTCGTCCATTGCATTTAGATGTGTGTGCATGTTTCCGCCTTCAGGTAACCTCATCCGATATAACCGTCTTAAAAGTCTCACTTTATTGGATAAAGTAGATTTTTGATGATAATCCTGTAGTGACTTCAAGGAATAGGCCAATATATGCGCGCGCTTTACCACCTCTTTTGTTCCAAGCTGCTAATTGAGTTGCATCTACTGGTGCAACTTCGGTGATTATTGATCACAAATCCTCCTTGATCAGTAAAAGTTCGATTTTATATCGCCACACCTAGTAATTGGTGACTTTGCAATATACTATACAGTACTACCTGCAATATTTAAACCGTTTAATCCATTTATAATTTCCGAGGCAGAAAGTTGGATTACGACATTTGATTTTAAGGTATAGTCGTCACCTGAAGGGTTAAACAAATCGAAACAATCACAGGAGCCCTAAAAAAAATTAGCAAACTTGGATAACCTTATGATTTTCTTCTTTTATTTGTAAGCGCGAAAACTCGTTTCGCATTACAAAAAATTTCACTTTCGATTTGTATCAAATACATATTATAAAAAAATCGTTGAGAATCTAAAATTCTTTACTTAATACGCGATATTTTAATTTGTCGTTTACATTCCCAGACCGCTTATATGCCTTAAACGATCTTGATTTCCGGTTGGCTATATTTTTCAAGCAACAATTGTACCATGGTTCAGCGTAAACGGAACCCGCTAATTTCTTCGGAATAAATAAATCATACCCGTTTGACAAAATTTTATAGAGTTCAGAGGCGGCGGCCGAAACAATCAGCCCATGAAATGACAAATTTCAATCAATATTATCAAAAAACTTGTTTAATGAAGGAACATCTGTAGCCCTAAAATCATCCAAAATCGTTCATAACAAAATTTTCTGTGTGTGGTATATACGCTAAATTCTGACATGCTTCTACGTCAATAAATACTATCGATGAAAAAACAAGGTCCAAAATACGACCATAACTATTGTATTGACGAGTTGGAGTTCCAATATTCGCAAAGCTATCTGGCACATAGGTAGGAGTGATATCAACCGTAGAACTCACAAAACATTCGTCTATCCAGCATCAAGAAATTTTTTGTAGGCCGTATAATTTCTATTTGCACCAAAATCTAGATCGCTGAGGTCCTACATATACCGATGAATTTACGCTACGATGGCCCCATTATATAGAAGGTATGCGCTATATCCACCTTGAGATCGTGTTCGATCACAGTTCTTTAAGATTGGGTAAACTGAATCTCTATAAAACTGCCTGTTTTTCTGTATAATGTTATTTTGACGGTAAATATTCATATTTTTGTTGACAAATAATTTATCAAGTTTTTTTTAAGCAGCAATCGATGCTTCTTCGCGTCATCCTACATTTAGAAATGATTTAATTTAATCTTATTGATAATACATTCACACAAGAATCATAAAACAAAGTGACATAACACAAGTACTAATCTGTAACAATTTATATTTTCCCTTCTATTTTGAATAATAACAAACGAAAGCAAACGACAATTATAATTGCATATCATCTCCGCGAAAGTACCGCTAACGTGTGCGCGAAACTTGTTAAAAAGTAAAAGTTGTAGGAATTAACAGTAAAATATTAATTTTGTACATATTATGTCTGTTCAACCGCAAGAAATCAACTTTTATTAGTTTTTTATATATATATGCGGTTTTTATTTTTTTGTAATTGTAATAATGATGAAGATTCAATGGCCACATATATTTTATAAGGTGATTACGCGTTTAAAAAATTTTTTTTTGGAATTACAACATTTTGATAGGGTAATTGTCGATCGGAACAAGTTTATTATTATTTTGATCACATGCATTAGATAGCAATGTGTCATTAACCACACCGTTCGTAATGCTTTTTTAACCGATGAAAGTAAATAATTGCTGCCAGCTTAGAGCATCCGCTATTCCGCAATTATTTTTTTTTGTAAATTCCCAAAAAAACATTTCACCCTTGAAAAATAATTATAATTACACAACGATTAAATCCGTAAACAAATTTCCCAATTATGGACTGGTGGAAGTAAAAGTCATGGTATATACAACTATGACATGCAAAAGAAACCAAAAACATTTTCACGTAACAAAAAAAACAACAAAACTAAATACTGTCCGGTTAAGACAATCGAATTTTTTTGTATTTTTTTGATGTGTTAACAAACTGCCAAGAAAGACAAAAAAAAAATAGAAAGTTGGTTAAGTTTTGTAACAAATTTTCGTTGTATCGTTTTAATTAAAGAAAACGGTTTTATTTTCTTTTGTGTATCGCGCGCGCATTTGGTTATGGGTTTATTACAACCGAACACATTTATAACTATTAAAAAGTGATTTTTGTCATTTTTACTACGCCCTTTTAGGGTTTTGGGTCTTGTTTTTATTGTCAACAAAACCGTTGTTGTTATATATGTACTACGTAACAGCATGTACATAGCAGAGTTTGATAAGATTGTGGTCGCGGTACCATCGTAAAATCGAATTTATTTAAAATTCAAAAGAACATCTAAAATAGAATCACCGGCTTTTACCGCGTGTTTACGAAGACCTTTAGGACTGCATTCTTACGTAACTTGTGAATGTGGTGTTCCTAATTTTTTTTTTTTTTTTTTTTAAATGCTGCCAATGGCTTTATTCTTGAATCTTTCTACATAAGAAACTAACAAGAAGTAATCAAATTTTAAGCTAAAATTATTACATATTTTAAGTCTTAACCAATGTTAATACTTATTGTTGGTGCTCACAATTTAATTAATTTAGATTATACTTATACATACATACTTATGTATAACATCAACATTTAATAAATTTACAGGTTCACAGGTTCATCAGTCCGAGTGGATCTGTTCTTTTCAGTCGCCTAAATCGTGGCTGTTTTAATATATCCCTGGCCAATTCGTTGGGATGCGCTTCTAGTTTTGAATAATATTTAGAACTGAATTCTTTAATTGTTTCTTTAATGGTTTTAATCCCAAGGTCATCATGTATATTACTATTTCGAATGTACCACGGAGCATTAGTAATACTTCGAAGTATTTTCGCTTGTGTTCGTTGCAGGAGCTCTCTGTTTGAAGCGCTGGTGGATCCCCATAACTGAATACCATATGTCCATATGGGTTTGATTATCGCTTTATACAGTAAAACTTTATTGGCTAATGATAACTGAGATTTCCTTCCCATCAGCCAATACATTTTGGAAAATGTCATTTTTATTTGGTTGCGCTTAGTTTCAATATGGGTTTTCCACGTTAACCTTCTATCCAGGTGCAAACCTAAGTATTTGACCTTCGTTTGTTGAGGAATATTTTTATTGTTTAATTTCACTGGTGGGCAGGTGCGTTTGTTCAGCGTGAATGTGATGTGAGTTGATTTGTTTTCGTTCACTTTTATTCGCCATGTCTTTAGCCAGTCCGCGATTTTGTTTAAATGATTCTGTAACTCCTTTGAGGCAATTTCGGGATTATTGTGTGACACCAGGATGGCCGTATCATCGGCAAATGTTGATATTGTTGCTTTGTTGGTTACAGGTAAATCGGCTGTGTACAACAAGTATAATATTGGCCCTAGAACGCTGCCTTGCGGGACACCTGCATTAATATCATTTAAGCAAGTAGTTGCGCCATTTTGTTTGACCATGTATTGCCTTTGAATAAGGTAGTTTCCCAAAATTGAGTGAAATTTCTTCGGTAGAAGCTCTTTAATTTTGTATATTAGCCCATCGTGCCAAACTTTATCAAATGCTTGTGCTATATCCAAGAAAGCAGCAGAACAATATTTCTTTTCATCGAAGGTGATTTTGATTGCGTTTACAATTCTGTGAATTTGCTCTGTGGTACCATGTTGGTTTCGGAACCCAAATTGATGGTCTGGTATAACGCGCCGTTCTTCCAATATTGGTTTCAATTTTGTTAGTAACATTTTTTCAAATAGCTTTGATATTGTGGGTAGCATGCTTATTGGGCGATATGATGAGATCTGTGTTTCATTTTTTCCAGGCTTATGTATCATTGTGATCAAAGATATTTTCCATTTTTGAGGAATATAACTGGTTCGCATGATCGCGTTGAATATGAATGTTATTAGTTTTATGCATTTGTCTGGCAATTCTCTTATCATTTTTCCAGTAATGAGATCATGTCCTGGTGCCTTTTTCGGGCTTATGCAATTTTTAATTGTATTCTTAACTTTCTTCCAATTATACTTTATAGGTTTGTAGGATAAACCATCATCCATTTGCTGGGGTAGCACGAAATTATTATCTTCTTCGTGTGGTGTGAATACTGTTGTTAGATGATCAGCAAAAGCATTGGCTTTTTCTTCATCACTTCTCGCCCAATTTCCAGTTGGTAGTCTAATCGGTGGATTCGAATTTGTTGGCCTTTTTAATTTTTTTGTTGCCTTCCACAAAGAGTAATCTGTCCTCTCGGTTGCCGAGAGATCACTTAAATAGTTCTGGACGCTCTGGTTTTCTTCTTCCCGCAAAGCAAATCTTAAGGCCTTGATAGCTCGATTTAATTTCCATTTCAATAACGGTGATTTTGTTTGCTGCCATAGCCGGCGAATTTTCCGTTTTTCCTGGATTAGTTCCTGTATATTATGTGACAGCTTATTAACTTTTTCGGAACTACTTATGACAGGTGTAGCCCTTTCAGCTGATAATGCCATGATGTCTTTTAAATTTTCAGCCGCCGCATCAATATCAGCTGGTGTGGTCAGAGGAATATTAAGTAGGCAATTTTGTTCGACTAGCCTCCTATATTGATCCCAATTAGTTTGCTTGTTTGTAAGACGGTTGGGTGTTTCGTTCCTTAAGACATCGGTACTCACTGTTACTATTACCGGTGAGTGATCAGAAGACAGATCATAACAATCGGTGGCCTTAGCATATGTACGTGGAATGCCCTTAGTTACACAAAAGTCGATTAAATCAGGAATTTTCTTTTTATCCGTCGGCCAGTAAGTTGGATTACCGGCAGATAAATAATCCAGGGACTGTTCCTCTATAGCTTGATAAAGTTGTTTGCCTTTCGGTGATGTTAATCTGGAGCCCCAATGAGTATGTTTGGCGTTGTAATCACCTCCCGCAAGAAATTTATTACCCAGCTGGCTAAAATAATCCAAGAACTGGAGTTTTTTTATAGCATGTTTTGGAGGAGAGTACACTGCCGATATGACACAGTTTCCAGACCACTCCTGAAGACAGATGCTCGTTGATTGTATATGTTCTTTCTCATATTTCGTCAGCTCATAGTGCTTTAATCTTCTTTTAATCAATACAGCTGTGCCTCCATGTGCTTTCCCATCTGGGTGCTTGGTGTCATAAATAGAGTACCCATTAATTTTGAAATAGCTATTTTTGGTGAAGCGTGTTTCGGATATTAACATTATGTCAATATTGTGCTAAGTGAGGAATGCTTGAACCTCCGCTTTATGTTGTGCTAGGCCGTTTGCATTCCATATAGCTATTTTGATGATGGTCATTTTTGACTTTTTACGACTATCTGCATCAGCGTGTTCATATTCTGCATCATTAGATCCATGGTTCTCTCCATCATCGCCATGAGGCTTTGCATCATATTAGTCAATTTGTTTAGAGCTTTTGAGATGTTTCCCTCTTCACTTGCTTGCACTTTAGGGGCCGTACCTTTAAGAACACTTGCGTATGAAACCCCTTGGTGCACACTACCGTTGACAGTTGCGTACTGATTTCCATTTTGAGCGTTTGGATTTACAATTTCTGGGCGTGCTTGTTTCTTAGCTGAAGAATGGAGATTAAGCATTCGTTGTTCAGCTCGCTGCTTTGGATTGATTCTTCTTTTCAATTCAAGATAAATTGGGCACCCTCTATAATTAGCTGTGTGATTTCCATTGCAGTTGCTGCATTTTCTCACTGATGCTTCTGTTTTGGCTTTATTGCAAATCTTTGCGTTATGGAGTTCACCACATATAACACAAACATCGTTCAAAGTGCAATATGCTCTAGTGTGTCCATATTCTTGGCACTTAACACACTGTACCGGCCCATTTCTTTTCCTGGGTTCTTCGATGGTAACCCTTCTGTGCAGTAGATATTTTAGGTCATATATTGCATGTTTGCCTTTGACCTTTTTATTATCTGGTTCTAATTCCAGGCGGAACAATGGCTGCGGCGCCTTCTCCCGATTAATAATATTGGTAATAGATTTACATTGGAAACCTTTCTCAGCGAGAGCAGCTTGAATTTCGTTTGCATCTACGTAGCTCTCTATTCCTTTCAATACTACAACTAATCCTTTTTGACTCTTTAGTTGGTACGTGTAGTAATGTTTACCAACTTGATCAAAATGCTTGATTAACGCTCTGTAAGCATCAATATTGAGCGGTTGAATTTTTGTTTCTTTTATATCTCCTCTTTTGATAACGGAAATATAAAATGCACCTTCCGTAATAAACTCGATGGTTTTTGCAAGTTCTCTATTTGATTCTTCCCTCAAATAGATTGGTGGCGGCTTCTCAATTTTTGGAGTTTTTTCAGGCGGCGGATCTTCAACAACCAAGCAAGAATACCTATTGCCATGTGTTAATTCAACGGAAGCTAACTTAGTGAATTTGTTCGCGCTTGTACTGGCCGCTGATCTAGGGCTTCTCCTTCGCTTTGATCGGACAGTAATATACCGGTCAATTCCCGTTTGCACTAAACACTGACCTACATCACTGTTAATTTTTTTTTCATTTGTTGTCAATGCACTTCCATTGTTTATATTATCGTCAATATTTGTCGACGATGCACTTTTATTTTCTTTATGGTTCAACATACCAAAGTTATTTAAATTAATTTCAAGTTCATTTTGATTTAAATTGCCTGGTAAAGCAATTTTTTGAGCATTTAAAATTTGTTGTCGCTTTGGACTATGCTGCACATTTCCAATTTTATTAATAATTGAGGTCGTGACGTTCGGTGGCAAATCGCTTGCGGACATCTCTGTCTGCTGATTTAACCCAGCCTTTTTTACTTGAGGCGGAGAATTGAACATCACGATTTCACTGACTTTTCACATCACAAAATTTTTTTTAAAAATAAAAAAAAAAAATTTAAAACTGCTGATTCAACTTTTCACACAAGTAATAAGTAAATTATTTTAAATGTTTACTCGGTGGTAGTAAAATTGCAACTGGTGTTCCTAATGAACGATTTTATACATAAATGTATATTTTTTATGTCTGTTTGTATCGACAGTTTGTAGTTAATTAAATGCTTTAGGCAGCAGCAAGAAAGCAAGAATAGAGGATTGGAACTTGGTAAGCAAATCGACATGGTTATGAACTTTTAAAGTTTCAATTTTTCCATTTGAATGTTTAAAAGTTGCACAATCCTCGTTTTGATCCCCATATCTAATTTATGAAAGTTAGTTCTCGTATTGCTGAAATTGTACTGCAATGTTTCAAAATAAATGTGATGTTAGTCACGGGTGCGGAAAGCGCACCGTTTATAGTTTCTTCAAACTCGAGTCACCTAAGAAAATGGGTGCTGGTCCTTAAACTAAGAGAGACTTGCCGAATAGAATATTTTTAAGGCGAGATCCAGGAATATAATCGATAGAAATGTGTATTTGAGCAAATAAGTAATAGGAATTTTAAATTTGTGTAAGACATTTGTCATAATGTAAACGCTACGTTATCCCGAAAAATGAGAACTCTCGTTTTACACATTAGAAGATGGGTATGCCACTCCAATCCCTCGCTTTGAAGATTTTTAGAAATTTCAATATAATTATTCACATACTAAAGTAGAACCGGTTAGCATTGGGCTCTTTGCGCAATGTTGACAGGAATATGTAACAATGTTTTCAAAAATATTTAAATTTATAGAGATAACTAAATTTGCATGAAAATAAAAATCTCGAAAACCCCGAAAACATAAAATATAATAAAGTGCCACCTCCGTCTTATGGTGGAGCGTGATATTGCAGAAGAAAAATTACAAGGCACTCAAATATAGTGGTGATCATATGTTCTACCGAATGTATCCAATTTGGTTCTGTAAACATCCCGGAAGGATGCATCAACTATCGCAGAATAGTTTTGTTGAAACAGGCTGCATAGTTTTGGCCAAATAGACCCGCTAAAATTATCAAATTACAGTGGTTACAAAAGTGAATTAGTGTTATGAAAAAGACATTCATGTAGGTGCACTCGGTCTATTAGTGGAATTACAGTAGGCTTACGACATCATTAAGAGGAGCACGTTAAGGAACGTCTTGTTCCATGGATGGCACGGAGACCTAAAAGGAATAACTAAAACACTCTTCAACTCTATATCGCACTATATGCCTGTATCTATAATATTTCTCTGAAACTGGTCCTCCTCCCATTGTAATTAACAGTCTAACAAATCGGCCCACAAATCAACGAAACGAAGACTAAATACATAGCCACCTCGGAACTGCCAGAAGAATCCATTAAATTTATGTTAACTACACAATATAAAAACAAAAGGACGCTACATAATTTCAAGTAATCTTTGCGCTTTATTCGAAACAAATAAATCATTAACTTAGACAGATTGAAGTTCTAGAAGAAATGGGGGGATATAAGTTTGGGGTTCTGACGTTATTTTATTACGTTTAAGAAATTGCCAGAAATTCTTAAATTTATTCCGTCCTGTTTGAGCTAAATAATCCGATTAGTCGGCTGAGATCATTCAACGGGACTCCGATTTATTTTTCTATTGTATTAAGGCGGGTTTTGAGTTGCAGTCGTCGTTCGGAATTTTTTTTTAATCCAATCAAAGGAACACGAACGAAAAATAACGTTATTTTCAAGGAATACGATTATTTAAATTCATATTTACATATGTTGTTTGCGTATTATTTCACTTTTAAATGATTTTTAAAATTAAAAACACAAATTTTACTTTTATATTTATTAATTTTTATATTTTATAAGTTTGCTCCTTATAGTGAAATTATTTAGTTTTTATTTTGATTTTTCAAAATCGATTTCGGTATATACTTATACCATCGTCAGTTGACTGCTTCTTAAACTTTATTGAATAATGTAACGATTTTTCCCCGCTTTTATACCCAAAAAATCGACATTTCAGGGTTTTCTTTGTTCAATTTGGAAAATTTCTCCGCTTACTTATGAATTCAAAATAAAATCGTAAATTTTGTTAGTTGTTGTATTGATTTTAGAGTTTAGCATGAACGGGTTGTTTTTATTTTTGTAAATTGCTATTTCCTCCATCCGATCCAATAAGTCACCTTTCCTCAAACGATGCAAAACTTCCAAATTTGTGTTGATGTCCTGGTAATTGTGCTGAGTATCATTTATGTGTTGAGCGAAATTTGATTCTGTCCTAATTTTGCCAATTTCCCTTGTATGTTCCCTAAACCGTTGTCCAAATGATCTTCCAGTTTGTCCTAAATAAAATGAAGGGCAATCTGAACATTTTAATTTATAAACCCCGGTGTCCAAAATTGAATCATTCTTAGGTTTTATTTTTTGTTCCAAAGAATTTTGTGTTTTATAAGTTATTTTGTACCCATAATTTTGAAAAATTTTTTGAAGATGTTTACTAGAATATTTATTATACTCTACGCTGTAATTTTGGACACCGGGGTTTATAAATTAAAATGTTCAGATTGCCCTTCATTTTATTTAGGACAAACTGGAAGATCATTTGGACAACGGTTTAGGGAACATACAAGGGAAATTGGCAAAATTAGGACAGAATCAAATTTCGCTCAACACATAAATGATACTCAGCACAATTACCAGGACATCAACACAAATTTGGAAGTTTTGCATCGTTTGAGGAAAGGTGACTTATTGGATCGGATGGAGGAAATAGCAATTTACAAAAATAAAAACAACCCGTTCATGCTAAACTCTAAAATCAATACAACAACTAACAAAATTTACGATTTTATTTTGAATTCATAAGTAAGCGGAGAAATTTTCCAAATTGAACAAAGAAAACCCTGAAATGTCGATTTTTTGGGTATAAAAGCGGGGAAAAATCGTTACATTATTCAATAAAGTTTAAGGAGCAGTCAACTGACGATGGTATAAGTATATACCGAAATCGATTTTGAAAAATCAAAATAAAAACTAAATAATTTCACTATAAGGAGCAAACTTATAAAATATAAAAATTAATAAATATAAAAGTAAAATTTGTGTTTTTAATTTTAAGAATACGATTAATTAAAAAAAAAATTCAGAACAAAAGAATACGCTTAAAAATGAGTGCGGGAGAAATTTTAAGCAAAATAACCGTTGGTTCTTGGTTGCAACATACTTACACAGTTCACCTGGTTGAAGAAGTTGCCAGTTCTCATTTTTGGGCAGGATTTCTTCTAACATAGCCGTATTTTGGTAGAATTTGCTGTCATTTTCAATTAGCGGATCTAAAAAACGTAATTTATATCCCCAGTTGGTGGAGTCATATGAGAGTTAAATACACTGTTACTTATTTTTTCTATTAAAATAATTATCTACATTCTGGTTGATACTGCTAGCAGTTGTTTGGTAGTCCCAAAGTTTAAGCCATAAAAGGCTTAGTGTACCAGTTATCGTACCTATAGTTGATCAAGTATATAGTTATATGGGTGATTATATGGCCATTATGGCATATTAGGTGTACAAATAAGTTCATTTTAAAGCGTCATCATTCTCCTCTAAAAATCAGTATGTATCATTTTGCTGAAAGGCACAAAACATATTTCTTCTGTGCTTTAACCATGTCAACCTTTGTGCCAACAAAACACAATTTGCGGGAAGCGCTGCTTTTTTGTTTTAATTTGAATAAAAGTACAGCTGATGGACATCAATTGCCGTGTGAAGCATATGGGGAACGTGCTCGATCAATAAACACATGTGAGTACTGGTTCTGGCGTTTTAACAGTGGCGATTTTGATACCAGTGAGAAAGAACGCGAAGGGAGGCCAGAAAAGTTTGAAGATACTGAGTTGGAGGAGTTATTGGACCTCGCTAAAACTTTAGGAGTGACTCAACAAGCGATTGCAAACCGTCTCAAGGCCATGGATATGGTGCAACAACAAGGAAATTTGATTCCGTAAGAACTCAAGCCAAGATACGTCGAACGACGTTTATTCACGTGCGAACAACTGCTCCAAAGACAAAATCGGAAGGGTTTCTTGCATCTAATCGTGACGGGGGACGAAAAGTGGATTCACTACGACAACCCAAAGCGCAGAAAATCGTAGGGTAAGCCCAGTCATGCATCAACTTCAACGGTCAAACCAAATATTCATGGGAAGAAGCTAATGCTGTGCATCTGGTGGGATCAGTTTGGAGTGATCTACTAAGACTATTCCAGCCTAACGGAACCATCACTGGAGAACGTTATCAACAACAGTTGATGCAAAAAGCTCAAACGCCCACAATATGCCAAAAGACATGACAAAGTGATCACAACGCTCGGCCATGTTGCAAAAGTCGTTAAGGAAACTTTGGAGGCGCTTCAATGGGATGTTCTACCTCACCCGCTGTATTCACCAGATATTTCTTCTCCCGACCACCACTAGTTCCGGTCAATAACTCATGGTCTGGCCGAGCAGCACTTCACTGTTTTCGAAGAAGCCAAAAATTGGTTCGATTTCGAAATTTTTCGACGCGGAATCCATACGCTGCCTGACGGATGGGAAAAAGTCGTAGCTAATGATGGGCAATACTTTGAATAAAATACATTGTACCAATTTCTCTGAAGTCTGTGCCACCGCCCCGATGGCACAGTTGTTAGTATGTTTGCTTTAAGTTCCGGAGGTCCCGGGTTCGATTCCCAGTGGGTGATGGAAAAATCACGGCTAGTTAATGTAGGATCAATGAATTAATCACTCTTTATCCGTTGAATATATGATTACGAAACTTCATTATGAAGCGGCCAAATCCCTCTATAGGATGTAGCACCAACGAAAAAAAAATTCTCGGAATAAAGCTTTGAAGTTATAAAACGAACCCTGAATTATTTGTACACCTAATATAATGTAGATCCTTCAAATATCTGCCCTATAAAATGTTATTGGTAGAACGTAGGATCGTAATACCCGTAGGGTGGTATACCGTAACAGTTGTATGAAGACCAACCCTGTTACGATATACTATCTGTGGTGCGTGTTACAAGGTTATTAACGATTTTAACCTCAACATTTTTAATTTATTGTTGTATACTCTAGAGCGGAGATGTCCATAAGGTCGATCGCGATCGACTGATCGATTTTTGGTCGATTGCCAATTAAATTCCATTGTATCGAGAGCAAAATCGAAAATAAAATCAGAATCATACTTGAGTTCACCTTTATAGTAATATCACAGAATATATATAAACAGAACAATATCTTCTATAGCGCTTTAGTCCTAAGCTGGTGAGCAAATATTTTTGTCATTGTTTTTTTTTCAAATGATTTTTATTTAGAAAAGATAGAAAAATCATTTTATATGCAATCAATGAAACAAAAAAAAATTACGAAAATGTTTGTACCCACTTCCTTGCTTTAATAAATAAAAATCAGTACAATTTTCAAAGAAAAGAGAAATCTTTACACTTTATAATGTGCTTAAAAGAGATAGACATTCGTGAATATTTTTTGATTTTGATCTAGTTAGCTTTGCGAAACTTTAAAATCAAATCAACAAATAAACAAAGGACCAATACAAATAAATTAGAAATGCTACACAAACTCATATACAACCTTGAGTTGCAAGTTTTCTTTTTGTTATTTTCGCAAAGCTAACTAGATCAAAATCAAAAAATATTCACGAATGTCTATCTCTTTTAAGCACATTATAAAGTGTAAAGATTTCTCTTTCGTTTTAAAATTGTACTGATTTTTATTTATCAATAGAAAGAGGTGGGTACAAACATTTTTGTAATCTGTTTTTGTTTCATTGATTGCATATAAAATGATTTTTCTATCTTTTCTAAATCAAAATCAGTCGAAAAAAACAATAACGAAAATATTTGCTCACAAGCTTAGGACTAAAACGCTATAGAAGATATTGTTCTGTTTATATATATTCTGTGGTAATATGTACTTCGGAAATCAAAAAGTAGATCCCCCAAAAAAAATTAGTGGACACACCTGCTCTAGAGGATAACATATTAGATAATGTTGTGATTTAAACGTGAGGTCTTCTGCAAAATACATTTAAATTAGTTCTCTTCATAATAGGATGTCTTAAGTTTAATGATTAATAGAACCATTCTTGGTTAGAACTTATAACAAACAAATTTTAGCTTTAGCAAAGGTGCCACTTGTAACCTAACTTTAGCTAAAATTAAATTAGTATCTGATGGCTCAGTGCTTCATCGCGAGTTTTACTTTAATCAAATCATTATAATAGCTTCATATTTTCAATTGATAAGGTGAAAAGGAAAATTACTGAGAAGTATTTCATTTAGCCCAAACCAGATGACTCGAAACCCTAATTTTGTTGTTGAATGACGATCGCATGGTTTTTTGTTTCATTTAATAATGTTTCAAAACAGGTCTTAAAATGACGATTGAGTCGTATTACTAATTTTAATGAATACCGATAATTCGATCCAATTAATTGATATATTTTGGTAGGCGCAATTTTGGAAACCGAAATTCTGTAACTTTATATGAACTTTCTAAATATCAAAACATGAACGATTAATTTTCTAAATATATACTACAGATTCATCCTTGAATCGACCAACTGCTAAATAACTCTAAATTAATTATACATTTTTCTAAACAAATTAGTCGACATTTTAATACTGTACTTCATTAGACTCATTAGGTCATCGCGGAAACTTGTTTTGATTTGATGCTCGAGGAACTGTTTTTAATTAAAATTTTACTTGTAGTGAAACTTCTCTTACATGTACTTTCCGCTCTTAAAAAAAATTAAGTTATTTCGTAACAAGTAAGAGTACATTTGCAAACAGAGTTAGGATTTTCTTATGGTGATTCCGGTTTTGATAATCCCAAATACTTATTCCGCACATTGACCAGTTTTAGGAAGCAATTCCATTCGAATGCTCATTTCCAAGCAGTTTCCTTTCAGTTCCATAATGCAGTACCGAGGTGGATTTCTCCGAAAGCGAACGTTAGTTTTAGTATATTTCTGCAACAAGCTCGTATAAATTACTGACTGGCTTTGATAGTAAATCGAAATCATACATCGTTGTTAATTAAATTAAGTTTTCGATGTTTTGACGATTATATTCTAAATGATAATATTTTAATCTTTGATTTTAGTAATGGTGATTATGTTTCTCTAAATGGATATCTTGAAAATATTTCCTGGGATTTCCTTTATAATGAGAAGGATATCATCGAAATTATAACTAACCGGTTTTATGAAATTTTGTATGAGAGGGGGGGGGGGGGGAGGGGTGGATCTATTTATTAAAAAAACTGTCAACAAACATATCGTATCGCGAAAAGTGGTTCAACAAAAAACTTGTTAATTTATATAACTGTAAAACCAAGGCACACAAACGGTATAAAATGTCGAAAGCATCTGCTGATTATGCATTGTATTCTCACCTTCGGTATGAGTTTAAGGTTTTGAATCAATTTATGTATGGTAATTACTTGTTAGAAATTGAATCTGGTATCAAGTCAAACTCATCGTGCTTTTGGCATTACATAAACTCTAAAAAGAAATCTGTTGGTTATCCAATACCCATGAGTTATAAGGATAAGGAAGCTCAAGATCTAAATTCTGTTTGCGAATTATTTGCAACGTTTTTCAAATCCGTTTATTCAGTTGATAATAATTTGACATCTGTCTCTGACTTTGACATTATCAATAATAATATTCGCGGTATTTCTTCTTTTACGGTGGAACAAATTAAAACGGCTTTAGATGGTTTCAATACTAAATTGTCTATGGGCCCTGATGGTATTCCCACATTACTTTTACATAATTGTTCCGAAGCCTTAAGTGGCCATTTAGCACATTTACTTAATTACAGCCTTAGGCAAGGTATTTTTCGCCAGTGTTGGAAACCCTCGTATGTAATCCCAGTATTCAAATCTGGGCCAAAAAATTTAGTTGAGAATTATAGAGGAATAGCTATTTTATCAATTATCCCTAAACTTGATGTGTTTTTATATCCCACCATCAAGAATTCTCGCGATGGGTGTATTTGTCCGTTAAGACTTGACAGCATAATCGTTTGCACATATTGATGACCTAATGGTTGTTTAAGTCAGTTAAGTAAGAGTTCACAGAAGAGTCATATATAGTTATCCTTATCATTCATTCAGTGTATATAGGATTTATTTATCATTAAGTTTATCTGTTATTATTTTTAAAAAAATTCGAAAAGTTAAAGAAAAATCTTTGACAATAATATCAATAGAGATATACCGGCAAACAACTTATCCCTAATTTTAATTTATGCAATAACAAGAAAATTCAAAGTCCCATATATCTCATTTATTGATTCTCAATTTCTTCATTTCATTGTTTCATCAAGTTATGGACCCACACCACCTCCAAAAATAAACCGTCCATTTTATTCAGCCAAATTTTATTCAGAAAAGAAATCACCAGATAAATACCCGGTCTTTTTTTCAATGTTCTGTTCAACTGGAGAGATTTTATAATTTAATATTCGTAAAGGAGAAAATATAAAAGCAAAAAACAAAAGAAAAAACCAAAACGAGTTGAACAAAACCAAAACAAAAAAAAAAAAAAATATACAGATCGTTTCGCTTTGGCAACCAAAACAGCAACTTGTACAAAAAAAAATGCCAATTCTGTTCAAAAATAAAACCGAGAACATCCGTCAAAAGTTAATCAAAACATCAAAAAATCTCCAAAAATTTCCAAAAATGTCTACAGCAACAAAGCTTGGTTGAAACCACTCCAAACAGAACGGAAAAATTACAAGGCACTATTTTTACCAGGTCCGCACCAAAAGTGCAAAACAACGACGCGTCCCTAGAAAAGTTATTCTTAATAACAAAATATTGAACCAAATAATAAGCATCCGTGCCTTTGCAACCAAAACAAAAACATTTCCAAACCCTAACTGTTCTATTCTAAGCAACACACTCCATTTGCAATGCACTGAACAAAATTCAAAATACGGCACCAAACTATTTTATTGTCTCTCTCCCTCACACCGAACTTCTTACACCTGACGTTTGTCTACTTCTCCTCTATAGCATTTAGCTCTATATTAAACTCACACACCAAACTACAATAAAGACACTTGTGTCGATTATACATAAAACTAAAATTCAAAACATTCGAGTATGGGTAAAAAATAAAAATTAAAACCATGCGTGAACAGAAAAAGCTGCGTATGTCAAAATGACTCAATTCAATATCAATTTAAATTAAATATGGGATGTTTTGTACTTTAAAATCTTATGCACAACCACACAAGCCTAAAATCATGCATTATTTGTGAGAAATCAAGAAATTTGACTTCCCTCACTACAAATTTTAGATATTCAAGAAAGATATTGCCTGGTAAATGCATCCCGGTGGATTACATTTTTCCATATTTAATTATTTAATTTTCTTTAATTTTAATTTAAAATACTTCATACACTGAGATTTTTTTAATTTCGGCCATAACACTTTAGACCACTACACTTTCGATCAGTCAACTCAAAAATAAAAACACAAAAAAATCTATAATCCTTTACTTTCAATTCCCTCGTGTAATTTTTTAGGTTAGAAAACAATCAAAAAATTAAAATTGCAAAAAAAAAATCGGAACAATCAACCTCACGTTGAAATTTTTATTGCAATGGGTACAAAACCAACAATACAACAGACTATGTATCAACTTTTTAAAATTAAATTAAAGCAAAAACAGGAGAAAATTGATAAAAATTAAGGAGCGAATGAAAAACACGACTTCACACACTGACTATTCTAGTACTTTTTTCGGTTAAAGATTGTATTTATTTTAATATCAAAAACTTAATTGTTCCCCATCCACACAGGTTTTTTCTGGTAGATCAACGACAACTAATCTGGCGATATTTGTTAATGATACAATATCTTGTTTAGAGAAAGGAGCCCAAATTGACTGATTGATTGATTTTAAACCTTCCATCTTGATGAGATTAGAACAGGGACATGTGGTAAATTTCAGGTTTATTTCAGTTTCTAATTTCTCCTAGCCACATAGAGAGTTATAACCCCATACAGATTTCTAACCATATACAGATTGTCCTGAAAATTTGTGATTGTGAATTTTTATTAGCTATGAAAATACATGTACGATTTAAAACGAAAAATGTGGAGATATTATCCACGTGGTGACTTTTAATTATGATCGTTATAGATTCGGTTAAATTTGTCTTAGTCTCGCTTAAACCGGAAACTGATATGGTACTGATCGTATGTCTGCTAAAATTTATTTTGTTTACAAAATCGGTACCAAATGTGAGTGTTTTATAAAATGTGTTGTTTCACTGGATCCCATAATCGGTAATTCCGACTGTCCAGTTACTTCTGATTTCCTAGAATTTTTGTGTATGCGTATTTTCGTCGGGCTCCGATTTAACAGATACTTTCAAGTACGAAATGCTTCTTCCCATAAATTCTTATTTAATTTTGAATCAAAAATTAGTTATCTTGCTTTGTCCATCAAGGTACTATTAAAACGTTAAGCTTTTCCGTTTAATTGAGGAGTATTAATGACTAATTGTATAAAAGAGTAGTATACCAGGGACCATAAAGGCCGGTATCACAGATTGAATCAAAGGTATGTAAGTCCGTGCTCTCGATGTGGAATCCTTCAGTTACCTTTGCAAGATGTTTCATATTTTTGGTGCTATGATGGCATAGTTTACAATACTATTCCATCGCTTTCGATTTCTTTTCTGATATCAATACTGTTTGCTGATTTTGATCCTTTACGTGTAAAATCCGTTGTTCTGTTTTATCCCCTCAAGAACAAGATCGCCGCCTTTCGTAATTAGAACAACATTTTTCGAGAATCGCATTTCTCCTATTCTCCGATATAGCGTTAACAGAAAGTAAATTTTTGGTTAAATTAGGAGCATACAAAACATCGTTTAACACTCAATTTCATTTTTCAACGGTCCCCATCCCTAATGATTCAATCACCTGTTGAATCTTCTTTTGTCGTTTTTGCTTCTCCTTATCTAGGCATCGCTTGCGTTGGGTGGCTGTCGCCTTGACCATCGTATAAATTGCCACTAATGCACTAATCTATTTATATTTTTTTATTTTATTTGTTCTTGCCTTGTCAAACAAACATAGTACATAAAACTACTGACATTTATTTTTACTAAAACCATAAACATAGTCAACCACTATATATTTGGCTATATGTTTCAAGTCTCTATCTCATCGGAAAGTTAGTTTAACCCATTACCGCCCGCCGCACTCGTTTGAGTACACCACCTTATAATGTAAATTCTTCGAAGCTAACGGATTTAAAATATTTTTATTTCTCGATTATTTGTCATTCGATTAAGAAGGCCGAAGGTTGAAGCAAGCCCCTAACCTCAAACGAACTCTAAAACTGTAATTTCATAATTCCACAACATAATATTTATGTTTATCCGATACCTTAAAATCGAAAAAATATTTTTATTTGACCAACAATGATGGAATTGGAATTTCAAAACATCGGATGTTCAAAGTAAAACCGCTTAGTAGTTATTAGTAGTTAGTAGTTAATTTTTGGGCGTTATTGGGTTAAAATCGATTGCAACATTTGTACCGAGCAGATAAACAGACAGACAAGAAAGCGAGTTAATAAAACCGTAGTAAAAAACAATCGTAATAGTATTGTCGCAGAAGGCCTTCGTTAGACTTTAGTTATTTTCTTTATATTTACCCATGTACTTTGGTAACACAAATGCAAGTCATTTTTTATCCACGCCGTTTGAGCCAATCACAATAGTAGCACTCTTAAGGCGGCCGCATGTATGCAGATAATATCCGGATAAATATTTATCCGCAATTTCAACCAACCAAAATCACAGAAATTAAAAAGAATTTCCCCTCCCAAGTTGGATGCTTGCGGATAAAATTGCTCAAAGATACAATTTTTTTAACTTCGGAGGGGAAATTCTTTTTCATTTTCAGTGATTTTGGTTGGTTGAAATTGCGGATAAATATTTATCCGGATATTATCTGCATACATGCGGCCGCCTTTAATGTGAACTTTTCTTTGTTCCCATTTCAGATCGATGCTGGAATGGTTGTTTGATTGGGTTGGAGTGTTTCTTTATCGGTGTTGAACATCCGCCGGTTTAATTTTATAGTTTGCGTTTTCCATTTAATAAATCATTCCACATAACTTTTCTTTAGTAAACAATTCAAAAAGCTCATAGTGCAATTCCCCGAAAATCTCGATTACATTAGAATTCTACTAAAATTTTAAAAAAATCACGAAATTATTAAAAATAAAACATAAATATCTTTCATGCAAAAATAACTGCAAAACCTCGACTAATCTCGATAATGTCGAATAACTCCTATTCAACTTAACGCTATTTTCAAATCGGGAATTCTAATTAATCCAATAATGTGGAAATCTCGATTTGGAGAAGATCACATAATTTAAGGTTAACGGAGAGTTCTCCTGAAACTCGATCCGAAAATTCGATTTTTTTTTATTTCATTTTTTGGTAGCCTATTATGTGTAGAATATATCCCGGAAATAACTAGGAATACTGCTTCAATTATTGTTAATTTTCGTTTTGGCTCCCGCCCAAGATGATTTACCATGTTAATTTGTTTTTTTTTTGAAATTTCTCAATATTTCATACACAAAATTATCTACAAAATATTAAATTAATTTATTGGCGCTATAAGAAAATATAAAGACTTGCAAATGCTTCGTTGATGAGTTCGACAAAACCGGACAGAATATTTTAGCGTTGGTAAACTAAAGATGGTCTCTCTGTTCGACCCAAAAGTTTCTCCAATCCGTGTTGCCTACAGACGATATGGCTTTCCATATAATTCCAAACAGAAAATTGAAATTGAAATCTTATGTACAAAAATATATAAACTTGAATTAAATATGACAACAATTTTAATTTTCTTGAATAATTTGATTAATTTTTGAAAAAGCTCGGATTAAACGAAACCTTCTCCAATTTAAGTGAAACTATTTCTAAACTGAATGAAAATTATTCCGAATTGAATCCGAATTTACGGAAAGAATGAAACTAATTTCGAGAAGAATGAAACTTTTTCCAAATTAAATAAAATCAAATTAAATAAATTTAAAAGCAAAAATTGTATTACTAAAATTTATAAAATGTAACAGTAGTTAAATAACAAGAATTTATTTATTATTTTCCTTGAGTCCCAATGCTACCGCTTTTCTAGCAGAAGTAAATGAAATAGTAAACATCTAGGAGAGAGCGTAATGAGCCCAGATAGTATGTATCGCTTGTAGAAGTACTTCCTACAGTAAACATCTATGAGGGAGGGAAATGAATCCAGTCGCGTGTAGAAGTACTTCCAACAGTAAACATCTAGGAGTGAGAGCAATGAGCCGAAATAGTACACCCTGCGCCATTGAAATGTTCGATTTCGATTATTTACTATTTCATGCAATTCTCTCATAGATTTTACCTCATTCGCTATTTTTTTTGTGTTTTTTTTATTTTTCAGCATATTTCACGCCTTATTAGGTATTTCAAACCAAACTAAGGATGAAATATTCGTTCGGGTTCAATTAAGTAGTCAAAGAGTTAATTTTACAAAGTGTCGCTCAAAATTAAATGCTAACGAAAAAGCCAAAATTTTGCAAGCAAAGGCAAAAAAGTATACACATTCACAAATTGCAAGAGTAATTTAGTGTAGCCAAACCGCAATTAGAAAGTTTTTAAGGCACTATTCCGAAAATCAAATGATAATTTGGCTCTGATGCAAAGAGGAGAACTTCTGTTTCAACAAATCGAATTTCAGATATTTAGATCTTAAGCAAAGGTTTGCTACGGCTTTGGAGCTGAGAAGTTAGCTTCTAATAGCAACAACCGACACTATTTCAGTTCATACTATTAAAAGAAACTTGGATTATATGCTTGTCGACCTGCGAGAAAATCATTACTGACTGCAAAAATGGCAGCTGCAAGCCTCAAATTCGCAATAGAATGAAAAAACTGATTGCCCAGGGACTGGCGTTGCTTCATATTCTCGGATAAATCCAAATTCAATATCTTTGGACCCGATGTAAGGACAAGGGTTCGGCGACGAAAAGGCAAACGGTATTTAACAGAATGTATTTCGCCGACAGTGAAACATTCACCATATATTATGACCTGGAGAGCCATAACAGCCTTTGGAGTTTGATCACTATGCCTTCTGGATAGTTCAGAAAACGGAGGAAAATATAAAAAAATTATCGAAACCTGAATCGTAACTCTTGAGGACCCGACTCAATACATCGGTATTCCATTCTTCCAGGACGATTACTCTCCGTGAGTTATTGACGTTATTTGTGAAGTAAGAATGCTTAATTTTAATGTCTATTTTGTTTAGGTAGCCGAATTTAAAAATAGCTTGGTGATTGAGTGGTTACCCTGGACAGGAAATAGTCCTGATCTCAATATTGTTGAAAATATTTGGTTCTTCATGGGAAAGAAGATTACAAATTACAAGCTGAAAAGTGCCAAAGAGCGGAAAAAACTTATAGAAAAAGTCTGGATTGAAGAAATAACATTATATTATTTAATCAAACTTTAGAATTCAATGCTGATCAGGTTTAAGGCCATCATAAAAGCCAAGGCCTGGGTTATTAATCATTGATTTTAAAAAGTTCAATTTCTCTCAAAATATTTTGGTTGAGATGAATTATTTTATTTCCGTTAATTCTTATTTTGAATAAAAATTACCATTGTCAACAAAAAACTATTTTTCAATTGAAAAAACTTTGTTAAAAACACTGTAAAGACCTACCAAATTGTTACGAGGTAGGGCGGTAATATTCCTTATCTGACATTATGTAGGTCTAAAATGTCGGATTACCGTTCTTTTTATTTGAATATATTCGGAATAGTGTAAAAATTGTTTTGATAATCAGAATCTATCATATTTGCTATCTACTTTTGAAGCAAACGGTGGTATTTCCAAAATTTACTTTGAAAATTCAAACTGAACATTTCAATGGCGCAGGGTGTATGTATGTATCACAAAAGATCTGTTAGGTCGCAGTGCGAGGTGGCTAAACCCTCACATGGCCCTACAACACTAGTTCTAATTCTAATTTTAGAATTTAAGTAATTAGATACTGTTACTTAGAAAACGGGTAATTAAAATACAAGTTACAAATTGTAATTTTTATTTTCATTACGTTATTCAAATACATGTAATTCGTTATTGCCCCGCCTTGCAAATAACACCATTTAAAACCTTTTCTGTAGTCATATCTTGCTGATATTTAGCTCCTCCTGTCTGGTTACCAAGCTTTTAAACCATAAATGAGATTATAGATTGGTTAAAAAAGAATGGACCTCTATTTTGGGATATACTTATCTTCAGAAATTATACATACATATTTATAAAATTAAAATAAATTAACATAAAAAACCAAAACGTAAATTACAAAATAAAAATTTAAAAACTTTTTGTAAATTATTTATGTATCAAGTATGCTGTTTTCAAAAAGTTTTAACTAAAGCGAATTACTGGGGAGCTGCTTAATAATTTATTCAAACGATTATATCATTATTAAAAGGATGAAATAAATTAGCCACAGTAAAATCCGGAATCTTGCTGATACCTACAGCGCTAAAAAAAGACGTTGGTTAGCATTAAATGCCCACAACTAAAATATTAAAGAATCAATAATAAATTTAAACATGTTTCAAGTATCTGAGATTATTCAACTCATTCGTTATTTCATTTGGTTGATATAATCGAGACGAACCGACAGTTAAATAGGGGAAAACAGTGGAGTTTACTTGATCAACATCGTCATCATGATGTCTCTAATTAATAATTATAGAGGCATTTCTATACTGTCAGCTATCTCTAAATTATTCGAATCAATTGTTTGTGACCATGTATTTCATTTATAGCTGACGAACAATATGGATTTTTCCGTGATAGATCTACCTTGTCGAACTTAATAGAATGTTCGAAACGTGACTTAGCAATCCGTTTGACTCGATCAATCGGATCCATTCAACGCTATTGCATTGAACAAATTAAAATCTTTTGACATTGCTCATAATTTGATAAAATGAATTGATTTTTACCTTACTGACCTTACTATCCCTTACAGGGATTTTACTTTAGCCATCCTGACCGCCTTTAGCAAGACAAACTTTGTACAAGCGTCGACTACTATCTACTATTAAATGTTGATTCCCAGTTTTCAATCTTGGGTAGGCGTACCCATATAATCCACTGCCATTTGCTCCCACGGATGACTTGACTTGTGCGCTGATTCTGTATATGCAGTTTCATTACTCTATATAAAGATATTCATTCACCTGACACTTCTCACAATTTTTCACATAGTTCCACATATTTTTGAACATTCCCGGCCAAAAGTATCTTTCTGAATTCGTTTGACGGGTTTCCAAGACCCTTGATGCGCCGCCAATGGACTATCAAGATTTTCTCGGAAAACATCCAGTTTCTCTAGCAATCGCGACAATATCTGGTACTACATTGTTTCTTCCTTTGCAATGAGTAAGCTCGAAATCATACTGCGGAAGCCGCATTGACCAGTGTGCTAAACGAGAAGCAGGATTCTTTAAATTATCACCACAATTTTCCTTTAAATTATCACCAGATCAGTAACGCCTAGTCATTGATCACTTTAAACTTTGCTCCCTCGGTATTTCTTTTGTGTATAAACTACCTTTTGGATCATGTAGGCGATCACTCGCTCGCTCTAACACTGCTCAGACACTAACAATTTAGTGAATGCCTGCCGCTTGCCTTTGGGCTTCTTCTAAAGATTACTAATTAAGAGAGTGACGTGCCCACTCGGTAGGTTCAGCCTCTCAATAACTCCTAACCGTAACATATGACCGAGTTTCACAACTTTAACTTTGCCTTGTCTATGCAATGCTCAACCAGAGGTGGGCATCCGATTTTATCTGGCGTCATTGCGAAAAATTTCGCAATGGCCGCGGCTAAAAGCTACTTGACCGCTAAGTTTATTTGTCTGATCGCTAAGTTTATTTGTCTTCAGATCATCCTACTTGAGCTCATAGATAAGCTTTGCAACTTCAGCTGTGTTGGAAGGTTCTACCGAAGCTTAAATGGTAAAGAACGCCATTCCGCCCAGCAGATCCTTTGCTATTGTGGATGCTAGCAACGTGCGTAACACGGCGCAATTTGTACCGATGGAATATCGATAGTTTGACAAACATCATTGTTAGTCCCATCGGCTGGTCGTATCTTAGTGGATACTGTGGTGATTCTTAATCCCAATTAATCTAGTATACCTACCGCCTGGTCTCCAAGTATTGTGCACGAAGCCCCTAAATCAAGCAGTCCTATCAATCCGCATCCCAACACATCAACATCTACGTGTGGTCTTGAACCGCGGTTAATTTCAAAAATTTCGTACAAATTTGCAATTGAATATACCTGCACACCCTCGCTCTTTCTCGTAAGGTTTTGCGGTCCCTTAATATTTGTACTCAGGTTGATGTTCCGTTTCGACTTTCCCATTTGACACTTGACTCAGCACTCACTCTTAATTGGACTAAGACAGCCAGCCTCTCCTTCGTCAGTGGATTTTGGTTTTTGTTTGCTGTCGACTTACGCTCTGCCACCTTTGTATTATCTCAAACTTTTAAGTGTTCGGTCGCTTTTATACAAAAAGAGTCACGATGCCCTCTACGTGGTTCCACCACCAGTTTTCCGTGTTCTCTAGGCTTGACGTTCTCGCAACTTGTAGCTTCCAATTTAGATTCCTCTGTTACACCTATGACATTACCAATCTACTTGGTACAGATGGATTGAAATTTACATCTTGTTATCTTGCAAAATAAAACCATCTTAAGACTGGCATCATACGACACTAATTATGTATGTGTATTCATAAAAAGTTACAAAAAGTTTTAAGTAGGTGGACAAAATTTGAGCTTTGATAACCAAACCTTGAGTAGTTTTTTTCAAAATCGATTATTACGATGGACATTATCACTAGTTTTTTATAACAACTAATTTTGAGTGTCAACTTTGTAGCACGTCGGGGTCACACTTCATTAGCACGTTCAATAAATAAATAATTCATGAATTGTTTATTTTATAACAACATTCATTGTCAAATAACTATATAACAGATTGATTTATAGTTAAAGCTGCTTTCTCCTACACCCACATTTAATTTATTTTCTAATTTATTAATTTTAAATTTTATTTTATCTATTCTGCAGTGTTGGAAACCGAAATTCAAGCACAAACGTCATGTAAAACAACCCAACCAAAAGATTTTGATCCGTATGTGTGCTCGTTAAATTCAAAATTTCGTAAAATTGCACAAGAGGAATTACGCGAAGATGACAATATACGAGGACAAGCGTTAACACAATTTCGCGAATGGATTTCAAAACATCCGCACATAAAAAAATGTCGCACAGGTGAATATACATAAATGATTAAAGTGCACGTTATATATAATTACAGTGTGATTTAGCTAAATATGGAAATGTTTAAACAGACAAACATTTTTTAATACAATTTTTGGTGTATCTCTACAAAATAAATATTTACGTATTTATGGTATTCAAGGTATTTAATTAGATGTCAGTCAATGTCACAAATTTGAATTGTTGCTAGATAAAATAATTCAAATTACTATTCAAGTTGGGTATACCAACAAACGTAAACACATTAATTCATTGTTTTTATAGATCGTTAACGTTACCTTAAGCAGTTTACCTAAAATAACTAAATATAAGCTATTCGCAATTACAGTGACCAGTCTACTATGACAGTAAATAAATATACATTTTATGACAATAATTATCGCTTTGGCGTTCGTTGTATTACTTTACTGTGTACAATAATCAATTACACATATATCACACATTTCGATATGGTCGCATATGCTAATATAAATCGCCTTGAATATTACGAATTTAGTGAAATTAAATATTTTTGATCGGTAATGACGATCTCGCGATTTACTGCATAATTAGCGCAATAAAATTAAAAAAAAAGTTAATAACAATTGGGGAATTTTGGTAAATTTATTGTACACAATATTATACCAACTTACCGAATAAATATTGACTTATTACTTATCGACCAAAGGTTTTATTTTAGGGATGCAAATAACCTGATTGAAAAAACCTTAATCGCATTTTGTGTTATTGTTCCAATTATTCAATGTTTTGCTTGAATGAGAATATAGCATTGTTCATTCCATGTTTAACCCTCGCTATGGGAACTTTCAAACCCAAAACCCATAAGTTCTAATGCACTGGTTGGTAGACAGCTCTGAGTCAGCTTTTCTCGAGTAAATTAATCGTTACTTTGCCGATAGTCCAGAATTTATTACGCCTTGTTTCATCCTAAGCAAGAGTCCCGGATGACACCGGACCCTCCGTATACCCTTAACACATAACAAAACCGAAGGAAAGGAAAGGTAAGTAATCAACCCGGTTCCAGACACCTAAGTTGTTGATAGTTAGCTAATTTGTAGTCATTTATTTAGCACAAGACAACACAGTTTCAAGTTCATTTGCTGCTTAAGTTCCTAGAAAACTGTTTCAGGTTCTTCAAAAATTTCCTAAATTTAAAATCTGTATTAATCCTTTATAATAACTACATATTCTAAAATTAATTAAGTATAAATTAAATTCTCTGAAATAAATTATAAATTGTTCTTTATGGACTACAAATAAATTAACATTAATACTTTGTATAACAATAATTAAACCAACTACCATCCCGCCCGTTGTGATATCGCCTCAGCCAATGCCAGATTAAATTAACATTAATACCAATATTAACATTAACACCAATACCAATATCCACATCGATGCCAATACCAACGTTATGACAAAATATTCATTTCACTAAATTGAATTCAACTAAATTGTAACAAAAATTAATTTAATTTTATTAAATTCAGTGAGACCGAAAACCCAATTTACTTCACCAATAATTCTTTATTTAAAATCAGCCCTTAATACCCTTAAATAAATTAAATTCAATTCGGTATCTAAATTAAAAGGGCCGCAAATTAATCACTAACTAAATAACCTGAAATTCGAGATGCATGAACAATTTTAATTCTGAATTATGAATATTAAATACTAAAGTTCCAAAATCAGTAACTAAAAAATCTGCAACACAATAAAATTTCATTTCCAAATCTATTGCTATTGACTATAGAAATCCTCCAAAACCAAAATTAAAATAAATAATTGCTTATAATGGCTATTCTGCTTAAAATCCCACTGCGAAATAATTTAAATGATCTGGAACTCATTAAATAATAACAGCTTTAAGTTGTCCAAACTAAATTAAATTAAATAATTTGAGTATCCCCATTAGTACATTCTTATTATTACCATATATGACAAACAATTAGACAAATATATGATTTGGCTAAATTTTAATTTTAAACGCACAATCTGCTAAACAAAATTCCCGCTCGAAGAAGATATATAAATTTAAATTCAGAATAATCTTGATTTAGAAATCTGAAACTTTATTAACCTTGCTCCAACCAACAATGTTATGAACAAACTATTTGAATCCAAAAACTCTTCACCTTGGACGATTAAAAAAATAAACTCTAAATTTTAAATCTCAAATTTCAAATTTCAAACTTCAAACTTCAAATTCCAAATTTCCAATTACAAAATCCAAATTTCCAATTCTAAATCCAAATTTCAAATTTCAAATTTTAAATTTCAAATTCCAAATTTCAAATTTCAAATTCCAAATTCAAATCTTTAAATCTTAAATTTCAAATTACAAAATTTAAATTCCAAATTTTAATTTTCAAATTTCAAATTCCAAATTTCAAATTCTAAATTCCAAATTTCAAATTCAAAATTTCAAATTCCAATCATCAAATTTCAAATTCTTAACTTAATTTCAAACTCCACATTTAAAATCCCACATTCCAAATTCCATATTTCAAATTCCAAATCCCGAGATCCAAAATTTCATCTTCCAAATTTCAAATTTCAAACTTCAAATTCCAAATGTCAAATTTCAAACTAAAAATTCAAAATTTTAAATTTAAATTTCAAATTTGAAACTCCAAATTCCAAATTTCCAATTCCAAAATCCAAATTTCCAACTCTAAATCCAAATATCAAATTCCAAATTTTAACACGTTAATCGCCATGTCAGTCGAATGTGTCTGACACTAAGAGTTTCTCCATGGGCCATGTCAGTCATATATGTCTGACATACAGGATTTAGTACATAAGAAGGCCACAATTGAAAAGTACATAATTGAAAAATTACATTTCAATAATTTTTATTTTGATAAAAGAAATTACATTGACTTATTATGTTGCCCAAAACATTCTAAGCAATTAAAGGGGTTTTGTTTGCAGTCTGAGCAATAAGTTGAAACTTTTTTCCCACTTTTTTTTGCTCCGTCTCGACCTTCTGCTTCTTTTATTTGGGCATAACATCCAACGCACATTCTTCTGCTTTTCTTCTTTTCAGAACTAAACATTGTTTTTAGCATATGAGTTGAAGTTTTTCGTTTTTCAGTTATGTCCGAACTTAATCTAAGCATATCAGTAACCAAATTTTCACGAAATTGTAATATTGCTTTTCGTAATTAAAATTACCATGGCGCAGAGGAAAACTTTGTTGAAATTATTGTGGCGATTAATGTGTTAAATTCCAAATTCAAAATTTTAAATCTTAAATTTCAAATTACAAAATTTAAATTCCAAATTTTAAGTTTTAATTTTAAATTTCCAATTTCAAATTCAAAATTTCAAATTCTAGATTCCAAATTAAATTCTAAATTTCATAGTTCAAATTCCAAATTCCAAAAAACAAATTTCAAATTCTTAACTTAATTTCAAAGTCCAAATTTAAATCATTCCAAATTCCATATTTCAAACTCCAAATCCCGAGATCCAAAATATCATATTCCAAATTTAAAATTTCAAACTTCAAATTCCAAATTAAAAATTAAAATTTTTAAATATTGAATTCCAAATTTTAAATTCCAAATTTTAAACTTCAAATTTCGAATTCCAAATTTTAAATTCCAAATTCCAAATTTTATGTTTCATATTCTAAATTCTAAACTTCAAATTTCAAACTCCAAATTTCAAATCCCGCATTTCAAACTCCAATTAAATTCTAAATTACAAATTTTAAATTTCAAATTCTAAATTTTAAATCTTAAATCTTAAATTTCAAATTCCAAATTAATTCCAAATTTTAAATTTGAATTTTGAATTTCAAATTCAAAATTCAAAATTTTAAATCTTAAATTTCAAATTACAAAATTTAAATTCCAAATTTTAATTTTAAATTTTCAATTTCAAATTCCAAATTTCAAATTATAAATTCCAAATTTCAAGTTCTACATTTTTTTTGCATTACCAACTTTATTTTACATAAAACAAATTTACAAAACGAAAATATAATACAAGTAATATCACAGTATGGTAAGATAATGGAACCCTTGGCTCGTAGAGCTCGTGACGGGGACCATGATTCCTTAAATATACAAAAAAATAAAGACAACAAATTTAAATTAAAAGTAAAAAAGAAAAGTTACAAATGCAGTAAATTACTTAAAATACTTAATTTATCTTAGGATTGCAAATAGGTTTCCTAAGTCTTGCGTTGCAGTTAAATAATGTTTGAGGGCTTTGGAGAATACAGAAAAAATGCCAGCCATTCTAATTTCAATTGCTAAATTATTGAAGATGATGGGTGAAATCACACTAAATAAACGTCTACGAAAATCTGACCTCCAGTTGGGTATAGGTTTTCTGTATTGAGAGTTCAATCGAATCAAATTCCAAATTTTGAATTCCAAACTCCAAATTCCAAATTTGAAATTTCAAATTCTGTGCTTCAAATTTCAAACTCCAAATTTCAAATCCCACATTTCAAACTCCAATCAAATTCTAAATTATAAATTTCAAATTCCAAATTTTAAATCTTAAATCTTAAATTTCAAATTAATTTCAAATTTTAAATTTCAAATTTTAAATTCCGAATTTCAAATCTCGAAAGATCTGCAAGCTCCAAATCCCAAATTCCAAATTTCAAATCCCACATTTCAAACTCCAATCAAATTATAAATTACAAATTTCAAATTTTAAATCTTAAATTTCAAATTCCAAATTTTAAATTTTAGTTTTAAATTTCAAATTCCAAATTTCATGTTCCAAATCCAATTTTTTTTTTTAAACTTTATTATTCCAATCATTGTATTTTATTATTATTCGCTGAAGGAATGCCTCTGCTACTGACCTTGTGGTTCAAAAGGCACTTCCTTATTTATTGCATTTTTTTCGTAATTATGTATATAAGTATGTGATTATAGTTATAGTTTTTGTAATGAAATAAATAAAGATAATAAATAAATAAATAAATAAAATAAATTCCAATTGTCAAATTGTAAATTTCAAATTCCAAACTTCAAACTTTCAATTCCAAATTTTATCGCCTAAATTTTAAATTCCAAAATTGTATCTTCTAAATTTAAAATTTGAAACTTCAAATTCCAAATGTCAAATTGTAAATTTCAAATTCTAAACTTAAAACTTTAAATTTCAAATTTCATGGTCTTAATTTTAAATTTCAAATAAACCTCAAACCCCAAACTCCAAATTTCAAATTCCAAATTTCAAATTCAAAATTTTAAATCTTAAATTTCAAATTCCAAATTTTAATTAATTTCAAATAACAAATTACAATTTCCAAATTCCAAATGTCAAATTGTAAATTTCAAATTCCAAACTTCAAACTTTAAATTCCAAATTTCATGGTCTAAATTTTAAATTTCAAATAAACTTCAAATTTCAAACCCCAAACTACAAATTTCAAATTTCAAATTCCAAATTCCAAATTTTAAATCTTAAATTTCAAATTCCAAATTTTAAATTCCAAATTTCAAATTTCAAATTCCAAATTTCAAATTCCAAATGTAAAATTATTAACTTCAAATTCCAAATTCCGAACTTCAAACTTTAAATTCCAAATTTCATGGTCTAACTTTTCCCAAATCCCAAAATTTCATATTCAAAATTAAAAATTTCAAACTTCAAATTCCAAATGTCAAATTTTAAATTCCAAATTTCAAATTCCTAATTTTAAATTCCAAATTTTAAATTTTAATTTTAAATTTCAAATTCCAAATTCCAAATTTCAAATTCAAAATTTCAAATTTCAAATTCTAAATATCAAATTGTAAATTTCAAATTCCAAACTGCAAGATTTAAATTCCAAATTTTAAATTTCGTGGTCTAAATTTTAAATTTCAAATAAATTTCAAGTTTCAAACCCCAAACTCCAGAGTCGAACACACATACATTTACTCTGCATACACACAAACACACTTGTGGCAAACAACAATTTTCAGTTTATACCACACATACAAGCAACTATTAAGAAGAGTAGAAAAATTAGAACAGAATAATATGACTACAATTCATATCACACACCCCACCAAAGCAAAATCATATACATTATAATAATAAAATAAAGCGTATAAAAACGAAACAACAAAAAAAATGTTTTTACAAAATTCATATCACATATACATTGCACAATAATACATGTACATAGTATGAAAATACCTGTCGAACGGTACCTGGGCAGTAGCGTTATTGAACATATTTATCTTGTTCAATTTATTTCGCATCCACTTTCAATTAATTTACGTTCTACTACACTCATTTAATATATTCACTGCACACGAAATTCATTAAACAAAATTACACGCGATATTATTTAATTTAAGAGGCACTACTTATTCCGCGTGTAAATAAAGCCACGATAACGCACACTCAAACCAAAAAATCACTCACGAAACTTTTTAACTATTAATTTGAATTAAAATATATAAAATACATACAACACTTCACATCAAATTAAATAAAGAAATAAAATGCAATTAAATTCTCGAAGAAGACGATAAAAACACGTCTTTCCTCTTCGAGCAGAAACGGCCGACCGATTAAATTCAGATTTTATATGTATGTTAACAAACTGAAGTGTCTGAATACTGTTAATGTCATAGTTGCATAGAGGAGTATATCTGTTAATAATATCGAGCTTTAATATGGAATGGTGTTGCGGAGCTTATGTATCATCGGGATAAGCATCTGCTTCCTTTGTAGTGCGCTATTTGACCAATTCTGCCAAAATTTCGATCCTTAGTGCTGAGTTAGATCTTCTAGCCTTTTGACGATGTCCACCAAGAAACTAACGTTATATTATCATAGTATTTTGGTGCTCTGCTCTTATAACTTGCCTTCTTTAAACGCTATATTTTATGAAAACCTAATTTCTAATTTCAACCGACATATCCACAAGCTTGATTATATGCCCTTTAAATAGAATAAAAACGATTTGGCGGCATTTAGACCCTCCACAACGTTTCGTTTTCCTTTATAGCTTTCTGTGCTTTCTCACTCTAGAAATGATCACGATTTTGCTTTTCTAATAAACGACCCATTTTGTGTATGAAATATACGATCTGACTCCGACTGAATCATTGATTTTATTTTTGGTGGTTAGCATATAGTAGAGTGGTGAATAGTACATATTAGTTTTTTCTTTCTTGCATAACAATAATTTATACATACTAATTAGCAATAACTTTTATTTTCACAGACTCGATTTTCCTGTTGCGTTTTCTGCGCACAAAAAAATTCTCCGTACCATCAGCATGCGAAATGCTCGAAAAATATTTAACAATCCGTGAATTGTATCCGTCATGGTTCCGAAATTTGGACATTGAAGATCCACCAATTGCCGAAATTATTGATGCTGGTTACTTGGTGCCACTATTGGAACGAGATTATGCCGGCCGCCAATTAATTTTATCATGCGCTGGACGTTTTGATCCATATCGTTTTACAGCTGCTCAAATGGCGCGAACACATTCACTCGTTAGTGAAGCACTGTTCGATGATGAAGAAAGTCAAGTTTCTGGATATACATATATCAATGATGAAAGTGGACTGTCGATGGGACACATCAGTTTATGGTCATTTGTTGACATACGAAATATTTTACGATGTATTATGGTAAATATATTGTAAAATATCTATAAATAAAATTATTAAATTTGCTTTATTGTTATTTTAAAGGATTCGACACCAATGCGTCACAAGGAGACCCATTTCATTAATGTACCATCGTATGCATTCAAAGTAATCGAATTTGTAAAATCTCTGCTAACAGAAAAATTACGTAAACGAATTCAGTTGCACAAGGATTTGGAAGATTTGAAGCAGACATTTGATCCGAAAATTTTACCCAAGGAATACGGTGGTGTTGTGCCGCTAAACGAAATGATTGCAAAATTGAAGGAAAAATTACGTGAAAAACGTGCCGCAATTTTAGCACTGGACGACATGGAAATTGAGGTGTCAAAGTATGCTGCCAATTTTGCGGGGAACGATAATGTGGATATTGATCCGGGTGTAGTCGGCAGTTTTAGAAAATTAGAAGTTGATTAAGTGATTTTTTGTGTAATTATTTAATTTATTTTATATATTTAAAAATACGAAATTTTTACTAAATTTTAAGAGAATTGGTGCATAGAATTCAGATGTCAGATTTTAAATTCATAATTAATTAAGTTCAGCTTATAGATTTGCACCCACAATATAGTTTTAATATAATACATATTTAATATATAATAGCTAAGAAAAATTCAAATGTCTTGTTATAGTTTGTCTTTTTATAGGTGGGAAAAAGTTACCAAAACTGTGATCCTTATATATTCCCGGAATAAAATAATTTCTTTAGTGAATATCCTGGATTAACATAGATTTTATACATTAATAATTTAGTAGTTAAGCTGTGTTAGATTATAATAGTTGTAATTGGTTTTTTTTGTCGGTTGCACTTCAGAATATCACTTATGTACGATTTTTATTTGTTTTGTGATTTTTAATTATTAGCTTTGGAATCGCTTTTATTAATAAATTGAAATGTATTTTTTATCAAGCAATATACTAATCTGGATTTGAAGAGTATGGTGCTAATTTTAAATATTATATATTATTGTTAATTAATTGAAAAAGTAAATAAATAAATGTTAGGTTTCGTAAAAGTAAAAAAATGTTTGGGTATTTATTGAAAGCCTCCTTCTTCGAGTATGGACTAGAAACTCGATACTCAAGCAATTTGCTATAAATGATATACATACTCGATAATTTAGCAACCTAATTTGTTGCTGAATATCAAAAAATTGGATACTCGATATTTTTTGTTGGTAGCAAGCAAGCAACTTGTAGAAATTTTGCAAATATACTATCCGCATCTATTGTTAGATGCCAATTTTTTTAGTTTAGATGAATAATTTATAAATATTATTATTGTGAATACATAAGTTGGATGACCTCATGGGAACATGATGATGTAACGAAATTTGCCCCCCCCCCCCCACCAATGGAAGAAATAGTGAAGACCAAAAAAAAAATCCTCAAAATATTTCAGAACTTGCGGCTCTAACAGGGAACATTGATTAGGAGATTGTGTTGTCTTGTGCTTTAACAATTTGTCTTAGAGAGAAAAAAAACTAACAAATTTACAAATGACTGCGGTCGTACATCTCAACTCAATCAATCAATCTGATTATTTTTGAGAATAACTAAGTTGGTTTTTAAAATAAATTATAAAAACTTTGAATACAAGTTTGCGGTGATAAATCGATTAGTAATAAATGTGTATAATTTATACTGTTAAAGTTAGCCGAAAGTGGAAAGTCGATAATGCAGAACCATGTTAATATCAGCGGCAAGTTTCTAGCCGAAAATCTAAAATCGGTAATGCAGATTGTGTTATCTCAGCCGAAAATAAAAAATTAAGTCGCAATCAGTCGTTAGTGTTTAGTCGAAAATTACAATGAATGCATGGATAGCATTGAAGACTATTGTCAATATTCTTAAGAGGTAAAACCTGCCTCCAGTTCCTATTAAACAATTTTGAAAAAGTCGCGAAACCCAAAAGAAATATTTAATATTTGTATAAAATCAGCCACTAGAGTGTTATGTCTGGAAATGGATTGCATTGATGTGACTTGTAATAGCTGTGGGAAATCTGTGTAAATTCGATTTTCCAAAAATTATTAAAAAAATCATTAGGCAATCCATCTCCAGATATAACAAAGTAGAAAAATCGCATTTTCCGAAATTTTCCACTGGAAGCTTGAATTGAAAATTTAACTACGATAGCTATATTATCAACTCACATAAAAAAGATTCGTCTTCAGACATGCACTCGAGAGGCTAATTTTATTCGAATTTTGTGGATTTGACTGATTTTCGGATATTTTCTATGGTTAGGTGGAACAAAGTTTTTCACTTAAGATTACTACAAAATCTTTTATTGCAATCCATGTATCTCGTTTACTTTCGACTGATACCCAAATTTTTTTTATTTTCGTCTGGAATGTTAATAACGTAAACTGCATTATCGACTTTTATTTTTGACTGGAAATATTTAAGAAATATTTAATTAGGAATGGACGCTGTAATTCGGCAGAGACGAAGGAATCGTATTTGCGTACATGGGAAAATATATTTGATCGAGAAAAACCTTTTGAATGACGATCATAATTTTTTAAAATGGATCGTTTCACAAAGGAAATCGCAAGGAAAACCTTCTAAGGAATATTAAACGTGTTAAATCCATTCCGGCTTATTTAATCGTATGTGTTGTTGATTTCAGGTATTTATCCTTCAATTAACCGATTATTTAATTTTTTAGGGCTTAGTAAGCCTTACCATATTGGGTTCGGGTAACTTTCAATATAACGGTGGGCAAATGCGTGGCCGCAATTTGCTGCAACCAACGGTTAACCATTTTTTTTTTAATTTGAACCTTAATTAATCAGTTCCGGTAAATTCTAAAATTTATTTTTATGAACACAATTAAATCCTCTAATAATCTATTAGATTTGACGTAATCCTTATCAAATTCATCTGTAAAATTAATATGTAAGTATTGGGAAAGTAATTTTAAAATGTCAACAAATCAGTTCCCAAATGTGTCTTCTTTTTTGTTCTTGGAATGCGAGGTTCAGCTACCATAATGTTCGTTAAAGCCCTTCCATCAGGAACCGGTGAAATCTCTAATTCAGTTATTTGAAATGACGACCTGTTAAGCAATCCATCCATTTGCATCTATATTGTAAATTAAATTTTTAATCAAACAAATTAAATGCAATATAGATGCCGAAGTATCTAAATAACACTCCGGGCCAAGGCTAAAGTTCTTCCCTGTTACCTAGAAAAAATGAAAATATTCAATAAATGAATATTTTGGACCGTGTGAAAAACTTCACCCCATTTTTATAACACTTTTTATTTAACACATATTTTCTTACGTCGATTTCTTTTGACTTTTGAAAAATTTATAAATTTTCGTGTCCCAAAAGAACCCGCTAAACAATTTAAGCGAATTCGCAAAATACGTCGCATAAGCATACTATTAACGTATCACTTTTTTGCTTTGCACTAATACATTCTCACACTTAAATAAAATATAGCAAAATTCTTCGCTGATGTTTCGTAAACGTAACACCAAATTCCTTTATGAAAATTAATGGAATAATATAAAGAAACGACAACCATTTAGTTTTGAGGTCTTGATCGCCATTACTTATTTTTTGTGTTCATCAATTTTTTTTTAATAAATAAATAACTAAGCAAATAATTAATGTCCCAATTTGATTTAGAAAAATATAATTTGTGGCCTAATATTTTTTTTAGAATAAATACCAAAATTCTTAAGAAACTATAAGTTTTTTAGAAAAGAAAATTGCAAATCAAAAATTGAAAATGCATAAATATCGATAAAAATGTTACGTTATTATTTCACTAATCACGTGACGTAAATGCACCACCTCAAGCAAACTGTTTACGAGCTACTAACACATTGACAACTCCTCGCAAAAAGTCTAATTATCATAGGACGGGAACGACATAACTGCTTCGTTATTGCAACACCAAAGTGTTACGTTTACGAAGAGTTGTATGAACAAAATTATTCGCTAGTGTTACGTAAACGTAACACCGTGTTTGACGGGAAGGCGAAAAAAAACATCAATTTGTTTTCATTGTGTTGGTGATTTGTTTTTGTTGACACATCGATTTGACAGCATTTGATAAAAATCAAATTTGAATTCACGGAAATATTACGGTTACAAAACACGATAAAATGGAAGTTATTTTATTATTTATTATTGAATACATATGTATTTATCACAAAACTCTTTTACTGCACAATGCAAAAAAATGCGAAAATTTTCAAATGATATGTCAGTAATGTCAGTCAGATTGACATTTATTTCTTGATAGTAGTTTGGTGCAAGAAAAAATATGGATTTTAGAAAATTGAAATATTTCAAAATTTTTGTGCCGTTTTTGCGTCAAAAGAAGGCCATAAATCAAATATTTTGCTGCACATCAAAAATTGTTGATGCAATTGCGTCAAAAGAAAACCACATTAGTCTGTACAATAGAATGGATCGCTGGCGCAGTGACGTTTCCATATAAAATTGTAAAGTAGCTTGTCACCGACATCTGCAGCGCAAAGTAGCGTTGTGACCGGGTAACTATAGCAAGTACATATAATCAAAATTAGTACCCACAGGCCACAGATGTCACTACAAAATTCAGTAGATACATTTAATACCAACAGATGTCACTGCAAATTTAAATTTACATATAAATAAAATAAAAAAACGATAATTCAAAAAAAATATTTTATTGACCCATAAAATGGGTAATTTTAGTTAACTTTGTTCTAACATAAGATTTATTATTTAGATTTATAAGATTTACGATGGATGAAGTTGCAGTGACGTCTGTTGGTAATAAATAAATCTACTTAATTTGGTAGCGACATCTGTGGGTACTAATTTTGATTATACTAGCTATAGTTACTCTATCCGTTACAGGGCTACTTTAAGCTGCAGATGTTAGAGACAGTTAAAAGCCATTGCTGGTGTTACAAAAATAAATTCGTTTGTAATAAATTAAAGTGTTGTGTTTTATTCACAATCCAGTGATACGAACCTTGATTGACAATTATTACAAAAAAAAAAGAAGTCCCTTCAAATATATTTTAATTATGAGGAGACCTTTCGCTTCCCGCATTAACTTATTAACAACGATAGAAAGTCCTTTGCATAAATTCTTTAATTTAACTTTTAGAATGGGGGTCGACGAACTATTCTATTCTCTATTCAACGGATTTTTCGCGATTGTAAAATACTTTGTCTTTTTTTATTATTTTTTGTATTTTTCCCGAATCGGCTTGCAAGCTATGTACTTATATTTTTTATTTCGTTATAAAAGAATTTATACTACGGAATTTTACTAACTCTATTTAACCACTCGCGCCAACACTCCCATCAACACTAGTGGTTGATGTACTTGGTTGAGAATGATGCGAATCGAGATTAAAAGTTACTTTATTCGTAACCCTTTGTGTTGGAGGATAAGATGTAGTGTTCTTCTCTCTCCACAGCTGTTTTCTTATTAACCGGCGAATCCTCCCTTCCTCCAGAGAGCTCAGGATTTTTCATGTAACATATTTTAAGCCTGTCAATAATGATTTAATTACGCTCTCTATTTACCTTTATGTCGAACAAATTTTGGATACGCTGCATTATTGGGAAGGGACCTGTATAAGGTGGTAATGCCTTATGCAAGGAATTCGTTCGTAAGAAAACGTGTGTACAAGACATCAATTCCTGGCTCATAAAAATCTTTTCTTGGCCATGTCGGGAAGGTAAATTTGGAGAGATTTGAAGAATCAAAGATCTTGGTTAAATCGAGGAATTGTCCCGGAATGCGCAGCGAACTACCATACAACAACTCCGCAGAGGTAATCTCGAGGTCATCACGGTATGTAGTTCGTAGCCCCAGGAGAATTGAAGGAAGTATGAATGTCCAATCTCGTGATGGCCGCCTTCAAGGACCCATGCCAACGTTCATTCATCCCATTACATTTAAGATTATAACTATTGGTTCGTTTCCTTTCAAACCCTAATAGTGCCGCCAATTCCGCAAAAACTTGGGACTCAAACTGTGGTCCCTGTTCCGTAACTATAAATGAATGTACCCCGAATTTTGCGATCCATACAGAGTAGACTACAAATGCCACAGTCGCCGCAGTTATATCCGGTACAAGTATTGCTTCGACCCAACGTGTATATCGATCAATAAGCGTAACACATTATCGTTGATTATTATTAGAGAGCGGTTGAACGTACCTGTTGGTGCCTTGGTACGTCTAGTGACTTTCGTCTTTTGACAGGAGATGCAGTTTCGAGCCATATTTCAAGTAACCTTCTTAATATTCTGTGTTTCAAAAAATATTGTTTTCATTTGTTTTAAATTTTTTATTACAATTCAAATTTTTTAATCCTTGTATTTTATTTTATATTAACGGCACTGATCTTATCGATACAAGAGTAGTTTTTATTCTGGATATTTTCTGGTTATTTTAATACTTCCTGTAATTGAAAAATGACCAAGGGTATAGCTCAAGATCAAATACTATTAAACAAGTTCCTGAAGGGATATAAGAAGAATAGTGAAGTCCTTAGAAAGCGTCGTCCCGACAATGTAGACACTTGGACTATATTAGTCAGTCTACCACAGACATTCAACATGTTTCGGGGGTTGACAATGTGGTGGCGGAAGCCCTGTCTAGAATTGGTATAAATCGCTTGTAGAAATTGAGCATTCCGAGAAATCTTTTCAATTGTTGAATGTTTTTGACCTCTCAATCTGCTCAATAACTTGCACTCGTTCAGAAGAAGGTAAATTTCCTTTAGAATTGACGACCTTCTATCCGAAGGAAGACTGTTTTGTTGCATCTGTTTTGTTGCGCTCCCTTATCCATTAAACATTTTTGTTTTGTATTTAGTTCTGTGATTACTAAGCGACTTGAATGCTTAATCTTCATACTACTTGTCGTCATGGTCTAGCGACGACTGTGAAGAAGCGGATTTGCACCCTTCACTGCCTAGTCCCATATCCTGACTTGTGGCAGGTGGCTTACTTTTTTCCTCCACTTTTTGACCACTACCTTCCGGAAATTGGTTTGGAAAACCACCATCTTATTGCCGCCATTTATACTTTTTTTGTTCTAGAGTGTCAGATATAAGTTATTTGACAGATTGACAAGCAGAAACATTCCGGTTATTAAAAAAGGAGAGATATCGATTGTATTGGTTGTTAATAATTATTTTAAATTTTGTGAAAGTTATGCAAAAGTTGTAAGAAAATTTTGTACCTAATATGAAGGAGAACATTATCCGTCAATTGTCGCCATTCCAAAAATTGTTGCAAAGTTTGTGGAAGCTGCTATCAGTGCTAGTGTTAATATGAGTCCAAAAGCATCAATTCGTCATCATTCACAGAAATTACATATGCCACATACTTAGTTACCACTTTATTCAGAATTTTGCACAAATATCTTCAGCAATCAGATTTTGGATTACATCGTCAATTCGCTAATTGGATCATACAAAAAATAATTGAAAATGCAAATTTTCTCAACAATGTCATCTTTAGCGAAGAAGCAAATTTTGAATTAGGTAATTATCCAATCTAGAGTGAAGAAAACACACAGGATTTTCGAATTTCTCGAAGAGGGGGTATTAATTGGCCGCCTAAATCTTGCGATCTAACACTGATAGATTTTTTCCTGTGAGGCTGTATGAAGACAAAAGTCTGTGCCAACGACCCACAAAAATTTCTTACCTAAAGGAGAATATTATTATTATACCAGAATGTCATTGAACATTTTGATAAAAGAATAGTAACTTGCAGTACCTGCTGCCACTTACAAGACGTTACTTTCCATTAGTAAACCGGAACCTTTGCACTATCATTTGAAATAAAAATTTAGATACTTATCACATAATTTAAGTATTTTATTAAAATTTAAAAACTAACCTCAAATTGGAACACTTATATCAATAAGCTGTCGACATCGCCCTCAGTGTGAATTGGTTGGTGGAAAGAAATAAACTCATCCAAAAACTCTGGGGCAAACAGCCATAAATCTTGAATGAAAAGCACAATTTTGCGAAAGGATACAAAATCATTCGATTTTAGTGAAATGATTTTAAATTTAACGAATTTAGTTGTATACGAAGCAGCCAGATAGTAAAATCCATTTGGTTTATTAGAGCCGAGACACTTATTTTGAGAAAAGCCTTTTCGGAATGAAGATTTCGTGCTAACTTCTCATACGGAGGAAATACAGGATACAGAAGCCAGACAGAGATAATTTCTGACAAGAGGAAGGGAAGAAAATGATTAAAGAAATGAAAGTTCAGAACGATTTCAGAAGGAAATGATCTTCTGTAAATGAAAGTGAACGTGAAATTAAACAAATTGTGTTGGTTAGAATGGTAAACAAGAGATATACCGCGAGGTTTGTTGACAGTAACAGCGGAATTATTAATGATAAGAAGCCGGTGACTTTATTAAAGCCATAAACTGTCATGAAAAAGACTTTTAATTTTCTTGGTTTTCCCAGATAATTTTTCTGTGGCAATTAGAGAAATTTGATGGTAAACTTTCTGGTTATTCTGTGGCGCTCTCTTGTGGTTTTCTTTTATGATTCAGTGATATTTCAAGAAAACTTGCTGCTACGTCTACAAAGTGGTATGCAAACGCCGGTTAGTATTAAAGGTATGAACCCAGAGGAATTCGACCTACATAATCAGTGAAACTCGGTTGGCTTGCTTTTAGTAATCGAGATATCATGATGACAAAAAATTCAACTGTATTCTCGGTTTTTTTTGTTTAATATAGAAATCTAGAATAAAAATTTCCCAGAATGCTGAAACAAATTGTATACTTACGATATGTATGCAGTAATCTAAGAAAGTGATCGACGCTTAATCGAAATTAACACATTGATAAAAGAACATTAATACCTAATTGCCAATACAAAATATTTTTTTAAATATTCGCGTTCTAATCAGTTATTATTTAGACGTGGGAATACATTCAAGTTAAACCGCATCGTTTATTGCATTAAATAGTAATTTTTAGTAGATAATTGTAGTGGGAAACATTTTTTTTTGAAAGTTACTTAAAAAACTGTTACAAGTATTGTAAATAAATATTATGAATTTGAAGTGATGTAATTTACAATTTGTTAAAATGTATAAAGCTAAGTTTAGTGAACAATTGATGCTAGCAATATATGTTGCATTACATTTTTGGATATGTTATGTATACGCACAAGGTGATGGTGGTGGTAAGAAAATTAAATATTAATTGTGAATTGATTAAGTTGTAACAGACAAATAATTGAGTACTTTAATTTTTTTTTGAGTGAAAATGTTTCACTTCCCTTATCATAATTAATTATTATTTATGTACCATCTTATCAATTATCAGCAAAACCACAAATGATGGTTTAATAACATGGTATTTAGGCTACCCAATTAAACAGATTCCTTAAAATTGGTAATGAATTTTGATTACGTCAACCAGAAACTTACTTAAACTATAGTTGCGTACTTAAATTAATCACATTTACTTAACAATTTACGATATCTGATAAATAATCGATCTGATAGATAAGGCATTTTTTGGAAAAATATACTGTTATAGTTCAAACGTCCGGAAATGGTTAAAGTGTTTTGAACAAAGAATCAATCAAATATTTGATTTCTAAAAATATTATCGAAAATTGTTGACGTTGACTCCTGATAACATTATTAACCTAATTGTTCGATTGTAGTGATAGTATGATTAAAGCTTATAAATCCTCCTATTTTGGAACCGTATAATTTTTGCAATAATTTCGATTTATCAAATTCTTTCAAGGCGATTTGATTTCAAACTATGTATGTGTAGAAGTTGCAAACCAGATTTTTTTTCTCATTAATTCAAATTAAATTCCCACATATTGCGGTTTGTCAAGATTATATTTGTTGAAAAAAATTCAAATGTACAGAAGTAAAAGAAATTAATAAATAGGCTTGCCACCCTTAAAAATTTGGAAAACGCACACTACATTAAAATTCAATTTGTTCTTTTCAAAATATCCTTAAGGTTGAATGTAATCACATTTTGTTTCTTTTGCTCTCCTATAGTCCTTTACTATTTTAAGGTTTGAAAAACACAGAAAATGCACCCACTGCAATCGAAGCCAAAAGATACTGCGAAGAAAGTTTTAGTCTTATTCTCTGGTGAGGTCGCACTTCTGTAGACACACCAACTTGTACAATAAGGGAAACAGCGAACAATTTCAAGTGGGTATCAGAAAGGTTTGTAGGAAGAAAGAACCATCAACTTCTTCTTTGAGGCTGGATATATATGAAATGCCATGTTGTTCCACAGTTTGCCAATAGTTGGGCAATTTCCTTAGATTATTTACAAAACAATTCAGCCAATTCTCGCTCGTTGATTTTTAGCGCCAACATATTTAAAGCCGTTGTCACTGTACAGATCACTGCATAATCATGTAGGAATGGAGACAAGGATTTAATCTTACTTGTATTTGCTATTTCCTTCCGTTTTGTAAGTTCCGCACTATCTATTGTTGGTGATACCCGTGAAAATCCTGGCAAGTTGGTTGGTGGTTAGATTCATAGGAATACATCGCTCCATGACGGTACTGCTAATCCTGTTTTTAATTTAGCTTCTAACTCAGTTCGATAGTTATTGTAGAATTTATTAAGCGAATCTCTTTCGGTCCAACATGGATCAGATGAATTGTTGTCAAAGAAGTCTTCTTCCATCTCTCGATTGGTATTGATGAATTCCTTCCAGATGTTTTCTATCTGCCCCAGTCCTTTTTGCAGGTCCTTTGTTTTCATGACCTTCATGTTGTAATTAGTTTTGCTCTTTTGAAAATTTGATTCGATTCAAAATTACTTTGCAAATTCTGACCCACAAAATCCAAAATCTGCAATTGTGCTCCGGTTGCGATTCTTGATATCTCTAAATATAGGTTTGCTGATTTGTAATTGTTGTGCCAACGCGTATTTAGATTGCTTGAAACGTTTCTTAGAAAATTCGATTCGATTGAAAACCATTCTGCTAGAAAACAGCAAATGCTTAGCCAAAAAATTACATAATCTGGAATTGTGTTCTGATTGTGGTTCTTGATCTTGATACATCCAAAGATAGGTTCTGGTGCCTGTAGTAGTTGTGGCAACACGCATTTTTCTTGATTATTTCCATACTTTTCATAGAAAATTCGATTGGATTGACTTTCAGCAAATTCTGAGCCAAAAAATCCAAAATCTACAATTGTGCTCCAAATGAGGTTCTTGATACCTCTAAATATAGATTTCGGAACATGTAGTTGTTGTGCCAGCGCGCATTTAGATTGCTTGTTTATTTTAAAACGGTTAAACACGCTGTAATTCAGTAAATTGTGAGCCAAAAAGGCTAAAAGAAATTGGACTTGCTCCTAAGTTATAAACTTTAGCATGTCTTTCGTGGGTTTGAAGAAGTCGTTTTTGAACATCAGCATGGATTATTGACAGGAGATGATGTAATGCTAATTCAGTGACTTCGGATTTATTTAACGATTTGCTATTCATGTTCCCATGATTTTTTACTCACTTTGAAGCGTTCGATTGCGACGAGTATACAACTTCTTTTAAATACCCAAGAATCTTAATCGTAATTCCCTTACTAAGTATAGACCCAAAAGATTTATGACAGTTGAAGGGGCTGGACATTCACGAATCAACACGCAAAGTTTTGTCGCCTACTAGAAAACCCAGATATTTTATTTCCTTCATTAAGTGGTGGCTTTTTTACAAATTGATAGTCAGCTTAGCTTCAGAGATTCACGTCGCCACTTTTAGCAACAAACTGAAACAAGTCGATGAAAATACTATCATGGAATCTATGGGGAATCACTTTGTGCATAAGTCTGCAGAATTTCTGAGCTGCATTACAAACTCCAAATGTCATGACTTTAAAATGGTTCAAAGGCCTTCCGGCAACTGTGAACACGAATTTGCCAGAATGGATCTTTCAGATCTATACTGCTAATACACTTTGTGGCATGCAGTATACCCAATAATCCATGTAACAGTGGAATAGAATACGCATTAGATTTGTCATTACTCATTAGCTTTCCGAAAAACCACAACCGGAGAACTTCAAACATTGTAGCTTTCCTCGATTACACCTAGCTCAAGAATTCTCTCCAACTCTGTATAAACCAATTTTTAAATAGCTGGCGATATAGAGTAGTGACGCTGCTTGCTTGAGATGGGTGCAGTTCCATCGACATTAATCAGAGACGCTCTCTCTCTCTATAGGCCAGAAATTTCCTGGCGTACCGTTGGGAATATGTCAAAAGTTTCCCAAATGTGTATGTCCAAGTACAACAGTTGCTACCACGCATGTTAATATAACCAATTATCAGATTGCACGTATCGTCAGCAATTTTCACCAATGAGGTAAACCTTTTACACGTTTGTTGATTTTCCTCTACTAGATTTAAACAATTTTCCCAATATACTTATTAAACCTCCAGAATCAAGGAGTCCGGTCAAGGCCATCTTTACCATGGGGCTATAAGGGCTGCAGCCCTAGGGCGCCGCATTATTAGGGCGCCACCAAATGTCAATTTTAGCGAACATCTTTTTATTTGAATTTCATTTTTCGCTTCAAAGGAAATATCAATCATCGAAATCGGAGCACATTTGCAGATTTTCGAATTTTGTGGCTCTGAATTTGTGAGCTATAGTTAGTTGATTTTCAAAAAAATTGAATTTTCCACAAAACGTGTAGAAATATTCGACCGATCCAAATGGCCGTTGGTATGACAATTACAGGTCTCAACGCCTATTGATAGAAGTATCAATCATCGAAATCGGCGCACATTTGCAGATTTTCGAATTTTGTGGCTCTGAATTTGTGGGCTATAGTTCAGTTGATTTTCAAAAAAATTGAATTTTCCACGGAACGTGTAGAAATATTTGACCTATCCAAATGGTCGTTGGTATGACAATTACAGGTATCAACGCCTATTGATAGAGGTATCAATGCTAGTACGCATTTTCACAAACATCCGGTGTTCTCATTTTATTCGTTGTATCGTCTCCGATCGTCGAAATCACTAACGTTTTTTGGTATCTGGAATTAATTGCCTCTCTTTCTAAATGCTGTTTAAATTACATATCTTGTATTTTCTCTAGAATTTCAGGGTGTCGAATATACTGGTTTTAAAACAGAAGTTGATTCCGCACTGGGAATTTTTTTTTTGCTTCTACAAAGGCGCCTAATATTTTTAGCCCAGGGCGCCTAAATATATAAGAACGGCCCTGAGTGCGGTAATTGGTTTGTTGCACAGATACATGGTTACGTAGGGACGAATACAACCGATTCATTTTAACATCACGAATTGAGGTAACAGCTATTTCTTTGAGGGAAATATTGTGTAATCCGATGTTGATGCTATTGACAATTGGTATAGAGTTATATAGCAGATTGTAAATTCGATTCATTATATGCGAATGAGATCGAGACTGATTTGAATCTACTTTGGTTCGGTTTTTAAATTCGTTTGATTTATCGGTCTGGGTGTGGTTGGATTGGTCTCCGCCCAACATTTGCATTCAGATACAAGTTGTCCGACTTTCGTTTCAGGCAAGTTAGACAGTTTGGCTTTCTAAGACCTGGCCGACCACAATTAAAACAGAAAAGTTTCAAAAACTCTTGTGGACAATCCTGGTATCCGTGACCGATATCTTGGTAGTTCCAACAGCGCAATAAATTTGGATTATATAACGTTGGTTCCCAAGGATATATTCGACTCAGAAAGCGGCAATTCCGTACAGTCTTCAATCGTTAAATTTTTCATAAGAGGCTTAGTTGACGTTTCAGAAGAATAATCAAACGGTGTATCAAGAGCTGTAGTTTAACTGATTAACAATAGAAGTACGAACACGTTTTGGAGTATTTGAGAAATTACCACTAGGGCTTAAGCTCCACAAGTTTTCAAATCTTTGATAAAGTCCTCGGAGTTCTTCAATATTATTGAAATCAAGCGGTTGTGTACGCTCTTTTAGAAGAGTATTAATATTCTTTCTTAAACGTGTAATGAGCCCAACTTCCGAGAACCTATTTGTCAATTTTACATTTGACGTTTGAATCTCGAGTAAAAAGTCGTTAAAATGTTCATTTGGACATTGAAATCTACTCTGTAAGTAAATGTCTAATTTCAACCTCCTTTTCAAGTCTGCTGAAACTGGATAGTATTACTTGTCGTCTCAGTATCAACGCTTAGCACCACCCTCTAAAAACCGATGAAAAACCCATATTTTGGTTTATTAAAACCAGCATTATCTAATTGTCCATTTCGGAATATATTTTTCAATATACCTGAGCGGATTTAGGCTTTCAGGTATAATTCGAGATCTAGCATCTAGGTGCAAATGCAGGTATTTCTATTGTGAATGCTCCGGACTTGATGTGAACAATGTAGATTTAGAGTTTGATTCTCGCTGATTGCTAATATTAATAGAGTATAAAGACATACTTGTAGATCCATGTTATCAGCAATGTTTTTTCCTGTAACATTTTTCCGTAACCAAGAAGTTTCTCTAGATCGCATTTTTCATTCTTTAGTATCAGTCAACCTTGTTTTGAAGATTTTCGTATTAAAGCACAGCATTGGCCATTTTTATTAGTTGTGGTGTTTCCCTATTGTACCTGATTAAACCGGTGCCTTTGTAATTTATCGATAATATTCTTCAGGTTGTCAAGCAGATTGCTAATATTTATTAAATTTGCAGCGAATAAAGTCTTTCAGGTAAATCTGAAACATTTTTGAAATTTCTTGAGATTTCTGATATTATGACTATCTTTTATTCTTTTAAAACACCTATGAACGACTCCGTTGTGATGCAAGATTGAAATGGGCTGAGCGAGTCACCAAAAAGACAAAGCAAACCAAATATGCCTTTGTGGGTATTTTACCATGCAATTTGTAATAAACGAGGAATGGTCCACAATAATCAACTGCAGTGAAATAAAATGGTAAAGCCTGGTTGGCGCGTTCGCTTGGTAAATCGATCATAATTTGTTTCAGCATTTTTGGTTTAACTCTGGCATAAACTATACAAGCTTCATAAATCGCCTTGCAAACCTTCCTTCCATGAATTGGCCAATTTTTTTTCCTAACAATTGATAATAGTCCTTGAGAACCAACGTGTAAATTCAGTTTGTGAATAAATGCAACCAGAGGCTGTAACGAAGTATTTAGGATGTATACGATAAAGAAGTAAACTTAAGTCATCCTCTTCGCGAATTATGCCATCCTCAACAGAAAACAACGATAATGACTTGAGCAACGAATTATTAATTATATAATTTGGTGATTTCAGGCCATTATACTCCTCAGGAAAGCAAATGGTTTCGAGCATGACCTATTAGTGTTTAGTCCAGATTTAATTTCCTTGCAACTTAGCGGCCCCGATCTTCAATGCGAGCGGTTAATCATATTGTGACTGGCGCGCAATATATATTGATGTTTTGTGATAACGAAGAATTTTTCATTTCGGCAATATTTTCTGAAGTACTGGCTGCAAATGGTCTGTTCCAATATTCATAGTTTGGTAATAAGAACACGAGAAGGCCCTCCCACCAAAGTTGTAATTCAATTAATGCTTGTGGTTAAACTCCTCTTAATATCGGGTCCGCAGGCCTATTTTTGGAATCCACATGATACCATAGTGATGGTTTCGTTGCTGATTTAATTTTTTGAACGCGATTAGATACGAACTGAGTCCATCGTGACGAATCCAATGAAGTGTTATGGTGGAATCACTCCAGCAATAATTCTTTGAAATATTATAATTAGCTATTGATTAACGAGGAGAGCCGCGGCACATAACTCAAGGCGTGGAAGCGTGTGCTTGCTCTTGAGAGGAGCTACAAGCGATTTTGAGTACAGCAAACGAATGGAGAAACCAAATGTTGTTTTGGATCTTTTCGCTCTATTTGAATATATGTGATGGCAATGAATTTCCGTCGAACAGATGACGTAGAATACCAGACGCGGAGACCATGTAGCACGAAGTTAAAGTACCCTAACTTCCAAATATCTTGCATTATGAATTTTTCAATTACTACTACTGCAGAAACAAGCCATGTCGGGTCATATACACGATCATACTTTTCGTCACCTTTGTTGAATGAATCGATGGTGAAACCTTAATTCGAAAACAATCCTTTACGCAATGCCAATAGAGATCCAAAGTTTTGATGTATTCCGTTTCTTCAAGAAATAGTAGGAGCTGACGTTAACAGTTTTCAATTTATGCGTTTGCACCGGATTTTGAGAATTAAACCTCCAGAAAATATATTGGTATCTCTGATCGTCTGGATGTATCAAAATTTGCCGGTACGTTTAAGATAAATCTATTGTGAGTTCTGAGACGAAAGAGAACATTTGATAATTCGTTCTGTAACACTGGCCCATTTTGCAATAATGAATTCAAACATTCGCCATTTGTTGTTTTGGTAGAACCATTGAATACGACTCGCATTTTTCTAGATGAAGACTTTAGTTTGAGGACGTAGATAATAATGATTGCAAGACAATTTTTTTTCTAGAGACGTGCTAATGAAAGATATTCTGCTAACTTCGCAATTTTGATTCTCTTTCTAACCATTTCACGAGTTTGGTGAAATGTTTTAGTGCCATCTATGATAACTCTCCCAAGTCCGGTGAGAAGAATGAAATCTTGGATCAGGTAATTGAATATTATGTGGAATGCTAAACATCGTAGTTAAAGGCCGGTTGCTTATTAGATATTTTGCTATTTTTCTAAAAAAGATTAAGAAACACAGATCTAAGATAACAAATCCAATTAGATTAACTTAAACAACACATCATAGTAATAACACTGTTTCATCCTTCGGTTCGTCCCAAAGTTTAAATTTTTTGCTCTTTTATCGTTCTCGTGTCAACATTTATTTTTAGTATTTAAGGTTGATTCACGGAATTTGTGTATTGAGTTCATCAAGAAAATGGCAACTTAACTGCTTTATCAATATTATTGTATTGACTTTTCTCAAATCTTTCTTTGCTTATGTCATAAAATATGAATTTTTAATTTATTGTAGATTCATTTTGCAACAGGGTCTATTTTAATTATTTTTGCCTTGAATGCACAACTAATTGAAAGTTTTTCTTTTCGGTATACTTAAATGAATCTTATATTTTTACAGGCTGTACAACTGTTGATCACGAAATATCACTATTTGGTATAGCAATCAAACCAGGAGTACTTCTAGGAAGTCCAATTGAAATTGAAATGCGAAATACTAAGGGAGTAATATCGCACACCGAACATCCGTTAAACTTAAACAGCAAACAATATCTATCTTTCGAATATGATCCAGACTCTGAAATGGTGCTCATTAAGACGACTGACGAATTTTTGAAGTATGAAAAGGACCAAACCGAAACCCAATTAACTACTTTTATTTCGTTAGAATGTGATAATGATAAAAACACTGAAATGGTAATAATTTCTTATAAAATGTTGCTTTCATAAAACATAATTTTCAATTTATATTTCTATATAGGGGATAATATTTAGTTTTGAGAAAGTAAATAATTTTGCACCAGAATTCAACCAACCCAGCTATGAAATTGAAATTCCATTACCGCTGCCAAGTGGACTGGACATTAGTTTACTTCTAAGCCAAAGTATTTCAGCTACAGATTATGATTTATACAATAATCAAATTAGATTTACTTCTGATTTAACTGCGCCATTTAGTGTTGGTACATCAAGTGTAACGGCTGAAATGGGTAAAACGTATTTTGCGACACTGCTGACAACCGATAAAGTTCTGAAAATTCAAAATGGCATGGAGTTTAAAATTAGAGCGACAGATTCGGGTACTGAAACACCACGATATACAGAGGCTAATGTAAAATTTATTGTTCCTGATGATTTCAAAGAGCTGGTTGAAGTTCCAATATTTGTAAAGTCACTATATAAGGGTATACTCGATTTCCATAAAACAACGCCGTTAGAAATTGAAACAATTTCACTACTGAATGATACCTTTATTCCGTCCATTGCTTTTGAAATAGAGTTAGGTGATGACACTTATTTCGAAGTAAGCGAATTAGAGAATGCAATTAAAATAAAGTTAAAGGATACTGTAACCGAAAATGACCTTAACGGGGAAACTCAATTTACATTTGTTATACGAGCAACCCGCCCAGATGGTATTAGTGGCAATACAGCTGCTATAATTAATACAATCTACAAACAACAAGACGAATCTTTGTTATTTGAGAATACATTGTATACGGGAACAATTAAATCGGATATGACGATTGATCACGTTCCGATTAAATTAACTGATGCCACCTATCAATCAGATGTCGAGTTTTTAATTGCAGAAGGTAAAAATATTAAAATATTTTTGTTGTATTCAGCAAAATAACTAACTAATTTGATTTATTGTTCTAGATTATTGGGGAATTTTCGATGTCATTTTCGAGCCCAATGTGAACGAAATGCGAATTGTACTGTTGCGACCAGTCAGCGATTATGAACTTCTAGATACATCATTAGTTTCATTAACTTTATTGGCAAGACGGGCTGGCAACATTGAAATTAGCGGAAAATCAGTTATTGTTTTGGGTATCGAAAGACCAGAAGGCAGTACAAATGCTTTCGAGAAAAGCATCTATTCAGGGTACTTCAAAAGATCCAGTAGCAATGACTCTTTCCAACTAGAGCCTCTGTTGTTATTACGGACTCCGGTTAATGTTGGATTTAAATTATCTGGAGGTAAGGCTATGGGGTTTTAAATGATTTTTTCGAAACCGGCAACTCCCATTACAAACATCACAATATTTGACTTTAGTTAGTCGATTTTTAACATTTTTAAAATTACAACCATTCACCGACAGAATACATTTATATAAGGAATCCGTTTTATAACTAAGCCGTAATTTGTTTTTATTGTTTTTTTAGAGGATACACATTTAATTAAAATTCACCAATCTCTGGAAAATGGTGTAATCCTAGGATTAGTGGAAACTATTACAATAGATGATACTGGCGGCAGAACTGTGCTATCTGTTATAGTATCCGCAATATTAACAGATACCGTAATTGTTTCAACAGTAGCTCTTATACATGTGGACCAAATTCCTGAAAGTTGTGAGCTCACCATACTGGTGAGCATAATCATACTTGTCGCAATATTATTGATCTCAGGCAGCGCAATATTTGTCATGTGGTGGAAATGGATTCGTCCATACCGTTACGTAAAACGTGACTCATGGAATGAACAACTAGAAAATGATTTCAATGCTGCCGGCTTTACAGAACCAGTTGTCGATGATATTGTTACCAAAAGCGACGCCGATTTAATCGGCAACAGTAATTTTGAGATTAAAAATGAAAGTAAGTCAAGTATGTACAGGACTGAAACAAATTATTTATAAATTATTATTATTTAGATGGACCTTCATCACCAGTTGCACTAGCCAATTCATTACAATCTGTTTTGAAAAATTACGATAATCATAAAGTGAATTTAGTGCTGGAAAGCGATACGGAGTCTGTTAATTCTGAAAAGGATGATAGTCAACCGACACCGAAAGTAGAAAAAAAATCAATTAAATTTAATGAGACGGTCGAGAGGATCGATATTGTGGATAATTTTATCGATAAGGAGAGCACATCACTTTAAAAAATATAAATAATTAAGGCGTTAGTGATAAAAAAGCAAAGATACTTTTTTTTTAAATCCTGCCCAGTTGCACAAAAAAAACTTAAACCTCTAAGTAATTAATTTTAGAGTATCTTGTTTGAAATTGCCATTTCATATAAGAAGAAAGAGAGGAAATATTAATTAACTAGAGGTTGGCTTTTTTGTGGAACCGGACATGCATATTTTTTAAATTTTTTGTAACTGGACAGTGATCTTAATTTAAATTATGATACAATTTTTAAATTATTCTAAGCACTACAATTGTTAATTTATATTATTAAGATTTAAATAACAAATATGTGCAATTGGTGTTTTCTTTTAAGTCATTCTTCCCGCGTACCCTTCCCTATAATGTTTTATAGATATAGTGGTTGTGCTTAATATTTAAGGGCTGACTTAACCTATTTAAATAAGTATTCGAACCGAAGTATTGAAAACACAGTAAGCCTTTATAAGTAGAATATCCGTAAATTTAGTAAAGCGAATTTGATTGAGAATAGGACGTCAAGAGGATACCAAATGGCATTATAGGTACAGGTTTAACGAAACAATCATCTAGAAGATGCCAGACCAACCGAAGAGATGGATTGCACAATTTCAAGGACCAAGGAGTCCCACTTTTGAAGACTGAGTCTATCGGTATTAAACCAATACCAGAACCATTTAAATATTAATTTCAGAATGGTGTTTCAAGATGGTACCACGTTTACAATTCACAAAGGCTAATTCTTTACAAAGGTTCTTTCACAAGTTTTAATTAACCCCGTTATTCAAAATTTCGAGCAACGGTATGGAATACCATAATAAGTAGGCCCATAATAAATAGTCTAAATGCCTATATAGCTAACCGTATAATCAACTAAACTTAAATGAAAATCTTCCTAAAAATGTCATTCGGATAATGCCAAATTAAAAATCCAGGAATCATAATGTGTAAAATTAAGTTGGTTCTGTTTGTTGTTTAAATCCACTGTAAACTGTATTCGATGATTTGGAAATTTTTAAATTAAAGATGATTTGTATTCTACGTCTAAAACAATAACATGGTTTCCGTATCTTTATTCGTATATGGTATTGAAAACTTAAAATTACATTCAACTGCATGTGCTTTTTGTCCTCCTCATTTCAATGAGTAAGCTAACAATGTCAATGTTAAAAAATCTATAGAATGAGATCTATATCCAAATAGCAAAAGGCATCTGCTTTATATTCGACCAGCCTGACAATGATGATTGAACTCATCATCCCTAGAGCTGCTTCCGCTATCATTAGTAAAATTAGGGGGTTGTTCAACCTGGATGGGCATACTAGAACATTAATATTCTCTATGTGGTAAAGATCGTCGTGTAAGAGCTCAACTACTCTAAATCTGGGCTGCAACATTTTACTCTACCAAATTGACACTGGTTCGATAAACGACGACAAGATCTCCAACCGAATAAGTTTCTGTCGAGGTATAACCCTGTTAAAATCTGGCTGTTTGCTCGGCTTGGCTCGTTTTTATTCTTTCCGATGCTTCTTTACATAATTCGAACAAGTTGATCTTCATTAAGTTTTCGTGGTTCATGATCCAGAGCAATTATTGGGGTGACATTATTGGAGCAGTCACTGCTTTCGGTAGGCTATTAATTGCCCATTGAATAGATGAGGGATGTTTCTCTCAGCTATCGTCACTATCTGCATCGGTGGTTGTTCAGAGGGCGTATAGTAAAGTACGCTTGTACCTCTCTACCTGATTGGCTATCGGCATAGCGGTAGCATTTAAAACGTGATGTCCTGAACTGCGAAGGCATAAGTCTCTGAACGTCGGTGACACATCTGCTAGGTACACCAAAATTGGTGGAGAGTTTTCTTAGGATATTTATGACACATTGCGATAACATATTCTTTACAGGCTTGATGACGATGTGGATTTCTAATGTGTGACTTCTAATAAATGGATCCAAATGGTCCAAATGCCATGTGTGAAATTTTTCGCGATGATACAAGCATCTGAGTCGAACTAATAAAATTTCTTAACGTTCATATTTCGTTTGTTTTCTCTGGAGCATTTGGGATATTACCTTGTTTTGGATAACATTCATATTAAATAAATCCAATGAGTCAGGTTCGAGCACTACTTAAAGTCTCCACATGATACATTTGAGCACCGCTTTAATATCGAACATCAAAATCGTATTTCATGAGGCGGAGCCACCAGCGCCCTATTCGAGAAACCAAATCTTTCTTTGTTGTGATGTTCGGAGAGAGTTACAGACCGTAACTACCACAAATTTCTTTCCCAATAATGACCTGAATTTATCAACTAACTCCACAATCGCCAGAGCTTTCAACTCATAAATGTGATATTTTGCTCCAGATCGGAAATTTGTTGACTGGTATTATGACACTGTCTATCTGTAGTAAGACTCCTTACAGCCCTACTAGCTTCTTTTTCAGACTATCGAACTTTAAGATTATCGGGAATTGGGAAACGATCTTTTCGATAATTTCATCAAGCTTACGGAAATCTGAATGGTTCCCAATCTTAGTAATTCATTTATAATTCCAGACAAAATTTCCCGTTGAGAGTGCGATAAACGATACGTCTGATTTACTATGTTCGTTTGAACCATCATCACAATTTGCGGACAGGTTCACTTTCGGTGTCGTATTAATTCCAGTTTCACTGAATTTCATCGAAATGCGAAAATTGGGTAGTAAAATTATAAATATTATGTTGTAACCTATCATTCTGAGTCGGAGTATCCTTCATGACTAATTCATTTGAACTAGCGGCAGTCTCGGTTTTCTGGATAGTTAATTTTTCAAAAGATTTAATTAAAACTTTATTAGGTTGGTCAAGTCTTACGACCATCAAGCCTACATTCTGAACAGAATTCGGCACTACCAAAATGTCCACTTCAATATCGAACTCTTCGATCGTAATAGTGGCGCCGAAAACTCTCACCGCGATAACCCGACTATCACTAAATGCTCCTAAAAGTTGATCAGACTACTCGAAATCAATTTTCAATTCGTTTGCCAAGTCCAGTGTCATTGTGACGTAATCACTTCCCAAATTGACAAAACCTAAGACGGAGACTATTTACTTTAATAATTTTATGAACATCACGAAGCACTTGACTGCCAATAGACGGGTTGTCTCCAGCTACAGGATTTTCGAAGCCTCGAGTACTATTTCTACCGTTTGAATTAGCAGGCAATGCAAACAAATGCATTATCTGGCCGACGAACCATACCACTATAGTCCGAGATGGTTGGGGACAAGATATCTGCGGCTCTCGATGGTCTCGTATGAATTGAATTTTTGAATCAAATCCAAGATTGTTGTGAGCCCCAATAGGCGAGTTGTTTTGACATATGTATATATTCTTATTTTATACATTTATTGTACCACGTCTGATTCAGATATATTATAGGCACTAGCAATTAATTTTAAGTCGTAAACATATTCAGCGAAGAATTCATTACGTTTTTTAATTCACTCGCAAGTGACTGATGAACATTGCACGAACTGCGAACTTTGTAGAATTCCGACAAAATACAGTGTCTGATGCTAGTAAAGGATTGATACCACGACAAACCTATTTCACGGAGATTGGCAGTGGCTGCATACAGCAGAACTTGATCACTTATCTTATAGATTACCAGAAGTGATTGACCGTTTGTACTACGGTCAAACACAGAATAAAACATACGATCAGCAGGCGGAGGGAGTCGTTGCCCACCCGCAGTGTAATACTAGCTGCATTTCTTGACGAATAGTAATCCGGATCAGATGGACATTTATATGTAAAGCAACAACAACATTTGATCCAATATTGTTTTTGGTTCACAAATGGTTATCTAAAAATTAATTCAGCTATTAAAATGTAGGTGAACCATAATTTTGTATTAAGTGGTTGGTAGTAGTGAAATGAAGAATAAAGTAAAATACCAAACTCATTCTGCCTGTTCACACGAGAATTGAATTCATCATATTCTTTTCTCAATCCCTATGTTCCCTGATAGCTTTTTGACAGAAAATACCCGGGTATTTTTGACAGATTTTACCCCCGCTAACTTCACACCAATAAAATATCCGGGTTTTTTTTTATGACATCAGCGAACAACTTTTTTACTATTGACAAATAATTTTGTTATTTTAAATGTGAACATTACGAAGCATTTCATATTATTTTAATTTAAATTTTTCAATTAGCAGAAATTTTGGATTTTTTTCACACCGATAAAAGAAATAATTTTCGGTTGTCAAAAAAACTCCAAAAAAATCCAAGTAAAAGTAGAGTTAAAAATACACCGATCCTTTTTATGCGTTCGTTTTTTTGCTCAGAAAATACTGCGGTCCTTTTTATCCCGTGGTCATCAGTGAACACTAGGATTATGATAGAGGAAAGAAGCGACAAAGAATATGATAAATACAATACGCATATGAGCAGACAGATTCAAAACGAAACGAAACAGAAAATTGAGTTTGTTTCTTTTACGCATTTTGGTGTCGTTTGATGAGACTCGATATATGATCTGAATCAGATCAAACGTCACAAAATGCGGTAATGTTTGGTTGCTGCTCCCAAATGACAGTCATACACATGTGACGGGTGGTGCGGTTCAGCATAATCATGCTGTAACTGTTGATCCGCAAAATAATAAGAATTTGCTTCACCATTTGGAGGGTAGCCCCGATTCGCTCTGTCGTAATAAACAATTGCCGGTGATAGATTTGTATTTGGCGACACATTAACAAGCATGGTCTGACAATCTTGACCTGGCGATGTCATATTTCACACAGTCGTTAGCGGTAATGCTATGCGGATCACAGCGGCTCGTTGAGGCCTTTGCAAATCAACATATAAATGTAATGGGGTAATGGGCATTTCGCACAATTTCTTGAAGATTGGAATTCGGTATTTATCCTGATCGATGATTATTATCTTCTATAACTGTTATGCTTGTAAATAACATTAAATATAACACAATTAAAAAAAAGAACTCAAATTTTTGATTTAAATTAAATTTATGAATTATTATAAAAATATTAATTTTGTTATTTCAAAGATGTGTGCGAGTTTACGTACATATTCTGCTGAAAAATTGTCAGCAGGCAACCAATCGACGCAGTATATTTTGTAAACCAATTTCTCCTTCCGAATAAAATATTTTAAATTTCACGCGATCCTGCTGAAAATTTTTCAGCAGAATATTTACGTAAGCTCGCACTGAACTTCACTGTATGATAATAAATTTCGACTGTGCTTGATTATGCAACTTTATTTGGTAGCAGTAATAAACAATAATAATTTGAGTCAATAAGATTTTTTCGGATTCTTTTAGACAAAATATATTAACAATAATGGCATTCACAACATTTTTCGACTTGTTAATCAGAAAAAATGAAGAGGCCAATAAAAAGGCGAAAGAATCTTACTGATTTTAATACAGGCAACCTTCTCTTTTTATTATTTGTGTGGGCATAAAACATACCGAAATGAGGATTTTCCTTGAGTTTTTGATTTGATGAATATAATTCGCTAAGTCAGTACGTTCATTCCGCATACTTATTGTATGAAGTTAGAATTGTATTTTGTAGTTTGGTCTTTGGTCGTAGCTATCTGAAGAGTAGATCGAACTTTTGTTCGTGCGAACTTTTCACTAAGACCACTACATTGAAAACTCAAGGAGGGTTTTCATTTTTTTGGAGTCGATACACTTTGTATGACTCGGGTTAAAGTACGGGAGGGATTTTGATATTTTTACTTTTTATGTAGATGTATTATAAATGATTGGCTTCTTCATTTTTTCTGATTAACAAGTCGAAAAATGTTGTGAATGCCATTATTGTTAATATATTTTGTCTATAAAAAACCGAAAGAATCTTATTGATTTTAATACAGACAAACTTCTTTTTCCAATAATTTGAGTTTATACGTGTATGTGTGTTGATTGTTCTCTTATATTTTTATGTAGTTTGAAACACATTAACCGTAAACCGTGTCTGTGCGAGTAACTATGTCCACCCTTGATGAATATTCGGTGTTGAAAGAAAATTTGTGGGGCTAATTATAGACCTTATTTACAATTCTAAATTAATTCAAACTTTATTTTAATTTAATTTAATATACAAAAATGTTTCTCCTGATTTTCGAAAATGCCACAATTCGTTTCAATCCTTGACCTAGTCTACTGAAATTTAATATTTTCTGCGAACAGCTAATTTTTCAAAATAAACATGCAATACATCATAAAATTATAGGCTACATAGATTTTTGCATTTATACTGACAACGTCGTTACCGAAATATGTAATTTATAATTTCCTTGTAACCTGTCTACCTATCGAATTTATAGTTAACCGGGTTCTTTGACAACCATAAGTGACATGCTTATTTGAATAATATTTTATTTTTCTGAATTTCGTAATGTTATGGAATTATCAAAATCGGGTTTCTGTTCGTGGACATGTTTCACTATTAACAATATGGAATAAATTATCGAAGGGATGTTGGCCTATTTTGGGATACTTCCAACCATGAGAACTCATCAATAAAATTGTGAATATATAGAATCATCATGTATAAAGAATTTGTACCCCGTTTATAGGGCAACAATGTCCGCAAAAAACTCGTAACATAATCTTGTCTCATTATGTTCTATCCGAATAATACCAGGGCCAGTCGAACGAACCAATCCAAATATTATACAAATATGATAATACTTTTCTAAATACTGCAACAAGATGTAGTTGAATTCTACAAGCCGTCGTGATTTTATTCAATTTTTGGGCAAGTTTTTGTGCCACTGTCATTAAAATTATGCCCAAAATTATCAAATGATAGCCGACAACTCAATATATAAGATTTAGTCTGCTGCCGGATGATATTTGTAGCACTTCCAGTTTCTTGAAAATTTGTGCAGAAACACTTACTAATTCTCAATTTCCATAGATTAAAAATGTGATCAGGAGCAAACTTTCAACCTCTGTTACCACAGTGGTTGACCCGATAGATTTGGCCTTTCGGATAACCTCTTTTTACGCTCAGTGGCATAACTACAAATTTCAGGTACTCCGCAGATTTTTTCTGGGCATCCTAGAAATGCTTCTTGCACTTGATTTAATAAATTGTGCTGAAAAAACTGTGAACAATTATTTCTTGATTTTTATGAACATCACAAGAATACATCGAAAGCTGCTGGTGTGTTGCCGAAACTTAAGATTATAGTAGGACCAATATTAAATGCTTACTGAATTTAGAAGAATTATTTTACCAGTCAAATTGACCCTTTTACAAACCAAATTCAGCCTTGTGAACTACGAAAAATTGTGTAGGTATATCAACTAAAGCAAGCCAGCAAACTCTACAATCGTTTGATAATGAAAGCCTCGATTTTAAACGATTTTCTTCTAAATCTAAATACCCATGAGAATCTAAAGGTATTTTTATTTCTACGGAATCAGATTACGTGTTTTTCTCGAATATTCACCTTTAGCAACTGTGAAGAAATTGTTGGGAGTTTATTAAGAAAATGCCTAGTAGCAACCGGAATGATTTTATGAAAGATTAGACGACCGCTACAAAACTTCCTGGAAATGTAACGTTTTACAAACTTGAAAAGCTTGTTAAAACATTATTTTAATATCAATGCCTCTAGGATAAGCCATAATCAACAACAACATTACAATTATTAAAACGAAATTAAACTTCATTAAACAATTCCAAGAACGCAATATTATTTTTTCTTCTTTGCATTTCGTGCATGGCTACAATTTTTTCTTATCTAATGATAATAATAGGATTTTTAACAAAAAAATTGATAAGTTGTTTTCTTATGAAAAGTAATTGTGAGTTATTTGTCTTTTTTATTCTTTGTGCAACATTTATCACTTACGCTTTTCATAACAAGTAAAAATTTGATTAACGGATAAGTGAAAAGTGACAAGTGTTTGTTGTAATAAGAATCTGGCTTAAACAGCCTTGTAAACATTTGGTTGCAATTACTTGCTTGATGCAAAAAGCAAACCAACCATAATGACTATTTGGGAATAAGGCTGATGGCCACATTTGAGCGGGCAAATGTTTTCACAGACTTTAATTTTTTTGTAAATAATTTTGTCCGGCTGAGAAATATTTGAATGGGGGATCAAGTTTTGCCTGTACCACGGAGCCAGCTGTACAAGAGGTACAAACAACTACAAGGCAAAAATCGCTACAACTCGGCACACTGTCACATCTACTGACCATTAAAACACGTATCAACCGTTGCTATATTATCTTGTTTCATATGCACTTAAACTTCCTGCAAAAATAAACCATTTTATCTTATTCACAAAACAGTAATTGCTTATTGTCATATGTAATTCTTACACTGTCACACTTAATAATTGCATGGAAGTTTTAATTAATACGATTAAAATTATTATAACAATCTTAAAATATTCCTTGCTAAACATGTCCATAAAGTTCATTGATATTAAGTGCTCCTATACAAAAGTGTGTCTATATAAATTTGTGTATCTGTGTTTTATTCCTTCGATATACTTTTTGTTATGTAGGTCTCTGTACAGTACTCCACAGGTGTTATATACATATTATAATATCAAAGTTATTATCTTAACAATTTTTGTGATTTCTGCTTGACAGCGAAACTTCAGTTCCATACAAATTTGAAAATATTAGTCGTGTTCCAGTCGACCACCTCAAGTACTTATGAGTACTAAGGTTACTTAAATTTATTACTCGTAACTGCTCTTGCATTCTGGCAAGATATATTTATATGCATAAGTACTTGAGGAGGTCGACTGGAACACGACTATTATATTCGATATTGTATTGAAAAATAACTCAAACTAAATTTTTGGTTTAATTGTCAGAATCGAGAACTTGGCTGGCGGGTAATACATTCTAATTGGAATCTATGCAATTTTAGAAGAATTATATTACCTTAAGACTTACAGAAAACTTGAAATTGACTCCCAAAATGTTACCTTTCATTTAAATTGTCAGTTACATCAACGTTGTCGGATGTCTTGTGACTTGGGTAGACATTGGTATACATAAGAAAACTTGATTGACTTGCAATTCTTAGTACCTACATTTTGGTCAAGCAACGTTCCAGAATCACTGTGGATTATGAATAGAACAGCCGTTCAAAATTAATACACAAATTAACTTCTTTTCCTCTAAGCACTCAAGCAGAGTTTAGCTTGAACTATTCTGGCTTTGTGGACTGGAGCTTCGTCGTGGAGATACAAACATTGAAAATAACATAATTTCGTTTTCATAGTACTCTTTAATTTTTTCAAAAGCTGCTCTGCAAAGTAACAGTCCTTAAGATTGTTACCATAAACGTCAGTGCTTGTGCCATACATTTCTTTGCTGCAGGTTCGCACTTCCTTTTCTACTGTATTGACCCTTTTTTGGACTCTGAAACCCAGTGATAAAATATTACTTATATAAATATAATCCAGATCATTTTAGTTCATGCAAAATTGTAGTTGTGCCTCCAACTGAAAGCTTAAGGCCTTCTAGGGTTTCAATAGCCACTCAGGAGTCCTCCAATACTTTGCTAAAATTACATTTTCATGTTTGATGATGTAGTAGGGAGCTAGGGCATCTTTGGCGCTGATCATTATCTAGGGATTTGGCCAACTTTATGGTGAATTTAATAACTGTCCGACTTTAAAATTTATTCATTTTTAGTTTTTATTCAAACGATTGTCCACGAATTCGCAATTTACCACAACATTTTATTTTAGAAGTATCTTGTGGGAGAGAGAGAAAATACTAAAAAGATACAATATATGCATGCATAACCATCTCCACACAACCACTCATTAATTTCATACGCATGTAACGAATTCATTAATATTTCTCGAATGTATAAACAAATTAATTTATACAATTTTATTTTAGATATATTAATCAAATTATTCAATTTATATTATGAACCTCAAAATATGTTATGTTTGATTTAAATGTAGATATCTAAAAATATTTTATGTTACGATTATTCAATTTTACAATTCATGGGCTCTTATATGGTGTAACGTATAGTAAAACATATTTATCTTCAATTAAATTCGTCGTTACTTCTTGCTTGAGACTTTTTGGTAGAAGGCTCTGTTAACCATACAAAATACTAGTTTAGAGATAATAGAAAAGAATTAGTTTAGAGGTCTTGTATTTACGAGTATTTAGTAGTAGTAGTAGTATTTATGTAATATCTACTGTTACATAAATGTATATACATAATACAACAAACATATCGCTGACTTAGCTGAAAATTCAATATTAATGCGAGGCACAGCATTATACGGGGCAGATCTTCATTCAAAAGTTCCTACATCTTTTGACATTTATTTGATAATTAATTTTAATAAAGATATTATTTTTATATGATGCCCTCCCTATTGTCACAAATTAATTAATTTGTATCCTACATTATGTATCCATCTTTCCAAAATCCATTTTTATAAAATCCGTTGTTTTTTATAAAAATCCACTTTTGACAAAACCCATTGATGTTGAAACCCAATGATTGTTGAAATCCATTTATATCACACTCCATACTGTTGTCAAAATCCTACAGTATAATGTCACTGGACTGATAAAGTGATGACCATACAAATAAAATAAATTTCGTATTCTAATAAACTAGATATTAAGTAAATAATTACATATTTCATTAAGCATATCAAAATATACAAATAGTTCGTATTCATTTAGTTAGTTGTTTATTTTATATTTATGGTTGGAAAACTTATTATTATTAAGAGCTATGTATTGTACATAATACCTACTCGTACAAAGCAATACAAATTTTGTTCTCAATCCAAAAATTCCTATATACATACATATGATACTGCATGCTGCTAGCTATATATTATAAGATAAACATCCCAAAAGTTCAATTTTTGATTTGTCATTTCGTTTTTGTAAGATCCTTTTAATTCTCTTATATTTAAGTAAATTTCGTTTTTTTAGTGTAATTTTTCTCTCCAGACTTAATTTTCTCCAGCCGAGTTGCCAGTTGCCCGATAAGGTTATAAAGCATCACATGTTTATTAACGACAACACTATTTAGCCTTCGATGCCAGACCTCAACGTTATTCTGTGTCATCGGAAAATATTGCTCAAATGTATCAAATATCGACCATATTGTCGTTCCGCTGTTCCTGTACCTTCGATGTAGTTTTTATTAAACAAACGGATACTTGTTTGGCCTTTGCGATGTGGAAAATTGTGTGTAGCTCCGCATAATAACATTTTACTTCTTCAGCTGGCATAAATGCTAAACATTTTAGCATTTCAATTTGTTCGCTGAATGTTCGATCATTTCCGTATTTTCTGGTCATCTCAAATTTTTGAATACGGTGCCAAATGATCTGACCGAAGTGGAATAGACAACCTTTGTAATTTGCATCTGGAAAGAATTCGTTTGCAGCTGTAAATATAGTTTTTTCATAATCCATTATTTGTGTCACCTATTCTACCATGGATCGTGAATAGATGCCTCATGATAGTTGGAACAACGCTAAAAGTTCGATACTTTAACCAACAATCAGTACTATTAAATAATTGAATATTAGGTAAACTCTCTAATAAAATAATTGTATGTCCCTCAAACCTCTTATGTGAAAGAGAATATATCACCTTCGACATATTTTAGAGCGTCAGGAATAGCAATTTGATTTAGTGTTGCACGTTCCGTAAAAGCACCAGCGCAAACACGATTAATCTGCCGAATTTGAGCTTTTTCGCAAGGCAAGTACACACGGCTTTGTGAACCACATGATACCAAAGTATCACGGACAATTTGAGCCGGGGTGTTTGAGGTTTCTATTGCTTTTCATTTCAGCTCTATATTACCCTCACCTAAAACCTTTTGGTGAGGGCCTGGTGTATGTGAATGCTCACCACTCATTTTTTAATTTGCTCGCCATTTCTTATGGCGGTGATGACGCGGGCTTTACAAAATTTTTGCTTTCTATCAGCACATTCCCATCTCACTGTGGCTTTGCTCTGAAAGCAGCAAGAAAAAAGATATAAATTCATCTAGCTAAAAACATATCGTTTTTATTATTTTTGCAAGAATTCATCGAAAAGCCATCGAATCCGTCGTTTTTGTTATTTTTTACAAGCTGCTTGTAAAAAATAACAAAAACGATGAATTTGATGGCTTTTTGATGGATTTCGTCAATACGGTAAATCTTGTTTAACGAACGTATTGTGTCCGTTCGTTAGTTGAGGTTTCTTTTGATTTGATTTTGATTTTTGACAACAAAAAAAATTGCAAAATTTTTTTTGTTGTTTTATGAATTTACTACAAAAAAGGCGGATTTAAAAAATTCAGTTTGACGTTCGTAATACGAGGTTTTTCAACAATTTTGGATGTTCGTTAATTCGAGGATTCGTTATTCGAGGGTTCGTTAAACGAGGTTTACCCTGGATTTTATTTTTAACATAAATGTATCATAAAAGTTGGATTTTGTCAAAAGATAATTATGTCAAAAATGAATTTTGTCATGATGAATTTTGTCAAAAAGGATCGTGACGTAATGGATTTCGTGGGTAACCCAAAAATATAATATAAAGTAGCCTCTACCCTACTGTGACATGCAGAAAAATTAGAAATAAAGGCAACGTGCAGCATTCTGAATGGCTTGCAGAATACATATACATACTTATGAATAGTCTTTCCTTGGACACTATCCCAAATCTTAATTGAACTACGCATAATTGACGAGGTTAATCACTTACTTAAACATTCGGCTTATATGTACATGATTTATTTTACTAAGGACATGAGTTTTTGACTGTCCAACCTGCTCTCTTGGGTATTTTTCCTGCTGAGGAAACTGGTTTAGGTTTTATATCTAATTGTACTTTTGTGACCTTAATTTGATTCGAAATTTCAGGCGTTCAATTTTGTGTTGGTTCCTTATGTAAATTTTGTCCGTAGAATGTCTCAATGCTTTATCCGGCCTAATTTCGTGGCAATGTTTTCTTTTTAATAATTTTACCCAATCTAACTGGGGAATTTTGTCCTTTTCGGCGACGACAAATTATTTTGGTATACGTAACGTCTTTCCAAAGACTAATTTCGCTGGTGTTGCATGAGTCTCTTTACTGAAAGCTATCCTTAAACTCAGCATAACCGATGGTAGAATAGTGGTCCAATCCGGTCGGTCATGACACATGATAGCAGCCTTGATAATGGCATTACATTTCGGATCGTAGCTGGTCGTTCTTTTTCTCTCAAATCCCAATAAGTTGGACAGTCCCATGAATTGAACTGTCTGGTCGGTGACAATTCAGTGAATCTGGAAAATCAAAACGCGAAATCCTGGTAAATGCAACAGTGGCAGCAGTAATTCCCCGGAACAGGAATAGGCTCAGTCCAACGGGTGTTAATGTCACGATTAATGTCACGAAACACAGTTGATTTTCAGAATGGACCAATGATGTCGAGGTGAATTACTTTAAATCTACTGAGAGGAGATTTCATGTGTCGAGAAATTATTGTTTTTTGACAAGCTATACAGTTTTGAGCCATTATTTCTGAGTCGTTATTAATTGAAGGCCAAATAACAATTTGTTTTAAAGTTTAGCTTATGCTTTAATGCCTGGTTGTGATAATATGTGAAAAGTGTAAAAAATGTCGAAAATTTAGTGGTACGAATGATCTGGGAATACCGGAAACGAAACCGGAATTTGTTTAAATCAATTTGTATGTCAAGGTCTAAAGTAGGGAACTGGCTACAGCATTACAATTGATATCAAAATTCTTGGAGGTAGGATAACGATTTTGTGCTGTAACTTTATTTAAAGCACGATAATCTTCGCATGTGTATATGTGTATATATCTGTATATCAACTAAGAGTCCCGTACATTTTTAGAACTCTGCTCCGATTATAGCCATCGACACTTCAGCAACATTCACCCCTATTATGATTGACGAGTTGATCGACAATTGACACGACTCTGTGTAGCTTTTTCATTTTTTCATTTGATATTAACAATATGAAAAACGAAAAAGTAACAGAGAGTCGTATCGATTGTCGATCGACCCAACAATTATAATAGGGGTGAATAAATTACCATGTGAAATTTAGACGAACATCGATATTTAAATTTAGAACGCCAATCCCAAAAGCTTTAACTGGGATTTCATTAGCCGCAAATAAGTTAAATGCTGGGTCAACCCTATTTTGGGTAAACTGGTTGGAATAACCGAATCATCTGATCCTGTGTCAATCAAAAATTTTGGTTTTAAATTTAGTTCGTGGATTAATAAGCGACCAGACCATCACAAAATGAATTCAGACTTAAAATTTGTTAATTTTGTATCCAAGTCGTGTTCGAATATTAAATTTTGGCTAGACGATGACGGTAACGATTAACCTGTGCTCACGATATGGAGCTGTGATTTGTCATTAACTCAAAGGCATTATAGGCAAGCACAGCTAAGGATACGCACTTTTCAAATGGGGTCAATACCATTTGAACTTGCTGTGGTATAGACGATCCATCTACAATTGTCAACAGTATTCAACCTAAGTTGGAGTAAGAGCTGAGACGATCTAGGTTGTTAATATTGGTCTTTTCAGAACCGCTCAAGAACCGCATCATCTCCACTTTTTGAATAAGGTGTAGTCTTTTGCTCGTGTAATTAGATCGGCGAACCTGTCGTGTAATCTGGTATCCAAAACAAAACTAGGCCAAAAACTTGTACCACAATATCATTAATTTTGTCGGCTACTTAGACATGAAATTTCTACAAGTAATAATCGCGATCTGCGACAAGTAATATGTTAGCGTATGCCAAATAAAAACAACAAATATGTGGAATGGAGAATATTGTTGTTCACCGAATATTCGTTACTTTGATGTGTGCCTTTTTGCCGACGATTGATGCGAAATAGTTGAAGTTTTTTCGCTCATTTAGATAATAACGAGTTCCAACAATACTTGAGATAAGATACTAGTATTATATTCGAATTTTAAAATGTACATTAAACGTTTTAAATTCCCCAATTTTTTACTGGAGCTATCTAGATTACGTACAGTCTATGTTGTATAAAAGCTTTCAAAAAAGTCAGCAAATAGATTATAAAATTTTCACGATTATTATACATAATCTCGAATCCCACTCGAATTTATTTTATAATTGACAAATTTTCAAAAGTCTTTAATTTAATGCTTGACTCGATTTCAAGTAGTTAGTAGTAGTTTTATAGAAATCGACGTAGAACAGTGAACTACTATGTACATATGTATATACATAATTCTTGCGTAATAAATGATTGTGCTCGTACTTAACCTTAATGTTTATGCTCGTATTGAAAACGAAACCGGCTATACGTGATTCAGTGTTACAAAAATACGAGAGCTAATGCATTTACACCATTGCTCTTCATATTGATCAGTCCCTTCAGATTCAGCCCCAATGAACATATTTTAAATACGAAATATTCCGTAACAACTTTACAGCCTTGGCAGATTGAAGTCGCCTATAGGACAATTAATCGGAGCTAGCAATATATGATGAAATAAATAAATTTGTGACCATACCATATTGCCGCCACATATTGTAGGTGTCATCGTAAAGGTTTATGTCTCTCATACTTGGCTGGTCTAAAATTGCATGTTGACGAAACGAATTAGCAGTTTATTAGTGATTTGTAATTTTGGTAATTACAATTTTATGAATTGAATTTGATCAGAGAGGATTGCAAGTCATTTTGGGATGTGATAAAAGATTCAAGTTATATTCTAGGTATTTTCTCACGTAAGAAGTTGTGGACTTCTTGGAGAATACCAGGAATAAAATTCAGGAATTTTAAGAGTGGTTCTGCATTGTGCCGAATTGTATATTGTGAAAAATAAAGTTAAACGCCTGATTTATAATCTCACATTAAGCCACTGGCCAAGTATATTTAGTAAAAGGGTAAACTGAAATTTTGGCATTTCAATTGCAAATTCAATAAAATCTAATTAAGTTACGCGAAAGTATAGCGAATAATACAATACCTCTTCCACAAACATGTACATAATACTGGCACAATCGGGTTTAAATTTTTTACGTACATCAACCGTTTGTAATACATATTGTCATCAGTTAACCCCGATTTGTTTATTGTCGGATTAGCCAATTTAAAAATTGTTCATAAATACCTAATAATTTTACATTAATTCAATTAGACCAATTTCCCCTTTTGTAAAATTATGAATTATGAAAATTGCGATTAAACAAATTTAACTTGTTTCAGTATTCAGTATAACCACTACTTTCCACATGCATGTACAGAATACATTTGTACGTACATTTCATAGTTATGAAATTTTTTAAGTGGTTTTGCTGGTTAGTGACTTTGTGTTCGATGGTCGATAAAATTTCGCCTTTATCAAATCCTGAATGCGCATCATGTGATATCATAAAGCTGTTGCTACAAAAACAGGAAATTCTAACAAAAAAATTAAATATTAATAGTTACAGTGGTGATGGTGCTAGTGAGAGTGAAGAAAAGTTGATTGAAAATTTTTTAATACAAAATAATTTGATTGAGCAAAAAGTGAAAGATATTGATCGGCGGCTAAGATCGGTGGAGCAACCCGTTTGGAAAATAGACCAAACCAATTCCTGGAATCGTTGTACCGAAGGAAGCTGCCGCTGTGTACCTGTTACGAAAAGTGTTAGCTGCTGGAAATCAAATATCAAAGTTTTGCCAATGAAGCAAACAATTCCTCTCGATATCATTTCAATGTAGATAATAAACGCATTTAATTAAAGTAACTTGGAAATTAGTAGATAAATCTATTTATTTACAGTGATCTATCCAGCAACCAATTAACAACGCTGCACAAAGATGCCCTCAAAGGACTAAACTATTTGCTGGAAATTGATTTATCACAAAACCAAATTGATTTCTTACCGTACGATGTCTTTCACGATTTGGATAGTTTATATAAATTGTATCTAAACCGAATGTGACATTAATCGCTTAGGAAATAATTATTAATTTTTGTTTAATTTTTTTTTCTAGACGCTTGCAAAAAAATACTCTCGAAGATTTACACGGGATGACATTTTTTAAGTTGCGCAATCTTAAAATAGTTGATTTAAGCGACAATAGGTTGAAAATACTCCCTGACGGATTATTTAGTGTGATTTACAATTTAAATGCTATAAATTTGGCAAATAATAAGCTTAAAGTGTTGCCAAGTGTTTTATTGAATGACCAAGTGAATCTCGAGGAGTTCGACATTTCGAAAAATTATATCGAAATTCTGAAGAATAATACATTTCGGAAATTATTTCAAATGAAACGTTTGAATTTTTATGAAAACGAAATTATCGAGATTGATGAATACGCTTTCGATGAATTGCTCAATATTGAGGAGATCAATTTACGGAATAATCGTCTGGTGAAAATTCCGTCCAATTTGTTTCGCAATTTAAGGAAATTAATTATTTTGGATTTAACAATGAATCGTATTAATGTGGTAAGACAAGAATTTTTTTATATTTTATTTATGCGTTTAAGATGCTTTACGAAAGATTACAGGTATATTTCATCTGGGGCTGGAAACCAGCAATTTCAGACATTAGAAAATTATTCATGTTTGTGCATACCTTTGATTGAGTGCTAATAAAAACGATTATCTACAATAACATTATTCTTATATTAAGTCACTTTCACAAAAATGCTTAGTCTTTATATATACAGTTTTTGTTATCTTCAAAATTAACTACAGAAGGTTGAATTGGGCTAATTTCTGAAAATCCGAATTGGTGCACTTTAATAAACTCCAATATTCAGCTCCTCGATCCAAACCACTAGGACTGCAGATCTCGAATTTTAGTGTTTGAAATATTGGTTTTAGTATTCGAGTTATTGAGTTGTTGTAGCCATACCATTTGGTTATGCTGATGCGATATCCGTTTCGGCTTAGAAGGCCATCCCTATTCCTGGTCCGAGAACGATGTTTGCTATGATTCTTCAATTCAGTATAGGATGAGTCAATATACTCAATATCAATATACTTACCTAACGAGTTTGAAGCTGCAGGAGCACCAAACTAGTTTTAATTTGTGCTTATTTTTTGGATGAAAGAATGGGCCTGATGTTTCTCGCATAAACGACTACAACAAATTCAGGTGCATCACAAAATCCGAACAAAATTATTAATGATGCTGTATATTGAGAGAACTATTTTAAACAATAATTTTCCTGCAACGGAGCTGCTTTTCGTAAGTCTTGTAACATTAATTTTTCTTCCAAAAGCACGTTACATGTTTAGGTTGTGCTATCAAAAGTCGGGTTAAAGCAAATGCGAAATTCAGATGTAAATTTTTTCGAAGCTTCATTGATATACATAAGTATTAATTTTTAAAAAAATCCAATAAAATGCTTAGTGATTCATGTTTAAGTGTAGCTAGATGAACAGTTTCGAATATTGGTGATGGATATCAGGTAACCTAAATAGATGAAATTTCTCCAAAAATACTACAAAAACAAAAATTCGGAAAATGTATGTTATTTTTAAATGAAACGTTGGTATGCTTACAAGCACATTTTCTTTTGAGTTGAAAAAATTTCAACTTTTGAGGTCGCCAATTGTTCTCCACAAATATTTGGAATTTAAAAATAACCCAGTTTTCAGTTCGAAAATCATAGATGAATATTTGAACAAATCCTCACTTTATCTCTTCTAGCAGCTATAACGCTTTCGTTTTCTGCTTCGCTTTTCTCGATTTAACTCCATCTGTCAGTCACATGCGAACTGAAGTGAGTCTAAAAATAAAAATTAAAACGTTTGTAAAAAACATTTCCAGTTTTTAAAAAAAGAAAATATTTTCTAATTGTTAGAAAACGGTAGTTCGATTATTGAGGTTGGACTGTTGTGTTAATTGACATTGTTCATTATACCAGTCATTATTTTTTTCATAGAATTTGATTGCTTGATAAAAAGATAACCAATTTAAAATGTGAACTTATACCTAGTTAATTACGGGAGATAGGTGTTTATTGGCTTTACTGATATAAATAAAATAATTGATATTGGAAAAGCATTACGTACATTAATTATCAATGAATAAAGTATTTCTAATAGATTTGAAGCCAGTGACTCACAATTTAATTTATAGCAACAACATTCAGCGATAAATAATAGAAATGCCTCTTGTAAGCTACTCAATAAAAATTTCATCTATAACATGTTGTTACTGTGAAGGAGCTATTTCTTACTTAATCAATATTTGGAAAATTTATCTATATCTAAATTTCCAGCACTTCGGTTTATCAAAAGTGAAAGAAAATATTTACAGGTGGCTATATTATTTCCTTACCATCCCGGAATTTTAAAATGAATCCCTGAAAATATTTCGGTTATTCCATATATTTCTAAAGGTTTCATTGGTGCATGCTATCAAATTTATTTTACAAAATGTTAAAGACGACGTTTGTACAAGAATATTCCATAATTGGCACCCTACGTCGCGTTGTTTGAATTTTTCCTAATCTATATTGAATATTATGAATGTCAGATATGGGTTCGAGCCAAACACAATTTTGAAAGTTAACACATGATGTCAGGATTTAATAAATTCGATATAATTCTGTTTTAGATAAATTTTTGCTTCTGGCAAACAAAATTGGCTGTACAATTCTGAAAAAGTTTTATTTTCAAATTTAGCTAATAAAATTATTTCATTGCGAAGGCGCAATCAATCCGCAATTTCTTCAATTTAATAAGCATTGCCTAAATATTAAATCTAAATGGAGGCATGGTCGTATTGGACTTAAATCAGATAGTTTATATGTATAAGAGGCCGAAATTGAATCATCAGATTAAATCAATAGCACATGAAAGTTTTTGAATTGTACAAATTTATTTATGGCATTTCACCTTGTAGCAGTTCTAATCAATCATATCATTAAACCAGATTAGCGAAACAAAAACAATAAGGCTATCGGCGATTAAAATGAATCAGACTTTAAATTTCTGCTTACAGATAAAACATTTACATTAATCTTATCGTCATTAGGGTAAGCTTATTATCTTTTATGTCCATAGCGCTTTACTGTGTAAGACAATGTGATTCACCGTATAAGACAATGCCATTGTCAATTAAATTAGTCCTTCATAATTATTATATTAAAATACTACTAAATATATATATCAACTTTTGATAATTTCTAAATTGCGACAATTTAATTAATAAAAGCCTTTATAATATTAAAAGAGGCACTTAAGTATATGTTCTATTCAATTTTAGCTTACCATACACATGGTGCGAAAATAAAACTAAAACAATTGATCCTTTTTTTGTTGTATATAGTTGTGTTTGGGCTGACGACAGACAAGGTAATAGCATTCATTATTCTACTGTATATTAATTAGATTCTATGTTGGTCTGAGTAGAACGCTAGCTTTTTACTTGGGGGGTCCCGGGTTAGATTACCGGTGACCAGTGAAATATCTCACGTTAAATGTGTGTTGGGAATGCGATTTTGGTGTTCTGGGAAAACACCAAGGCAAAATAGTAGCATTGAGTGAAGGAAACCCTTAGGAATGATCCCACCAAATTCAATTGTTCAGTATTGCTTGAGCCTGTGATTAAAAAAATCTAGACTTCTGATAAATACAAAGATAATTAAAAAATATTTTTTACGTAATAGAACATATAAATTTGATCTGGAGAATTTTTTTGATCTTGACAAAGTTTTTATAGAACAACATACAAGAGCTGAGTTACAAGAGCTTTTCAATCAAAAAGTGTTCCCGAAATTTTTATTTGTTTCCAAAAATATTCATTTACATATCAGTAAATTATTGATTTGGTTCACTTTAAAATTATCTTTACATATAATACAATACCTTGGCATATGAAGTCATTGTTCCATTCCTCGACTTGTACTCTAGTGGTTTTCATTTTTTCTCCGAAAAAATGCGTTTCAAAGTTGTTGTCGTAGAGTTGGAAAAACACTAGTATAAGAGTGTTTTATCCACTAGGTCTGACTTTGATAAAAATAACGAATAAAATAATAAAAATTCTAGGAGCTTTTTGATCAAACCTCAGAGGCACTACCCACTTGCCTTACTTATTTATACAATTAAAAATTCTTAGATCATGATTCATGACGATGCTTAAAGAAAACTTCTATTTCAAAAATTCCTATTTCGTAATTCGTTTCATTTCGTTCTTCGAATTATATTTCTTAAATAAATTAAAAGACATCTTATTGTTTAATATTTATTTTTATAGTATCTGTGGTCACAAAACAAAGGGCCACAAGTCGAGTTGTGCCCTTTTACATTCAGTTTCATAAAATATCAATTTTTTGTAATATTTGGGCAACTACAAGCAACCGGCATCCATACTATTTTCAAGGATTCTTAATTTTAAAAACGATTTCCTGAAAAATGCGAATTTTCGAGTTGTGCCCCTTTGTTTTATGAGCACAGAATTATATTATATTTCAAATTATTAAATTTTTTTATTTTATTGATTAAGACCCGACTGACTGCTGTCCAATCATATAATGATAATCTAATGTTACTCCGTTGCTCTGATCGGTTATTTTATTATCGTCCGGCAGAAGTTTATTGGGAGAAGTTTGGGACGACCCTACTAACTGGTGAAATATAATATTCAGAATTTCGATAATCGAAAAGCCTCGAAAGCATTAGATTTTAAAGAACCAATATTTACAAAGCCCTATGATTCAAGTAAAATTCGAGATTTTCATCAACTTTTGACTCTTTCCCCTATCCGTCACGAAACGACACATTACCACAACCTCCTTCCCCTCTTTCGCCACAATATATAATTTTTTGTGTAATATTTATTTTTTATTTAAAATCAAGCAATTATGTACATATACATATATAACAAAGTTCAACGTTTCTACTTAGATGTTATAAAATAATTTTTAATTAAATATTTAAAAAAATTTCTACTGGCAAGCCCGTAAAAAATTTCTTCGAACCGTTGACATAAATAATTGATAGTAGCAATAAGACATGCTTGATTCACAACTTAATAGAAATTTTGACGATAAAAACTTGTCAGTTAATTTTTTTTAAATTGTGATTTTAAAATTTTTATTTTTGATTACGTTTTGTGGACGTCACATTATTAAACATCCACGTCACACTTTAAATATTCACCAACCCATATATTTTTTTCTTAGATGCGAATTAAATATTTTATTATCATTATATCGATGATACAAACGCATTTTATTTAATTTATTGAATATATTGATTTATTTTGTTATATATTACATATTTATAAACTTAGATTGTTAAAGCAATAATTATAGTTGTGATATTTTTGTACAAAAAGTTAAAAATCACCTAAAAATGTGTGTAAATGTGTATGCACCTAAAAAAAAATTTAAATTGGTTTGAGTTTCAGAATGAATTTCGAAAAATTTGTTCGCCTTGAAACATCTGGGGTGAGATGTTGTAACCATCACGTTTTTCGCTTCGATGCATTTTCGATAGAATAACTGTACTTCTTTGTTAAAAATATAAAATTTTAAAACAATTTAGTTCTAAAATACCGTTATTCTATCGAAAATGCATCGAAGCGAAAAACGTGATGGTTACAACATCTCACATATTCTTATCTGTGGTTGTCTGACAGTATGGTATATTATTTTCCATTTAACACTATATTTACCACACCAGTCAAAATGACTACATAGTTTTACAATTTATTTTAAATTCCCTGCTTGGCTTTAATCTTTTTCTTCTCAACAATGTCATGACTTTTGTAGCGATAATCAAAATTGTTTTGCTATAAAATAAAAAATATAAAGGGCTGAAACCTCACGAGGTGATCAGAACTTCGGTCTTTGATATCTCCAATGGAGATAGCATTCACCTGTGTCATAAAGTTGGCGTGACAATTTTGACAGTATTGATTTAAAATTTAACCAACATATATTTACTTATACAACAACAGCCAAACAGCTCAAAAGCTTCAGTAACCTTAGTACAGGCACAGACATCAAAGATGCATCATTTATAAATGAGCAAAAAAAATCATGAATATTTTAAAACGCAAATATGGAGAATTTAAATATTCACGATTCATCGTTTTTCTATGATCTTCGTCAAAAATATAATCGCATCATTTTGTTTCTCTGAGAGGGATCAACAAAACATCACACAAATCAACGAAATAAAAGATTAATACAAATCTGAGATTTTTTGTTTTGTGTTTTGTTTCAACGTGATGAAAAACAATCAGGAGAAATTGAAAATTTAAAAATCATGAATACAAATGCATCACGAAAATTACGATTTCAATTTTTTATGAATGTTTCCAAAACCAACAATAATTACAAGCCTGACGGTCACCAATATTATAAATTTATTTTTCGCTTATACATGAAAGTATTGGTGATCGGATACACTATATAAATGAAAGAGAATAAACATACAAATTGTACATACAAGAAAACAAAGGAATTTTTGCACCAGCACATTCAAGAATAAGCGATTAAATGTAAGAGGGAATCTGTGTACTTCATCACGGAATCAGGCTTGTAGTACATTACTGTTGGTTTTGATATTTCGTATTTCCTTTTAATTTTTATTACGACACTACGACATATTGATATTCAATATTTATTTAATCAAAAATTACACATTTTAATATTCGTTACAATCTCCTGTATAATAACATAATTGTTTTGTATTTCTTTCTTGAGTCCTGGGTCACACTCGTTTTGAAAAAAATTCCACTCGAAATACCGTTATTTTTCCAGATACAAACTACAGTGAAACCTTGCTTCAACGGACACTCACATAAGCGGACACCGCAGCTCAACGGACAAACTATTATGTCCCACGCAAAACTAAAGTTTTAAAATTATGGATTGATTGTATGTGTATTAAACTGATGAATTAAACAAAATTCTTTTTATTTTATTTTTATTTCCTCATTTATATAAAATAAAGTAATCTATGAATTTTAATTTTACGCCTATTTGCGTTAAAATAAATGAATTTAAACTACTACCATAAACATACTAGTTGCCCATAAAATTACCAGACCTTACTTTAACGGACACCTCGTTTCAACTGACAAATTTTAAGTTCCATTCGATGTCCGTTGTTGTGAGGTTTCACTGTAATTCGTTATAAAAAAATAACAATCTATCCAACCTACCATATTTTTCTAGAAACAAATTTCCCACGAAAAAATCCGTCCAAATTCCGTTATTTTTCAAACAAACTAGAGAGAGTAAAAAATATTAAAATTGCGCAAATATATCAATTCCTTCCTATTGCAGTTGTAAATAAATGTCCTAAACAAGTCTTTTCTTGATTTTTTTTTAAATATTCATCTTTATTATGATTGGCGAGTCGATCGACAAACGACACGACTTGCTGTTGTCCTTTCGTACAATCATAATAGAGATGACTTTTTGGACATGTCCTAACTGGCCATATTCCGGAACTGTATCCAAAAACCATTTTACAATCCCATTTCCTTCGCAGTAGTCGAATTTTATCATAATCGGTTAAGAAATAGCCATGTTCGAAAAGAACCTATACAAAATTAAAATGAAAAAGGTTCCGTCCAACTTATCGGAGCAGTGATTACACCCAAAAACCAATATTTGAAGATAGTGAATGTATTGCATTCACAAAAATAGAAAATTGATTTTAGAAAAAAAAATTTTAAATCGTTATTTCACTGTTTTCGTCGATCTGCTGATCAAAATGTATTCAGAGTTTTTGTAATATTCATCAACGTAAAACATAAATCAAGAGAATTTAGTTATTCATGAGAAAATAAAAATCATATTTTGCGATGCGTAAATATTCATGAAATTTCGATTTTCTTTTTTTCGTGAATACTGTTTACTCATATTCATCAATTTTGTAACAAAAGAGCATCTTGTGAAAGATTTTTTTGATGTCTGAATTTAACACGAAAAATCGTATTCTAGAACTTTATACAGAAAGTAGTATACAAAATTATATGTACTGATAGTTCTAACCGTGTAACTGACCATATTCCAGAACTTCACCCAAAAATCATTTCAGAACCCCATTTACAATGCACATGTCAAATTTCATAATAATCGGGTAAGGAATAACCACGTTCCATCTTACTTGGCCATATTCCAAAGCTTTATCCAAAAATCATTTTAGAATCCCATTTCTAAGTCACATATCAAATTTCTTGATAATCGGTTAAAAAATAGCCAAGTTCCATCCTACGTGGCCATATTCCAGAACTTCATCCAAAAGTCATTTTAGATTCCCATTTTCATGGGAGAAATGGGCAAGTTCCATCATACTTGGCCATATTCCAGAATTTCATCCAAAAATCATTTTAAAATCCCATTTCCATTACACATATCGAATTTCACCATAATCGGTTGAGAAATAGCCAAGTTCCATCATACTTGGCCATATTCCAGAACTTCATGCAAACAACATTTTAGAATTCCATGTCCAACACACATGTCAAATTTCATAATAATAGGTTGAGAAATAGCCAAGTTCCATCATACTTGGCCATATTCCAGAACTTCACCCAAAAAACATGTTAGAATGCCATTTCCAACATACATGTCGAATTTCATCATTATCGGTGGAGAAATGGGCAAGTTCCATCATACTTGGCCATATTCCAGAACTTCATCCAAAACCCATTTTAGAATCCCATTTCTAATACACATGTCAAATTTCATAATAATCGATTGAGAAATAGCCAAGTTCAAAATGTCAAATTTCATCGTAACCGGTTCGGAAATGAGCAAGTTCCATCATACTTGGCCATATTCCAGAACTTGGTCCAAAACAATTTTAGAATTCTTCAACGCACATGTGATGAGAAATAGTCAAGCTCCATCATACTTGGCCATATTCCAGAACTTCATCCAAAAATCATTTTAGAATACCATTTTCAATGCACATGTCTAATTTCATCTTAATCGGTTGATAAATAGGCAACTTCCATCGTAGTTGGCCATATTCCAGAACTTTATCCAAAAATCAATTTAGATTCCCATTTCGGACACACATGTCAAATTTCATAATAATCGGGGGATAAGCAAGTTCCATCATATAAAAAATTTGTTAACTACTCACTACATCCTAATCCAACCCCAACTCAACTCCAACTCAACTTCAACTCAACCCGCAAATTGACCCCTAGCTTAACCTTCAAATTAATTCCCAATTCAATGCCCAATTCAATAATCAAACCGTCATCAGGTATTTTGGGTCAATTCGTATAGCAGGTACTCCACCCTCTTGACGTACAGTCTCCAAAAGCTTTTCAAATCTCCGCCTTGACCATAGAAACAGATTGGCGAAAAAAAATTCCAAATCGGACAAGCCGTTCTCGAGATACCACTGGTACAGACATCCAGACAAACGGACGGATATTTTTTTTTTTTTGCTTTTTCGGACTCAGGGCCTTTCAAAACGTCGAGAAAAATGGTTTTGGACCAACCAAATTTTTCGTGATTTTTGACAGGATTTCAATACTTTGGTCTTTTTAGACCGAAGTAAAAATAGCGATGTCTTTACCTTTTCTCTGTTCTGTTTTTTTTTGACTGTGAGTCAAGTTTTCTTATGGGATACTGGCTTAAAGCAATGCCTTCTAGAATATACAAGCCATACTACTGCAAGCAAAAATTTTTTTTTTTATTTCATCGACATAAAACAGATGGCAATTCACGTTCGAAAAATGAAAGAGTAGAGAGAAATAGAGAATAAAATATTTGAAATATAAAAAAATAATTCAGTATTATCTCAAGCGTGCGAAAGGAAGGTTGTACATAATTTTATTTCCGGTAATTTTCTGCAAAATTCAAAACTAATAAAATTTTTAATAAAATAATCATTTAAATATAAATAAATATTAAATAAAAATGGAAAATAAGTTAGAAAAATATATCTAAACTATAATCCCATTAATAATTTCAATTTATGAAAAAACACGACGTACATCCTCCCTTTCTTGCGCTTGGTTTAGTACTAATTTATTTCCTATACTTATACTTTTCACATGGCCCTCTTCGTTTTCATGTTTTATTTTCTTTCATTTCACAGAAGAATAATGGAACTGTCGACATAAATTGAGTGACGTAGCCAGCAGTATGGCTTGTATATTCTAGAAGGCATTGCTTAAAGCCTGTATTCCATGGGAAAAATTGACAAGTCTAAAAAACAAAAAAATAATAATAATCTGATACTTCAAATAAGAGACAAAGACAATGTTTTTTTTATTTTATTTTATAGCAAAACAATTTTGCTATAAAATAAAAAATAAAAAAACGTTGTCTTTGTCCCAAATAAGAAAATTGTCAATATTGTGAAGCCGAACATCCTTTATAGGGATGTTTTCGTTATTGATGATTCGGTAACTGCCGGGAAGAGGAAGATTTATTTCAATTTTCCCTAGCAGACTCAACAATACACAATGCAATGCAATTCCTAAATATATTCTAAAGTCACAAAGCATTAAAGGCTGCTGGTTTTTTATTTTGCGTGCCTTTATATGTACCGTAGAATGGGGTGAATAGAAACAGCGGAGTGAATAGAAACAAAACTTAAAAAAATAATTTACTTGACAAGTTTTCATAATACATAATAAAAATAAAAACGCAACGTTAATTTTTTAAGTTGGTGATGAGTGCAAAAATAAAAATAATAGGGATTTTTGGTTGAACACCCGCAGTTTTAAAGAATATACTAGGGGACCCCTGTGCAATTACACAATTTTATTATTTATGTGAAACATTTTTGCTAAACAAAATTAAACGCGTTCTATTTTATTAGAGTTCGAAGTCTTTTTTTCGTCGGGGCAACCTGTAGTGAAGTATTCCTTTTGCAGAAGTTATTTGTATTTATTATGGCAAAAATGTTTCACATAAATAATAAAATTGTGCAATTGCACAGGGGTCCCCTAGTAACCAAATATTTTACTTTAAATTAAACATTCCGCTTTATAGTTATTACAGTAATTACACAATAAAATACGTGGTACGCGTTTATATTGCGCCTAAATGTATGCGAATACTACAACAAATTATTTAAAAACTTTTATATTATGAGTTGTAGTAAGCTTTGAAAATTTTTCTGAAAAATTATTTTTTCCTGTCATAAACTTTATAGCATGCTATGTTTGAAATAATATAACAATGAAAATTAAATAAATACCAAGTAATTTCAAACAGGCAAGCCATTGTAGTGTGTGGTTTCAGGCGAGCCATTGTAGTGAGAGAACGCCCCTCTTCTGATCGGAGAAAAAAAATAATTACATTAAATTGAAAAAAAAAAAAGTCGAAGTTATCGGGAATCGAGAACTCGAGACCTTTAACTTCATAGCGCATCGCTCTAACACATGAGCTATTGAACTATGCGTAGTAATTGATATATGAAATGGTAATTTATAGCTTAAGAAAATGTTGAACATTCTTGTATTTTATATAATATAGATTGGTAAATATAAATCAACGATTTTTGATCAAGTTTTTCTTAATTCCAAATTACTAAATTTCCCTAATTTTAAAATGTAGTATTCCCTAGTATTAAAATGCCCAGACAATACAAGTCGAAGAGCCATAAACATTATAAAAAGCATGATCCTCTGATATTGAAACAAGCATTAAGGAAATCATCGGAGAAATACGGTATAGACCATTTCGTGATATATCACCATTTAAAAAAGGTGATACAATACAAAATTAGGGGGAACAAACCTGCTTAAACGAAACTGAAGAAAAAATCCTTGTAGACAGATTAATCATTTGTTCAGAGCGGGTTATCCAATTGCTACAATAACATTACGAATGAATATTCAAGAATTGTTTAACCGGCAAGAGAGACAGGTATACAAATTTCATGACAACTTACCCGGTAAAGAATTCATCTGCTAGTTTCTGAAACGACACAAGCAAGCATTATCTCACCACCGGTTATGCCAATATACCAAAAGAAATCGGGCTGCTGTTTCACCAGAAATCATAAATGAATATAGGAATAGAAAGAAACCGAAATTCATTGACTGTTTCTATTCACCTCAATAGCAGATGAATAGCGACAGGGAGGTTTTAAAAAAAAAATCCGCCATATTCATTTCTAATAGATCAAAGTAGTTTGAAAAGGAAAGAGTACACCAAGACCCATATTTTAAGATATTTCATATATTAAACACAAATATCCTCTTAGCGGTACATGCTTGAAAACTTGAAAAGTATTTCTATTCACCCCACTTTACGGTATTATCCACGAATTTACTACCGTATATATCAATCATGTGAAAGAAAATTCCGAGGTACCATTTTAAGGATTTATACTTTATGCAATATCGGCCAATAAAACTGTCGTTTAAATCGACCCCTCCAATATGCCGATTGTATTGTTTGATTATTCCGCCTTTTAATAATTGACAAAGATTTGCTTCAACAAAAGTCGAGACGAGAGTTACTGGCTTCTTATCCTTCCATAGTATTAGACATAAGTCAGCACCATCAAATGAGTGTATTCTTCGTAGAACCCTCCTGTCTTTAGCTTCGAATTTGAAATCCTATTGCGTCTAACTATTCCAATACAAAGAATTCACTCTTGTTGAAGGAATAGTACTAACGGAATTTTGGTGAAATAGTTATCACAAAACATTTTGTAAGCCATATTTCGTGGGATAGGTCAGCATAATCGGATTACTATTCTTGACTTGAGTAAACTTCGAAATTGTACATGTAACCTATAATATAAAAAAAGTTCATAAAGCCAAAACAAGTACGTATAAAAAATAAGAAAGTTTACCTGAAGATCCTCCTGTTAGCGCAAAGAATTTAAAACCCCATTTATGCGGCTTAGTGTGAGATATTAGCCGCTTTTCTTGACGCATTAGTGATCCGGATCAGATCAAAGTTTACATTGAAAACAACAGTGATCCGGATCAGATCAAAGTTTACATTGAAAACAACAACAAAACTTAAGTTGTTGTTGTTGTTTTCAATGTAAACTTTGATCTGATCCGGATCACTAATGCATCAAGAAATACGGCTATTGTTTCATGAAGCTTTGAATTTTAGTCGCACAGATCTGTTCGTCTACAGATTTTAATGACATTGCTTCCTGAACTATTTTATTTCCCACAAGGCCATTCAAATACAGCTCTGTGTTGGGAAGTTGATGTATAGATGAAATCAAACAAATCCCCAGGAATTCGATTGCTCTACAATTAGATTCAGGACTTCATCGTCAAACAACACGTTAAAGAATGATAAAGGAGTTTCGCAATTAACTATTTCTTGCGATATTTGCATATCTGCTTTAAATTTTTGCATTTCTCCCGCTCAATTTTTTCACTTCGCTTTCGTCATTACTAATACCTTGTTGTTCCTGTTCAAGTGGTTACCCGCCTTCTATTTCCATGTTTTTAAATATATAGGTACCTTCTAAATTCATGTCGCTCGCCAACAATATTGGGATATTTTCAATATCTAAATCCACAATTCTTAATCCCCTGTTTTCATCGATGCCCGCGCCCCATTCGTTATTGACTAACTCGTCATCCTCCTCATCGTTTACGTCGTCGTCGCTACTATCAGGCCATTGTTCAATTATTTTCTCTATCTCTTCAAGAGATAAATATTTTGGTCTAGGCATTTAGGTCAAACACGAACTAACTTTCCACTTAATACATTTTTCAACCTAAAAATATTTAAAATAATTTACTTATACTAAAAAACTGAACATTGAAACATGTTTGAAAAAGAACTTCAACGGTTTTTCTGTCGTATATGATACATACTTACAAATTAAATTGATAAAAGTAATCAAATACAGCTATTTCACATAAAACCTTTATTTCACAATTATTTTGGTATATTTATTAGGTTTTCCCTTTTAAATTTGATGTGGAAAGGTAACTAGAATGAACGCATGTGATATTGTTGCTGATTTTCGACCACATAAGTATAGGTTATGTCAAAATATCCCTACAATGAAAACTTTTGGCAACAAAATGATTATGTATCGTATATGACTCAAATACCAGTTAAGGGCTAAAATGACCGCTGTTTGTATGTAAAATGACAGCTGTATCTATATTTAACTCAGCAGAAGCGATGAGTACAGCATTACACCACTTTTAAAATGTTTAAAACTAAAAAGAAAACTGAACTTGAAAGATACACTAAGATCTGCATGGCTATCTCTACTTGCCTATTAATGGCCATTTAATGTCTATTTATATTTTTTTTAAGTAAAGCAATTTTAAAAAAATCACGAAGAGGAGAAATGGTTACGAGTTCTGCATGATTGTGAGAATAGTTCTTTTGGATTAGAACCCGCATGTTTAACGCATACGAGTACAACAAAATCGAAATTGTTAAAAGTATTTAAGGGGTATTACAATTGAAAAATGATTAGTTTTTCACAATCCTTGCAGTTTCAAACTGAATTGCAGAACTCTTAACAATTACTCCTGTTCGTAAAATATTTATCAATCTGGAAAATACCAGAATAATTAATGTTTGATTTAAAAAATCAGAAAAATCCTATTGAATGCTTTTGTTACTACATATTACAGTCATTGTTGCAGTCAGATATTACGTCAATGAAAACGGTCTAAATAATACTGTCAACAATTCTGAACGTGGAATTGCAGGTAACTTGCTGCAAAAATAGTTTTTGGCAGATATGAATTGTGTTCAATTCCCAAAATCTATATTATGCATATTTTTGAAGTGTTTTAAAATTAGAAATTCCGAGTTATTTTTCGAAATAAAAATTTTTCAATTTTAAACTCCAAGTAAATCCATCAATTTTTAATAAACTAAGTGATATTCCAAATTCCACAAAATTGGATTTCCCCAAGTAAGTGCGTGACAGCAGCACGCCCTACTTATGGAGAAATGCCTTGACGTCTAAAACTGAATTATTTATCAAGGGCATTTGGGTAAGACTGGAGGAATTTGCTCTTATCCAAATGATGTTTAGACAGAGTTCAAGGTATTTCTCCATAAATAAGGCGTGCTGCTTCGACGCACATCCTTCGGGAAATCTAACTTAATGGAATTTGGAATTTAGAACTATAATAACATAAACTTAGATAGTTTAGTTAGACGCTTCCATATAAGTGAAAAGAAAAAAATATAGTAGTGTGCAAATTTTCAATTAAACACTTAAATTTTATGATATATACAGCCTTATTTGAACCATGAGGCCGCCCTAATTTCATTCGATTGTGCAATTTTATTTGAATGGCAAATACGCAGAAAAAATGTCCGTCACTAAATAGCAGCCAATAAGGTGCCTCTTATAAGTATGGACAATCAAAACAATATAAATTAATAATTAAAATGTCATCACAAAAGTATTTTATTGACAAAATAATGTTGATAACAAAATTATTTGTTATCAATTTCAAAATGTCTGTTTCTAACATGTAACTTTAATTACCCGTAATTAAATTAGTTCAGATGACAAACACAAATTTATAACTACATATATTTTATAATTTTCAGATGGACAATGATTGTTTAAGAAATTTAGAAAATTTGGAAGAATTACATTTGGGTCAAAATACTTTGACACACATACCGGAAGGATTATTTTGTAAATTAAAAAAATTGCGAAAATTACTGTTGTTCTCAAATAATTTACAAAAAATGAGTGAAAATGATTTTTTGGGTTTGATATCGGTGAATAGCTTGCTGCTCAATAATAATTTGTTGAAGGAGTTTGATGCAAAAATATTTTTGCCACTTAAAAATTTAGTAAAACTACGATTGGACTCAAATAAATTACAATTTTTACCGCACGGCTGTTTGGACAATATACCCAACTTATCAGCAGTGAAATTAGATAAAAATCCATGGCATTGTGATTGTAAAGCAATTTACTTGGCAAGGTTGTTTAAATAGAAATTGAGTCATCGCATAAAATGCAATTATAATTTATTAGAATTTTATTTTTAAATTGTTTTAAATTTTCAGATGGTTGAGAGCGTGGGGTTCACGATTATGGGATGGTGATCCATTGTGTCGGGGACCTGGTGATTTAGGTGGACACGCCGTTGTTTTATTGCGGTTCGATAATTTGTGTGACGGACAATGGGCGAGTATGGTAAAATTATCACCACGATTACCGATTAAGAAAAAATACAATTTTGATTATAACTATTAAATAGATGTTGTTGTATTATAGTGAATAAAAGTATATTTCGCTTGTGCGCGCAGCGCAATATCAATTCTAATTGTATTTTATCATGGTGTCCCAATCCATGTATAATCAACAACATTTTTTATCAATATTTTCTATTTTAATTAGCGACAGTTCCACTTTATTTAAAATACCCCTTTTATACCTTTTGAGCAAACAAGATATATACTGTACTTTTTATTACATTAGTAGTGATAAGAACTTGGCACAATTGATGATTAGAGAATGAATGTATATAAACATATTAGTGAAATAAACCAAAAATGTTCGGTTATCAGTAAATGATAAACAAATTCTTGTTGTTGTTAACAAGTAATAAGGGGACATATTTATATTGTTCTGTTTTATCACTGTTTACGATTAAATTAACTATTGTTATTAATAAATTATTGTCTAATTTAATGAAATTAAATACGAATATGTTAGTATTAATACTTTCTTAAATTTTATTTTAAATACTGCACGATTATTTCTTTAGCGTCCTGTTGGGCTGAAATTAGAAATGATCACATTATTATCAAACTCTTATCTAATATTCTATAAAAGAAGTACAGTTTTAGTTACAAATTACTTCTACTTGAGTCCTCTCTTTTATCTAAATGCTCAAAACGACCACAAACAAATAATTTGCTTTTTTCTTTATAAGAATCCAAAATTACGTTTCTTTATTATCTCCAGCAAACATAATTTTTCAATAGCCGTAACATTAATTCAACACAAAGAACTACAAATTAAATGACGATTGCAAGATACTTGATATTGATAAAGAAAAGCTTTTAAAAAAAATCAAGTTTTTATTATAATTTCTAGAGTTTTCCATTGTCCTACGTCCCTTTTTTCAATCCTTCTAACTTCAATGTACTCCGGTTCGGAAGTTGAAAACATCGCTAATTTTACTGTGTGATATAAACGCAGTAATTAGAAAGTATTTTGGTAGCACTAATCTAAAAGTTCAATTTACAAACTTTCTTTAAGTTTATTTGGTTAAGTAAAAGCATCTTCTTATTTATTCAAATTTGGGAACGCACTGAATCATAACTTGAAAGAGTTCTCTTGGGCTCAATATTCAAATTCAAATCATCAACCTATAAAAATTTTTATTTGCCATTAAAGGTAATAAAAGGCTTGCTTATTCACTTTCTACATTAGAGGCAACATTAAATTTTCACGCCAGTTTTTTTTGTATTAGTACAGTTTTTTTTCATCGCTACTACAATAACAATAATTAAAACAAAATAGCAAAAGCAAATACTTGGGTGGCATTTACACGATAAGGAATACAAATAATATCAACACAATAAATGATTAAGATTTACAAGTTTCACAAATTACTTTTCATAAAATTAAATTCCTCAAAATAATGATTCAGGAATTAGGTCGAACAACATAATTACTTACATAATTATATGATAATTTTACAGCTTGGATCTTCAATGATCTTATAACTTAAGTTTTCATGAAGTAACACTTAAGGCGGCTAAACGATGGTTCTGAAAACATTGTACAAAATTTAAATTGGTTAATTCATAATAGATATTTGTAGTACCTACTAGAAAGAAAACTGAGATATTGTTCAAGAGGGATAAGTTAGCCGCATAAGACAACAGCCGAATCAGATTAAAATTGACTAATTTTGATGCACAATCTATGCACTTGGACGGCTGGCTACGGTGTAATGACACAATGTATTATTTTAAATTAAAGGTAAAGGTAAAAAAACAGTAAAAATAATTTAAAAACAAAACTACAGAGCCAGTACACAAGTTCGCCACCACACAGGGTGTAAGGGATTTGTATACAATTATTCATGTAGCTTCATAAACACTAATAAATCACTTTTATAAAACAAAAGCATTGCTCCGGACTTCTTAGCTTGGAAGTGTTATATTGTTAAATTTATTTGGGCTAAAATGTTTCCAATGTTTCCTGTATGTTTCCTATGGTATCCATGATACTATATTGAGGTTGTTCACATCGTAAACACTTCAAACTTCAGAAGAACGTAGAGAAAATATTTTGCATAAACAGCTTAAAGCAAGATGGGTGCCGCGTTCGCTCACTATCGATAAAAAACGCAAAGAGTAACCATTTCACAGCAATATTTGGAAAAACAGTGTTGGTAATCGTTGTAATACCTATACTTCATTAAATTTTTTATTGTATTTTAAATTTGTGATGGATTTTGTTGTGCTACTGCTATGTAAATTGTGGACATTTAAATTCTTCCCGGAATCTATCTTGTACCCTAATTCAAGCACTCAAAGTAAAACAGTAATCGTACATAACTTTTTTTAAATGTTGAAAGAAGTAAATTGACACCTGAAGGCTTAGGACAAATAAAAACATTAACATCTTGTTTTATGAGATGTAGGTAAAAGACACACTTGTTTTACGAACAAAAAATCCTGTTCCTAAATTGCCCCACGCTTTCGTTGAATTTAGCTGTCAACATTTTTGGAGGAAAGCGCTAGTGTTGAACACAACCAAGGCTGGGAAATTACATTACACTGAATAATTAAAATACTTTTACGAATTATACCAAACTCAGTAATTAAAATACAAGTTACAATTACTTTCAAGTGAATTAATTAAAATGCAAATTACAATTACTTTGAATTGAAATTTGTAATTAAAATACAAAACAATGACTTTACGTTTGTAAATTGACAAATTTAATTTGACAAAATCCGTTTAGTGAAAAAATGTATCATTAAAACAACGATCGTTATCATTAGGTTTTATACTGATGGCTCTGGAACCAAATCATAACAAGCCTTGTAAAATTGTAAACAAGAAATTACAAAAACTGATGTACATAATAAATACATAAATAATAATGTACATTTCCATTAAAAGCTTGTACTGTTCTGTCGTCCGGTCTAATTTGTAGTATGCGTCGATTATTTGGCATCCAGCGTAAAACAATTATATTGATTGAATTGAAAGAGTACAGAAGCAATTCATTATTTATTTTCTTCATAAACTGAATTGGCCTTTTGATCCCAACATTCCAATCTGGCTAAATATAAAGAATTTGCCACCCTATAGCGACCGATGTAAATTTGCTAATTTATAATCTTTACTGGAAAGACGTAAAATTGCTGCTTCTAAGTATGTGCGTCGCTAATGTTCTAAATCAGTGATCGCAAATACGAGGCACGTGTACCAAACTTGGTACGTTTAGAAATTTGACCGGCCAAAAATAAATTTGAATTATCAAAAATCGACCTTCAACGCGCTCGTCATCTTTAATGTCTATAAGGCTGCCTTTGAAGAGTTTGTACTACTCGTAATGTTGTAATGTTTGTTTTATTCATAGAGCCAAAAAAACATTCAACATTACCGATACCGTTGTGCATTTCACTCAGGTTCTTTATTCCATTGTTTCCATAAGTAAAAATCGCCGAGCAGACTAAACCAAATATAAATTATCGATAGCTAAAAATTTCCACGTGCAAAAACCTTTCTATACCAATTCCAGAATATTTCGACTTAAAAAACCAAAGCAGTTTTTAATTCTAGAAATTTGTTAAGTTTATGATAAAAAAATGCTATATAAAATTGGTTTTCTGTTGACGACTAACGTGGATCCACTGGCTAAAAAATAGATTTGTAGTGAAACCTCTTCTAAGCGTAAAACGCCACCTTGATTCATCATTTGAATATGCCGCAACTAATTCATTTACCATCAAATATGTTAGTTAAATCAGATACCAAATTTCCATGGAATTGGTGCATAATCGGCGAAGTTCCGTTTGTTGAATTCTGATCACTGCTAATTATATTTTGACGCATACATACATACATTTAAACCATAAATCAAAATATTAGGTTTTCCAAAGAAAAATTTGTTTTTTCAATACATAACCAATCCAGACCGTTTCTATGGAACACGCACGTTTATCAATAGATTTTACTGAAATTTATAAGTTATTCAGCTGATTCTATAAGTGGTTCCTAATATAATATTGAATTATTTACGTTCTGAAAAATTTCCTTGGGTCATATATTAGAGGTCTGATTTTTCAAATAAAATAAAAATCAACTCCAAATGTATTAAAATAAGACAAATGTTGCGGAACACATTAATGTTATTATGGTTGGCACTTTGGCAGCTTTAATCAAAAAATTGCTTCATCAAATATTTTTTTTTACATGAACAACCATTCGATGCAGTTTACCACGTCTCCAGCTATAGAATTAGAATTAAGTAGCACTTCTGTGGATTGATTTTAATAAAAATTTACTTCAGAGATTTGAAATGTACATTTGATTCTTTAAGAAATCTTTATCGAGAATTCCACCTGGCCACATCATCTGGGGTCGGATTTCTTATTTAAATCTTTGCTGAAATTCAAGAAATATTGCGGAACACTTTCAATGATATCAAATGAAAAATTATATTTGCCAAATTTATTTTTACATACTGAACCAATTCAAACTATCTTCTCAGTCTCCAGCATCAAATAGGACAAGCATATAATATGTTGACGGATTTTAGTGAAATTTTATATCTGAAATATGTTGTAGATATTATAAATAGTTCCTAATAAAAACCTTTTATTTCATCGCCTGAAGAATTTCTTCTTCTGCCTTAAGGTTGAGCTTTGGGATCAGATATTTTATATTGAAACATGGCCCGACGGTATGATGTATTTTGGAACACTACTCGTACTAATGATATTATGGTCGATCGAATAAATGAAAAACTAGATTTGCCAATTTTGGTTTTCCATACACCAACCCAAACAATTTTTGCCTCTTCCAGCACCAAATGGAAAACATACATTTGTCGATGTACTTTTTTTGTATGACTGGAATTTAATTTCTTAAATAAAATATTTAAAATTGTATGGACATTTTTATTTTTCTGGTCCCTCGCAAATAAAATAAAATTAACTTACTGTCTAAAAGGGGATATGGAACAAACTACAAATTACCTGACTTAGTATCGGTTTGTTGATTATTAAAATCACCGTTGGTTAATGACTTCCTGGCTGCGACTGGATGTGAATAATACGTTTGGTTGGAAAACACCATTGGTAGATGATTCAAATGAATCCAAATAAATTAATGCGTTGGAGCGCATCAGGTTAATAAAAATCCGGTTAATAAACCACTGGTTGTAACGATGATAATAAATACATAGGTTTGTGAATCGGCACATCAGTAAGCCAATAAAATTGATGGGTTGGACTGCATCCGGCTCGAGGAGATTTGGAACTTTAAGTTCGCATGAAGACCTAAAATTCAGAATCGTTATAGTTCATCTACTGCAACTTACTTAGCCATTTATTTTATGATGTCAATTATCGTATAACAGAATTTAGCGTGCCAGCTGACAATACCTAAACTAACAGATTTTCCTTCCATAAATCGTTGTGAGTTTCTGTTTTTAAGAACGAATATTATTAAAATAATTAGGAACCGAACGACAAAAGAAAATTGTCTGAGATTAAGATATTGGACCCAACTCATAAATCTGGCGTATTATGGCTCGATTCTTACTGATCCTTAATATTACAAAAATAAAAATAAATATTTTACGGAATTAAATGACACGCAAAACAAGCAATGGTTTAAAGAAATAATTTTATTGGCACGCCAATAATCAACTATTTGCGAACACTGTTCTAAATGGTACCATCGATTTCCCGAAACTACTTTCTAATTTAGATATTCATGTGCCCTGTAAACCTGTGCGGATCAGACATTTTATATATTTGTCCACTTTTAAAACAAATTATGCATGTAATGCTCCTATTCCGGCGATTTGTCGACAGTTTAATGTTAATTTTAATGTAATTGATTTCCATTTGTCTAAATGTCTTTTAAAGAAACTAATTAAGAATTAGAATAAAAATTGTATTGTATATACATAATTTTGTAATCAAAAAAGGATTTATCCTGTTGGTGATAATAATAAAATAAAAAAATAAAATAAAATAATTAAAATACAAATTACAATCATTTAAAATTTAAGTAATTAAAATTCAAGATACTGTTATCTTGGAAAAAGGGGATTTGCCACAACCAGTAAAAGAAATGAATTTATATCAGAGCTAATTAAAGAAATGAATTTATCAGCGCCAATGGTCTTCCGTAGACCAGAAGGATATCTTGAATTGGGTAAAATTCGACAGAGGAAGGGTCCAAATAGGAGGGCAGTTGCTGGAAGAGTTTCAAATACAAGTCGAAATATCTCGACCTGAACTTTTACCTGTGCCATCAAATGTATGAAATATAATCTTAGTAGGCTCCGGCTTAATTAAATTTGTCTTTTAAAATATTTGCGAGAGGTTTTACGTAAAAAAATGTTACAATAATGATGTAATGGTTGGTGCTCATCGTCGAACAATATACTATGATTTTAGCCTTTTATTTGTTTCGAACTCAACTCTTATTGGTGATGAAGATATGTACGCTTCGTCCAAATAGTCATTTCAATCAAATTCAACAAAATCTTGATTGCGAAGTTGATTTAATTGTTGAAGAGATTGTTTGTTAGCACAAATTATCTCTATAAAAAATCAAAATGTTCCATCGAAAAAAACTCTATTCGTGTTATGATTGGCTGTGTTATCTATTGTGTTGTTTACCTTTTTCTGTACATTCAGTATTTAACAGCCTTTTACATATATGAAACAAAAATAGCGCTATGACCACAATGTTTTTTTTAATTTATAGAAATTGCATCCGTCCCCGGAAACATAAACTATTCTAAGCGAGCATAGCGAGTAGGTTTTCGAAGGTAGAAGGGCGTAGCGAATATCAGGCGGAGCCCCCTAGTTATTTTAATAAATAAAAATTTACCTTGAAAAATTCTTTTAACCAGAAATTATACACTGTGGAATCCGCTTGTTACATAAATTGTACGCTTTAAAAGTTTTCTGCTGTTACCAGAAACTGCAGAGTGACCATTAAACTTAATGTACGCTTAGTGCATTCCACAAGTGGATATTTTTTTCATATATTGGCTATTTGAATAATGTTTACTGAACCTCGTCTTGAAAACCACAGTTTCACCCAGATTCGTTTTAAATTCTTTTTGTTTTAATAAAATTGTAATTGCCAAAATTGTTGCTGTACAATCGTAGAATCGCTTTTGTTTCATATTTTTTGATAACTTTGAAGAACATTATTGATAAGATGATTTGTAGTATTTTTGATATCATTTTTTTTATGTCCAAACAAATTCTTATTGTTCTACAACGTAGAAATGTGATAATGTAATTACTCAATTTTTGAATTTGCGGTTCAACCCCGAGGTTTCTTCGCAGTCTTTTTATTGCTGCTTTGTAGCAGCAATTGCTATGATGTAATATCACATAATCCTGCTTTACCCGATGTTATTAAATCTTTGTAAACTACGTTCAAGATGCATGCCATGGATGCATGCTAGGATTGTTATGTTCTTCAAGTCCTTTACCATGATACACAGCTATATTCGAAAGAAAAAAATTACTATTCTGTTAAATTAATGCTGGTTCATATTAACTGCATGTCGATCAACAATTTTAAGTAAACACGGGGGTGTCATAAGTGTTTAAAATACTATAGGCGGTTATAAGGCTTCTACCAAAATCTTAGTAATTTTTATTGTGATATGCCAGGTAATTTCTTGGAGAAGGTTAAATTGCGAATCATGATGACATAGCATTCACTAGCAAACCTCATTCTTCAAGTAAACAATCTATATTTTCACCTACCCGTGGGGATTTTTATAGTCATGGGGAATACTATCTTTATTTACCTGAATCTGAAATATCTAAGAAATATTGAAGTGATTAAATTTGCCCACGACAATATCTTGGATAATTAAAATTAACTCACAATAAATTTTAAGATTTTATTGCACCTTTAGAATAAGACTTTTCCAATAGTCCATATAAAGAATTCCATAACTAAATTCCAGAACTAAAATTGTTGAATTTTTCAACGAGCTATTCACAGTTAGAATTCGACTGAACATTTTGATTTCACCTCATCATAATGAATTTTTATAGGAGTGCTAAAATAGTTTAAGATTTTCTTGCGTCTCTAGCTACCTACCATTTTCACGTCCATACGACTTCCAAAAGTGACCAAACCGGTGTATCTTTCATCAGCGCTTATTTGCTAACTATTGTAGCAGAACTAAAATTGTGGCAAACCCTTACAATGATACTTAGCACGCTCTTATTCGACACTGAAAAAATTGATTTTTACCGTGCTGAATATTTTCATGAGCGGTGGAAAAGTTTATAATTTTTTATTGATTTTCGGATCAAGACATTTACAACAGTGCAACTTGAAAGTTCCTATGAGATTCTGGGAACTCCCACTTTACATAGAAACAGACTGTGGTACTGACAGTGGTACTGTCCACGATAAACAATTTTTCCGAGGGTGAAGATATCAAAACGTGAAAATCCCATGAGCATCTTTTAACAATTTTCAAGATTAATTTTGCCTTTATTCTACTGTACTAAGTACTTTATTTTATTACATAAACGAAAATAAAACTGAACAAATCTTTTATAGGTGCATACATATGTTAAATACAATGCATTTAACCAGTAATAGAATATAAGATAGAGAAAAGTTTATAGAATATAGATTGTAAACTGTTGAGTTTTTATTGATTCTACAAATACAACAGATAGCGCGGGTTTTAGCAAATAGCATAATAAATGAGTCAACAATTTAGTAAGGATTAACTGTTAAAATTATTTATGGCAGTAGGTAATATAGACAATAAATTCTACAATTGACAAATTTGAAATAAGTATTTGTGCTTTTGGTAGTCTTTTCCGAAAGTAAATGACGCATTAAATAATTTAAAAAAATTGAGAGGATAAATAATTCTGCTTAGAGGTAATTAAGACTGAAATTAATTAAACGTAAACAATTTTCAAATTTTTCAAGTGATTTATAAATCCATTAACAATACAAATAGATTAAAAATTCCTCATTACTTAGGATGCTGTCAATACCAGAAATCCCATTCAACAATGTCAATGCAGGTGGAATAAAAAGATAGCAAAAAATACTTTTTATTCTAATTTAATTTTTTATCGCTAAACTGCGAGACTTTTAGTGCAGAAATAATCACCCCTATTATGATCGACAATCGACACGACTCTGTATTGCGTTTTCTTTTTTTCATTTGATAAAAACAATACGAAAAAGGAAAAGGCAACATAGAGTCGTGTCGATTGACGATCGACTCGACAATCATAATAGGGGTGAATATTTGAGTGTAATGCTGAAAAATCTGCGCAGTCAACTGAATTCTTGAAAGCGCTATTATTTAAGCCACTAAGAGAAATTTGCCGCCCCGGTGGCACAGTTGTTAGCATGCTTGCTTTAAGCTCCGGAGGTCCCGGGTTCGATTCCCGGCGGGTGATGAAAAAATCACGGCTGGTTAATGTAAGGATCAATGAACTAATCACTCATTATCCGTTAAAAAAATGATTACGAAACTTCACTATGAAGCGGCCAAATTCCTCTATGGGATGTAGCGCCAGCGAAAAAAAAAAAAAGAGAAATTAGAACAACATCTTTTAGTAATTTTAATAAGTATTTAAAATTTATAAGAGCATATAGTAAAATAGTGATGGGTGGTAATTAAATATTGAAAATTTGAATCATTTAAAATATTAAATGGTAAAATTTAAAACTTGGTAAAATGTTACTTTATCAGGTTTTTAAGAGTTATCCCTAAAAAGAGTTTTGGAGTTACAAAAATTAAAAACCAATTTTAAGCATTACATATTAAAATTATTAAATAAGGAGACTCAGAAAATGATGGATGTTCCAGCATGGAGCAGATCCAACTAATTGTAAAGAGGAACCCCCTTCTCCATTGCTGCCCTCTCTATCGAGCCATAGGAAGTATTACCAAAAGCCCCCTCAATGTCCACATAGGAGCAAAGGACAATTTCCTTATATGCCACCGTTCTGTCAATCCTCGTGGCTAGACCGCTAAGGGCCATCACAGTGGATTTATCAGTTTGATAATCACACTGGTCCCGATGCAGCGGATTATTTACAAGGATCTCACTTTTTATTTGATGATCCAGGATTTTTTGCGCACCGTCTTTAATAGAAACGATGTGACGCTAATTGGCCGATAAGCTTTGGGCTGGGTGAATGACCCCTCTATTTGGTATAAACACCACATTTACTGTCCTCCATAGTTTCGGAATATAATTAAAAACATAATTCGGAATATAGTTAAAAACATAACTTGCCCGAAACATCTGGATTAAGTTGAAGACTATTTCCTCAATACCTATTTAAAGTAAAGCTAGAAAGATACCATCCCCTCCAGGGGATTTGAAAGGAGCTAATAGCCCATCTCAGCTTGCTGGACGTGAAAATTTTCCCAGAGAGACTTCAGATCCTACTATGAGGTGCATAGGCTACCTAACTTGAAGCGTCATGCGAGTCCTCTTGGCAAGACCGGGTAGCTGTTCTCGTAAGCCAAGGGTATAGAATTATATAGCTGGCTATATATATATGTATGAGAAAGAAGGAACAAAGTGAAGCCAATTTCATTTCGAATAAGAATTTAAAAAGCAACGAATCGTTTTGTTTAGGCTAAGCAGCGCTTTTTGTGGCACTCTTGATGATTTTGTAGGAACGCCAATAGTAGTACTTGGCTACCGGGACACTCATAGCATTAATCTAAGCGAGGTAAATACTGATCAACAGACAAAGTGACAGATGGCATGATACTGAAAAGAGATTTGGACGGCAGATTGACCATTAAAAAGAATGAAAATATTAGTTTTGCTGCACTAATTAAATGATTAAAATTTACCTTCTTTCCGTAAGTACTCGTAAATTTATTATTTTTATTTAGTATATTTTTGCAGTTTAAAGTTGCACCACTAATAGCTGCTGTAGCTCGGTAACAAATGAATCTGAGAAATGTTTATCAGCCGCAATAGTTTTAACTCACTCGATCAAAATTAAAAATAGAAGGGATAATATTTCAATCCAATGTTATTAAATAAATAAAAGAAAAATTCTATTAATTTTTGGCTAATAAACCGTCATTGATGATAAGAATATTTTATCAATAAAACAAAAACCTAATTAGAAAAAAAACATCCAAAAAATCGTTAAAAAGCCGATATCAAACAAATCATACACAATTATATTAAACACATTGATAAATTTACATTAATTGCCAATATAAAAAAATTAATACAAGTATTTGAAATATTGAATTCTAATATCAGTTACTATTTAGACGTCAAAGTGGATTCAAGTAAACCACTAATAAATACACAGGTGGTGTTTAGTGTTTCAAATAAATTATTGCAAATAAATAATTGTTGTGTTTTTAATTTCATTATTTAAACTGTTATCCAGAAACTGTGCTAAAAGTTTAAAATATAAAATTATGCAATTTCTAAGTGGCCTTAAAATTATTGTTTTCTTGTTTGCATTTTAAGTGCTAAAAAAAAAGAACTTAGCCAAAATGTACAAAACTAAGTTAAGTGAACAATTTGTGATAGCGATATTTATTATCTTAAATTTATGGATAAGTAAGGTGTATGCTCAAGGCGGAAGTAAGAAACTAAATACTTATTTATGATATTATTACTATAATAAAAATGAAGTGATTTTTAATTTTTTGAGTAAAAGTTTTTGAGTGAAAGTATGTTTGTCCAATTACTCTGATATTTGGAAAAATTTTGTGATTCTCGAAAATTGTAATTTCTTCAATCCCAAGTATAGGTAAATCCCTAGAAATTTCTGCAATGTGATTAAATCACGTATCACTTAATTAAACTTGTTGTTGTCAATATTGTTGGTCTACTATCATATCAACTATATTTAACCAATACATCAAAAATGATGGCCTGATAACAACGTATCTATACTTGTACTAAAGCAAACGGATTCTTTAAAATTGGTAATGAATTTATTGTTTATATCTACATATATGCAATTACATTTATCAATTTGTAATTTTATATCTAATATAGATAATCGAATATTTCGGCTACATAGCATATAAAGTTCATTACTTAGTATACAGATAACAACAATAAGAATACTCGTCATAATGCAAAAATAATTTGTACTGGACAAATTCGCTGGTGAATTGTATGCTAAAAGTTAATCAATTATCAACGGTGACATGGATAACAATATTAATTTAATTATATGATAGTCGCGTAAAAATGTTTGATTAAACTGGGTGTTTAAATTAATTTGAGCGTGTAGGCAAAATAAGGGTCCGCATTTATTGTCGACAGTTTTGACTTTAAATAAATTTGTAAAATTAAGAATTCTTCGTTTTTCATCAAATAGCTTTTGTTCAAAAAGTATGTATGTATATGTATTTGTTATATGGAGGGGGAGGGGGGGGGGGCGAGTAGACAAGAAAGAAGAGACGCATCAACTTCAACAACAACGTTATGGTTAGTACAAATTTGGGTGACCGCATGGGGGAACATGATGATGGAACGAAAAAAAATCTCGCCCCTCCCCCGCAACCACCGATGGGAAAAATAATGGGTCGAGTCTGTCACAACTAACAATTCTTATCCTCTCCTTCGGTATTGTTGTGTATAAAAACGGGTGTACGGTGTGTGCCCGGAGTTCCTGCTCAATGCTTGGCCATACATCCAAATCAATTAATCGAAAATTTATATATTTGTTATACTACTTAATTATGTTAGTATTTCAAAATCGTTTTGAGTATGCAAACCGGGAAATGTTATCTTATAAGGCAAGGAAGATAAAAACACTTGAGACCTGATTCTATTGAAGGTCCGGGAAACTGCATACAAAGTGAATGCAGCCATTTTCTCGAACAGTACTCGCATCGTTCTGAGCTAGACCCAAATCCTGCAAATGAACCTTAAAATGGCCTTACCAGTAAAAGTGATGACAATTGGCCTCTCTTTTTAAGGATAAAGCAAAATTAGTGACTCTAAAATTAGATTAGGCTCACTAATAAAGTGGTTTCGCTATGCGGCACCTATAAATAGCCAGCCACAATTGTCTTGACTCTTACTAAGAGTGAAGTTCTTGGTCGCTTTCTACCATAATTTAATGATAAGGGCGCAAGTGGTTCTGAACTGAACGATTTAAGCCGAGTGCCAGCCCTCACAAAGTAGTGAGAAATTTCATTACCCACAATATTACATTGGGCAGGAACGCACATGATCGTTACTTAAAGAATTATAAAAAGTACCGGAATTCTGCAAAGGTATTTTCAAATAAGGTTTCGGGTATCTTGAGGGTAACAACAACAACGTTACATAACACAGTTAGTACACACATAGTAGTTTAATATTGAATTAAATGTTTCGCCTATTCTAAACTCCTAGTTTCTGAGCGAATTAAATTCTACAATAGAATCCTAAAAAGGCTAATATTTGAAGGAATCATTTAAAGAACTGCAGACACTTTACGCACAAAATAAACACAAGTCTTAAAAGTGAAACCTACTGAACAACAAATATAAAAACAAATGCAATGTAGTAAAAAGATCACTTATCCAGGTACTGCAAATACATGAGCAGAATTTCAACTAGCAGTGCCGCCGGCAGAAATTTGGCTGAACTACAATAGCTTCTTTTTTGACAAGCAGAATTTTTTTGTGCCATTTATTTATGTAATGCATATTTAATTTTAATGTACCTTGAATAAATTTGATAATTAGAAAATGCAAACTTTATTTTATGGAATTAATTTAATTTGCCCTTGCAATATAACTCAACAAAATATAGTAAAAAAAACCTTTTAAAATAAAACCTTTATAAAATCGACTAAAAAGAATAAAATAAACTTCTCTCAGTACAAAAACATCTTCATCACAAAAGGTATTTGGTTAAGTTATTAAGCACATTCGTGAAAGAAAAATTCACCAAAAACTTTTATAATTACAATATTTTTATATACTAGCGTTAGTTTCACGTTAATTTCAACATTTTTTTAATTATCACAATTTGTGACACTAATTTTCTCAGCTTATTTGTTGTGTGAAACATAATTTTAGGCATTTTCACGAAATTTCAGAAAATATTGGTATGAGATACATTTAGCGCCGAGATCCGGCCATTGTAAAATTTTAATAGAAAGCATTATCACCGAAGTAACGAAATGTACACAATTTTTAGGCTATTGGCTTTAGACTAATTGGGGTTTGATTCTTGTTGAAGAAAATTCAGCGAGCACATATTATATTATGTCGCACCACCCCGACCCGATCAGTAAAGCAATAAATCAAAAACATGCTTTTCAGGAAAAGGCTTTTAAGTTATTATTATTAAGGACTCCTGTGTAAAGAAGTTTCTTTAAAGTTCATATGACAAAATAATTTGTGCATATTGTAAACGTATAACTAACATAGAACTTATCGTGTTATGGTTCGGATGGTGTGATATATGTATACACAGGTTGTTTTGGAAGGCCATATTAAGTGCAAATATTTTAAGGACAATTGTTTGATTAGCTTTAAGCAAAAAAATCGGATCCCCTTCCTCAAAAAATGGAGGGCCATTTTCAATATTTACTGAGATAGGTAAATATTCTCTTTTTTTATTTTGTATGTTTATTTTGTGTTTAAGTAATTACAAAAAACACTAAAGCAAGAAATAACACAAACGTTAAATGTAAACATAATAAAACATTTATGTACATATATGTAAATTATTTTTTAACATAACCTTTTTTAATACAAAATATTCGCCTGTCCCTGGTTTACGATAATAGTAGTTTCTTGAAAAGTACTTATACATTTGAGAAATACAATTTGTTCTAGACTAATTTCGAGTATTTTCAACGAAAACGTGGTATTTTTTATTCCAACCCTCCGCCTATAAGGAGAGAGAGGCAGGGGGACCAATTTCAGCACGAATGTAACAAATCCATATGATTTTTAGTTAGTACCAACCTTCAAACGATACGTGTCAAAATTTGACAGCAGTCCGACCATTAGTTTGTGAGATATTGCATTGTGAGTGTAGCTACTTTTGTTATTTGAAAAAAGATGGGAAAAAAAGAATTTCGTGTGCTGATAAAATATTGCTTTTTGAAGGGAAAAAATGAAGCCTATTTTGAAGCTGAGAGCCTGGAGATAAAATATTGCTTTTTGAAGGGAGAAAATGAAGCCTATTTTGAAGCTGAGAGCCTGGAGATAAAATATTGCTTTTTGAAGGGAAAAAATGAAGCCTATTTTGAAGCTGAGAAACTGAGGCCTATTTTGAAGCAAAAGTCAAATCTTACTACAAAAATGGTATCGAAAAGTTGGAAGATCGCTATAATCGATGTATCGCCCTCGAAGGCAACTATGTTGAATAATAAAATCGAATTTTGCCAAAACAATGTGTTTTACTATGGTAGACCGGGGACTTTTCAATTGGCCTGTTATTCCCAGTGGAATGATTAAATTTTGATTGTGAACATTTTTCCGTAAAGTACTCTTTTTTTGAGATATTTGAAAGTTTCAGGTTAAAAATATCAATCTGTATATGACGGGTCTCAAAAGCTTGATTCGAATAGCACAATACGCAATATTGCCCAACAACCGAAAATGTTAAATCCTTTAAAAGGATTAATAAACCAATTCGAATGTGTTGTGCCGCCGAAAAAATGATACTACCACACGCCAGACTCCCTCAGAGAGATAAAATATAGTACACTATCGGATCATTATCGGCAGCAGCCGATTTGATTGCGATCATACTACTCAACGTGACACAAGTTGCGTCGTTATATTCACGGTGTTGATAAAAATGTAGTTTCCGACCTGTTAAAAATGTTGCACAAATTTAATTCGTTTGAGAATTTAAAGCTGTGTATATATTTTGATGGTCAATTTAAAATAAAAATTCTTGCAGATCAGTAAGTATGACAAAGTCGTAGTGTGTGGTTTAATGAACCACCGTACAACGTTTTAGTTATTGGGGAAAATTTTAAAAATGTGATTTGTTAAATTCTCGAAATAAGAAGCAAAAATCTAATGAAATTTATTGTAACAGATAAGATGAACATTCTGGATTATACTTCTGAATAATAAAATTCGCTGGAACTCGATAGCGCTTATGTTGGAAAGGTTCTTAAAGGTAAATTCGGTCATTTCTCAATCTCTTAAATATTTAAACGCTTACTCTATGATGGAAAAAGTTGAATTATGTTGGGACGCCGGTTGGGATACGGTGATGAAACCACTCGAGTTTCCGAGGATGACGAAGCAGATCATTGCAATGAAAATGCTTTCACTATTGAATCAGATTCAGAATTAAAACTATCATTAACCGAAGAATTAAATTCTTATATTTCAAATGCGACGACCGTTAAACAGGTAACAATATAGAATTTTTCGAGCAGTCTAAAGCAAGAATTTAACATCTTCAGGAAAACTAGCAAGAGAATCCCAAATCTTGATTTATTATTCAAGACATTAAAAACTGCAAAGCCAACATCGACAGATTCATATAGAACCTTTTCGGTTTCAGGTAATTTTTGCACTAAATATAGGTCCCGTCTTTCCTACACTTCACCTAATGCATGAACATTTTTAAAATACATATGAGCCGTTAATTTTGAAAGTGGTGCAAGTCCACTTTTCAAAAAATTTAAGTTAATGATAACAATAGACAAATAAAAGTATAATCTTTCTAACGGTGAACAATTTATGGTCAAAATTCAAAAAAATAATCCCTAATACTTGTTCAAAAAATAAGAAAATTCAAAATCCCGTATATTTTTGCATTGATTGTTTCTCTATTCCTTCATTTTCTACTTCTTACACTTTCTGCTGTAGGCACTTGGCGAAACACACTTAATACACACATTTTTAAAATTTTTAAAAAACACTTGTTAAATATTTCGCAAAATTACAAAAGGTTTAAAAAATCACTTGATCGATTTCGGCTTATTAGGCCATCATCAGGAGTATCTACTAAACTGTAAAAATAAAAATGTAGTTATATATATATATATATATATATATATATATATATATATATATATATATATATATATATATATAGTTGGAAAAAGCAAAAAGTGAAACCAAAACATACCAATAAAAAAATGTGGGAGTGGTAAACAATAAAATTGGTGACAGCAATAAACATTAAAAATTAAAAATTAAAAAAGGGGTGAGTTAAACACAGGTAAAATTGGTGAGAGCACTAAACATTAAAAAAATAAAAATTAAAAGGGGGCGAGTTAAACACAGGTATATGATTATTGATTGGTCAACGGTCGAATAACAAAATTCCAGATGTTGATTTTTTTTATTTTTATAACCCGACGAATTAGTAATTTTATGGTATGGAATGAGTATGTGAATAAAACAATGCGGGGTCGGTAATTGGTGAGAAACGGATTTCTCTCTGTTCGTTGAGGATATTTTGGTTAAGAAATATAGCTTTTCGGATTTCGTAAGATTCTAAGTTGTCTAAACGTCTGCTTTTTGGTTGTACATGCAATATTTCTAAATTGTTTAAACTGGATGTGTGATTTTCTAACGTTAAATGATTATAAAGGGATGATTCATGGCTACCAGATAAATGTTCTTTAACTCTATCGGACAGACTGGGCGTAATTTTGAAGTTAGAGTTAAAGAACATTTATCTGATAGCCATGAATCATCCCTTTATAATCATTTAACGTTAGAAAATCACACATCCAGTTTAAATAATTTAGAAATATTGCATGTACAACCAAAAAGCAGACGTTTAGACAACTTAGAATCTTACGAAATCCGAAAAGCTATATTTCTTAACCAAAATATCCTCAACGAACAGAGAGAAATCCGTTTCTCACCAATTACCGACCCCGCATTGTTTTATTCACATACTCATTCCATACCATAAAATTACTAATTCGTCGGGTTATAAAAAAAAAAAAAAAAAAAAAAATCAACATCTGGAATTTTGAATAAAAAGGTTGGTTGTTAATTTCCAATTTTCACTGTTTTAGGAGTCTTGGCTCAAAATTGTGAATTTTTCAACCCTGTTTTTTGCAAAAAATATGAATGTTACGAAAAAAAGGATAAGGATCATTTTTGTAGAGAATGAAGTGATCTTCATCTTTTGCTGAACAAAAAATCTCTAAATGTCATATTTTAGGAGATATTTGCAGAAAATACATTTTGCCGGTTTTGGGGGGCCATTTTCAGGCCCGCCCGGGAAATTTTTTCCTGTAGAATTTGGCTTATTTTAAATGATGTGTAATTATCTCTTATTACTGGCTGTATGAAAGTGGTAGGGAATTATTGCCAGGTTGGCCCCTTCATTTACTGGACTATGCAGGCTAAATAAATTTAGTTGTACGTGTTCTCCATGGAATCACATTAAAATAAGTAAAAATCCGCCAAGGACCCTTACAAACAATATTAATATGATTATTTATTAATATCAACAAATATTTTCGTTAAAAAATTTATTCCCCATCAATTCTTTCATAAAACAGGTATGGAAGAACAAACGTCAAAACTGGTGTTATTGGGAATAATTTTTTCAAAATCAATTTTTTCCCTGACACCAGAATACACTTTGGGAAAAAGGGAATAATACTGCAACACAATTTAAAATATCTACTGCCCCGGAATTACCAGAATAGGGCCACTATGGGAGGTTCCCCCATTAACCTTTATGTGCATGGCAAGGTACAATTGTACCTATTTGTTTTTTAATTTAATTTTTTTTAATTAATTCGGTTAGCTACATGTCCAAATATTTTGTTTAGCCTCAATTAGTCTTTCTAGGTTCAGTGTTTGATATTTTTTTTAATCTAGTAGGATTTCAAAACTAACTATATGCAAAAATAATAAAATACCCCTTAAACGGGCACCTAAGGTACATTTGTACCTATTTATAATATGTATGGAAACTTCAAAATTGAAACCAGCTCATATAGAGAAATATTGGTATACAGCAACTATAAAACCATAATTTATTTGGTATTTATTATTTCAAATTTAAATGTGACATTGATGGCATTTATTTATTGTTATTGCATACTCATTGCAAACTGGTCGCGTGCAAATCGAACAACATTTCCGAGTTTTTCGCTGAAGTAACGGCATCGATCGAAAAACGTAGCTGCTTCCAACATGTGAGCGTAAATTTCCTGATGTAGGTGGAGTCGACGCTGCAGAAGCAACTACCGGATATCCTAACATTCACTCTATCCCAGTTTTGCTGGAAAACTGAGCCGTCACTTGTGGATTCGAAGCATGATCTTGAATTGCTGCCATTGCTAATTGCTTACCCAGATCCTGTAAAAATGTGCACCGACTAAATGAAGACTTAGTGGTAACCGGATTATTTTTAGAATAAATGATGTATGCAGCTAGAGCTGCGACATCGACCATATTATAAAACATGGCTTGCGGCCATCGGAGCGCCTTTCTTTTAGTCGTGTAATGCGTCAGCATATTGTCCGTCGTATCAACACCGCTTTTTGTCGCATTATAATTCATAATCGCCTCCGGCTTGCATTTCACTCCACCATCTGTATTATTACATATAAGAACAAATGCTAATCCAAACAACTTGAATATTCTGGCTTAGCCGAACATTTTTTAAAATTGTTTGGAATGCATGTCTTTATTGTTCCAACCATTGTTAGTTGCCACGACAATAACAACCGCGCCAAGGTAATGCGGAAAAAATTGTCCATCGTAATATTTCGCCCGGAACTTTTAAATTGGTGGCACAAATCATGTGCAACTCTTTGCCTTGGTCCTTTTCGGGTCCATTGGGACCTTTTTTTGTGTAAAGCAGGCCTGTAATGGGATAAGATGTCGTTGCGTCTTAATCCCAGAATATATTCAGGCCATATTTCGCCGGCTTAGATGGGATATATTGGGTAAACCGAGTTCTACCTCGGAACGGAAAAAGCTGTTCGTCCACGGTTGCACAATCAGATGCAATGTATTTTGACGATAAATTGCTGTTTAACATTAGCCTTATGTCGCTGAAAGCAGCACCTTTATCCGTCTGCAGCAGCTTCATCCGTTCGGCTCGGGTGGTATTATTGTCAAATCGAATGAATCGACATAGGTTGCGAAGTCTATTATTCGACATGGTTGCTCTATAAAATGGGTTGGAATCTGATCGCCATAACACGCTGTGGTGCTCATTATTGGAGCGATACACACCTATTGTGAGTATTCCCAAATACGCATAAAATTCTTTTGGTAATAAGCGGGTCTAGCTTCTGACACTTTTGTCAGGATTCTCGTTATTCCTCGATATTTTTACTGTTTTTGCGTTATTGTTACTGTATTTTGTACATTATTTACTGTTGTAATTATAATTCTCCTGAATTTATTTTCAACAATTTTTGTTTACAAATATACAATAAATATACGTACAAATACAGGTTTATTACCGTTATTTTTAAATATTTCGATTTATTTTATAGCCAATGAATTGTGCTTTCCGTAAAGATATTTTTCATACCGCTAGCTCAATTAAATCAAATAAAAATAAATTTTTCGAAAAAAAAATTGTATGAAGTAATATTTTTCATACAAAACACATGAAGGTACAAATGTACCTTTGGTACCCCGGATATGATGTAAAATTTGCCATGCACATAAAGGTTAAACAAAATATTTTTTCTGGATTGCTTTTCACCGTAATTTCTAGATTTTTTTCGGAATTTTTTTTCTGGATTTTTTTCTCTTCAAATATTCTGGATTTTTTCTTTTCAACTATTCTGGATTTTAAAATTTCTGGATTTTTTTTTCCAGGTAAATGTAGTGATCCCATTAATTAAATTAAAAAAATAAATAAATAAATTTGTTTTTTCGATAAAATTTGATCACATTAATATGCTTCATGCACAGGACTTATTAGCACGTACTTTCAATTTATTTAAATAATTTTACATTAAGAAATAAATTCAATGGTTTTAAATATTCATTTTAATGTATTAAGTGAAGGAAAATTTAATGAAAATCCATCCTTTCGGCATTCGGTCTTTCGACTTTCGGCCTTTGACCTATTCGGCCTTTCGACACATTCGGCCTCTCGACCCATTCGGCTTTTCTACATTCGGCCTTTCGACACATTCGGCTATTTGACATTCGGTCTTTCGGCATTCGGCCTTCGGACCCATTCGGCCTTTCAACATCGAATGATCAGTCACTAAACCAAAAGAAATTCCAATAAAAAATGTTTTGACTTGAATGCCTTTTTTGTTTTTTGATTGAACTTCCTTCTGAAAAGGCATAAATGTCTTCTATTTTGACTGAGTTGCTTTTTAATTTTTGACTGAAACTCCTTTCCGTTTTTGACTGAAATGCTTTTGACTGGAGCGCCGGAGCAAACATATTTGAAATGCCTACGAAGGCATTTCAGTCAAAAAAACTAACCAAACAAAAGGTATTCCAGTCCAAAAATTTGTGACTAAAATTCTTTTCAAGAAGATCGTTCAGTCCAAAAACACAAAGGGCACTTCAGTCAAACGGTTTTCTGACCGAAATACCTTTTTTTTGGACTGAAGTTCCTTTCTAAAAGGAGTTTTAGTCATAATCTTTGTATGGGAAATTTTATGACTGAAACGCCTTTTGTTTTTTGACTGAAATGTGTTGACTAGAATTCCCGGAGCCGCTTTAATGCAAATGCATAGGGTCAAATGCTTTTTGTGATCTTATTAATATGTTCTTTCCATAGCAGCGAATCATCAATGATAATTCCTAGATAACATAATGAACTCACTTGCTTAATTGTTTGGTTATTAACTTTTATGAATGATGGAACATGTGCTGGAAGCTGACGGGTTTAAATTATTGTGTAGTTCGTTTTTGATAAATGTATTGACATTTTGTTTGATGACAACCAGTTTTGAATAGTTAAGATATCCTCAATCATTTGTTCAATTAATTGAAATGGATCTTTGGAATTAAATATCAACATTGAATCGTCAGCGTACATTATTAGTTTTTCATTCAACATAAGGGTAAATATATCGTTGATAAAAAAATTGAATGCAATCGAGCCGAAAATAGAACCTTGAGGAACACCTAAACGGATAAATAAGTTAAGGCTTTGAACACCATTCACTACCGTATATTGTACTCGATTTATTAAATAAGAAGATAACAATTTAAGGGTGCTAGTAGTGGGATTTAGTTTTTTAAATTTAGAAATCAGAACACTATATGTGAGATTGTGTCGAATGCCTTTTTCAAATCTATTGACAAGACTACAAAATTTCATTAACGATAGCTGCCGCCGCTGATTGTGCACTGGAATTATTAATGAACCCAAACTGATTTAGATTTATAATACTATTTTTCAGAAAATAAAGTTTAAGTCGGTTGACAAGCTGACTAAGTTATGAGTTAAAAAGCTAGCACAATGAATAACAAAGCTTGTTGAAATAGCGTCGTACCCTATTGCTGCCAATTGTCTAAGACTATATATTAAATTTAATATTTCTATATCATTGGTCAAGGATATATCCAATGGAGGTAATACAGGAATGAGCTATAATAATAAGTTCACATTTTGGTAAGAAATGGTTTTAATGCAAGTCAAGTTAGACCTAAATTAGAACTAAACCAACAAAAACAATATAAGTGTATATGTATTAGTGAATAAACAAATTTTATGACATTTAGCCGAAAGTTTCTCAATTCAAAATATGTCTATAAAATTTAAATTTTCGTTTCTGGTTAATGGAGATTTAATGGACACTCTAATTTCCGTGTACCAAATACCATAACCAGTACCAATTTTAAATATGTAAAAATACCATTACCATTCGGATAAATACCATACATTTTTGGTACATTGTATTTAAAAAAAAAAACATTAAAATGCTTTGCATTTCAATATTTTGTTCAAGTTATATTTGGTGTGTTTCAATATTCCCCCTATTATTTAGCATTACAACTAATTTATGAATAGTTTAAGCCAACTTCACTCTTAATCAGTTGTCCTTTTATGTCAAATCGCCAATAATTTTTTGTTTATTCGTATTTCGTAGTTTAATTCAAAATGAAAGAATACAATAAAAAAGTGTCAAATTATTAATATTTAAAATAGATGATTCTAGTCAATGTTCAAAATGTGAAATGAAATTAAAAGATAGAAAACTTAAAAAAACATAATAAAAGAAAGCACTTAGAAGACCATGAAAATATTATTCAAACAAAAATTCCTAACTTTATTTTCTGATTAAAACTGAATCTTATCAAATAACAAATTATTTTGGTACACTTGGTACACTATCTACTTCTCAATCACAAAATATTAATGATAAACTATGATATATCACCACAACGGAAAGCTATTTTGAAAATTTATCAAAAATGCTCAATTGGCTTGGACACCCTGTACTACACCATCATCATCAGATGCTGAAGACGACGACGATATTGAGCAATTGCTGAAAAAGAGAGATGAAAAATTATTCCATTTGGAAAACTTTTTCCATATACTATAAAACGGTAGTAAACCCGCACAGTGTTCTGTTTAACGAAATTTCAGTGGTTTAAAGTTCATTTTAAGTGACGGATGAAGCTCGATGTCTCTATATGTTTTAGAAGACATCTTATTAATGAAATTAAATTTAAAAAAAATCGAATTAATTGTAATACGCATAAATATGTACATTTATGTATATTATATTTCATTTTGGTAATGAATTTGCTACATATTGTTTATTGTACCGGGTTTTATTCAAATGGTACTGGTAAAATACCAGTAACATACCAGTCCCATTTTTTTATATTGTTCTGTACCAAAATACCGTCCCATTTTTAAAAACCGAGTGGTTGCCAGCACTGGATTTAAGCTTCATTTTCCAGAATTTAAATTTTCGTTTCTGGTTAAAGGAGATTTAATATTAAAATAACAATGGAAACCTCCATTTTCCAGAATATTTGAACAAAATATTCTGGATAAGGGAAATTTAAGCTTCATTTTGCAGAATTTAAATTTTCGTTTCTGGTTAATGGAGATTTAATATTAAAATAAGAATGGAAATCACCATTTTCCAGAATATTTCAACAAAATATTCTGGATAAGGAAGATTTAAGCTTCATTTTGCAGAATTTAAATTTTCGTTTCTGGTTAATGGAGATGTAATAATAAAATAAGAATGGAAATCATCATTTTCCAGACTATTTCAACAAAATATTCTGGATAAGGAAGATTTAAGCTTCATTTTCTAGAATTTAAATTTTCGTTTCTGGTTAATTGAGATTTAATATTAGAATAAGAATGGAAATCTCTATTTTCCAGAATATTTCAATAAAATATTCTAGATAAGGAAGATTTAAGCTTCATTTTCCAGAATTTAAATTTTCGTTTCTGGTTAATGGAGATTCAATATTAGAATGGTTAAGCATGCTTATAGTCTTAGATAATACCTACCAAAAAAACATAGTGGCGTTGGTGATAAATAAGGAAAATCTTAAGATACAGACTTTCTTAAGAAAATCCTATATAGTAAATTTACCAATGTGGCAATATAAATAATTCGATTTTAATATGTGTATAACAAAACTTCATTTAATTAGGGATTTTCCCAAATAGAATTCCAACGCCTACTGTAGTTTTATATGGTCAAACATGTGTTTGAATGTTTCATTAAATTATTAATTTCGACTAAATGAATTTTAAAATTTGATATTTATTATTAATCGCAACATACTCATCTTTATTAATCATAAAAAAAAAGTACGGGGACATCCACTAATTTAGACAGGAAACTTGTATTTGTAAACATGATTTTACTTATTTTTGCATGTAAAAATAAAAAAAGTGTAGTCAGCGCTGCCCAAGCGTGGGGACAAATGAACTAAAATCGATTTTGGGAAAGTCCCTCATTAAAACAATAAACAAAAGTTTTCAAATAATTTATTGAGAAATGTTCGCCTAAATGTCATCTTTGTTGTTTTTACTAATACATTTACATATTCTGTTGTTTTTGTTGGTTTAGTTCTAACTTAGGATAAACTTCACAAGCGTTCGTTATATTGCTTATATATAAATGTGCATAACCTTTCTTTTGATATATAACCTCCAGAAGTGAGTATTTCCTATGAGGTCACAAACAAATTGCAAGTATGTATATGAGTAAATTTCTCTTTAATTTTTTCGATATGTTTGCAAAAGTACACTTATTGGTCACGTTATAATCGTACGTTTCAGTTGCGATGTTTGTAGGTAGTTAAATATGTGTAGAAAACACTATGGTACTAAATGTACTCTTTTTGACTTAATGTACTTTCAAATAAATTATAATAACCTATAACGGAAATCGCTAACAAATTTTGAAGACAACATGAATCTTAGGTAGAGGTGGCATTACTAGTAATTGAACGAATCCCAATAAGCAACTCAATTAAATATTAAAGCCAATATAATATTAATATTAACCGAAATAAAAAAATAAAATCTCGGTTGAAAGGTAGGAAACAATTTTATGTGCAAATACAATTTTTTTGACCTTTTCTTTCATTTTCTTTGTTCAACGGTTAATGGTGCCATCTCTACCCAAGGCACAGGTACTAGCATTTTAACGCACCCCAACAAGCAGATGTTTGCTTCAAGCTTTACTATGAGAATTATGACTAATTTCCCTTATAGATATTATAATTTATTTGTGTACTTTATGCTTTTGGAAGATGCTCTTATGTTACTATAAAGTTGACTAGTATGCTCTTATTAAATATTTGCTTGTAAAATGAATATTGTACCTACGATCTCTTCATTGTATTTGGAACAGTTTTACTTATAAACACTTGATTGAAAATTTGATTCTGTCTTTAACCCTTAACCACTTTTATGCGCCGATGCGGCTATTTCGATTGTAAATATTAAATATTTCTCTTATTCTAAATATTACCACTCGAAGATTTTAAACTCTTCCACTGTAGATTTTCTGATTTTGATTTGAAATAATTAAATTAAACGAGATTTGTTTGTCGGATTTGCTTAAATTACATGAAATAAAAATCATAACAGTGGTTGAGGGTTAAACGAATTGTTAAATGAATGAAAGAATACTATGTATGTATGTATGTTAATAATTGAATATTAGTGGAATAATTTCAAAAAATTAAATGCCTTTTTTTATAATTGCGCAGCTTGTGTTGCAGTTGGTGTAGGCGACATAACATATGTTAGCAGGCTAATAACACCAGGAGCTCTTCTAGATAATGCCTTAGAAATTCAGATGGGATTTACTTGGGGCATAGTACAACCACACATAGAAAATCCTGCAGGCACCGAGAATTACTTCTCTTTCACGTATGATGAAGAAAGTGAAAAAGTTCTAGTTACAACGACTGAAGCATTTTTGAACTATGAAAAGGAGCAAAACGAAAAAATGCTAGTAGCATATGTAACCTTGAATTGTGCAAATTCACGAACAGCTGTTATGGTAATAATTTTTTAAAAATTAGACTCTACATAAACATAATTTTCCATTTACCATTTCAGTGGGTAACATTTGTATTTGACGTTGTAAATAATTTTGCGCCAGAATTCAGCCAGCCCAACTATGAGATTGAAATTCCACTTCCACTACCAATTGGAATAGACATTTTTGCAATTATAAACAAAAGAATTTCAGCTATAGATTATGATTTAAACAATAATGAAATTACGTTTACATCTGAAATAATAACTCCGTTTCGTGTTAATAGCAATCCAAGTGAAACGGATCTAATGGGCAAACAATTCTATGCTACCATACTGACAGTCAACAAAATTCTAAACCTAAAAAATGGCCTAGAATTTAGAATTATAGCGACAGATTCTGGTGTAATACCACAATCTGCTGAGGCAATTGTTAAGGTTACGGTTGAAGCCCATGATGAAGAGCCTGTCGAAGTTCCAATATTTGAACAATCACTATATATCGGAACCCTTGATTTCCTACAAGAAGAGCCATTAAAAATTGAACGTATTTTATTATTGACGACACATATTCCGCTCACTGTATTTGAAATTGAACTTGGCGGCGACACCTATTTTCGTTTTGACGAAATAGATAATAAACTCAAGTTAAAGGATGGTGTAAATGCAGATGATCTTAGTGGACAAACCCAATTATCATTTGTTATAAAAGCCACACGCCCAGATGGTCTTAGTGGTAGTGCTGCTGTTTTAATTAATATAATCCCAAAAAAAGCTTTGGTATTTGATAATGCTTCGTACAAGGGAACAATAACTCTTGATGAGATAACACATGATCCGATTAAATTAACTGATACCTACGATCTATTAGATATCGAGTTTTCTATTATAGAAGGTAAAAATAATATATTAAGTGTTTTATTTTATTATTTATCTCAATTATACTGATTTTATTTTATTATTTTAGATGATTTGGGGTGGTTCGAAGTCAAACCCGATTCAAATGTGAACGAAATGGTTATACAATTAATTAGACCACTAAGTGATACTGATCTGGAAGGAAAGATACTTGTCTCTTTAACTATAGAAGCTAAAAGTCTTGGTGACACAGTACTTGTGGGAGAATCCCGCCTTATTTTGGGAATCGAAAGAGAGGATGCGGTTATACCAGCATTTGAGAAAAGCTTTTACGAGGGTATTTTATCGACCGAATTAGAAATAACCAATTTAGACGAATTAAAATTAGCCGATCCAAATATTGATATCGTTGAATATACCCTAAGCAACTGTAAGTTGATTATTTAATATAGCCTGTATATGATTATTTTGTTAATTTGATAATATTTGGTTGACAGATAATGATTTGTTCGAGGCAACAAAAACCATTGCTGGTGTGGAAATAAAAAAGAAAAATATTGTTCCTGACGATATTGCAGATAAAGAAACTCTTCAATTTGCAGTAACTGCAGCAACTGATAAGGGAATTACTGCGTCTACTGTTGTAATACTTAAAATAGAACGAGTAGAATTGGTTATGCCAGTCTTTCAGAAACAATTATATATAGGAAACTTGAAAAGGCCCATTAGTTCCACATCGCTCGAACTAGAGGAGGTGTTAATAAATTCGCACGAAGGAGATATTGAATTTTATTTATCCGGAGGTAGGCCATTAATAATTTGTTTCGTAGTTAACAAACTTTTTAAAACAATTTATTTATAATTTTTAGATGATATTAATTTGATCGAGATATTAACGGAAGACGTAACAGGCGTAACCTTAGGATTAAAAGGTGGCGTAACGATTGATGACAGAACCGTGTTAACTGTTATAGTAAATGCAAAATTAACAGACGCCTTAATTGGTACAACAGTAGTTATTATACATGTGGAACAAGAAGTGGTGACAATAATTCAGCCAGCATTCGAACAAAATTTCTACCATGGCAGTTTGTCGGAATCGTACTTCCTAACATTGGACCAAATAAAATTAACACAAGAAACTTTTTCTGATGCGATAACATTTTCAAAAATTGGCGTCGATGCTGTATATTTTAGCGTCCAACAAACCGATAATACTAATAATGTGGATATAAGTTTTGACCCCCTTGTCAATTTAGAAGATTTAGCCGGTAAAAACACCTTATCCTTCTCTATAGTGGCGACATTAAACGGAGATCATATTATAACTGGAACAACAACTGTAATTATTGAGTTACCTCAAGCAATTTTACCACCTGAAATAATACCGACATTTGTGCATAATTTATACGTTGGAACGTTAAAACCCGATTTGACGATAGACCTGACATCTATTAGTATTACACCGGAAACCCATACAACAGACGTTCAATATGCCTTAGACGGATGTAAGTAACATAAAAACATTTTAATTTTTTAATTCTTTCAAATTAATCCTCTAAAATTCTCTTGTAATTCTGATGCTTGAAAAAACATATACATTTTGTAAATATCTTTGTGATCTAGAGATGAGAACAAATTATTTTCAATACTTTCAAGATTTCCATAAAGAACCTTAAACAGCTATTTGAAATGCCAAAAAAAAAACTCACGATTGTGGTTCAACTTAATTTCTTAATTTGAAATATTCGATAGCTTAAAAATTATTTAAGAAATTTATTGAAGAAGAATTTAGAAAACTTTCCGAATTCAACTATACACACGGAAAAAAATAAACTGGTCCTCAACTAAGAAAAAGGACTTTTAATTCAAGAAAATGTACTTTTTCTTGATTTAAAAGCAAATTTTCTTATTTCTATCGAGTTTTTCTTTATGTAGGAATTGTGTTTCTTGAAATGAAGAAAAACTCGAAAGAAATAAGAAAATTAGCTTTTAAATCAAGAAAAAGTACATTTTCTTGAATTAAAAGTCCTTTTTCTTAGCTGAGGACCAGTTTATTTTTTTCCGTGAAAACAAAAAAATGTTTGTATTTAGATGACAATAGGAGCTAGTTTTTGTTTCGAGAAGCTTGAACATTTAACACATTTTAGATATTCTTCACTATTTCAAATTTTAATACACATTTTATTTTCAGTCGATTTTGATTTATTCAAATATGAAGAAACAACTCCAGGAACAATCGTAATTTCCAATGATAAAATTACAAAGGAAATGTTGGAAAACAAACAATTATTTAAATTTTACGTACGTGCAACCAATGAAAATAATAACCTCGTTGGCATTACAGCCGTCGTTATTGAATTTCCAGGATGGGCAGTGCCACAGTTTGAAAATTCTTTGTATTTGGGCGAATTATCCATGGACATGCTTACTGCTAACTTTGCGGATCCGATAAAATTAACAAGCGACAGTTTTTCATCAGACGTCACATTTGATGTGGTGCCCGGATGTAAGTATTGTTTCAATATTAATAAAATTGAAAAATTCGACATTTTTACATAACCGGAAAATAACCGGAATTATGTATTTGCTTCTGTGTGCTTTATAAATGCTTTTTTAAACTCTGCGGTTACCAAGCCTGAGGCAATTATCATGTTTTAGCTGATGGTGCTTTATTTTAACCACTTTTCCACGATTGAAAACAATGCACTGGTTTATGGTTTATTTAAATTCATATTAAAGGTCATTACACCGAATGGTAATTACAACAATACATAGATTATGATTACATTTCCAATATGGCAAGTAATAGTACGGGAATTTAAAAATTGATTTATGACCGTAGTCTTTCGACGGAATTAGATTAGGCCACTGATATAGAAGTTCAAAAATTGTATAAAACAAACTTATCCGAAATCATATTCAGTCTAATAAAATTCTGAAATCTTACCAATTCTCCCGTATGTATACCAATGAATTTAGCGACAATTTGCCACCCTTATTCGATAAATCATTTTAATACAATATTTTGGAATTTTTACTAATGAAATCTAAATCTTCATGACTCCATAAATCTATAACTATTTAATCTAAAGTCAAAGAACTTAGGTTGAGTCAAAATTAAATTTACATTTGGCAGCATTCTGGCCATTCTTGCTGTAAATCGTTGGTTTATCATAATTATTAATGATAACCATAATATAACTGGGAATATTGTAGACATTTTGATGAATGTCAGTACAGAAGATATGTGTATTGAAATCCAAAAACATTAAAAATTGTAATTAATGGCACAAATTCTGGTGCCTTAGGCAGTTGCACGATATTGCCAAAGCAGCTTTGCAGGGCGCAAAAATTATTCCAGAGTTCTAAGCATCGATCTACTATAGTAGTTTATCAAACGGAAACCAATATTATATTGCAGTTGAAATAACTGCTGCAACTATAACACCAGGAACCACATTCTGTCTCAAAGATGGAGATGATTGTGGTTATACTTAAGCGGTTGCGATCAAAATGGAGTACAAGCTACAGTCATGCTAAATGGTCCACTTGAGGCATACCAGATGCAAAGCAAAACTGTATTAAATTTTATATTTGAAGCAGTTATTATTAATATAGCAGATCCTAACGTTATTTTACCACTCATATTCGAGAGATCATTGTTTGTTGCCAATTTGAATAGTGATTTTACACTAAGCTTGCAAGATTATAGTGCTAGTCGATGAAAGTTATAAGTTACTTTTGAGCTAGTTAATGAATGTAAGTTGAACGAAAATTAAATTTAGTCATGCGCGCTTTAACCAACTTTCCTGCTTATTGAAATAAATTCTTGCTGTAAATCTCTGCTTTATTAAAAATATATTATTTGAAATTATTTAAATTTATATTTTAGTTGACAGTGATCTATTTAGTATTTCTCGTACTACAACTGATGATAGTTTAGAAATTTTGACTTACGGCATTACAGAAGATATGCTGAAATCGAGAAACGTATTAAAAATTGTGATTAGTGCTACAAAACCTGGTGCCTTAGTTGGTTACACGGTATTGATAATAAATGTACCAGCGGCTTTACAAGGCGAACTAATTGCTCCACAATTCCAATTACCGATCTACCATGGTAGTTTACCAAACGAAATGGACGAATACATTATTACGGTTGAAATAACTGCCGCAACTTTTACATCTGGCATCACATTCAGTCTCAAAGATGGAGATGATAGTGCTTTCTTCAGCGTGCGCAATCTAAATGGAGTACAAGCTCAAATTATGCTAAATGGTCCACTGGAGGAATCCCAGATTCAAGGCAAAAATGTATTAAGTTTTATTGTTGAAGCAATATCGGATGTTGGTTTACGAGGAACTACAACTGTTATTATCAATTTACCCGACCCAAACGTAATTTTACCACTCGTATTCGAAAGAGCTTTGTATGTTGGCACTTTAAATACCGATTTTACTCTAAATTTGCAAGATTCGATAGCCCTAACTGATGAAAGTTATTCAGACGAAGTTACTTTTGAGCTGGTTAATGAATGTAAGTTGAACGAAAATCAGATTTAATAATGCGCTTTAACCAACCTTCTGACTTGCTGAAATAAATTCTTGCTGTAAATCTCTGCTTTATTATAAATATTTCGAAATTATTTTCATTTATTTTTTAGTTGACAGTGATCTATTTAGTATTTCCCGTTCTACATCTGATAATAGTTTAGAAATTTTGACGGACGGCATTACAGAACAGTTGCTGCAATCGAGAAACGTATTAAAAATTGTGATTAGTGCTACAAAACCTGGTGCCTTAGTTGGTTACACGGTATTGATCATAAATGTACCAGCGGCTTTACAAGGCGAAATAATTGCTCCAGAATTCGAATTCCCGATCTATCATGGTAGTTTACCAAACGAAATGGACGAATTTGTTATTACGGTTGAAATAACTGCCGCAACCTTTACACCAGGCATCACATTCAGTCTCATAGACGGAGATGATAGTGGTTTCTTCACAGTGCGCGATCAAAATGAAGTACAAGCTACAATTATGCTAGCTCGTCCACTTGAGTCATCCCAGATTCAAGGAAAAAATGTATTAAGTTTTACTGTTGAAGCAATATCGGATGTTGGCTTACGAGGAACCACAACTGTTATTATCAATATACCCGACATTAATGTAATTTTACCACTCATATTCGAAAGAGCTTTGTATGTTGGCACTTTGAATACCGATTTTACACTAAATTTGCAAGATTCGATAGCCCTAACTGATGAAAGTTATTCAGACGAAGTTACTTTTGAGCTAGTTAATGCATGTAAGTTGAAAGAAAATCAGATTTAATAATGCGCTTTAACCAACCTTCTGACTTGCTGAAATACATTTTTGCTTTAACTCTCTGCTTTATTATACATATTTCGAAATTATTTTAATTTATCTTTTAGTTGACAGTGATCTATTTAGTATTTCCCGTACTACATCTGATAATAGTGTAGACATTTTGACTTACGGCATTACAGAAGATATGCTGAAATCGAGAAACGTATTAAAAATTGTGATTAGTGCTACAAAACCTGGTGCCTTAAATGGTTACACGGTATTGATTATAAATATACCAGCGGCTTTCCAATGTGAAATAATTGTTCCAGAATTCGAATTCCCGATCTACCATGGCAGTTTACCAAACGAAATGGACGATGTTATTACGGTTAAAATAACCGCCGCAACCATTACACCAGAAATTACGTTCAGTCTCATAGCTGGAGATGATAGTGGTTTCTTCAGCGTGCGTGATCAAAATGGAGAACAAGCTACAATCATGCTAACTGGTCCACTTGAGGCATCTCAGATTCAAGGCAAAACTGAATTAAGTTTTACTGTTGAAGCAATATCGGACGTTGGTTTACGAGGAACTACAACTGTCATTATCAATATACCCGACCCTAGCATTATTTTACCACTCTTATTCGAAAAATCTTTGTATGTTGGCACTTTCAATACCGATTTAAGGTTAAATTTGCAAGATTCCATAGCCCTAACCGATGAAAGTTATTCAGACGAAGTTACTTTTGACCTAGTTAATGAATGTAAGTTGAACGAAAATTAGATTTAAATTTGCGCTTTAACCAACTTTCTTTCTTGTTGGAAAAAATTCTTGCTGTAAATCGTTGCTTTATTACAAATATTTGAAATGATTTAAATTTATATTTTAGTTGATGGTGGTCTATTTAGTATTTCCCGTACTACAACTGAAAATAATGTAATTATTTTGACGGACGGCATTACAGAAGATATGCTGAAATCGAGAAACGTATTAAAAATTGTGATTAGTGCTACAAAACCTGGCGCCTTAGTTGGTCACACGGTATTGATAATAAATGTACCAGCGGCTTTACAAGGCGAACTAATTGTTCCACAATTCGAATTCCCGATCTACCATGGCAGTTTACCAAACGAAATGGACGATGTTATTACGGTTAAAATAACCGCCACAACCATTACACCAGAAATCACGTTCAGTCTCATAGCTGGAGATGATAGTGGTTTCTTCAGCGTGCGTGATCAAAATGGAGAACAAGCTACAATCATGCTAACTGGTCCACTTGAGGCATCCCAGATTCAAGGCAAAACTGTATTAAGTTTTTCTGTTGAAGCAATATCGGACGTTGGTTTACGAGGAACTACAACTGTCATTATCAATATACCCGACCCTAGCACTATTTTACCACTCATATTCGAAAAATCTTTGTATGTTGGCACTTTCAATACCGATTTAAGGTTAAATTTGCAAGATTCCATAGCCCTAACCGATGAAAGTTATTCAGACGAAGTTACTTTTGACCTAGTTAATGAATGTAAGTTGAACGAAAATTAGATTTAAATTTGCGCTTTAACCAACTTTCTTTCTTGTTGGAAAAAATTCTTGCTGTAAATCGTTGCTTTATTACAAATATTTGAAATGATTTAAATTTATATTTTAGTTGATGGTGGTCTATTTAGTATTTCCCGTACTACAACTGAAAATAATGTAGTTATTTTGACGGACGGCATTACAGAAGATATGCTGAAATCGAGAAACGTATTAAAAATTGTGATTAGTGCTACAAAACCTGGCGCCTTAGTTGGTCACACGGTATTGATAATAAATGTACCAGCGGCTTTACAAGGCGAACTAATTGTTCCACAATTCGAATTTCCGATCTCCCATGGCAGTTTACCAAACGAAATGGACGAATTTGTTATTACGGTTAAAATAACCACCGCAACCATTACACCAGGAATCACGTTCAGTCTCATAGCTGGAGATGATAGTGGTTTCTTCAGCGTACGCGATCAAAATGAAGTACAAGCTACAATCATGCTAACTCGTCCACTTGAGGCGTCCCAGATTCAAGGCAAAACTGTAATAAGTTTTACCGTTGAAGCAATATCAGACGTTGGTTTACGAGGAACCACAACTGTTATTATCAATATACCCGACCCTATCATTATTTTACCACTCATATTTGAAGAATCTTTGTATGTTGGCATTTTGAATACCGATTACACACTAAGTTTGCCAGTTCCGATAGCCCTAACTGATGAAAGTTATTCAGACGAAGTTACTTTTGACCTAGTTAATGCATGTAAGTTGAACGAAAATTAGATTTAAATTTGCGCTTTAACAAAACTTCTGACTTGCTGAAATAAATTCTTGCTGTAAATCTCTGCTTTATTATAAATATTTCGAAATTATTTAAATTTATCTTTTAGTTGACAGTGAGCTATTTAGTATTTCCCGTACTGCAACTGATAATAATGTAGAGATTTTAACGGACGCCATTACAGAAGATATGCTGAAATCGAGAAACGTATTAAAAATTGTGATTAGTGCTACAAAACCTGGCGCCTTAGTTGGTAACACGGTATTGATTATAAATGTACCAGCGGCTTTACAAGGCGAACTAATTGTTCCACAATTCGAATTCCCGATATACCATGGCAGTTTACCAAACGAAATGGACGATGTTATTACGGTTAAAATAACCGCCGCAACCATTACACCAGAAATCACGTTCAGTCTCATAGCTGGAGATGATAGTGGTTTCTTCAGCGTGCGTGATCAAAATGGAGAACAAGCTACAATCATGCTAACTGGTCCACTTGAGGCATCTCAGATTCAAGGCAAAACTGAATTAAGTTTTACTGTTGAAGCAATATCGGACGTTGGTTTACGAGGAACTACAACTGTCATTATCAATATACCCGACCCTAGCACTATTTTACCACTCATATTCGTAAACTCTTTGTATGTTGGCACTTTCAATACCGATTTAACGTTAAATTTGCAAGATTCCATAGCCCTAGCCGATGAAAGTTATTCAGACGAAGTTACTTTTGACCTAGTTAATGAATGTAAGTTGAACGAAAATTAGATTTAAATTTGCGCTTTAACCAACTTTCTTGCTTGTTGGAAAAAATTCTTGCTGTAAATCGTTGCTTTATTACAAATATTTGAAATGATTTAAATTTAAATTTTAGTTGATGGTGGTCTATTTAGTATTTCCCGTACTACAACTGAAAATAATGTAGTTATTTTGACGGACGGCATTACAGAAGATATGCTGAAATCGAGAAACGTATTAAAAATTGTGATTAGTGCTACAAAACCTGGCGCCTTAGTTGGTAACACGGTATTGATTATAAATGTACCAGCGGCTTTACAAGGCGAACTAATTGTTCCACAATTCGAATTCCCGATATACCATGGCAGTTTACCAAACGAAATGGACGATGTTATTACGGTTAAAATAACCGCCGCAACCATTACACCAGAAATCACGTTCAGTCTCATAGCTGGAGATGATAGTGGTTTCTTCAGCGTGCGTGATCAAAATGGAGAACAAGCTACAATCATGCTAACTGGTCCACTTGAGGCATCTCAGATTCAAGGCAAAACTGAATTAAGTTTTACTGTTGAAGCAATATCGGACGTTGGTTTACGAGGAACTACAACTGTCATTATCAATATACCCGACCCTAGCACTATTTTACCACTCATATTCGTAAAATCTTTGTATGTTGGCACTTTCAATACCGATTTAAGGTTAAATTTGCAAGATTCCATAGCCCTAACCGATGAAAGTTATTCAGACGAAGTTACTTTTGACCTAGTTAATGAATGTAAGTTGAACGAAAATTAGATTTAAATTTGCGCTTTAACCAACTTTCTTGCTTGTTGGAAAAAATTCTTGCTGTAAATCGTTGCTTTATTACAAATATTTGAAATGATTTAAATTTATATTTTAGTTGATGGTGGTCTATTTAGTATTTCCCGTACTACAACTGAAAATAATGTAGTTATTTTGACGGACGGCATTACAGAAGATATGCTGAAATCGAGAAACGTATTAAAAATTGTGATTAGTGCTACAAAACCTGGCGCCTTAGTTGGTAACACGGTATTGATTATAAATGTACCAGCGGCTTTACAAGGCGAACTAATTGTTCCACAATTCGAATTCCCGATATACCATGGCAGTTTACCAAACGAAATGGACGATGTTATTACGGTTAAAATAACCGCCGCAACCATTACACCAGAAATCACGTTCAGTATCATAGCTGGAGATGATAGTGGTTTCTTCAGCGTGCGTGATCAAAATGGAGAACAAGCTACAATCATGCTAACTGGTCCACTTGAGGCATCTCAGATTCAAGGCAAAACTGAATTAAGTTTTACTGTTGAAGCAATATCGGACGTTGGTTTACGAGGAACTACAACTGTCATTATCAATATACCCGACCCTAGCACTATTTTACCACTCATATTCGTAAAATCTTTGTATGTTGGCACTTTCAATACCGATTTAAGGTTAAATTTGCAAGATTCCATAGCCCTAACCGATGAAAGTTATTCAAACGAAGTGACTTTTGAGCTAGTTAATGAATGTAAGTTGAACGAAAATTAGATTTAAATTTGCGCATTAACCAACTTTCTTGCTTGTTGGAAAAAATTCTTGCTGTAAATCGTTGCTTTATTACAAATATTTGAAATGATTTAAATTTATATTTTAGTTGATGGTGGTCTATTTAGTATTTCCCGTACTACAACTGAAAATAATGTAGTTATTTTGACGGACAGCATTACAGAAGATATGCTGAAATCGAGAAACGTATTAAAAATTGTGATTAGTGCTACAAAACCTGGCGCCTTAGTTGGTAACACGGTATTGATTATAAATGTACCAGCGGCTTTACAAGGCGAACTAATTGTTCCACAATTCGAATTCCCGATCTACCATGGCAGTTTACCAAACGAAATGGGCGATGTTATTACGGTTAAAATAACCGCCACAACCATTACACCAGAAATCACGTTCAGTATCATAGCTGGAGATGATAGTGGTTTCTTCAGCGTGCGTGATCAAAATGGAGAACAAGCTACAATCATGCTAACTGGTCCACTTGAGGCATCCCAGATTCAAGGCAAAACTGTATTAAGTTTTACGGTTGAAGCATTATCGGAAGCTGGGTTACGAGGAACCACATCTGTAATTATCGATATACCCGCTCTATCCAATATTTTGCCACCCGTATTCAAAAAAACATTATATGTTGGCACTTTGACTACCGAACTAGAGCTTAATTTGGAAGATTCCATATCCCTAACAGAAGAGGATTTGTCCGATATCAGATTTGATCTAGAAGAATGTAAGTTGAATTGATGTTAAATTTAAATTGTATTTTTTGAAACATTCATGTTTTAAATCGACGTTGTTTCGAAAACTATTTAGTTTTTTATTATAGTTGATTTGATAGTCTATCTTTTGTATCAAATCTGCTAGCCGAAATTATTTGTACTAATATACAACAAACGGAACGAGAAACTTTGTAAAAATTGTGAAAGAAACTGCTAACTCAAAAGTCCAGCAATGGATTATTCTTTCAGTGCTAATTTACCAATCGAAGTATCTAACATTTCAGACAGGCAATTATTGAGTTTTACAGTTAATGTGTGGCGAGGGACTGGCTTTAAACGGGAGATAACAAGAATAATAATACTATAATTGTTGCATGCCTTAAATACCTTGTTTATTAAATTGCCCAGTTATAATAGTATTCAGACCTTGTTAGCTGTCAATAGTAAGAGCAATTTGTTTGCAGCAAGTACGAAAATTAAATTATAATATTTGATCAACAGTATGACACTAGCACCAATCCGGATTTCGAAATTTTAATTGCAGAAATAGATAAATTTATTTATCGAAGTAGCCTTAACCTGTCACCTAAATTAGACCAAACTACCTAGTACATATTATTAAATTATTATTAAAGTGACCCATGATTCCCCTTTACACCTGGTACTGAATTCGAACACAAGATCGCAATCTCGATTTAAAGGTAAATCGCTCATCGAGTTTAATTTTTGTTTTTTATTTTAGTTGACTCCGAATTTTTCGAAGTTACCGCATTTCCTGAAAACAGCATCATTTCAATTAATTTCAAAGGAATTACCGAAGAAGTTATTAAATCGAGAACAACGTTAAAGGTTATTATAAGGGCAACGAATACCCAATCTACCCTATCGGGAACTACAGCAGTCGTTGTTGATCTAAAGGGTACATCTGCATCTGAAAAAGTCATTCCACGATTTGAACAACCTGTTTATGAAGGAGTATTATCAGTCGATCTCGAGATAGAAATTGAACCGATTCAAATAGCAATAGAAACATACTCTAAGGATATTACTGTAGTACACTCTGGAGTCGATAAAAATCTGTTTGAATTTGGTCGAACTGATAATGTTATTATTTTAAGAACAGTAAGAGAGTTAACAGAAAGCGATTTACAGGACAAACAAATCCTAAATATAGCACTAAGCGCCTCATTACCAAGCGGAGAAGAAAGTAGTACCGTAGTCATATTCCAAATTCCATATGAGGGTTGCCGTAAGTATATAAACATTTTTGATAATCATATTGAAATGAAAACATATTTTCTTGGTTTAAACACGCAGGTATTCCAAATGAAGAAACGAAACCAAAATTCGAAAAAGATTCGTACGAGTTCAATTTAGAACCAGCCAAACTAGGATTAATTGTAACAGTATATGCTGAGGTACCAGAAGATACCTCAATCGAAGTAACTTATGGAACTCAAATCGACGACCAACGGTTATCATCCAAAATTGAAATGAAACGTGAAACGGGTGAATTAAGCATAACCGAAATAATACCACCTGGTATTTATTATTTCCTTGTAACTGCAAGAAATCCAAATGATAACTCGATCGGATATGCAAACATAAAATTAACAATAACATCGATAATTTTCTGTTCAGAAGAACCCACGGTATCCCATTCGCTTGTTGTTAAAAATCTTGAAGAAGAACAATCGTATAGCGAACTATTAAACGTACAAATTACGGAACCAAATTGCCAATATGAAATTGTAGCGGTAACTCCAATAAGCTATTGGGACATATTCACAATTGAGGGAGACTTCTTGAAATCAGAAAGCTTTGATCGTGAAAGCACAATATTCGAAGAAATGGTAGTACCACAAATAACATTGGTACTCGGAATCGTTTGTAACGATGCCACATTGATTAACGGTAAATACATGAGTATTTTGCACAATCGGACACGGGCGGTAAAATCAACAAAAGATGATTCGGATGATAACTATTACGTATACACAAACGATATTGTTCGAGATGATAGAAAAATGATCCTGTCGATTGTGATAAAGGATATAAATGATAATAGTCCAGAATTTGAGACTCCAGATGAAGATATCCTGATCGGATATCCCGAATCGCAATTGGCTGAAAAACTGTTACCACCCCATTTGATCAAAGTATATGCAATTGATAAGGACGAAGGAATTAATGGAAAAATAAAGTATTCAGTTGACTCAAATCTTCATTTCGGTATTAATCCTGAAACCGGTGTCATATATCCGTTGAAGAATTCTATGGATGATATACTTGAATATAACCTTGTCGTAAAGGCTACCGATGAGGATGGCACAGGCCTTGTGACTAGTTTAAATATCGAAGTTAAGCGATTGGAAGAGAAACATTTCATTGTGATTTCAGTTGAAAACGAAATTTTGGACAATTTGGACGCAATCCTTTTAAACATTGAAACACAAGTCGGCTTACAAGTGAAAGTATTAAACGCCGTAATCGTATCAACCGCAACGGAAGAAAACGCAATTGAAACACGATCAAAACGAGCACCATTTAATAATGGCGAACAAACTGTTTTACGAATTATTGGTTATGCATTCAATGTGAATAAAGATCCGATCGAGAACACTGACCTAGAATCGGTATTAAGTGAACTATCCGATGTTTATACAATCTCAACACAAAATTTGACTGATTTAATCGGTGATTGTGAGGAGGTTGAGGTTCCGCCCGATAATAATTCTTGCGAGCTCACCAACGACGACTGTGACGAGTGTGATTACATTGGGTTTATTGTTGGCTTAATCATACTTGCCCTGCTATTATTACTCGCTTGCATTATCATATTTTTCATATGGTGGAAATGGATTCGTCCATATCGTTATGTAAAACGAAATTCATCGAATGAAAGACTAGCAAAAGATTTTAATGATACCGGTTACACAGAACCAGTAGTGGCACCCACTGCTACCACAAGCGATGCAAACATATTTGGACGAGCTAATTTTGAAATTAAAAATGAAAGTAAGTTAATCTAAGTGAAGCCTTAAAGTAGTGAATAATTAATAAATTATTATAATTTAGATATACCTGCTCAAGTGACATCAACATCACCACATTCATCTCCAGCATCACTAGCCAAATCATTACATACTGTTTTGGATACAGAAAATCGGAAAGAGAGTTTAATGTTGGATAAAGATAATTTATCTGGCAGTTCGGAAACAGATGACAGTACAACGCCGCCACCAAGAGAAAGGAAAAAATCAATCAAATTTAATGAAACAGTTGAAAGAATTGATATTCTAGATGATGTCACCGAAAAGGAAGACACGAACCTTTAAAAACTACTATTTATAAATTTTATGTTATAACATAGCGATTGTACATAGTTGAATTATAATTTTATTTAAGTTTTAATAAAGTTAATTATTGTTAAAAATAAGTTGTGTTATATAACAACTGAGTTGAAAGAAATTTTGATGTTGAAGCACTAACTTAATCTTTCATTAATATGGAAGAAATATCGCTGCAAAACTACTAACTTCTAGATGACTTACCAGGTTTGCTTCTAAGCAGCTATGAATCATTGCGATGTTCATAAAAATCAAGAAGAAATCGTTCAAACTTTCTTCCTAAAAAATTATCTAACCGCAACTGAAACCAATTTAGTATTTCCCTCATTAAAACGCATTCATCTAAGAAAATGACCGGTTCCAAACCCTTTGTATTCTCACAAAACTAGCCTCACACTACTCAGGCTTAAAATAACTGTTTTCAATTGGATATATATGCTCCGAATTTCTTATTTTATTTCCGTAGGTAGCATTAATATTATACATATTCGCATAAAGTGGGCTCAATAAGAGTTTTGCACCTATCTTGAAAATAGAATGTTTATGATGGATTGGATAAGACTTGTGAGAATTCCCATTCAGGCCAAATTTCAGGCAAACTTCTCTTTCTATTTTTTGTGTGGGCATGAAACACACAGAAATGAGCTTTTCATTGAGTTTTAATTTAATGAATATAATTCGCTAAGTCACTACGTTCATGCCTCATACTTAATGTATGAAGTTAGAATTGTATTTTGTAGTTTGATCGTAGCTACCTGATGAGTAGACCGAACTTTTTTGTTCGTGCGAGCTTGTCTGTACGAATTACGAAACCAAACTACCACATAGAAAATTCAAGGGAAGTTTTCATTTTGGAGTCGCTACACTTTGTATTGACTCTCGGGTTAAAGTACAGGGGTGATTTTGATATTTTTACTTTTTTGGTTGGTAGATATATGTAGTATGAATGATTGGCCTTTTCATTTTTTCTGATTAACACGTCGAAAAATGTTGTGAATGCCATTATTGTTAATATATTTTGTCTATAAAAAGCCGAAAGAATCTATTTGAGATATACCATGTGACATAGTTACACACACTCAAAAAAATAACTCAGTAAATTTTAAAAACATTTTTTACTAAAATTGCAACAAAATAAATTTATTAATTATATTAAATTTTTTTCAAAAAAAAAAAATACTTAAATTAATTACATAAAAGTTAATTAAACACAGTAAACATTTAATCTTCAAATGAAATAAACAAAATTACGAAATATATATTTAATTGACATCAAAATTAAAATGTCAGTTCGACTAGCTTAAAATGTTGCGTTGAATGTAATCAAACTATTTCCAAATGAAAATCTGATAATTATTTACAAAATTTAATTTTTCTTTTTAATTGACGATTTTCCGCGAAAGAGTTGCCATCTATGGTGAACTAACATTAGTGCTATAAAATTAATTTGATGTTTGATTTAGTCGTTAAAACATTAATTTAAATGACTTCAAATAAATAATAATTTAATTTTAATAAACAGAATTGTACCTTCCAGTCCTTTCATACTAAAACTGTATACTCCAATCAACGCCAAATTTGATTTATAGCACTATAAAGTCTACGCGACATCTATATGAGGAAAATCGTCAATAGTGTAAGACACTGTTTTTAGGAAATGTATTTCTTCAAAGAGCCACAAACTATCACTTAATATTTCAAAAACAAAGTACATGGTAATGTCAATAAGGACCAAAATAGAATGTGATGAAAACATAAAAGTAGATAACCAAATCATAGAACGTGTGAAACAGTATAAATACCTGGGTGTTGTTATTGATGAAAATTTAAATTTCAACGATCATTTGGACTATATTGCTAAAAAAATGAATAAAAAATTGGGACTTTTTAATAGAATTAAGGACAATTTGCCACTCGAGACAAAAATTATATTCTACCAATCAATTGTCGCCCCGCATATTGACTATTGTTCATCAGTATTTTTCATAATGAACCAATCACAAATATATCGTCTTCAAAAGATACAAAATAAATTTATGCGAGCTATTTTAAGGGCAGAAAGTAGAACCCATATAAAAGAAATGCTTGGAGTGTTGAGGTGGAAGTCCATAAATCAGAGGATTAACTTTAATGTTCTAAAACTGTTGTTTCGCCTTGAAAACGGAAACCTTCCAAGTTATTTAGATTCAATGCTTTGTACTAATAGAGAAGTTCATAGCTATAATACGAGAAATACTCATTTTCGATTACCGCTGTACCGTAAATCTTTTTCACAAAGGTCATTAGGGTATAATGCAGTTAAGGTGTATAATTTATTAAATAATTTCTATACTTTAGGTGAACTACGAGAATTGAAGTACGATAATTTTCTAAATTTATTGAATATATTCATCAAAGATAACATTACTATTTAAATTAAAACTTAAACAAATGTCACTTTTATTTTATTTATATAATTAAAACAAAAAAACAAAAATGTCATATATTGATAAATAAATAAATAAAAAAATAAAAAAAATAAAAAAAAAAAGAACCGGGGAAAAAACCTTTAGATAAGGTGATAAGGTCATTGCAGAATGCGGGTACCTAACTATTGCAAAAATGTTTCGTTGTTCAAGGAATGGATAAGAAGAGATAACTATCGAAAATATTACGGAGAGACAGTACCGTGATATATTCAACAGTAATTTCAACATTAGCTTCTTTGGTCCAAAAAAGGATCAGTGCAATGACTGTACTAAGTTTCTAAATATGCTTACTTCCGAAAAAGAACAAAATAAATCGATATACGAGAAACATCTAGAAATGAAAAAAGGAGCTCCAAGATTGAAGGATAACAAAAAAGCCGCGCCAGTATTCAATAAGAACATTATAACTGTTTGAGAAACAAACATTTTCTGTTATAAGCGTAAATTTATACCACACATTTATAATTCATTTTACCATCTACAATATAAGAACTCATGATGAAGACGACTGCTAACCAGTTCTTTGAAAGTTACGAGCTGCTTATAAGTATCAGTTCGTGTTATATGAAAAAAACAAAAATGGACATTTAAAAAAATTCTGTTTCTGGTCCGATAATTGCTCGTAAAAATAAAAAGTTGTACGTGCCATCGCAATATTTTCACCTAATCAGAAATGCTAGAAGCACCGGGCGTCCTTATATTGTACATGAAATGGATCGGAAAGCGATTTATGATTTTAAAACTCGTTCAGAAAGGTATGATTTTGGAACAAATTTTACAAAAGAAAAAGTAAGTTTTTTTTGGAAATAAGAGAAGTTTTCATATCAAAAGAAGAACCAAATAAACTCTTATATAAGACCGATTTCGGTGATGATTTCTGTGATATTATTATGTACGATGTGATCAAACCAAAAAATGAGGAAGGAAAAGAACACAACCCAGCAGCCATGTTTCAGTGGTTTACAGATCCAAGATTCCCTTGCCATCTGATAAGCATAAATATTTAATGTGTCTGAGCAATCTACATCCACTAACATTATAAATCATTTTATCAGAATTTGCTTCTTGAATAATTTTGCTTAACTTAACTTATTGCTTTTTTAATTCATATACAAATTATTAAATAATAATAAATTAATATTGTTTTGTTCTATTATATTTTACAATTTGCAGTATATATTTCTGTAAAATGTAGATAAAACTAAATAAATAATTAATTTAATCCGTTTTTGGTTTATTTTATATTGAACCAAAAAGTTGGACTATATAAAGAACAAGAATTTGCACACAAAAGAAATATAACTTGCACATCACACAATTGCAAAAAAAATATTTACTGGTTCAAAAAATTTAACTCTAGTTGATCTTTTTCACGAAAACAAAATGCCCTTCAAAAAAACTAACTTACAGTGGGTGACCAAATTATTAGAACCACTTTGAATACTGATAATTTATTTAATTTACTAAACATTTTAAACGCATGGCCACATTATTATACACTGCGCCAATTAAAAAACGGAACAGAAATTTTCTTCGAAAAAATACCCAGATTTGAACGCTTGTATCTTGGTGAAATACCACCTTTCAAAAAAAAATTTTTGTTTCTAGTTGAAGGAAATTTTGTTTTCTTTTCGATACTGGAAACCGTTTTATTTTATTTTGTTTTTTTATGACTTTTTTGAGTAAAACAAAACGTGTCTAAAAAAAAAAAAAAATTTGCTGCTGTTTGAAATTGTAAACCAACTTGCTCGATATTTATTCAAAAATCCAAATCGGCCATTTTATAGAGAATTTAGAAACCTTGCAAAATGATACTCTGAAAATTTCTGTGCGGCCACTCCTCGTCGAGTTATTGCAGTTTTAGAGAAAACGTATCAAAAAGCGTAGAAGTAAATTTTTTTATCCTGGAAACTTAGCACTCTACGATAAAATGTTAAGTCACTTTAACACTAAAACTGTAACACACTAAAACTTCAATAACTCGACAAGGAGTGGCCGCACAGAAATTTTCCAAGTATCATTTTGCAAGGTTTCTAAATTCTCTATAAAATGGCCGATTTGGATTTTTGAATGAAATATCGAGCAAGTTGGTTTACAATTTCAAACAGCAGCAAATTTTTTTTTTTTTTAGACACGTTTTGTTTTACTCAAAAAAGTCATAAAAAAACAAAATAAAATAAAACGGTTTCCAGTATCGAAAAGAAAACAAAATTTCCTTCAACTAGAAATAAAATTTTTTTTTCGAAAGATGTTATTTCACCAAGATACAAGCGATCAAATCTGGGTATTTTTTCGAAGAAAATTTCTGTTCCGTTTTTTAATTGGCGCAGTGTATTTATAATTAAAATATTACGTATTTTAAAATAAAAAAAATTATGTGCTAAATTATTTATATAAGTACAAAAAATTTAAACTACATACTAATATTTAGCTATACATATTTCTATAACAAAAAAAAACTATTTCTAGCAGAGCTAGCTCAAAATAATGTAGTGAAAAGATGAATTGTTCTCTAGAATCAGTTCTTCTTTCATTTGGTATTCTGACCTAACTAGGCTAGAAACAGCTCTGATGCTGTGTTTATGACATAGGAACATAGGAAGATAGGGAGTGTGACACGACCAACCAAATTATTTAAAATTTCACCAGCCCCGCCTACTAGCCTACTTTGATCAAAAGTAAGAAATTTTTCAACTAGAGCATGGAAGTAATAGGCGGGGCTTGTGATATTTTAAATAATTTGGTTGGTCGTGTCACACTCCCTATCTTCCTATGTTCCTATGTTCCTATGTCATAAACTCAGCATAAGGGCAAAATTTAAAAAAATAAAAAATTGGAGAAAATTAGCACAAGTCAAAATATTTAGTACACAAGTAAAAATTGTTTTTTAAGTAACCAAATTATTAATGGGTAGTTAAAATATAATTTTACTTGTGTTCTAAATATTATAAGTGCTAAATTTAACATGTACTAATTTGTACTAAATGTATTATGTTTTATTTTTTTTAATTTGTAACACTTCCAGAGCTGCTTCTAACCTAGTTAACTCAAAATACCAAATGAAATAAATGTAGAACTAGTCCTAGAGAACAATTCATCTTTTAAATATTTTGTGCTAGCTTTGCTAGAAATAGTTTTTTCTTAAACAGAAGTATAGCTAAATATTAGCGATTTATATTTTTTGTACTTATATAAATAATTTAGTACATACAATTTTTTTTTTAAAAACACGCAATATTTATAACAACTATTGTAAATATAATATTTTAATGTGGCAATACGTTTAAAATGTTTGGTAAATTAAATAAATTATCAGTTTCAAAGTGGTTCTAATAATTTGATCATTCACTGTACACTTTAAGTACTAATTTTTTGAATCATACCATAACGTGTTACAATTTTCCAGTGAAGAAGTTAAACATACGTATTTTATAAAATTCATTGCGAATTGTAGTTTTATCCCTTTAGGTATTATTTTTGTACTTTTTCAGCCGAAAAACCTTTAAATCGTTTAAGTGCTTTACCCACCCACTGAAAAACGAAAAAAAAAATTGGATTAATTTTTTCGATATAATTCTAAAATTAATATTTTCGTTAAAATCTTCTGGTCTTGACCGAATGTACCAGACAATACTATTTTCAATTTACAAAATTCAAAAAAAAATTTAATTGGCTAATGCCCGATTTCAGAACAAAACAGCAATTCGTCAGTTAAATAATATTTCCTCTCTTTCTTCTTTTATGAAATTGCAATTTGTTTCATAATTCAAAATCAATGCTATCTGGATCATAATACTTTTTTACATGAGAATTTTAAAGGGAGAATTAAATATTTGACTTTTCAATATCGCTCAAATAAAAATTTAATTCTCCCTTTAAAATGTTCATGTAAAAAAGAAATATAATCAGATAGCATTGATTTTAAATTATGGAACAAATTGCAATTTCATAAAAGAAGAAAGAGAGGAAATATTATTTAACTGACGAATTGCTGTTTTGTTCTGAAATCGGGCATAAGAAAATGAAAATTAAATTTTTTCGGTTCTAACTCATTTTTTCGGACGAAAAAAATGTAATTTTCATTTTCTCAGCCAATTAAAAGATTTTAACGAAAATAAAGCAATAATTGTATAATTACATATATCGAAAAACTAAATCCGATTTTACTTTTCGTTTTTCAGTGGGGCTTTACACGGAAAATCGCCCATTTGACTTATATTTATGTGAAATGGATATAGTGCGATTATTCCTTTTTTATTTTGGCGATTATATTTTAATCAAAAATTTAATAAAACTAAAAAAACCTTTATTAGTTTGAATAAATTTTAATTATTTTGAATTTGGACATCTACATAAATTTCTAATAAGTTTAATAAAAGTGTTTTATTGGATTGATATAATTTAATTATTATGATAATGTTTTATCTCGTTAGGGTTAAATTTATTTCGATTGACAAAATAAAATTATAAATATTAACCTTAATACAACAATTTTCCATAAATTTGAACAAATAATTTCATATCTTAAAACAATTTATACGACTTCAGTTGATTCAGCCAATTGAGGGAAAGTTGTATCGTGTGCGGGCCTGCAGTACAAACTTACAAACTGGGTACAACGCGGTCATATAATTTGGTAGTACCTAAGGCATGCTAAAAATCTGATGTACAACGTGCCCTTCATTCAGACAGCTTTGGTAGATTTTGTTGATTGTTCAACTTGCTTGTACTGTTTATTAAGCGTAAGCTTCTAGCAAAATCACATATAAACTTCAAGTTGTGAAACAAGTCGTACAGATAATTGGATAAATTAATCATACTCGCTTGGGGTAGAACTATCTATTAGTTATCTGCAATCTGTATAAGTTCTTGTAAAACTTGTAATATGATCATATAAATTCAATAGATATTTACATAGAAATTAAACCATCTTCTAGTAAATTTAACTAACATTTTATCAGAATGATTACTTTTTTTTTTATTATAAAATTTCAATAACCTTTGTTAAATATTCTGCTTATTGATAAACACTTTTATAGGCTCTGCGTAGATGGTTGTTTTATAAAAAAATCACCATTTTCCTCATATTTACTACTTAATTTTTTTGAGTGTAGTTACATTCAAGAACTATTACCTTTCGATTAAATTATTTCGATAAACAATCTAGACTCTATTTCGGACATAAAGAAACGTTAATTTTGGCAACTAAAAGAAATGCAATAAAATTTTATAACAGGCGTTTCAGAAATACTTAGATCCTTTATTTGTATTACAGCTAATTATAGGAAAAAATTAAAACCACAACAACTAAATTATCGTTTAATGGTCGAAAGTTAGCCTGAAGTTATTCAGGATCTATTTCCGAAAACGCCTCTTATTTGAAAATTGTCTAGAATAGACTAATTGATTTTCAACAATTTAGCAACAATTTACAGTAGGCTATAGTCAATTAATCGGTTAGGCAGAATTTCCATTAACGATTAAACGGAATTTTATTGTAGGTACCGATTAATCGATGAATGTAAATTTTATTTACCTATTTCATTTTCAAAATTATAAATGAAATATTTTTAAGTTTTATGTAATTTTTTTTGAACAAAAATCCAATTTCAATAAAATAAAATTCGTTACTGCACTAAATTTTCCATTTTTGCCCTATTTTATAATAGGAAAAAAGAAAGAAAAAATTTAAAATTCAAATTTTTGTTTAGTTTTAAATGACCGATTAATCGATTCTAACCATGTCACAGATTACACCACTATAATACGTAGAAGGAAACCTATATAACCAACACCTAAGTGGTACATTTTCAGCAACATCGAAACTTCTACGATTATAATTAAAAACATTACTTAATAAAAAAAGCCGCCGAGCTAAAGATGGCATAAATAAATCAACCCTTCGACCGCCTATAACTAAAAAAAAATCAGAAAAATGCACACGTGGTTATTAGGTACATCCGTTCGATTGCCAAAAAACACAAAAACAACAAAAGCAACAAAAACTAAGCTCGACGAATAGTAGAAATTGATCGATTTTAGTTTGTTATGCACTGGAGGTTAGTTTTTCTGGTATCGAAAAGGACATAACACGAATAAACATGAAATGGATTTAACCTATAAATCAAAGCCAAACTCATTACGTGCCACCCACCACCTATAAATTACCAAAAAATGATTAGTTTCTACATTCCTATCAAAGTGACTGAATTTATAGCAATGGCAGCACATAATTTTTAAGCATTTAATGTATAATCAAGCTGAAGCAGTTTAATAATAAAATTTTACAAATAAAAATATTATAGTTTACCATTACAGAAAATAATTTTATATTTTACTTACAACTTCTAGTCAATTGAAAATTTACAACTGAACAAAAAATCATAATTCACAGCACAACACTAATTTTAACTTATAATTACTTATAATTATTATTATCACAAGAATGTAGAATCGTTATATATAAATACACTATTATGCCAGGCGAAACCAAATATTATTTGCGATTTATTACAAATTAACGTGCAAATATCATGAGTCGCTTGATTCAAAACAAAACACAGATTTATCATGTCTCGCTCTCGAAAACAAAGAAGACAAAAACAAAGAAGTTTGAATTTGAATTTTTTTTTTTTCGTTTTTCCTTCTCATCTCACGAGCTCCTCAATAGATGGCTTCTTGTACGGTAAGAATAATTTTTTATTAGTCAAAGCAACAACAAAATATTTCAATTTGGTTTGAGTATTTGCTTTTAATTCAAATATTTCTCGCTACTTTTTGTAGTAGCACAAATTTTGTTAATAGATTACTATCGACACATTGGGGGGATGGCTCATTTTTAATTAAATGAAACCCGATATAATTTTTAATTATTATAATATTTAGAATTAAAATCAATAAAAATTAATATACATATATTGTAAAATATGTATACCTAATAGTGTAAATGAGAATGTAAAGCGAATACATTTGGATAAAAAAAAATAGTCAATACACCAAATATTAAGTATGTTTTCCAATTTGGTTTGATGGTTTACAAAATGAATAATGGGAAAGTTTGGTTATCGATGCAGGGTGTTCGTTAAACTTAGTTTACAATTATTGTTTATGGACTTGGTTTATCGAGGGGTAAACATTTTCTCGAACAATTTATGGTCTTAACAATAGCTTTTCTCATAATCGGATTAATTTTATTGTAATTTCCGTAAGAGAATATTAGATTTATTGAACTGGTTAAGAATGCTGCTTATTGACGATTGGAGCATCACGGATTCCACCTAGTGGAAAATTTTTAAACTGAGGTACCTGATAATTTGACGTTCGAAATTATTGTAAACAATTCCAATTTTGAACTGTAAACACAATTTTTACTTACCGGATTGCTAATAATTGTAAATTATTCCAATTTCGGACTTTAAAAACAATTTTTAAGTACCGCATTGCTAAATTTTGTTTCGTCGCATTTGTGACAAATGTCATTTTATCAGGTGCATCATTTTAACTATTGTCCTCGAGAGGCGCTTTCTCTACTTTTACAATCGTCAATAGCATATTATGGAACAAGTGTTAAAGCTGAATTCTAATGGTATGTCGCGATGCGCTACTGCAAGGATTGTCAGAAAGTTTGAAAACAAATAAAAAACAAATTATATTGAACTTAATGGCAAAACCGCTAAAAATATTCAAGAGCAGAGTGGTACCTACAATTCCCTGTTCCAAAACAGCCAAACGCTTCGTATCGCATGTATATTTATTGTGTAACCAAGTCGTTGTTAATTTTGACACCCTCTCTATTATGTGATAGCCATTATTGTTTAGTAATCTTAGTACTGTGCTTAAATTTAACGATAAATTCATTATAAAAATGTAACGGGGTAACACACATTTTTGTTATTTTATTTGGCCATATTTACTACGTTTTAACCGATTAACATTTAATATTTTTAAAACATTTATGTTTTTACTAACTCTAGGATTAATTAAATTGTTCGAAGAATTTTAACAAATAAAATTAAAATTAAAATTTCCATATACATACATAACTTCATCTTAATATATAATTACCAAATTCATTCATTGACTCTGGAATTTCGAAATATTATAACTGAGTAGCCTGAGCAGGTGAAGGTAAGTGATTACCATCGTGGTGTTAACATCACGGTGTTCGAACCAACACTGATTTAGAGAAATAATAAAAATAGTTTCATTCAAAAATATACTTTGGATAGTGGAATAACTCAATAAACTATAGCGGTATTTTATTGAGAAAAATTTAAATAAATTTAGTTTTGATTTATTTTTTGTCCTATTGACGATTGGAGAATCACGGATTCCACGTAGCGGAATTTTTCTCTACTAAAACTATCTATCCACTGACGTTTAAAATTTTATTTCATTGCTGAAACAACCGCAATTCCTTCTTTCAATTTTTCCAATGTTTACAACAATTTCGATCGTCAAATTATCAGGTAGCTCAGTTTAAAAATTTTCCACTAGGTGGAATCTGTGATGCTCCAATCGTCAATAGATCATGTTTTCCGAAAGAGACAGCACAATCAAAGAAAAAGTACCGAGCGTTTACCACTAGATGTCACTACACAATCAAAAAATATTATTGATGTGTTTCAAAAGGGGACAGCCAAAATCAATTTACTTATCACGTATTAATAAAAATCATAATTACAACAAAAAAATATTTTTGTTTATGTTTGCAAAACGCACACATAAAAAAATGTCATACCTTTTGACAGCAAATATTTAGTGACACCTAGTGGCATTATGTGAAAGTTGCTTATGCTTTGGGAGTTTTCCGCAAGAAGGTAGCTTTTGAGGTTTAAGAAAATTTAACAGTGCGACATGATCTATCAATCATGCATGGCAAATTTTCTTTAACCGCCTACAATGCCATCTTCACAAAAAAAAAAATGAACATTTCACATTACATGGATTAGCAATAGATGCCAGTGTAACAAATACAGACGTTTTCCTAAGAACTGATTTTCCATTTAGAATAAAATTTGGAATATTTTTGATTTAAATTAATATAAAAAATTTTATTAATTAAAATAATAAAATTGGAATAAATTGGCAATTTTTATTGAATAATGGGCAATTTCAATTCTGCCGTTTCTATATTTAATTAGAAATATACAGTCTTTGCTCATGAATGGATGTTTTTATTTAAACGTGTGTATTTTTGTCATGTGTCAATGCTTTTAGCATAATGAAATTCATAATACATACAAACAACAACAACCATATTTATTTTTGTTGTATCCATTCCTCTCCAACTAGTTTCACGTGAAGTAGAAAGTTTATTATGGGGGAGCAAATCAATTTCTTTGGCTTTTACTGTCACTGTCACACATTTTAGAAACAAAAACCAAACATTTTTGTGCATGTTCTCAACAAGACCTTTTATTTGTGATCATTTATATTTATATAAATTGTTATTAATAATTGAACAAATTAAAATATTTGTGTTGTTTAAATAAATAAATTCAAATTGGGTTAGTTGGTCACAAACACGTCTACACCTTTCATTTTTAATTTAGAACGCTGTTGCCATCTTTTAAAAAACTAGATCGACTATAGATCATATTTAAATGTCAAATTTTCAACAACCGCAAGAGTTACCATCTTTCGGAAAACTCCGAAAACCCAAGCAACTTCCACATAATGCCACTAGGTGCCACTAAATATTTGCTGTCAAAAATTGTATGACATTTGTATGTGTGCATTTTGTAAATATGTATAAACTTAGAAGGACGTCAGGAGTATCCAGCGCTTCATAGCAAGCTCAAAGTGGTTTCAATGAGTTGGAGGAAATTTTTTTTTAATTTGTGGTATGGCTACGGACCTTTTTGTGTCTATGCCTGGTCCTGGTGGACCGCCACCCAAACCTAACCTAACCTATAAACAAAAATATTTTCGTGGTATAAAAGGGATTATTATTAGTACGTGATAATTAAATTGATTTTGGCTGACCTTTTTTGAGAAACGTCTATTATGTTTTGATTGTGTAGTGACATCTAGTACTGGCGGAGCTCAGTGAGAAGGACGTCAGGAGTATCCAGCGCTTCATAGCAAGCTCAAAGTGGTTTCAATGAGTTGGAGGAAAAATTTTTAATTTGTGGTATGGCTACGGACCTTTTTGTGTTTATGCCTGGTCCTGGTGGACCACTACCCAAACCTAACCTAACCTGACATCTAGTGGCAAACGCTCTGTACTTGTTTTTTGACCGCGCTGCCTCTTTCGGAAAACGTTCTGTACTTTTTCAACAATCGTGCTGCCTCTTTCGGAAAACATGATCTATTCTACAAATACTGCTCATTTAGTGACATCTCTTAGCAAACATATAACAGTAAAATTCTTCTTTTGGTGCTGCCTCTTTCGGAAAACATGATCTGTTTCCTATATACTACTATTTAAATAAAGAAACATTTTCTTGAGCAGTATTCAAAATATCATTAGGCGCTGTATATCCAATGCAATTGTTGTAGTTTGGCAACAAAATGCACTTAAAGTAACAGGAACCCGGTTTTAATAGAAACAGGGTGTTCTAAAATTCAAATAAAAATAACGGGACATGTCAATTCAAATACAATGAAATGACATCACGAGTAAAAGCCTTAATGACCAACAACAGAAAGTCGCGTATGATGATGTTAGTGCAGTTTTGGAGCAAGAAAATGTAAAAAGAACCAAAATGGCAGGGAATTCAAATCCAACCATGTTAAGTCAAAACTTAGCTGTAGCCAATAACGCCAAAATTAAAAAACTTGAAACCGAAAACACGATTTTAAAAGAGCGTATTAATAACAAAGGGGTGCCGGTCAGTTGATCGTAAACAATTGATCGTGGATACAATTGATTGTATGAACAATTGATCGTGTGATGTATATATATACCTACGTTCTCGAGTATTATCTAAACTAATAAATTTGCTCCTATACTCCCGCTCCTATAGAGTTGTAAATTCCTATAAACCCTAAATTATTTTCTTAGTCCCCTCGGAGAGCTAAGCGGGAGGGAGTGCAGCGACCTCCCTCGTGCCCGTGAGAGTTACCTAAGCCGTTAGCCTCTAAAATTCTAAGTTAATAAGTCCATACGATCAACTGATCCACGATCAATTGTATCCACGATCAATTGTTTCCACGGTCGATTATTGTACGGTCAATTGTTGTACGATCAATTGTTCGCGATCAATTGTTTACTTTCAATTGACAGTAAATCCAAACGGAGACCATGTGTTAAAAAATGTGAAGATGATAATAAATTTGTAAAGGTGGAAAGAGCAATCAAACGAAAGAATACGAACAAAGCAAATAGCGTAGAAAAAAATATTTCCCCAACTCCGGACAAACATAAAGAACCTGTGAAACAAATAAAACCGCGCAAACACGAAACAAAAGCGTCGAATGTTACCCAAGATGGATGAACCAATAGAAGTAAACACACAAAATGGATCACATGCAAACGTTTTGAAACTCAACAGCGCAGATTAATAAACGGTCCAGAAGTTAGCTACTAAATTTGACAAAATGGCTGTAGTAATTCAAGTACAAAACGAACAAGTTTCGTAGCTTTTAAGTATCTATGTTAAAGATATTATGAATAAGCTCAAATTAATATCCTTAAATGTATGCTAAGTCGTTAGCATTGCTAGACGACTAAATTTGCTAAATTTTATCAACAACTTCAATCCGGATATTTTAATGCTCAATGAAACTATCACCTAGAATTCAAATACTATAATGTAATAAGACAAGATAGACCAGCCATTTCATAAGGAGGAGGCATTGCAATCAAAGTAAAAACCAGATTTAAATTCGAACACATAAAAATCAACAAATTACAAAATAGTGTGTAGAGCCTACAGAAATAAAAAATATTTTGAAACATGGTGAAAACCTCTTCGTAGTATCGGTTTATTGCTCCGGGAATAATAAGATACAGACTAATCGTAATCGCCAATTTGAAAATGAATGGTTAATTTAAAAAACTACAGGTTGGTTGAAAAGTATTGAAAGCGACACCTATTAACCAGTAGAGGAATCAAAATTTATACGCCATTTTAATATTTCATCTTTCATTTGAATACATGCAAATCTTTATTTCGATCTGGCAGTTAATTCTTTGTTTACAAGCCATTAGAAGTTGATGTGTCAGTGTATTCGTTTACAACAAATATCGTGCAGTGATAAAATTCTTTGTTTTGGAAGGTTTATCAGCAACAGAAATTCATACAAAAATGGTAAAAGTGTTTCAGGAATCTGCTCCTTCATTTCCAACATCGATGCGTGCATCGATGGATTTTAGAGTTTAAACGTGTTCGTTCAAGCGTTGAAGATGAACCACATAGTGGACGTCCAAAAAGTGCAACAACACCAGAAATCATTGAGCAGTGTAAAATATATTGTTTGTGAAGCTCTCAGTTTGACTAAGCGTGAAATTGCTGATACCATAGGCATCTCGGACGAACGAGTACTCCATATTTTACATGAAGAATTACGTCTGAAAAAGCTGCTTGGAAAACTGGTGCCGCATTCGTTAACAATTCAATAAAACTGAATCGAAAACAAATTTCTAGCTTAATTTGAAGCGTTTTAAGCAGAATAAAATCCATCGTATTCACCAGATTTGGCTCCCAGCGTTTCCCAGTGAAAAGCGTTTTTCGTCGAATGAAGAAGCTATTGCAACCGTGGAACAGTATTTTGCAGAGCTTCCGGAAAATAATTACAGAGATGGTATAAAATTACGAACGGCCGAAAAAAATATCAAATGGTCAAATGCTAATTGTGTCAGCAGCTGCAGGACATCACCATTAGGTGTAATATCTTTAGCAAAACATTACATAACTAAAGTTATTCACAAAATTGCATCCATCCTAGGACGGGCTGTACGATAGCAAAGTACCCTATAGTATAGCAAATGTTTGTTAATAGCGTTCTCGTAGTTCACTATCGTCCGCTTAAGGCGCTTGGTCAACTATACCATTCGTAATTGACCAAACTATTTGATATTAGATCAACATTTAGGCGAATTATGGCTTGTTTAGAAAAGTCTAGTTATTTTAAAACGATTCGATAAGTGTCGCAAAGGGTTTACACGGTTTATCGGTTGGGCTTGATAGAGAAACTTTCACGTACAAAATGGTAAGTGATTTATCTTAATATTAAGAAAACAGGATTAGGCGCGGGTGATGTTACTGTGACATCTAGGTTACAATAAATACAGTTACATAAAAGATTGACAATGCTAAAATTGTTAGATTGTGCGACATTTAGGCGAATTTCGAAGATTCTTATTAGAAGAATCTAGGATGATTAGTAAATTGAATGCGATTTTTGAGTGAATTAAATTATTGTTTGTTTATTTTTGTTTGGGTTAACTTTTAATTTCTATTTTACGCAGCCAATCCGTGCTCTGTTTTTACGTAAACTCTGCACTCCAAGAGTGTGTTCATTGCCATCGTCGATCGGTGAATTAAGTGAATTATAGTGATTTTGTGGAATAAATGTTTTGTGTTTTGTGTAATTGTGGAATTTTTATTGTGTAAATAAATTCGTTTTGTATTAATAATTTTAAGGTTTTGTTTTATTCACAATCCACTTGATTCACATTAGGCAAAAACGTATAAACTCATCTTCTTAGAAGAACTTGCCGATGTCTTCTTGTTTTAAAAATTATTGCAGCTGTAGCTGCAAAGAATGAACGTATTTCATTTCGTTAAATAAATGAGAAACAACACATGTAGTGAGGTGTTATTTTTTTGGCAGAACATACAATTTTCAGCTGTATCGTGTAGGTAGACAATGATAAATTGTGTACCTTTAAAATTATGGCGAAATTGCCTACAATATTTATACAAATACGATAATCTATTACGGCGCACGCCGTTAAAATGTGCATGCCACTTGTCACAATTTAATTATGCCTTTCGAAAAATTACAAACTAAGAAGTCGCCTGTCAACTTGTTGAAAGCCAAAACATTAACTGATTAAACACATAATAACCTTATTAGTCAAATGGATTCAGATTTGATAATTAAAATTTGTCAAAATTAAATTGATATGTTTCAACATTTTATTTTCTTATCAACAATGTTTACACAACAACAACAACAGCTCTCATATGTGAAACCAAACTTCCTAAAAATACAGTAAGCGCTACACTAATAAAATTTAGCTCTAAGCTAAGCTTTTCAATTCTCTCTGGTAATAATAATATTAGTCACACAAACTGGTTAGAAGTGTATTTCAACTATATACTCTTACACAAACTAAAAGACAAAATGCGAATAAATAATTTAAAAACTATCGCCATTCCACACGAGTCAAAAGTGAGTCATCCGTGTGAGCAAAAAAAAAACAATTTTTTTTTTTAATTTTAATTTCATTTGAAATGTTTTTAATTTTATTTTCAATAATTTTAATTTTAGTTTACATTCAGTTTTTGATTATAACACATCAGCTGGCTAATAGTTTCTATTAGTCTCTTTATATACAAGCATTTTGTATAGTAAAGTAAAAATATTATGACCTCGACAAAGAATAGTTTTATATGCGATACGGATTATTCAATACTTCCAACACATGTAAATAAAGCTTTTTGTTGTAACAGCTTTTATTTGTGTATCTACAATAATTTTTGTTGTTATCATTATTACAGATAATTACCGAAATCTTAAAATATTTAACGATAAGTGATTTTAAAAATGCAACACAAGTATGTAAATCATGGTATTATGGTTCGACCGATCCATATTTTATACGAAAATTATGTGCACGGATTACATCGAAAAATTTTGCACCAATTTTGGATTACAATCAACGATACTACAGTAAATTCATAATATCAGATGCGTACGCAGCAAATGAAGTAGTTATAAGAAATTTTCTGCATCACCATCAACAGTATTTACGAGAAATTGAATTTTTCTATTGCGCCAATACGAATTTAGATGGAATACTAAATTTATATGTAAACCATCTACCCAAATTGGATACGCTAACAATTAAATCGCGTAAAAATCTATTTGCCGATACCATTACGTGTATTAGTCCAAATTCAATGTCACATCTAAAACATTTTAATTTTTATACGCTAAATGAATTTTGTGATAGTGGTAGTGTTAAAAATTTGTATACATTTGTGTGCAGTATACAAAATTTAATGAGCTTAGAATTGCATTCGAAATTTGATGGGATTTTTGAGGATTTTATTGAAGCTTTTCAAAAATTACCGTCCCTCTCGAATTTAAAGGCGATCAGTTTACATGTGGCAAAACATAAAAATTTTGTAATTTTATTAAAAAATTTGGTGAATATAAATTTTAAAAATTTATTAGCATTACGATTATATGATACGTTTCATGATAGTGACGAAATTATGCACAGTGTTGGTAGCTCTGAATATTGTGATGTGATAGAGAAATTTTGTGCAAAATTTATAAATTTACGGGAATTTTATGTAGGCTATGCGAATGATGAGATTTTAAAAAATATTTTTAAATTTATGAAAAATTTGGAAATACTCGGTATATCGTGCGCCCATCATATCGAATTTACGGAAATCGACTTATTTTATGTGATTGAGGTAAGTTGTAAAATTTGTTGACACAATTATTTAGTAGCTAATGAATATTTTATTGTACTTTTTTTATAGAAGCTTCAAATTAATGTATACACGTACTACAGTTCGTTTGTGGGAAATGATCATTCGCTTGAATCGAACGTTTTCAAAATATTCCACAATAAATTTACGAATATAAAGGAACTACAGATCAACGGTGAAATTAAACAGGAAACATTAATGTGTATTGTACAAAATTGTCCAAATTTAGAAGTGTTACATATATCGGGCCTACTTAAATGTCATAATGCACCTCATGAATTGTACGACAAATTAACTCGTTTGAAAATTTTAAAAATTAATAGCAGCTCAATAAATCGTAAACTCGAATAAATAAATTACCTTTTAAGTATAATAACGGAGCAGAATATGGGACTCAAAAGACTGATGGCACAAGACGGACGACCTCTTAAGAAATTTTTTATAATCGATCACAAAATAAATCAAATCAAACAACTTTGTGTTTTCTTTATTATAATTGTTTAAATGTTATATGGGCACATGATAATCCTTTGTATTAAATATGAAAATGTTCTTATCAGTATGTCATACGCATAGTGTATCTCATTAAAATGTAGGCGTATTATTAAAACTAAAGAGAATTAAACAACATTAGTAACAAACTATGTACATATATAGTGTTTAGATAGCATCAGAGAACGCGTGTTCAGCACTTCAGCAGCATAGTGCGATTATTCTACTAAGTTGTATTACACTGACTCAAATCGCTATTGTCTGCAGCTATAAGTGAAATAAATTATAATCAGAGGCGGTTCAAATTCAGGTGTTTTAACACAAATTTAGTTAATTTCACCAACAAGTTCATGAGAAAGCTGAATAAATTCGAAATTAGCTAACAGTTTTGAAGACCCATGATCAATTGATTGAAAAGCAAAATATCTAGGCATCCATAACCCCATAAAAAATACCGAATATCTTCAAAAGTTTTGAATTAGTGTTACAACCATGATAGTAACACCAACGAGCAGGTTGTATCGAAAATCTCAAGAATTTCGAATTATCTTCAACGTTAATCTCGAGTCTCGACAGTATCGAATAAAAGTGATTTTTCGATATTTTTTTTTTGCGCTTCCAAGTTTGTTGAGTATTATTTTATACATATAAAATACGCAAGATTATTCGAGATTTTCGATATTATTCGAGTTTTTTTTGGATTGAATTAAACGTAGCATTTTAATTAATATAGAGTTGATCCAAAATTATCCACTTTCAGTTATTTTTAGAAAAAGTAAGTTTTCTTGATTCTCTTCGAGTTTCTTGATATTACTCTAAATTTGTAAAGTGCTGTATAGATTCGATATGTTACAGAATAAAAGTGATACATCGATATGTTCGGAATTAAAAGGGATTTCCGAGTGTTAATACTGAACTGAAATAGAAATATAGTCTGACATTTTATTATTTTTTGAGCATATTGGAAATTATCGATGTTACTCGAGTTTGGCTTAGGGGTGAATTAAGCATAGAGCTGAGTTAACTGTTCATATACTTTTCAGTAATTTTCAGAAATTTTTTCAGTCACTTTTGAAAATGCGCTCCATTTTATTGTTCATCAAATACCAACTTGATCGAGCCTATTTCCCAAAAAACAAACTCAACCCAAAAAGTGAAGTTGTTGTTGTGACCAAAGTCACAATCACAAAAGAGAGCATTTTTAATCTAAATGTTGCCAAACAGGGATTTTATCGAAGAAATGCATTTCGTCTGTTGTAATATTTTAGCTGCATGCACAATACAATTTGCTTTCTTCTCCATTAAACAGCGAATATAAGTGTTTGCGTGTGTGATGAATTGAAATGCGGATGGAAAATTTTTTTTGTCTAAAAGTTGTTGAGGATTCTTTTAATTGACAGTTATATGAAGAGAAAAAGAAGAAAGGCTGATTAGTTGTGATTTCTCAAAACGTTGAATAAACAAAAAATCATTTTGATTTGCGTGTTTATGTTGTATTGAAAAATTTGAATTCTTTACGCATGCAAAGCAAGCATTGCATTCATGGAGCAGTCTCCTTTGCATAGAACTATGCTTTTTGTATCTTTGTTTATTTCTTTGAACAAACAAATATAGCGAAAGGAGAAGTATACCACTATGTAGACAAAAAGTTCCAATACGAACCAGATTCATTACTCTAAAATAAAATAGAGGCGGACTAGGCCGCGGGGACACCGGGAAATTGCAAGGTAGGCTGACGGGAGTTGTGGCCCCGAAACCGATTTTAAAACTATAAAACTGCATGCAAAATATTTATGGAATGGTAACTTAAATTGTTTAGTAAAATCTGAGGTGGTTACTTTCCAAATCCACCAAATAAAAATATTTCATCAAATTCTGAAATTCTACGAATTATTCTATTCTTTAGGTTTATAGTTTCTTACGAACAAGAAGATGAAAAAAACGAGATTAGGTATGCTACTTCAGAACAATTATGATAAAAATAGAATCGACACATTCTATTGATGCATAAAATTAATAATAACGATCATAACTTTTACAACACTGTTTTCAATATTTTGATCCTAGTTTTCGTTCATTAATCTTTAGATTTAAACGAATTATCTGCTGAGTGCTGGCTAATTTAGCAGTAGATTGTAGACTTCTGGCTCAAATATTTCCTAAAATCAGTCTTCTCAGTTTTTTTTACTTTTAGTGATATCTACCAGTAAAATTTGTAAACATATCAAAAAACCAAAAAAGTCCTTTAATGCCAAATTTAATGCTTTGTTGCTGCAAAATTTTAGTACTTTGATGTTTATGCTAAATTCATCACTGTTCAGCTCCAAACAAATCTCAAATTTGTTTAAAAACCTCCAAAATCGCTAATTCTGTCACTTCACAGATCTTCAATGCCTTGCAAATTTAGAAATACAATATAAAGAAACTCGATTAGACTCGAATAATATCGAAAAGCTGAATAATCTTGACATTCTCAAGAATTCTAGAATAATATTGAACAATCAATAAATCAGTAATAAAATGTAATAAAGAGATCTCAAGGCTAAAAAATTGAAAAGCACAAAAAAAACATCTTTCTTGGTAAAAAGGCTGAAAATTTACTTGTTGGTCGTGAAACTTTAATAAATAATTCAGTAAAATTGTTATTCTCAAAAATGTTTTGATTTTCTTACCAGAATTGTCTTCAGCAAGTATGCGGGTGGGTCTTAGGAAGCATAACCTATTTCATATTTTAAAACAATTTGTTCGTATAGTGTTTAAAAAATTAATTCAATTCGTTTCACGCATGAAAATACTAAAGAGTTCCCAATAAACTAATTTTGAGAAACCGCGGTTTTCGGTTCGTAAATTCCCAAAATACATGGTTTCCGGGTCGATTTAAAAAAAATGTTAAAAGGAAATTACTAAATTTAAATAGCATATAACACTCCAATTCTTATAAATTCATTTATCACCAACAAGGTGATAACTAATTTTGGGTAGATTTGTGCTTATTGTATATTGCTAAGGCGTGCGACATTAACTTAAATATCTCATGAGTCTTATTATCACACCGAAAGTGATTGCGGCTATTTGCAAAGGAAGAGTCAAGTTGACACATTTAGGAGTGGATCCCGATACAGAATCAACACGGTCTCTTATTGCTATTTACCTCCAATCCCATGGACTTGAACACATAACTCCGACCAATTTTCAATATTATAAATGTTGTAAATTTGAAATGCTTACGAAGAATCAAGAAACATCTTCAACAATTTTGAATAATCTGTAACATCACGCGAGTAACATCAATGAATCATCTTCAACAATAATCCTGAAAGTATCGAATAAACTCGAAACGAAACAGCAAAGTCGTTCGAATTCTCAATTAATTAAATGACTAATTAAAAATTCCCAGAAAAATGTTATCTATGTCACTTGATATGTAACACAACGCTACCCTAATCGTTGGAGGGTTAAAAACAATTTTTTTTAAAATCACTAATTTTGAATAAGGTAGTTGCATAAGTCCCCTGAAAATTTCAAGGAATATCGAGAAATACGAATCGAATAATCTCGAACTCTATAACAATCTGAATTTTGAATATTCTGGAAAAACTTGGATAAAAATTAAACCATAGAATAATCTTGAAAGACCAAGAAATAACTAAGAATTTCGGATACCCTGAAAAATGTCATGCAGTTTCCGCAAAGCCTTGAATAGTTTTGAAAATATGACAATGAGAACTAACTTCAATGTTAACCTACAGGCGAACGCTATTTAAATTTGGAAATCTAGGTTAATCCACAAATCTTGAATTTCGAGAATATCTTCTCTGTAAGATAATTCAATTGGTTGCTATGCTTACTCGTAATTCAACTCTAACCTAAACTCAAATAATATCGACTAATAAATTTAAAAAGCTCATATTGTCAAAGAAAATATCGATAGATCTGTAACTTCACGCAACTGATGTCTAACAAATTTCGAGTACTACTATATGCCCAAATAATTTCGAAATTTCGTATAATCTTAGATTCGGGAATAATCTTGAAAAATATCAATGCATAATCTCTAAAATATTGACTAATGTTGATAATTTCGAAAATGTTATAGATGCCAACCAACTCTATCGTCACACCCTAATATCTATGTAGATGGGTTCGTCTTGAAATCTCGCCAACCATAAAATATCGAATTAGACAAAAAAATCTCATAACTGATTTTGTAACACATTTGTGTAACTGAAGTGCACTAAGCTGAGTTACAAAATTTAATAAACAGAAAGCGAAAAGATTAAATTAACCGGTTAACCTTAATCTGATGTGATACGTTAGTGGTAGGTAGAGAACTACCAGTAACATCTCCAAGAGCTAAGCGGTGGAGTCTAATTTATTTGTGAACACTTTGTTTAAAAAAAAAAAAACGATTTTTTGCATGCGTGATAATTTAAGCCAGAAGTCGCCATTAAATTAGATGGTTTATCGTGCCATTAAATCCTATCATTAAACGAACTAGAAGGGAAATCACAACAACGGAAAAGGAAGATAAAGCCAACAAATTAAATGATGCTGAATCACCTCAAATTAAGTAGAGTTGGTCAGACAAACATCGGCTGCTTGAATCTCGAGGTGCTGAGGTCGGGCGGCAAGGTTTACGGAGGTGGGAACGGTCTAGTTTGAAGTACACTTTCCTGGCTCTGCTTTAGACCAGTATTTAGGAGCGAACGGACCAACACTTGTACTAACATCTATATCATGAAAAATGTGATAGATCCTTATTCCTTCGAACACATCCTAAACACACTGGAAGGCAAGTGAAGTTTTAGTTTGCGGATCAGTAAATAGATGTTTTGGATTGGCAACCGCAAAGCCCTGAACTTAACCCAATCGAAAAAACATACATATGGTCAGAAACTCAGCAAGGATTAAAAAAGAAAAGTTCCAGGAGTTCAGACGAGCTGTTTCAAAATATTGAGCAAATCTCGGAAAAACAAAGTTGCTTGGCATCTAACAGTGTCATATTGTCGTGCATGCCTGACTTCAGAAATAATGTGCGATGATTCTGAAAAAAACGACGGCCATATAATGAAACACGAAATTTACGGGCCCCCAAAACTCACGTGTAGTGTGCCTAGGCGTTAATCCGCCCCTGCCTATAGCACAGCACTTAAGGACAATGCACCAGCCGCTAAGCGAACATATAGTGTTGGTTAAAGTGCGGAGCTCGTGTTAACTCCCCAGAACTTAATTCGGTTGAAAATTTTTGTATAGCGAAATTAATTCGATTTTCAATATGATTTAAATCCGCTACATCTAATTTCTTTTAAATGAAACAATTTCGCAAGAATTTAATTCATTTTTAAAAGTTAAATGTCACGGATTTAACTCATATTGAAGAAGAATTAAATTGGCGCAGAATAAATTCAAATGTAGAAATTGCTTACGAACATTTAATTATATGAAGAGAACTTCTGTAAAAAGAATAATTTATTTATTTATATTTCATTTGAAAGTACAGAATGGAAATTTTCTTAATAAAACAGGGAGTTTGGGAAGCTGTTGCAGGCGGGAAACCTGATCAAGTAACGGGTACTTGGAACAGAAAGGAATAATAAGTAAAAGCATGGCTAGGTCTCCTAGTTGATGATGGACAGTTAACCAAATAAAAAAATATACAACAGCTAAAGAAATGTGGAACAACTTAAAACTGTATCACGAGATATCAACTTTAAGCAATAAAGTGCAACTTATGCGAAGAATCTGCAATTTGAAACTAGCAGATGGTGAAAACGCAGAGTCATATTGTAGTATTGACCACATTATTTGAAAAGCTGGATGCTTTGGGAGAAGACAAAATTTCTGATGGATCGATGGTAGCAATGCTCTTAAGTATAGTTTACCGCTGAGCTACGATGTTTTAATTACGGCGTTAGAAACACGGCCGGAAAGCGATTTAACTATCAATCTACTCAAACCAAAGTTAATAGAGGAATACAGAAGACAAATAAATAACTCCTCTAGTAATAATAATAAAAACGTTACGTTAAATACCACCAGGACAATAAAAAATGTACAGTGTTTCTTTTGTAATGAAAAAGACATTTAAAGAAGGATTGTTTGACATTACATTGAATGGAAATCCACAGCTGAAAACAATAACATCAACTTACCAAAGTTTCACCATCGCAAAGCGAAACAAGTAACACCCGATAGTGAATATTATTTTCACCTACGTTCCACTAAAAAGGAAAATATTTGTATTATTGATCCAGGAGCTACTACACACATGGTCAACAATAAGAACAGCTTTATAGAATTTGATAATTCAAATTCGCAAATAGTGACCATGGCGAATCGTTAAACGGAACAAGCTGAAGGTCAAGGTACATGCGCTTAGTAGCAATGGTAATCACCGAGAACTTAAAAGTAAAAGCTCGTTTAAAAAATGTCCTTTACATGACAAAATTTAATCGTGGTTTAATATCTGTGAATCAACTAGTAGAAAACGGTTATAAAATTAATTTCAGTTGTCACAATTGTGAAATAATAAAAGAAAACGTAATAGTTGGTGTAGCGGATCAATTGTCAAATGTATGTGTACTCAGGCAAAATGTTGAGCAGAAAACATCCATCATTAAAATACACAATGATAATTGTCATCACAATTATCGCGATGTGCCTGCGATTCGATAAGTGGTTAAAGAAAATTGTGTTCGAGACATTAAATTAACCGATTGTGGTTTGACAGAAGTTTGTAGGGCATGTGTGCAAGGCAAAATGACGCGCAAACCGTTTCCAAAATTATTACATAATAAAACCAGTGATCCGTTGGATTTAATAGACACAGATGTTTGTGACCCTATATGGCGACTACAGCACCAGTGGCACTATTCTGGTTTTCTCGGGGAATTGCGAATTGGGAATTAATTTATTGCCAGTTTTTAGTGTGTTTTGGTTTTCTTTTTTCCAAAACATACTGAATTTTGGGGAAAAATAGTTGCATTTCATAGCAATTTTGTTGTTTAATATTCCCTAAAAATTTGGCTGGGAATTATTTTTTCCCAAAACATGAACAAAATACCAAACGCTCAGTATGCTTTCGAAAAAAGGAAACCAATATACACTAAAAACTGACAATAGTGCCACAGGTGGAAATGAATTCATATTCACATTTATAGATGATTACAGTAGATACACAATTGTTTACTTACTTCAAAATAAATCTGAGGTAACCGAAAAATTTAAAGAATATGTGTAACTCGTAAAAACTAGGTTTATGAAAACACCCAAGGTCATCAGATCTAATAAAAGCAGAGAGTATATAAATTTAAATATGCAAAGTTTTTGTAAGGAACAAGGCATAGAAATACAGTATTCAGCAGGTTATTCACCGCAACAGAAAGCTGCTCGATGTATTGGGGTGAAGCAATTATGACTGCAAATTACTTGAAAAAATCACTTTCAAATATCAATCATCTTAGAATATTTCGGAGCAAGGTATATTTATATAGGCATAAGGAGCAGAGATCAAAGTTAGATCAGAAGGCAACCCAAATGATATTTGCTCGCTATGATAATAATGCAAAAGCTTACAGGGTAGTTGATACAATTACAAAACGTATTTACATAAGTAGACATGTAACGTTTATTGAGGACCCATCCGAGAAATTAGAATCTACCAAAGAAGAACAACCGAGTTCAAACATCATTGAATATTGAATTCAATGATGATATACTGAAAACAATGAAAGAAATTGATGAAAACCCATCGGATTTAAATAATTCGATTCTAACAGGAAACTTCGAAAGCACACTAGATGATTCATATCTAACTCGAACAGCGAGGAAACTGAACAATCCGTATCACATTTAATGAAATCTAGCACAACAAATTAATACGGCTAAAGAAAATATTTCTGAGCCAGAAGATTTAAATGAGGCAATGAGAAAGGACAACTGGATTGGATCAATGCGATGAATAATCACTTCATTGAAGGAAAACCACACGTGGAGTCTAGTTGAAATGCCGAAGAATCGAAATATCGTGGGTTGCAAATGGGTATTTCAATTAAAAAATATGGGTAGTGAGAAGACGTATTGATAGCTGCTCAAGGTTATCCTCAACAATTCGGAATGGACTATGATTGATGAGGTATTTGCGCCAGTTGTAAGACAAGGAAGTATGAGAATTCTGCTGACTATTGCTAGAAGAAATGCGAGGAAATGAAAATAACGCATTAAGACATCAAATCGGCATTTTTGAGGGGATCATTATAGGAAGAAATATACATGTTAAACAAGAGTTTATATGGATTAAAACAAGCTACTGGATCATGTAATGACTTAATTCATTCATAATTATCAAGTCACGGTTTTAATCAAAGTCGTGCGGATCCTTATTTGTACTGCAAGAACTTAAATAATGTGTTATATGTTATATTTTAGTATATGTTTATTATCTGTTAATTGCAAGTAAGGATCAATCAATTATTAAAGAAGTCAAAATGCTGATGTTACAGAATTTTAAAATTAGTAATCTCGGTGATGTCAAATGTTATATCGGTTTAAACGTGGAAACTTCCGTTTAAGCCAAAAATCTTATATAGAAAAGGTTGTTAGAGCTGTTGGTTTAGAAGAGAGCAAAATTTCGGATATACCAATGGATCCTGGGTATAAAAACAACAATAACGCTGTTGAACTATTAAAGGACAATAAAGAATTCCAAAGGCTTATGGGTTGCTTGCTCTACATATCAGTATGCACACGACCAGATACTTCAACAAGTGTATCTATACTATATCATCAAAAGTCAGCCATCCATCAAAAGAAGATTGGAATGAATTAAAAAAACTAACAAAGTATTTAAAAGGCACCATAGATTTAAAAATAGTTCTAAGTAATCATACTAAAAATGATCCGGGTATATAGTCGGTTATGCGGGCGCTAACTGGGCAGAAGGAAGAGATATAAAATCAAATACGGTTTACATATTTTAATTTTATGGCGAATCAATTGATTGGTGTTGTAGGAAACGAACATTTGTTGCGCTTTCTTCAACTGAAGTGGAGTTTTTTGCTTTGGCAGAAGTGTGCATGGAGGTAGTTTGGTTCAGATATTTATTGAAAGATTTCGATGAAGAACAACAACAACCGTCTATCATATGGGAAGATAATCAAAGCAGTCTTAACCTGATTAAAGAAGAAAAATTAAGCCATCGATCAAAACACATTGATACAAAAGTATATTTTGTTAAAAAAAATGTGAGTTCGTCTGTCTGGATGTCTGTATCGATGGTATCTCGAGAACGGCTTGTCCGATTCGGAATTTTTTTTCGCCAATCTTTTTCTATGGTAAAGGCAGAGATTTGAATAGCTTTTGGAGACTGTACGTCAAGAGGGTGGGGTACGAATTCCAAACGAAATGATCCAAAGCACCTGGTTATATAAATTCTACGATTTTTTATATGTTAGATAAATGCTGGTTTGATTATTGAATTGCGCATTGCATTTGGAGTTAATTTGAAGGTTAAGTTATTGGCCAATTTGCGGGTTGAGTTGAAGTTAAGTTGGAGTTGAGTTGGGGTTGGATTAGGATGTAGTGAGCGGTTAACCAATTTTTTATATATGCTGGTTTGAGGATTGAGTTTGGCATAGTGCTTGCGGTTGAGTTGAGGGTTGAGTTGATTTTCGTTTGCGGGTTGAATTAGAGCTAAATTGGGGTTAAGTGAGCAGTTAAACTGAGGATGTGATTTTTTAGGATGAAATTCTTGAATATGGCCAAGTATGATTGAACTTGCCTCTTTCTCAACCGACTTGGATGAAATTCGACATATGTGTTGAAAATGAGATTCTAAAATGATTTTTGGAAGAAGTTCCATAATATAGCTAATAGAGGTGGAATTTGCCTATTTCTTAACCGATTTTAGTGAAATGTGACATCCGCGATAGAAATGGGATTCTAAAATAATTTTCGGATACAATTCTGGAATATGGCTAAGTATGATGGAACTTCCCTATTTCTTAACCGATTTGGAGGAAATTCGACAAATGGGTTGAAAACTGCATTCTTAAATGATTTTAAGATTAAATTCTGGTATATGGGCAATTAGGATATACCTTAGCCATATTTAACCGATTATGATGAATTTTGACGTTTCCAACTAATAGAAGGAAATGGGACACACAAATTATTTTTGGATGTCGTTGTGAGGAATATGTCAATATGGCTTTTAAATTGTTGTCTGATGAAGTTACTGTAAATCATGCTTCTATTGAAGTTTCTTTGAGGCAGCATAAATATCTATTTCAATTGCTTAACGATCGAGATCGCTTTAAACGTTGGGGTATGTTTCCTGAGTATTTACTGTCAGAGCTGTAAGTTTGGCCATATTTAAAACAATGAAGCGTGTGTGGCGAATACGCGCTGAAGTATTAAAACTACCAACGGTAAGTAGCAGTATCATTTTAGAATCACCTTTCCATCGTAAATTTTGAATTTCATCATCATCGATTTAGGAATAGCCAAGTTCTATCCTAATTGGCCATATTCCAGAATTTCATCCAAAAATCATCTTTGAATCACATTTCCAACGCTCATGCCAAATTTCATAATAACCGGTTGATAAAAAGGCAAGTTCCATCCCACTTGGCCATATTAAGTTTATCCAAAAATCATTTTAGTATCCCATTTCTATCGCAGATGTCAAATTTCATTAAAATCCGTTATGAAATAGAAAAGTTCTATCCTAATTGGCCATTGTAAAACCTGTATATGTGCAAGATATTTAAACAAATCCGCACGCCCAATTTGAACCAAACTTTACGCAAATATTGTTTTTGGAGATTGAGCTGAAGACTGATTTAAGAGATTGAATTTGGAATTGATTTGGGAGTAGACTTAATTTTAAAACCCGAAGTTCTGATCACCTAATGAGGTTTCAGCCTTTTATATTTTCTAATTATGATAAAATTCGTTGTGCACTTTTGGAAATAGATTTGTATAATGATTTTTAGTTAAAGTTCTGGAAAATAGCTCCAATTTGGATATAAGGTAAGTGCCTTTTTTAAAAACGATTTTTTTGAAATTTAACAAGTGGATAGTAGTGGGAATCTAAAATGATTTTTAAATCGAGTTCGTGAATTAAAAATACCAAAACTGTTGTTTACCAAATAGTAATAAAATTAATGAATTACAAAATTTTTGGACAACCAACCGCAAGATTATTTTTTTATTCATAAACTATCATTTTAAAGACTTCATATTTGACCCTTATATAGCTTATTATTTATAAATTTTTAATTATCAATATCATAATTACATCGTACACCTGTATTCCAAACTATCAAATAGTCGTAAATACTTTAACACTGGCCGTTTATGTACCTGCTATACGCACGTTCCTCATAAGTTTTGGTCACGCTTTATAAGAAGTATAAAATTCCAAATTTTCAAAATATTTTTAATTCTTTTGTTTTGTTTTGCCACTAAACCCGCCAAACAAAATGTTATATGTATACATACATAGTTTCTTATATCAAGGTCGCTGTAATGACATTGACAATATAAAAATACAGCATGTTGTTTGTGTATTTTACTCTTTTTTGTAGTGTTACATTTCTATTATATATTATGGTATGTTGAAGTTTTTGGGAATTATCTATTAAAGGCAACAAAGAACATAAATACGTAAGTAGACTGTTTGAACTTGTTGAATTTGAAAATTAGAAACATTGAATTTATTTTTTACTGAAGTTTTGTCTAAAACAAGAAACTATTTACACCAATATTTACTTAACCAAATTAAATTGCTTTCGCAATACCTTAACTGCCGCCTATTCGTTATTTATTTTTGTTTTGTTTACACAGTCGTCTTTCGTTAATGATGACCTGTCCCAACTATTAATGATTGTACATACATATATTACATTTAGATTAACATTTTTATCAATATTTTGGAAATGTTGGTTTCTATTGTTTGTAATTTATAACATTATTAACCGACCCTGCTAAGCTCAACTCACATAATTTAAAAGCAAATATATGTAAATGTCAAGGCTAAAGCGGAGTCCACACTGATATATAGATAAATAAATTTGCTTGTTTATATTAGAGCAAGCGTATTCGCTGTTCTTTGGTGTTGTGTACAATATCAGGAATTTTTATTGAACTTCTGATCTCGTGATTAGGCAGAATTTCGGCAAGCGTCATTATCATCGGGGTTAGGGCCAAATATAAAATGTATGTTGCTATATAAAAAATAAAAATCAGATTAAATCATTTATTTTTGAAATAGAATTAAACTGCGTTGACATGTACTTTTTAATTCAAAATATGTCGTTCTTTATTTTTGGCCTAATATAATATTTTGACCTGTACGATTTACTCGTACAATAACAAAAGAAAACTTATTTACTTATAGTATATGTAGGTAAATATTTTTTATAAAAAGAAAAATTAATTTAGATTAAAAATTTTTTTTTTATTGTCTAGTTAAAATTAGACTAGATCATTTTTGCTCTAATTAATTATTATATTTTTAAAAAATATTCGACTATACGTGTGAATAAGATTTGTTGGTCAACAGATCGAAATATGTATTAGGCAAAAAATAAAGAACTGTTTATTGATATAAAAAACTACATACATATCAACGTAGTTTTAGACTTAATGTTTAAATTTATTTGTTTAAAACGTGCAATTGTAAGACTCACGTAATAACAATTTCATTTTCGTATTAGAATGGCTTGTTTTCTTCACCTGTTATACAATTTACTATTTTCTACTTCTTTAACAGTTTATTAAGTGTGTTATTGGAGAAAGTATGTGAGTGGAGATGCTTTGAAGCAAACCTTCATTTAGTATATGGTAGTTTCTCTGGGAATGACTGGTAATGTTTGCCAGAAGTCGCGTGCCAAAAACATTCAAATTTGCTTATATGCATGATTCACACATGTCTAAGTGGGTCTCCTGCTTTTACGTTTGGCCAATTTTCGACTGATTTCCACTGGTCGTTTCCATTCTTTCCTTGTCATATTCCATGTGAAGTAGCGTGGAACTTCGGATTATAAAAGTGTCCTTGCAAAGTCTTCGTTTTGATGCGAGTGAAATATTTCTTAGATCAATCCTAAATACAAAAACAATGTTTAAGAATGGTTTAGGAAAAGTTTCATATGCCAGAAGACGGCTTTGAAAAAATTCATAAATCATTCCTGAAATAAAAACGTTTTGTTTGCATTTGTGAGAAACGAAATTTTAATAGAGATCGTATAAACGTTTAGGCGTAATATTCGTTTCAATAATTTTTTAATTAATTTATATTCAAATTTGTATTGAAACTCCCGATTTCACCTATCCCACTACAACTTTTTCCTGTAAGTACTTTAAAAAATGAGTGCTCACCAATTTTTTTAGATTGTCATTGCACTGGAATGGAGAAATTTGGCCCAAAATTATGATTTACACATATCTAGATTTTAATATTTGAACGGAATACAACCCCAGATTTTGCGAGGTGGACATCGATCCCACTAAACTTTTGTGTTAGTCCTATCAATTACCAGTATTCACGAATTCCCACTTTTCAAGATTTGTTTCATTGTTCCGGGACTGCCAAAATTGGACCCGAAACATACGATTCAATCATGTATTACTTGATTTTATTAATTTAACGGAATATAACTCCAGATTTTACGAGGTGGACATCGTTGCCATTATATTTTACTATACTTGGTTTACCTTACAAATATCATGCATTTTACGCAAGCACTGCAGACATTCGATAATGCTATCTAAAGTTTTAATTGATTCGAAACATATTAAACTAGTCTAGTGTTTTTTTTTTAGGTCAGATCAATACCATACGGAATTAGTGGTCCGCAATTGTATCCATCTCTTTGAATTGGAAAGTATGTATATCACTTCTCTGCGAAAACTCTCACTATCTTCATTCCTTGCAGTTTATAATTCATTTACGAACTACTAAGGAATGTAAATTTTGCGTTTATGTTTGCAAAGTGTTATTTCTGGATATTGTTTTTCTTGAGAGGGGATATACAGATTTATTTAGTTGCATGACTTCGGGATCCAAATGAATATTGTTAGTATTTTTAATTAAAACGCTTGCAGCAACATTTAGTTTATAATCGGCAATTAAATAAGTTGTTCCATTTAATGAGAAATAACAGAAATTTTTTAACGTCGTTGCCCAAAGGCCCGTTTTCACAGTTTCATTCAAAGTAACGACAAGTTTGCATTTTTGTGCGTGAAGCTTATATTTGCAAATGCCACACAAAATAATCATTTTTTCCGTTTTACATATTTCTATTGATAGTTTTAAAACTAAGAACACATGAATTTTTTGCGGAAATTAAGAAATCTGTTATGGAATTTCTTAGCTTTCGTTGCTAAAGTTTTCGGTAAGAGAAGTTTGAAATATTCCAGGTAATCGCGTTCAATTTTGGCCATTCCAGAACAATGATACAAATCTGAAAAAATTCCTGATAGTTGAAAATTATCTATTTCCACCTCGCAAAATCTGGATTTTTGTTACGTAATACCTATGTGAGTCGCATATTTTGGGGCCAGTTTTGGCCATTCTAGAACAATGACAAAAATCTAGCAGTTCATGAGGCTATGAGAAAACTATAATGGGAACGATATCCACATCATAAAATATGGATTTGTTTTCAATTTAATTACGACTTAATGTATTTTTTAAGCAACGACATTTTTAGATTATAAATTAAAACATGATTTACGGCTAGTTTATATTTTGATTTCTGTTTTAATAAAATTAGAGATTTTTTTTAGAAAATAAAATTCATTGTGAATTGGTTTCAGTGGCGTAACTACAAATTTTGGGCTCCTCCGCAAAATTTTTCTTAGGCTCCTAAAATGCTTCTTATATACCTTTGAACAAGTAATGCTTGTAGTAAAAAACTTATTTCTTTCTATTGGCTAGCCTCGAATTAGTTAAAAGTATCTGATTTCGAGAGTGTAGACTATATAGTTCAATGGCTTCAAATAAAACGAAATTTCTTACAATCAACGCAATGCTATAACGATTTCTAAATATATCAATAAAAAACGTTTTTTGTTGACCAACATCAAATTCGAATTATTTGAAATATAATGTTAACAAATTGACGAACTAAAAACATAAATGATGCAATTAAAGCAGCATGAAGCCCAGGCTAACCAGAATATCAAATTTAATTTAAACAATGGTACATGTCAAACCGAATCACCAATGATACAGGGCCAAAACAATAATTCTAATGTTAATAAAAAAGTTGAATATCAAACCGATGAGGAAGACTTAGCTAAAGAAACTGAATGGATTCGTGCTAAGTCTAGGAAAAATAAAAGGAAAATATTAAATAATACACCGTCACCACCACAAAAACCACAAACATTGGATCAAAATACTCAGCCTCAAAAGGTTGAGACAAACGTCGAAAACGATAAAAAATACCTCCTCCACCACCTATCATAGTAGATGATGTTAAAAATTATCACGAGTTCCATGATTTAATTAAGGCGAGTGCATTTTAGAAGAATCATTTATCACTAAATTGATGAATCAATATAAAATAAGCATCAACGTAAATAGTGGAGATGCATATAGAAACGTAGTAAAAACTTTGGGCGAAGACTCATTTATCTTTCACACTTATGAAAATAAACAAAAAAGGCCAATCAGAGTCATGGCAAGGAACTTACATCATACATGTAGCCCAGAACGAATCAAAGATGAATTATCATCAAAACAATTTAAAATAATCAGCGTAATGAACAAAATTAGCTGGAGAAATAAAAAGAAGCTAGACATGTTTGTACTAACATTCAGCTGTGACGAAAATATAACTAAAATTTATAAGATCGCTAGTTTATTGGGTTGCAAAGTGGAAATTCAACCGCACTTAGAAAGTCTAAACTAATTCCGCAATGCAAAAGATGTCAAGCATACGGACATACTCAAAAATATTGTGACAAACTTCCAAGGTGTGTTAAATGTGCCGGACACCACCTAACTGGAGAATGCGACAATCCGCAAGTTCATCCAAAGTGTGAACACTGTGGACAAGGTCATTCGGCTAATTATCGAGGATGTATTATTGCAAAGGAAATTCAGAAAATTAAAATCGAAAGGATTAATAAAGCTCAAATGCATGGTCAGGCAAATCGATACAAAAGGCAGACAAAACAAGACAATGGGCAACCATTTAGATAGATGTAGACATCAGTCAAACATTATTCTCATGAAATTAACAAAATTTGATGACAGGCTACAAAAATTGGAAGATAGAGCATTGGGAGCTAAACCCAAATCCACACACAAGTGAATAGCACAATAAAAATCATGTCATGGAATGCCAATGGTTTGCTCCGGCATCAGCAAGAGCTACAAGAGTCCTCGACATTGAGAATATAGATGTGTGTCTTATTTCGGAAACACATTTTACTAAGCAATCCTACATAACATTTAAAGGCTATTGCGTATATCACACTATTCATCCAGATAATTCAGCCAGAGGAGGAAGTGCAGTCATCATAAAGAAAAATATCCAACATTTTGAAGAAGCAAAGTATAAAAAAGAAGAAATTAAGAAGAAACTTTCCTATTGTTGTGGCAGGATTGTACTGTCCACCAAGATATTCTATTAAAAACAAACAATACTCAGAGTTCTTTAAGCGTCTGGGACAAAGGTTCATAATAGGTGGTGACTTCAATGCGAAGAATACTCACTGAGGTTCTAGATTAACTACAACTAAATGAAAAGAATTACTGATTGCCATTAAAGGAAATGGATGTGAATCCATTTCAACAGAAAACCCAACATATTGACCAACTGACCCAGGAAAAATACCTGACCTGATCGATTTTTATAACCAAAAATATATCTAATAATTTTATGAAAGTCGAGGAAAACCAAGATATCAGATCAGATCATTCTCCAATAGTCCTAACTCTATGTGAGTATATCACCCAAAAAGGGAATAATCCAGTATTAACCAACGGAAAAGTTTCAAAGTACACCTTGAACAAAGAATACTTTTGAAAGTTCCTTTAAAAACTATGGATCAACTGGACACAGAAGTAGAAAAGTTCATTACGGATATTCAACAATCAACATAAGCAAAAAGGAAATAACTATCCAATAGAAATTAGAAATCTCTTTAGGGATAAACGCAAATCCAGAAAAAGTGGCACATCACTACAGCTCCACTTGACAAAAAAAAGACTAAACAATTAACAAGATAAATTCAGAAATTAAAAAACGAGTCAGTTAATTTCTACTTAAGTAATTTGACGAATGACAGTAATACGGATTATTTGCTCTGGAAAGCAACTAAAACTCTGAAAAGGCCAATAATGCCGATTCATCCTATCAGGAAAATGGATGGAACATGGGCAAGGAAAAACAAAGAAAAAACTGAAGGATTTGCTAATCCTCTTGAAAATATATTTCAACATCATGAATCTCAATTACGAGAAACATTGGATGAAAACATAATACAAGTTATCGAAGATGTCACACCTACATCGCCTACTGAAGTAGAAAACGAAATTAAAAACAATTTAAACTTTAAGAAAGCACCAGGGATTGACCTAATTACCGGAGAAATAATAAAGAAGCTACCGAGAAAAGCTACGGTAAAGTTAACTAATATTATAAACCCTGCATTCAGGTTAAAATATATGCTAAAACTTTGGAAAAGGCTGGAAATGGAAGTGCATATAATAACCAATATTATTGAGAAGACATGAAAAGAGAAAAAAGCTTGTTCCACAGTATTCCTTGATGTAGTGCAGGCCTTTTACAAGGTTTGTTACAAAGGTTTAATCTACAAACTCAAATTAATCCTACCTAAACAGTATAGCATAATACTGGAATCATATATAACGGAAAGATATTTCAGGCTTAAACAAGAAGATGAATATTCTTAGCTTAAGGAAATAGGAGCAGGAGTTCCACAAGGAAGTGTATTTGGCCCACTTTTGTATTTAATATACACCCGAGATGTTCCAATCTCACAAAACAACACGATAGCCACTTTCGTCGATGACAAAGCTATCATGGCAGTAGGTGACAATAACTCAGATACAACAATGAAATTATAAACCGCCATAGAGCAAGTATACAATTGGACACAAAAATGGTGCATAAAATTAAATGAAGTTAAATCTGTACATGTCGACTTTACGAATAAGAGATTAAAGGCCAAAACAAGTTGTCTGTTCGAGTTGTAAAAATACCATCAACACAATTCACACCAACAATTGTATCACCAGAAGTTTTATCTACACAGTAAATAACACACACAACATTTCCACAAAAAAAAAAAAACAGAATTTTCTTTTAGAAATTGTCATCGCAAAATTGGAAAAATTCAATTTGTTTCCTTATGTAAACATAAATATTCATGGTATTATGACACTGGCTTTTTTCCGACTTTTTCAGCTGCTGAAAAATGCAAATGAAGTAAGAGAAATAATATGTATACAAAATATTCATTAGGTGAGTGTATACAGTATAATAGAAATGTATATGTCAAAAATTAAGCTAAATTATTTTTTCTAGCAGTAAAGTGAGCAATTCTAGCAGAAAATAATGAATTGTTCTTATTTTTTTGACGTTTCTACTTTTTTTTAAGCATCGACGGTATTTTATTTGTCGTAAGTAATGCCTTCATTAGAAATGATTGTCGCAGCAAATATTAGTTTATTGAATGTTTCGGCATATTTGTACAATAAAATATTAAATAAAAATAAATCAAAAAAAAAAAAATATTCTGCAAAGTGGCTGCTTCAGAGGGAATCTGAAGGATTTGGCCAAAAATTATTAAAAGATATCCAAAGTGAAGAGATCAAGTTGTATCGGCAAATTTTGAGAATGACACCAGTACAATTTGGAGAAATTTTAGAAATGATTCATTCTGATATTACCAAACAAAATCATTGTTTTCCCCCTTATTAGTATAACTGGAATGGCTGAGGTTCCATATAAACTCTGAATTTTTTCTATTAGAAATTTTATGTTTAGAGCATTCCAATTATGCATTTTAAATTAATTTTCCAACGCAGAAACAAATCCATAATATATTTTCCAGCGTAATTATTGGACGTTTATAAAATAGTGTTGTCTTTTTCTTTACGTCTGTTTCTGTCCTAGTTACGCATTGCTTCTTTTATTGCACTTTTTTCTAGCCAATGTCATAATACCATAAATTTGATTAATTTTAAATGGCAACCTGTCAACGAGTTGCCCAATTTATACTCTGATTGAGGCAGGTCATGAAATTGTATACACACACACACAATGCAAAATGAGAGGATTTCAAAACGGACAAATTTTATGTAAATCTTTTGTTACGACATTGTTACTACCTTGTAGATACTTTTATAATTTGATGATGGAAACACAGTGTTTCTGAAAATATATTAATTTTTACAAAAATCTAAATTAAATGTTGTAATTTAATTAGTTTGTTTTAACAAGTGTTTAAGGAGAACCGAAAGAAGTTTTATCTTGGTATGCCATTATACGCTAAGCTTTGCTGGAAAGCTCATGTTTAAAAGAAAAGAGACTAGTTGAATTAAAATACAATAAAATAAATTGGTTACTGGGAAGAAACTCTCATCTATCAATCCCTAATAAGCTTCTGCTTTATAAGCAAATATTGAAGCCTATTTGGACTTATGGTATACAGCTGTGGGGATGTACCAAGCAGAGCAACATGGATATTATCCAACGATTCCATAATAAAGTGCTAAAAATATAGTCAACGCACCATGGTTTGTCAGAAATAGCAACATCCAGAAAGACCTTGGCATAGAACTCATCAAAACCGAAATTATGAAATTTGCTAGAAGTCATGAAAAGGCTTAAAAGAGTAAAGCCAAAGAGTAAAGTTAGTGTACAATCAGTTAAAATAAATCTTTCTAATGCACAACAAAAGCGCGATCAAATAATAAAAATAAAAACTAAGGAGTACATCGATGGATGAACCTTTAAATTTCAACAAAATGTAGTAATTTAAGTTAGAATAAAATTGCTTATTATAGTCTTAGACTAGATTGTAATTGAATGGAGCATGCAAAACGAGTTTGTTTTTGTTTCCGCACATCAGATGTCATTACCGTCGTGATAAAGGTTACAATAATGTTTAACGTTTAATTTTATGGCTACGAAGTTCGAACGCGTCGCTAAACGACTTATAAACATTTTAAAATATAAAAGTTTTTTGAGTTATTAAATTCACAATGCAGTTTCGATACAAAACACTAATACCATTTGACATTCTAACCTTTACCGAGGGTGCTGCATTTAAAAACAGCGGCGAATATTATTACTATAAGCATGCCCCATTGTTTATTCTTGAAAGGGCTCATATCCACTTTTTGTCAAAATTAGTATTATGATGGTTTTGTATCACAGATACGTATATACGTTTTATGACAAGACGAAATTACCGTATGGTTAATGGAACGGTACCTACCTTCCAACAAAGAAATGATTTATTTCTAGAAAGGTCTCATGTCAAAAAAGACTTTTTTATTTCCTGAATAATTTGAGAAAGTGGACATGAGCCCTTTCAAGAATAAACGATTCAATTAAAAAGGAAATAATAAAGAAAATTATTTAATACAAAAAGAAAATGTTTTTCCCAAGAAAATAGCCAATTTGATTTCATTGACAAAAGCCAACCTTTCGAAATAAAATATAAATTTAATATGTATTATGACATCTGGCGGCAGGTATCATAACCAAAAATTAGAATTACATATTATGTTTAAATAAACCCAATTTTTTGAAGAACGAAACCCTCAAATAGCACCGGATAATTTCGTAAATATCGAACAATCTTACTCTTCGATTAGACTCAAAGATTTTCGAATAACATCGAACTATCAAATACACCCGACAATCTCAAAAATACTCGAATAATGATAATCTGACTGCTTCGAAACACCGAATCACCAACTAAGTCCCTGAACATCACGCATCCCATTTCCATGCTAGAATAAAAGTGATTTAAACATGAAATCCGAGACAAGGGGATATGAAACAAGAGAACTCGACAAAAAACAATGCATAGACGCATAACACTGCGGTCACATCTCAAATATTGGTAGGCAAATATATTGGAGAGCATAAGCACCACGTCAGATATACGTAAATAAAATCTTGTATTTTCATTGCATTTACCAGCCAAAGAGGTTAATACACAACGTCTAAAAAATAAATGAGTGCACGGGTGTAGTCGAGCAATGCCTGTTGCTTCAATTGATAAAATATTGGCAGGAAGCCTAATGAGGACAAATATAATGAGCTCTTGTGCGACTTTCTTTAAATTTGTTTCATGCATAAATAGTAAGTCATTTAGTCATAAATTTGTTCAGAGTTATTTCAGACTTAAACCATTGGGATATAATTCTTCATGGCTTTGGAGTTACACTCTGTTTACTTTAGGCTAATACTGAAAAGACAGTAAAAACTGAAGTGATTAGTAAGGCAAAACGTTAATTTCAAAACTATTAGTTAAATAGCTTACGTTACTAGTGAGTGTACTGTACTATTGTACTGTATTTACTCTGACTGTTAAACATGATGATGTAATTTATAAAATAACGATTGCTGATATCTTTTGTTTCTATTTTCGTAAGACCCTGAAATTATGCATATACGACTTACATATATTCTATGCAATTATGTGGGTTGATTAAGCTACGTTACAACTGTAAGTCTGATTTTTTTTTATACTACTAATAACTAAGCAGAATGCATACTAATATTGCAAATGCAAACTATATACGCAAAATTATAATAAATTATTGAGAGCGATGTCATAAATACGGTTTTCATTTAAACGATAATCTCATGCTGGGTCGGGTCATCAAGCTAATCGCTTATATAGTATACGACTAACAACAAAACATAATTAAATAAGTATGCCACAACTGTTAAAGTATTGAGTGGCCTTGCTGCAATATCAAAAATTGAATATTACATATTCAAGGACGGCTATGTTTACGTCAACAAATATTTGTTTAATTTAAATAAGTAAATATTGGTTGGTAAAAGGTGCTAATTATTTTTATTGACTTTGATTCAAAGTTTGTTTATTTTTAACATTATAACGTACAATACAAAAGCGCAAACAAATCATAAACTTTACTTTGTCTGAAAAGTTATTTGTTCATTGTACAATTTTTATAGGCGTTCAATCCGCCAGAATATCACCATATTGTTGTTCACAATCAGCAGTTTTACGTCAATCCACTTAAATCAAGACTTGAACTATCGAGTCTGAAATGTACAACACCGATAGCGTGATTTGATTTAAACTAGCATCTTTACACTTCAGTGAAACAGTACTTTCACGACGCCTATGTTGCAAAATAAAACAAATTCTGAGAGCTTGAGAGGTTTAAACTGATTTAAAAGGCTGTGGCGATATCGTAGTGAAGCAGTAAAATGCTGTAACGGTCATTTACTTCAAAATATTATAAAATGTGAGACATCATTATTGCTCTAATGGGTGTAAAATTAATTTTTTCAGGGGGTCTTGTCAGTGGTACCAATGGTGAATAAAGTTCAATCAAGCAAACATTTGAAACTCTCTCACCAATTTTCATTTGATTCAAAATATGCTTGGTAATACTAATCCCAATGAACTGGAATTTACAACATAAGGATACTGATTTTAAATTGAGAACATGGAACGTACTCAGCCTAAATCGCCCGGAGAGCCTCCATTAACCATTCAAACAAGCATCTTCGTATAAACTCGCCAATACTAATCGGCAATGGCAACATCGATTACAGTCTACGGGTTAACCCTCTGCCAAAGTAATAACATGGAAAACATGAATTTGTTGTCGGTTTTTGGAATGGCAACCGATGTCATCAATTTATGGGTGAGTTCACTCCTCCTGTTAGCAATCGGATTTATTTACTCAGGTTTCATGATTATCACTTAACATCACAAACGCTTCCTATGACCAATTTATGACGCTTCCTATAACCCTTCTGGGCAAAATTCCGCAACAGGATAAAGTATACTCAAATTAGAAGGGCTGGCACATCGGGACACTCATCACCGAGCTGGCGTTACTCTACAACTTTTTAGTTGCTAACACTTACTTCCCACATAAGCGTATTCATAAATCAATACCAAAATCATACGAAATCTACCACAAAGAAAAAGACAATCTCGTTACATCTACAAGACTGTGAGAATGGCATGAAATTAAAAATGGCTACTAAAACCTCAAAGTGTTTCGGAATTATTTATCCTCGCTTCTAAATAGACACTTATCATCTTCCGAGCAATAACCTTTCTTGCTTCAGCGCGATATCAACGTCGAGATGACAACACCATCTCCTCCATCATTGAAATGCTCAAATATGGCGGCATTTATCTGTTTTACAGCATGTTTGAGATCAATAATTTGGTCTAGAGAAGACATCCCAGAAGAGCGGAATACGACTCTTTTCTGTCCAATTCAAAATAGGTAGAAAAGTATTAACCCTAACAGGGGCTGTTGTCTAAGTAATTCAGTATTATAATGGAATTCTGCACTCGTGGTTGTGCCAGTTATTGCGCAGAGATAAAATGTAGTTTATGAGTTATGTAAATTAAAAATATTGATACTGAAGGTTTTTTGTATTACAAATTGCAGTCATACTTACTGGTTTCTGACCACCTTATAAACTTACTTATGCCTACACTTTGTGTAACTGTAACGTAAGTCGCGATAATCGTATAAGAGTACATTGTGATTAACTATGATGTGACCTATAAGTAGATTATGCTGCCAATGCTTCTGATACTAGCTTATGGATTTATATACCTACAAGTTTTCCAACTACCTAGAGCAATAAAGTTCTAAAAGCTCAAAATCTATTGTTTCATGCAAATGTGGTGTCTAATCTATTTGGTAGGTTTTCCAATTCCAATTAAATCAAAAATACACACATATCGAACAAAACATAAAATAAAGAATAATACTTTGGTATTTTGTGAACAAAATGAATACAAAAACAAGTTAAGTTGTTACTATGGCCCTGTAGATGGTAGCTTATACAAATATTTTGTACTGACATCTAAAATGAAATAGAGAAAACGATTTTTTAAATCAATAATTTCGTAATCACGGGTAAAAATTTGGCAAAAAGTTACACATGATTCAAGCAATTTTAAGAACTGTTGGTAAATTACGCCGTCAAGTAAATTTAAATGCGCTATTAGCATTTATTTGTATCGCAATCAAGTTTAAATGCGCCATTTAGAATAAGTTACACAATCATTAAAGAAATAAAACAGATTTGCGTTCGATTAATTAGAATTTTGTTTATTTCTATTCTTTAACTTTGAAGCCACGCGCCTAAAACAAAAAAATAGACAAATAAGAGATTAGGAACTAATAATATATATGAACAGAAACACAATGTTCATTTATCAAGTGTCAGCTGCTACGCATTATTACACGCAATTCCATTTTCAGAAACATTTTCAAATTTGGATTAGTAATTTTCTCGAGAGTTTTTTCTATCACCTCTTCGTCTTGTCCCACCAATTTCTGAGCAATTTCATTCGCATAATTTATCCATACGCAATCGGCACATCCGGATGCACAACATGTTGTCGGTTCAGGTGGTATCTAGCGTAATTAGAGAGTAATAGGTAATGAAATCATATTTCATTAAGTGACATACTTACTTCGATCTCTATCGATTTTTCATCTTTTTTCTTACAGAAATATCGCCTAGATAAATAAATTAGGTTCTCATTCATCCGAAGCAATGGAATTTTGCGTAGCATAACTAACAATTTGTGATGATGATGATGACATTCAACTTATTTTAGAAAATACATATTCTCAGCTCGCAACTACTTCTTATATAAGCAATTTGGTGAGGGCGACGACACTGCCAATGCCAATAAATTTTGTATTTACCTCTGAATTAATTGCAGTCACAAATTAACTCATTTGAATTTTGACTTTGCAACGAATGCATTAAAACTAAATAACTATTTAATTTATATTTATTTTGTAATATTATTAAATAAGAAATTAAATATTGGCTGCCTGAACAGAACAAAAACCAAAAAGGCCAAAAATCGAAAAACAAACTAAATTTTGTGGTTATGTTTTTGACATTTATGTAAAGGTTGAGTTTGACGAAGTATTATGAATTCGATTTAACGAATATACGTAATATCGAGAAACGAAAAAGAAAAATATCTCTCGTTATTATGTATTAGTAATGTAGTATGTAGATAAATTTAAAAATTGTTAAGCGGAAATCCTAATTAATTAATTAAAATGCAAAATAAATTAATCAAAATTAATGAGTAAGAAACAAATTTCTAAATAAATGAATTCGATTATGTGGTGGCGCGTTGAGAGTGTAGATTGTAGACATCTTCGGGTCCTTTGGTGCAATGAAATATTTATAAGTGACCAGCTAAACTATTCGATATTAAAATATTGGACGAATTTGATGATCTTTGTAATTTACCGTTGATACGGCTAATGTTTCTGGATTGATCTGTGCATCTAGTTGTCAACCTACTTTGTACTGATTTAGTATTGGGCCAACCATAACTAATCCGCTATAGTTTTGTCTTTACCTAATACGGTAGACAGACACAAAGTTAATCGCGATTTTCAGTTGTCATTTTTGTTAAGAATCGTGTTGTCGAAACAAAATAATCCGGTATAGGTGAAAATCGTGTAATGACGTCATAATAGTGACGACTGTCATTACACAATCTTCACAAAAAACTGGATTATTTCGTTTTCACAACGCGATTTTTGACAATCGGGACAAATGAAAATTGCGATTAACTCTGTATCTGTCTACCATATAAGTCGTATTAGACACACAACGTTCTTTTCTGACTTTCTTCACAGTAGTGTTCAAACAGTATTAAGACTTTTCCATTTAAAACGCGCGGGTTTATCCCAACCAGTAATTTTTTCAGATTGGTAGCATCCTAACAGTTCAGCAAAGTGGTTGCATAAAATTTTGCTTCAAAAATGAAATTTCAGGTTCTAAAACGTTGGAAAAGATTTTGGTGACAATGCACTGTCCAGAATGAGTGTTGTAGATTTCAACCGACGGGTTTGTGTTGGAATGCTGGTCGCTGTCCTCCATATTGGCTGACTCATTGATTTCGATGAAGCAAGGTTTTATACGATTTATAGATACATTTGAATCGAGGCCTTTTACTAGAATGGTAAGCTGGCTAGGGTCCTGGTATGGCGGTTGTAACGCCCTGCGCACGGCATCTGTACGAATCAGGACATGCGAGCAAGTCTTAAGATCTTTGTTGTGATAGCGAAGTGGGTTCCACTAACTTATAATAATTTTTAATTTGAGCGATAACTTGATTTTGTAAGCGCTTAGTCCATGGAGGATTGTTAATAGATACACATGATTGGCGCTTTCAAGCCGCTATGCCATCGTTCGACCATGCCGTTGCATGCTGGAGTATAGGCTGCGGTTTGCCTGCATTGAAACCCGATTAGATTAGCTAAGCTTGTAAATAATTCGGATTCAAATTAAGCTCCTCTGTCGGAGACGATGATGTACGCAAAAACGGCTGATCCACGTTTTTACTACTTAGGGTGTCTGCTTGTTGACTTTGCATTTTTGTCAGTTGGCGTAAAATTTTGCCCACTATCAGACGTCTGTGTTAAGTGCTGGCCAAATGAATTTATCTCGAATTAGCTTAGCGGAGCTACGTACTTCCGGTTGTGATACATTGTGAAATGTTTCGAAAACTTGTCTTTGGAATTTTTTAGGCAGGTATGTTCCGTTGAAACATCCAGTATACAAGTTGGTTGATTCCAAAAATCGGCATTTTGTCAAATTTAAGACTGTCGTTGTTCTCAATTAATGTTTTTAGTTCGCCATCATTGAATTGTTCGTCCGCCATGAGTGAGTAATCCATGTTGTCCTTACCGAAAACGTGCTGAATGTCAGTTGTCAAGATGCCTGTGCTGACAAGGTGAAGTTTTCTCTATGTTTTGATGTAGTGCGTACGTGAAGGGTTTAGGGTTTGTGGTCGGTATATAGAATAAATTCCCGGCCGTCAACGAAATATTTAAAGTGCTTGATTGCTGCGAATGCCGTCTGCAGCTCCCTGTCGTATGTGCTGTATCTTTGCTCCGTAGTTGTGAGTTTTCGAGAAAAGAAGCTCAGTGGTCGCCAACCTTCTGTCGTGGACTGTTCCACCACGGCTCCGACTGATTGATGATTCCCATTTTTGAATTTGGCAATGGACGAGCTAGCTGTGTAGCTTCTTCTAATTGGTTTTTAAAACGCTCAAATGCTTGGTTCGACTGATTGCACCAAGCGACTTTGCTGTGGCGTTTTTCTTACGCCCTTTAAAGAATTCGTACAATTTGGCGTGTTCTTGACTGAGGCGTGTTTGGCAGAAAAATGCGGTAATAATTCAGCATCGAGGTTGGACGATGCTACTAAGACTTCGTCAATATAGGGGAAAGCAAATTTGGTGTCACGCAATATCAAATGAATCAGCCGCTGGAATGTTTGAGCCGAATTTCATAAATCAAATGTTATACGAAGGAACTCAGACAAACTGAACGGGGTGCATATGGCTGCTTTTTCGATATCTATTTAATTAGAATCTGATGATATGTTCGCACAAGGTCGATTTTTGAGATAAAATAGCAGCCCTCCAGCTGATGGCTAAAATCCGTAACGAACGGTATTGGGTATCGGTCGGGGTTCGTTTTTTGATTTATACCGCGGTAGTCTCCGCAGAGCCTCCAGTTCCGTTTTTTTCTTTGTGGTGTGAAGAGGACTAGCCCGATTACTCTTAGACAGTCGACATACGCCTTGTTTTAACCAGAGGTCGATTTCTTTTTTAGCTATTTGCATTTTTTCAGTGTTGAGCCTTCGAACTTTTGCTGAACAGGGTTCGCCCTCTGTTTCGATTTTATGTACAACGTTATGTTTGACCGTTGGCGTGTCAAGAGTAATGTGCTTGAAATTGTTGCTAGCTGATATGACGGCAAGAAAACTAAGATTCCGCTTATCTACATGGTAAGCAAGGAATCGATCAATTTCATAATTTTCACGTCGACTGACGACGTAGACTTAAGTTCAAAGTAGGTAAAGTTTTTTGTGCCGAACGTTTGAATCGATGTCGAAGTTGCCGGGAACAATTCTTAATTTGATTTTATGTATTTGTCCCGTGAAGTTCGGGTTATGACAGAAATATCGGCTCCGGTATCGATAAGGAATTATTGTTTTGTGATTAATTCGAGTGCAACTAGGCGGCAATTTGAGTGGCTATTGGCTAGTATCACTTGCCTCAAATAGTGATGAGCCCATTGGAGTTCCGGTCTGGCTGAAGTTAGATTTTGTTCGAACATGCACGGTTCAGTGCAATTCTTAGAATTGGATCCGAACCTAAAGTGATACCAGCAATTTGGGAAAGTTTTGTCTTGTGAGTCAGATCGAGATTTGCTGCGCGATCGCTGATTCTCATTAGTTTGCGATTGATATGCGGCTCGAGATTTTCTTTCGTTATTGGTACAATTATCAAAACGCTTTGTTAAAGCACCAATGTGCGCTGAAAATGTGACAAGCTGGGATCACTTGCCGTAGGTTGAGACGATTTGTAAATGTTATAAATGCCCATGGGCCTGTGCATTTCTATGATTTTATCCGTAAACGTAGATATTTTGTCCAAATCGAATTCTTCCATCCAGAATAATATCTTTTGAATATTTGTGAGCAATCGCTGCAACCACAAATTTCGTAACATCGGCTCGTTGGTAACAGACATTTTCATTTTAATGCTATTGGCTGACTATGACAATATGATTTTGTGGCTGGTTAATAAAAAATTAAACTTGATTGACTTGGACTAAGAATGAGGAAACCCTTCTGTTATATGCGTGTGGCAAGCGGTTATTCTTCCACCCTATGTTTATTCGTCTCGCGCTAATACCACCGGAAGAAAACCAATCCGCAGATGTACCGGCCAAAACTGCAGACAAGTTTAATGAGACTTTAGCAAATTCAAAAGCCATCGGTTCTATTCGATGGCTATCAAGAAACTAAATAGTCTTATGGTTACGGTGACCGCCCTTAAGAAAAAAAACCGACTAACAGCCGTCTATTCACAATCTTCTGAGCAATCGAGTCAAAGAACGAAATTCAAGACAATCGCATCACCCGGATTTTTTAACTCTCAATTTACCACGAATATTCAACGTATCCACTACCATAAGGCAATGTGATTAGATTATGAAACTGCCACAGTCAAAACTCACTTCGACTACATCATGATCATTCAACAACAGAAAACAGACATGGAATTTCAGAATTTATTTTCTGGTTCTCCTTGTCACACTGGTTCCAACGAGAAACATGCGTTTTTCAAACCACCTGGTATGGAAATATACTCCGAAACATCAACAGGGAACAATCATATTTAAATTGCAAAATCGACTACGTCAAACCATTATTCGCATCCAATTATTCGTGCTACTCGTAAATTGAACACATCTCGATACTTGTCACTGGGCGAAGTCGGGACGTACCCCGTGGTAGCTCAGTCTGTAAGTTAGTTTTCTTCTTGGTTTTGTGTTGACTAAATCGAAATACATAAGCTAAAACGCGAATCATTTAGGAAAATTTGGAATCGGAAAATTTTGGATAATTTTTCCAAAACACCAGGTTCATGGATTACCGCTTGTAATAATTGAAACATCCGTTCCGCAGGCTGCTGCTTCCTCCTCTCTTCAGTCGCCAATTTTTTATACTGTTGAGGCCAGTTTCCGGAATTGTTTAGCCACTCTGGACCATCCCACCATAACTTGAAATGAAGTAACGTTTCTGGTTCCATCCCCCCTCGAGGCACAATCTGCAGGATTCTCTTCAGGCTTAACATAATTCCATTGATTTAGGCTCATCTTCGTAAGGATTTGAAAATCTAGATTGCCGTTAAACGTATTCCAATATTTTGGATGTGCAGATGCGCGTGATACGGCTTGATTATTCCGTGATGTGGAAGGTAATAACCATGAAACCCCTCTTTGCGAATTTATTAGTTTCCCAAGAATAGGGCGTATATTGAAATTTCTTTTCGTTCTATTGGGAAATTTCGTAAGTCGGGGGATTGATGAGATGTACGCCAATCCCTCGATTTACAAAATTTCCCAATAGAATGAAAAGAAATTTCAATTTACGCCGAACTTTTCAGAAACTATAATAAATTCGTAAAGCGGGGAGTATTGGTGTATTCAGGCAAATTTCTCGTTGTTCGCGAATTTTCTTTCCATCGAACGCATTCTTTGTTTGTCTGATCTCCTAAGAGACATATCTAACGGTGCAAATGTAGTTGGTGGTTGTTTACTCATTAGATTCGGTAATATTAACGCCTCAATTTGAAGACAGCGGTGTTTGGTTAATTCTAAGATTGACGGTTAGAAAAACGATTCCTCTTGTATAGCCTGATTTGGAATCTTCAATTTTAGCATGCAGCAGTATACTCTGCATACAGCTTTCAGTAATAAATGATCTCTGTGATACAGTGTCCAGCAATACATGGCATTGTTGTTTGGTATTCTGCCCATCTAAAACGTAGACTAAGGCCGTAGGTAACACCACTACTCCCATTCCCGATGCGTTGCAACAATTTGTGTTTGCTGACGTAACATTCGCATCATCCAATTGCGAGACTAGCAAAACAGAACTGGTCTTCTGATACTTACTACTTTGAGTATCCTCATGCAGTAGGCTATGATGCTTCATAGTACATAATCCGATGTCAGGGATGAGGGAACTCAAATTCACTTGATGTCTGTGCCCATAGTATAGACTATTAGTTTTGTCATCCAATTTACAGGTTAATAAATAAATTAACCAATGGTCACGAGATTCCGCCTTTTCGCGTAGTGCCTTCAGCACTGGGATTCCTAATATTTTGGCTGGTTGCAGTTGATACTCTGGGCTGGCTCATAAAGGTTTTAATAAATGTCTTATATATGGTATGCCTTTTTCGGTCATATCGCTCTTCTGACTTTGCTTTGCGCCCGCTTTGTTGTAGTAATTGTCCTCTAAAGTAGCATCCAATTCTTCATCTTAATCATCTTGGGAACCAATAGTTTTTCTTAATTGCGATGAGGGTTTTTTCTAACCCGAAGTGTCCCATTTGATCATGGCACATATTAACTACACGATTACGAACTCCCTTAATCGGCCATGTTTGATTTCATAATCAGTGTTGGCTTGTCAATTTGTAGAATTGTTTAGTTGTTCTTTCATAGCAAGTATGTAAGGATCAGCTTCATGTAGTGCAATTACCCAATCCTCCTTGATTACATTTATGTTTAACACGTCCAACATGGCAGGTTCTAATTCGGCTGGAGAACGGCTGAAAGCGTCTACGTGACACATTTCTGTTCCATTTTTATGTTTTACGTCGAAATCGTATTCCAGACGGCGAAGCCACCACCGTCCAATTCTAGCCACCAAGCCCCTCTTAGTGGCGGACGTCCTCAGAGAGTTACAGTCGGTAACAACGCCGAAGTCTTCCGGCTAAAGTATGCCACCGGATGCCAATTCTTGTCGCTTTCTTGTTGTAACAACACGGCTCCTAATCCAATAGTGCTCGCATCCGTGTGAATTTCATGATCCTTTGAATTGTCGTATAGCACTAAAACGTCTCTCTCACATAACTTTTGTTTAATTAGTTCGAAAGCCGTATTTTGCTCGTGGTCCCATTCGAAGGGAATATTTTTCCGTGTAAGACTAGTCAACGGCTCGGCCATTAATGAAAAACGCGGGACAAACTATCGAAAATAGCTTAAAAGACCCACAAACTGTCTTACTTCGTGAACATTCGTTGGTGTTGCAAATTTTGATACCGCGCCAATCTTATGTTGCCCAGGTTTTATTCCCTGTTCTGTAATTTCATGTCCCAGGAAAGTTACACTTTCCCTCAGCATCTTGCACTTTTCGATTTTCAATCGGAGGCCACACTCTCTCAACTTCACCAAAAATGTCTCCAACATAACAATTCCTTCCTCGACAGTTGAACTTGGAATTATTATGTCGTCCAAGTAAACGCGAATTTTGCCATCCAACTCTCGCATAATAACGTTCATCATACGCTGACAAACAGCAGGTGCATTTGCTAACCCAAACGGCATTCTATTGAATTCGAATTGACTATCTGGGGTCACAAAAGATGTCAACATTTTCGAAGACTCCGAGACACGAATTTGATAATACCCTGATGCGAGGTCGAGAACTGTGAAGTACTGCTTGCCACCTAATTTTTGTAACGTATCCTCAATATGAGGCATTGGGTATCTATCTTTTACGGTTTGCTTATTGAGTTTGCGATAGTCAACGCAAATACGGTCATCGCCGTTTTTCTTTTTGACTACTACTATAGGGCTAGAATATGGCGAAGAGGAATGCCGAATAATGAGACAGATGGTAAGGACGATAGAATATAGGTTCGTCACTCTTTAATTTTATTTCAATCACGGCTCAATCAGTCTCACCATTTTCCCGCACACTCGTAGCAAAATAATCTCGATAATCCTGAACCAACCCTATCAAGCATTGCCTAACATCGGGTGGTAAATCAGGACTTATACATTTATTTAAAACAGCGTTGTCGATATGACTATAAACTAAATTTTCTTTCGTCGACTCACAGTTTACAATGTTAGGTTAGGACAATTGTCTAATTCCGTCGATCGTTCCGCCGTGTTATCCTGTACATTTACTTCTGCATTTAATAACTCTACATCTAAACTCTTATTTACAGATAATTCTAAATTAATATCGCTTGTTAAATCTACCCTATTCAAAGATGTTGGAATATTATTTACATCTGAATCTACATTATCAATATTTGCAGTCGGGTTCGCAATATACCCGGTACATTCGGAGTCACCTTTATCACGTAGTTCAATATTTAGCACTCCAGCATCAGTTGTGATTGAAATCGGACGTTTGTTTATAGTTCACAATCTTTGACTAACAACTTATCATAGGATTTTATCACAACTAGGTGCGGCTGGTCAAGAACACTTCTACCGACCATTAAATCAGTATTATGCACGGAATCTGGCACAATTAATATATCGACATCAATATCGACATCATCAACTGTGATTGCAGAATTGACTATGCCCAACGTGATCGTTCGCCCATTTCCAAAACGTATAAGATTTGTCTATGAGGTAACCAATTTAGACCAAAGCTCTATCTAAACTCCGTTTATTTTTACAAGTTTATGATATTCGTCATTCAATTTTCCCTTCTCAATTCGCTTTACTTGCTTTGCATTTTGGTCCTTCTTCCTTTTGCAATCGATTTCATAATGCCCACTTTCTTTGCAGAATGAGCACACAAGCCCTTGACAATTTCGAGCAAAATGATTCAAGGAACCACATTTGAAGCACCCAAGGGAGGTGGCTTTTATATTTCCAGAATTAGTCTTACTATCCAATGGTGTCGATGTTTGGCAATTTGCATTTCTGTTAGAAAACTCCTTGCGATTTGAAGAACTATGCTTGTACCTAAAAATCTCCTCATATTTCTTAATTCTATTCATTAAATCTAGGACACTATCTTTTCGTTAAAGAGAACGAGCTATTTCTGCGTCTCCTAAATTTGATAAAATGTACTTAATAATCACCTGATCGTCGAAATTTGCCTCGCTAGCAATACGTTTCATGTCATAGATGTATTCTGAGAAAGTCTCGCTACTTTTCTTGTGACGATTTGCTAAACTAAAACGAACATCGCAAGCGTCTCGAGCTGCCCCAAATTCTTTTATAAGACCATCACGTAGATCTTTCCAACTATGGATTTCTAAAACTACTGCATTGTATCAGGCAAGCGCAATACCTCTCAGTCTGATCACCGCAGCAAAAAGAACCATCAAATCACTTAAGTTATAAATACCTTGAATATTCTCAATTTGATTCATCCTCCGCTTGATCGGCGCCGTACAACTACTTGTACCGGGATTAAAATCCAAAAACATTTGTGAAACGTCCCGCGGAGTGAAGGCAGTGCTGTTTGACCTACTTGGAAAATCGTTTCGGCTATGCGATGGCATATTACAGCTAATCATCGGTTGATCGTTAGTATTTTGATTTAAATGATTTGGATTCGGGTTATACGAATAATTACTGTAGTATAAATTTTGATTTCCAATTGGAAATTGATTTTGACATCCAGCACTATTATGTAGGTTATAATTTAAATTAATTGGATTCGATGTAAAATATTATCCGTATTGATAATTCGGGAGACTATTCAAATATTGTGTGTCAATGTTATTATTTTGCGTCGTATCTAAAGTTGAATTACCATTTATATGTTGGTTCATGTTGGTACCTTCCATTTCGATAATGTGATGCCAATTTCCATGTGTTGTCGTTGAACTAATATTTAAATTGCGTTGATTTATTTCCTGTCGATGATTATTTAGGTAATTCCTATCTTTTCGTTGATTACCGGGAGTCATAAAAAACCCGGAGGCATCATTGTCGCCATTTTCACTACCTCGTTGAGATGTATTTTTGGATATACATATTTTAAAATGTGTTATTTTCGCGAAACACGGATCTTATTATCCCACTTCTGATTTATAAAACCAACTCGATGACAATTTTTTATCTACTTATTCAAAAACTAGATTTTATTTTTTTACTTTTATCTTCCACACCTCTGATTTCATTCTACTCTTCTTAAAACTAAATTCTTCTTAACAAAACATTGCCCTCTTGTGAGAGTATCTAAAATTATATAAACTAAAATACGGCTATTCAGGTGCCATCTATTATAAATATTCGCAAATTCATAGTATAAATTATTTAATTATTTTGATTAGTTTTACATATAAATACATTAATATTGAAAAATTGTTTCATCTTAATTTTGTATCATATACATACAAATTAGTAAACAAATCTTGAGAAAATATTTTGACAATACTTGACCGACGGTGCTGACTTTAGAAAAGAGCATCAAACATTTTTACTATAAGCATGCCTCCACCTTCATTGCTGAAACAACCGCAATTCCTTCTTTCAACTTTTCCTATATTGTTTATCTATGCAACACAAACTTCAAGTGAGTGGCTCTTTTAAATAAACAATTTTTCCATGAAAGGAGTTCAGCCTACTTTTACAATCATCATCGAGTTTTTTTCGCTAAAATTTGTGCTTCGTTCTTCTGCTGCATAGGAACCAAGCGCCAATTTTAGCGAAAAAAAACATCGATATAAATTTCTTGGGAATAGGTACGAAAGGCCGAATGTCGAAAGGCCGAACGCCGAAAGGCCGAATGTCGGAAGGCCGAATGTGTCGAAAGGTCGAATGTGTCGAAAGGCCGAATATCGAAAGGCCGAATATCGAAAGGCCGAATTGATCGGAAGGCCGAATGTCGAAAGGCCGAATGTGTCGAAAGGCCGAATGTGTCGAAAGTCCGAATGTGTCGAAAGGCCGAATGCGTCTAAAGGCCGAATGTCGAAATGCCGAATGTGTCAAAAGGCCGAATGTCGAAAGGCCGAACGTGTCGAAAGGCCGAATGTGTCGAAAGGCTGTTTATGTCGAAATAGATTGATTATTTTTTCTTCTTTTCATGAATAAAAATTTTCAAAATTTATATTTTTATGAAAAAAAAATTCATATTTTTATCAAAATTTTTGTATAAAAATGTTTAATAGTAAATCGCCTTATATATTAAAATCTTCTTAAGTTTTTTTTGTTATACAAAAATTAATTAATTATAATAAAAAAGGAAAAGGAAATAAATTTGTTTTCGACAAAATTTGAACACATTAATATGTAGGTATGCTACATACACAGGATTTATTAGCACGTTTTTTCAATTTATTTACATCATTTTACATTACGAAATAAATTCAATGGTTTTAAATATTGATGTTAAACAATTAAGTGAAGGAAAATTTAATGAAAATTCGGCCTTTCTTTTTGGAGAAAATCTTGTTTCTCAAGATCTTGTTTTCAAAAACTGTTTATTCATATAATAATGTTTTTATTAATCCGCGCGCGCAGTTTAATTAACATATATAAACACTATTTTTATGCGTTTATAGTCTTCGTAACATTTTGAAAGAAAAACAAAAATTTAAGAACGTATTGTTCGTTTACGTTTAAATTTAAATTATGCGCTATTCCGTTTAATTTCATCAAAGGAGCTCTGTGCTTTTAACCACTTTATCAATATTTCTTTCTTTAACATTTGAATTTTGTGGGAGGTCCATTCAATCTGAAATTTGCTCAATTTGGCCGTCAACTGTATGTTGTTCCTTTATTAAATGTTAAATAAAATGAAACCCACCCAAATGTTTTTAATTTAAAATGGTGTTCCACCAAGCTTATTGGTGGTTCGTGAAGTATCATTCTCGACATTATTAAAAACTAAACAAAAGTCAGGGTGAAAGAGCGGTGGTTTTCTCTGATCAGGCAGTATACGTCCTAGTATACATAACTGTCTTCGAACCACGAAAAAACTGTATTTAGTTGGACTGGAACTTTGGATTTTAATTCCAGAAAAGTGTCTTCTATTTCTTCAGAGGGCAAAAATGCCAACGCGAGTAGTTCACGACACTCCATGTTGATTTTTATATCCGTACCATATCTTGCTGCTAGGCCAACTGACTGGATCCTACGGTAAATAGATTGGCTTAGATGAAAGAAGCATGCCTCATTTATAGTAGTTGGAAATGCACGTTTGAAAGCATTTACGGCGCTAATCTCAAAATCCGTAAGAATAAACTTTGGATTTGGGCAGCAACTTCTATAATCTCCTCCAACATACGATCATAACATTCTGTTGATTTGGTTGTCATAAGCACATATATCATTGGAAATACCAATCGGAACATATGTCGAATACAGCTGCATGAAAAGGTTAGGAACTCTCTTAAATGTTTCATCTGCAATCCAAAACTTAGCTTCGCCACATTTTTTTAAATTGGATACTGTCCCGAAAATTAATATTTTGTCATTATTCATCGTGCAATCATTCAATAAAAAATTACACCCCATTATAGTTGGCAGTAGATTTTCCGGAATATAGCAGTTAAATATATTGGCTGGTTCTGGAGGTAGTCCAGCTCGACGTACTCTTTTTATAATTTGTTTTATGGCATTTTTATTTGGAAATTCTGGTTATAGTAATATGTTGCTTAATCCCAAGTTGGCATTGGCTTCTTGTATTATCTGTACTGGTTTCAAATAAGGGATTTTGGCTGCGGTTTTAGCATCCTCGCGAATTGTCTTTATTACGCCTCTAACCGGCGTCATCGAATGGTTATGTGTAGCATTTTTTTAAAGCAATGGCTTCCATCCTTTTTTCAAAGTTGTAATTCGAGCGTTACAAAAATTTTCTTTCTCTTTACCACATTGCCTGTGATATCGCTTTTCAAATTCCCAATAATAAGTTAAATTCACTTTTTTGTTCAAATTAAATAAATAACCATCAACGGATAACATGGTTCTTACTTTGTTCGATTTATACTCAAAAATATCCATGCTAAATTAAAGATAAACTTATGTCAATTTTTGAAATTAGTTAAAGATGATAAAAATGTTTAAAACAACACCCTTCTTAGTACGTGTGTGAAGTATTTCCTAAATCTTTCCTAAATACAAAAATGTTTGAAAGTATTAGTAACCAATCAATATTGAAATGTTTTATCGAGAAATTGAAAGTAAAATCTGAGAGGCACGCGCGTTACTACATAATCTTTGATATTTTGTCCGGAAATCAGTATGTTAATAAAATAAATAATGGTCCATTCGAGGTTTGTGCAAAATTTGGGGATATTCTCTTGGAGATAAATGGGGTTAATATGATAAAGTCACCATCTAGCGCATATTGAAATCGAGATTGAGGTGATTGAGGAGATTGAGGTGGAAAAGCCACAAAGCATTTTCAATTATTTAATTGCATTTTAGTGTTGAGTCAGGAATGAGCTGGCGCATTAAAGCTCGGGGATACTCTGTTTATAAATTAAAAAAAGGCTGTAATTTAAACTATAAAATGCTATCTTCTCGTAAACATACTTTAAAAAATAACAGAAATATCGGTAACACTTTTAAACTTCGTTCACCATTAAAATTACAAAATAAAGCAAAATAAAACAAAAGAAAAACTATTATGAAAATACACATATATGTACACTGAAACCTCAGCAGTGGACATTGATGCAACCAAACAATTTAGATTTTTATATGAGAACGAAAATATCATGAAAATTCGGCCTTTCGACACATTCGGCCTTTCGACACATTCGGCCTTTCGACTCATTCGGCCTTTCGACACATTCGGCCTTTCGACCCATTCGGATTTTCGACATTCGGCCTTTCGACACATTCGGCCTTTCGACATTCGGCCTTTCGACATTCGGCCTTTCGACATTCGGCCTTTCGACATTCGGCTTTCGACACATTCGGCCTTTCGACAATCGGCCTTTCGATATTCGGCCTTCCGACATTCGGCCTTTCAACATCGAACGAATTTCTTGTAGTTGGCTAGAAAAATCTACGTTCAATTTTAAATTTTTCTTTTTTTACAGTAGACGCCTGTGCAACTTTTATTCATTTTGCTATGTTTTCAAAACATTTTGACGTTTTGACAAAATTGTTATGGCATAAAGATTAGACGCGGATACTTTTAGTTGGCGCGATTTTAATTTATGTATAATTAAAAATAAACAGAATAAATTATATTTAATATGAGCATTTAAAAATCGTTTGGCCAATGTTCACCAATTTTTGTTAACACTTTGCGGATAAAACGGCATATGCCGTCAAACAAACATGCTTATATGTAGATATCATTTAAATAAAGTTAATTTATGATATGCATCCCAATTTTTTAATGAATTGTAACGTAAATTGTACATTAAAGACCCAGTCCCAGTGAAACGTTGTTTGATTTTAATTTTGACTCTTTTAAGTTTCATAGTGTTTCAAATTCTCAAACTCTATAAGAAAGATTAGCCTTTGTCTTAGCGCATCCACCAATAATTTTTTGTATCCACGAAAGCGTAAAGTGTCTAACGGAATTCTAATTTTCTTCAGTAAGGTATACCAAACTTTTTTTTTTGTCGGCTTTCTATTTCTCTATAAGTAAGTCTTATTATTATGAAATTACAAAGAAAAGTGGGGCATTTGTTTGTCTTTAAAAAACAGAAACTACTCCTCAATTAATTGACTAAATTATTAGTAAACATGTACCATTTTGGGTTTGAAAAATGTAATTACAAATAATCCAGTTGTATACTTAAATTAAATATGAATGTATAGCGTCTTTTTTGGCAGCTGACATAAAAATAGAAATGTAAATTTTGCTCGCATAACTTATATGTATTTGTCAAAATGCTTAAAAGGATAATTTATTTTGGTTTACAAATTATAAACGACTTTTTAATTTTTTATAAGTATCCTCAATACGTAGGTACTCTCAATATGTACTTTTTAATTTGGTTTCATACACGAAATTATTTTACAGCAGTTTTGGTTGCGTTCAATTTTTTTTTTTAAATAAAATTGTACATCGATTTTTTTTCTCTCTAAAATGTGCGCTTGGTTAATATGCTGATTCAAAGTAATTTTAATTTTATGTACATATGTAGCTCCGCAGTCACTGTTATTTGTTTTTACGTGCTACTTATGTTAATGTTTAATCGAGTTATTTTAAGTTTTACAATTTCTTTAAAAAAATAATAAAATATTTTCTCTTACTCGTTTTGACAATGCATATGGTTACGTTATATTACTGTCCGATTCCATATTTATATAAACAAATATTCCATTAACGTTGACGACATATAATACAAACATTAAATAAAACGTTATAAAAAGGTCTGTTGAACAAATAACAAAAAAAAAATCGCGTTTTTTCAACTTTACGCACGTATTACGTCAGTGGCACGCAAATTGTGTGTCCCGGAACACTTGGTTACCGCAGTGTTATCTATACATATTTCAGAAGAGAAAAAAATTGCAAGCTTATTCTATTGTGCAAATTTATTTAAAAAAAAAATGGAGGTGTGGCCAACACACGACTTTCTTTTACGAGCAGCGAATTTTAAGAAACTATTATAATGCAAATTTCTTGCAAAATTTATTAAGATTGTTTTATTTTTTCATGTTTTCTGTAAATTGTCTATTTTTGAAATGTTTATAAAATAAATTTTCTGTTTCACGGAATATGGGAGCTGGGACCCCAAATATTTTGTAAGACATTAATGAAGAATTGAAGATATATCTGTTTTGAGGTCCCCTGAGTTCGAAAAAGTGGGTTTCGAAATTATGTCTGTCTGTCCGTTTGTCCGTCCGTCTATCAGTCTGTGTCTTCTCTATAGCCCAGATGGCTTAACCAATCGATCAAAAACTTTAGATTTAAGCTTTACTTATGTAAAAGAAAGTAATAAAAAATAATAAATTTGTAAGAAGTTTGCGTAATTGGTTTCTCAAAATTCCCTGTTCGTAGAAGAAATGTGTTGGCCACACATCAATTTTATTTTTTTTATAAAATTTTTTAATTTTTTTTTTTAATTTTTTAATTTTTTTTTTTTTTAATTTTTAATTTTTTTTTTTTATTTTTTTTTACTTTTATTTTTTGGAAACATTTTGTTTTAGTAGTTTTTTGTAAACCTTATACTTTTTGAGATATTTGCAAAACAAATTTTCTGGCCCAAGGGAGTGGCCACTTCCGGTTGCCCGATTTCGACTAAAATTCACTGGGGCCTTCCAATTTATCAAAAAAGCTTAAATCTGAAGTTTCAGCTGGATTGGTTAAGCCATCTGGGATGTAGAGAGGACACAGACTGACAGACGGACAGACGGACAGACGGACAGACAGACTGACAGACAGACATCATTTCGAAACTCACTTTTTCGGACTCAGGGGACCTCAAAACAGATAAATCTTCAATAATCTCAAGGTCGAAAATTTTCATGATTACTATACTTTATTTTACTTCGTAAAAGAAAGTAAAATAGGACGAGAAATTTTATCTTTCTACTCCTATAATTTTTGTTTATCAAGCAAACCTGCGACAAATATTATTACCGTCCAAGAAAGTGGAAACGAAAAGTTTTAAAAAGTATAACGAAACAAGTCAACTTTTCGGGCTACTATGTATCTACTAAACAAAAAGCATCCCTTTTCGACTCAATCAAATAAAAACATTTTCTAACATTTATACTTACTATACTTCAAAGCGAATTTACTGACTGGTTTTACGAGCTTATACATAATATGAAACGATGCAGAATATAGATTAATTTAATTGAAATTTTTCTGTGGAATTCTTTTTGCAGTATTGACCTAAAAGTTTGCGGGCCACTGTAACGAAGTATTTCTAGGTAAACCAATTAAATCTGGTTTTTTGAAAAATACAACAACTAAAAGTTAATATACCTTTGACACAGGCACATCCAGTTCGTTCAATAAAGTCAACAAAGAAAAAATCTTTGATGTGTTACCTTTTTTGTTCATCTCCTTTATAAAATCTACATTGATTGACATCAAAGTATCAAACATTATTAGTATATCCTGTTTTTGATATTTTTTTGCCGCCCCCAGATCCAATTCTCTCTTTGATTTATTTAGATTCTGTTTATTTTTCCAACAATTTCCTGAGAAAACGTGACAAATTTTTATTTTATATTTTTTGTAAGTCTTTAGCTAGTGTCTGTGTTGTATATTCAAATTTGCAAAAAACTGGAAAACGGAAAGAAATAATCATTTTGTGTTATTGGATGTGTATGCGGACTGTATATTTACATTGATGACATTGATCCGTTAATTAGAATCATTGCTATGTATTCAATATACGTATAGGCAATTGAGGTTTATAAATTTGAATCGTTTAGTAAACAGAAAAAATCTTCCATCGTCTGTCTGTATATTATAGCGAGTTCGTTAGTGGTGATTTTCTATATACGAGTATGTACACGCGACAAACTTTCTCATACTCGCACAGTTCGAGAAACTCAAATAAAAAAAAGTTGTAATTGAAATTTAAAAGACGGATTTATGTCCCTTTAATATATATTTTGTTTTCGTTACAAATTTTGCAAACGAGTCATCGAATTTTCTGTTTTTGCAAATTTGCTAATTTTGAAATAATTCTCAGAGGATTAACTTTTTTTTTTGGATTGAATCAATTATCTTATTCATAAATAAAAAAAACTTTCTTGTTTTGTATTTGTATTGTTCTTTTTAGATAACCATCCAGGTAAAATAAGATTTGATAGTAAATATTTATTTTTTTATATTTTACTAAATTTTATCGGGATTATCGTCGAAGCGATGCAAACCATGAGACGGTATCTTCTTATTTAACAGTAATTTTGCCAAAGTTGAAAACTCTAATAAAGTTCAAGTTTAGAATTATCTTTGGTTCGCACGATTCTGACTTGATTTTTTTTCATTTACACGTTATGTTGCAAAAAGATGTTGGAGAAAATTTGATTCAGAAAGTTTTCTTTTCAAACGTATCATGTGTTTTTGGAAATCTATAATCGATCAACTTGATACAAGTTGTAAAATTGATAAAATCTAGCAGAATACATGAACATCTTCAACAAACAATAATTTTGAACAATAACCTCGAAAGTATCGAATAATCTCGAAACCAAGCAGCATCACATTTGAATTTGAATTATGGATTAATTTAACATTTTTTTGAGGGCCTCGGAAAATCTCAAATATTCTAGAAAAAAATCATCTATATAACTTTTGTTTTAATGTATGTATGTTTTCGCAACCAAATCCCTTGCAAATTTCAACACACGAGTAATCTCAGAAAGCTCGTTTAATCGTAGAATTAATCTTGAAAAATTAAGAATTTACTAAGAATCTTGAATAATCTGAAAGCTACTCTTCGCGTTAGAGTTACCCAATGCTGTTTAAATCTGGAAAACTAGATAAATCCGAAAATCTTGAATTTCGAGATTCTCTTTTCTGTGTAAGATAATTTGATTCATAATTGAAATTATTTTATTCAGCAAGCATAACATACTCGTAATTGAACTTCAATCTAAACTCGAACAAACTCGAAAATCTCGAATAATATCGAATCTCGAAAATAATAACCACCTGATAAAGTCTCGGAACATATTGAGAATCTGGATATACTACTAATTCTCTAACATACGAGCGATATTCTCAAAAAGTCGAATATGTATTATCGAAAATTGCGAATAAACTTAGACTTCTACAGTAATTTTGAGAAATTTCAGTCAAAAGCAGGAAAACGTCTTTCTCACAAAACTAACTAGAAAACTTTGAATAATATCGAAAATGTTAAGTATGCTATTCAAACCCAGATATGTATCTCTAGATAGGTAATTCCAAAAATATGAAAATCTCGAATTCGAAAATCTCACCTGACTCAATGTTTATCTTGAATAATATCTAAAGGTCAAAGAAACCTTGAGTAAGCTTGAAAACCTTCAAAAATCACATGAAACCGTCCTAAATGTCAAAACAGTTACGTTTCATTTGTATGCTTTTGCTAGATACTAAAATAAAATCTCTGGATTGTCTCTCAAAAACGTTTTCGTTTGTTTCACATATTACGTCATAATACTCTATAACTATAATAATAAAAGGAATAATTTTGGAAATGTTTTCCATTAGGCTTTTGACAATGATCCCGAATTGGGATTGAAAGCTCGCTTAAATAAGTTAAAATAAAGAGCCTTATACCAGCAAATAATTCGTTTAAGATTTAATTAGTAGTTTGCAATTTGTAATTTATAATTCGTACAAATGTATTATTTTGTAATTTTTAACTTTAGTTTTTTATTTTTAATTATTAATTTTGAATTTGTAATTTTTAATTTTTATGAAATTAAAAACAATAAAATGTTTAAAATTTTTAACTTTTAATTTTGAATAATCAATTTTAAATTTTTCAATTTTAAGTTTTAAATATAAATTTTTATTTTATTTTTTATTTGTTGTTTGTAATTTGTAGTTTGTATTTTGTAATATTAAATTTTGTCATTTTACATTTTTAATATTTTAATTAATTAATCTAAATATTATTATATAATTTTTATATTGAAACATTAAATTATTCTGGGATTTGCAATTCAGTTTCGATCTGCGAGCATTGTGAAAAATAAATCATTTTTCAGTCATCTCATCAGGCTCCGCGACCGAACTGCTAAACTTATTACCCTGATTTATTCCTATATATAGGAATCAACCATGTTCTTGTAGTATTAGCAAATTTTACATTTCCCCTTAAAAACTCTTAACAATTTCTCCTCTTCGTAAAATATTTATCAATTTTGAGCATATCAGAATAATTTAATGTTTGAATATAGAACCCGTATGTATACGTTATATACACTAACATTAAAATTTTTAAAAGTTTTTAAGGGGAAATGTAAAATTCGCTAATACTTAATACAAGTACATGGTTGGTTCCTATATATAGGAATAAATCAGGGTAATAATTTAGTTGTTCAGTTGCTATAGCCTGATGAAATGACTGAAAGATGATTTATTTTTCACAATGCTCGCAGATCGAAACTGAATTGCAAAACTCTTAATAATTTCTCCTCTTCATATAATTTTTAATTTCAATTTTTAAATTTTAAACCTTAATTTTTAGCTTTAAATTTGTTATTTTTAAATTGTAATTTTTAGTTCTTGTACCTCAAATTTACTTGTGTTTTGTAATTTGTAATTTTGTCTTTTCAATTTTTAATATATGTATCTATTAATGTATTTAAATATTATTAATTTTAAATTTTAATTTGTAATTTTTAATTATATTATTCCAATTTTTATTATTTCATTTTTGATTTTGAATTTGTGGGTTTTAGTTTTAATGTTTAATTTTTAATTTAATTTCTAACTTTTAGTTTCTAACTTTAATTTTTAATTTTTAGTGTTTAATTTTTAATTTGTAATTTTTAAATTGTAAGTTGTAGTTTTTAACTTTTATGCTTCATTTCTAATTATTAGTTTTTCATAAATAATTTTAGTTGGTACTTTTTAAATTTTAATTTAAATTTTTTATTTGTAGTTTTTAATATTTAATATATTTTGTATCTTTAATTTTTCCCCCTAATGTTTTGTAAATTTTTAATTTCTAGTTTGTAATTATTAGTTATTTTCATTTTATCCTTTGTTTTTATTTGTAATTTTGTTTATTTTTTAATTTTTAGCTTTCAATTTGTTCTTTGAAATGACTAATTTTGTCGATTTAATTTTTAATATTTAATTTTAATTTTTAATTTTCAGCTTTCAATTTTTAGTATTTAATTATTTAGTTTTTAATTTTTAATTATTAATTTTGAATTTGTAATTTTTAAGTTTTATATTGTATTTTAATGTTTTTTAATTTTTAACTTTTAATTTTCAATAATCAATTTAAATTTTTCAATTTTTAATTTTAAATATTATTTTTTAGCTTTAAATTTTTATTTTAATTTATAATTTTTAATTTATTGTTTACAATTTATAATTTAAAATTTTGACTTTTATCATTTTTAATTTGTTTAGTAATTTCTAATTCGTAATTTGTAGTTTGTATTTTATAATTTTACATTTTTAATATTTTAAATAATTAATTTAAATATTATTATGTAATTTTTAATTTCAATTTTTAAATTTTAAATCTTAATTTTTAACTTTAAATTTGTTATTTGTATATTGTCTTTTCAATTTTTAATATATTATGTATTTAGTAATAAATTTAAATATTATTAATTTGTAATTTTTAATTATATCATTCCAATTTTTAATATTTAATTTTTGATTTTGAATTTGTGGTTTTCAATTTTAATGTTTAATTTTTAATTCTTAATTTATAACTTTTAATTTCAAATTTTAATTTCTAATTTTTAATGTTTAGTGTTTAATTTTTAATTTATAACTTTTAAATTGTAGCTTTTAATTTTTAACTTTTATGCTTCATTTGTAATTTTTAGTTCTTAATTTTTAATTGGTAATTTTTAATAAATAATTTTAGTTGGTACTTTATAAATTTTAATTTCAATTTTTTATTTGTAGTTTTAATATTTAATATAGTTTGTAGCTTTAATTTTTCCCCCTAATGTTTTGTAATTTTTAATTTGTAGTTTGTAATTATTAGATATTTTTATTTTATCTTTTAAAAGTTATAATTTTATCGTTTTAATTTTTAATATTTAATTTGTAATTTTTTATTATTTTTAATTTTCAGCTTTGAATTTTAAATATTTATTTTGTAATTTTTAACCTTAGTTTTTTAATTTTAATTATAATTGTTTAATTTGTAATTTTAAATTTTTATATTTTAATGTTTACAATTTTTAATTTTCAATAATGAGTTTTAAATTTTTAAATTTTATGTTTTAAATTTTATTTTTTAGCTTTAAATTTTGTATTTTTTATTTATATTTTTTAATTTGTTTTTTGCAAGTTGTAATTTATAATTTTGACTGTTATCTTTTTTATAAAATTTGTTATTTGTAATTTGTAATTTGTAGTTTTTATTATGTCTGTTTACATTTTTATTATTTTAATCAATTAATTTAAGTATTGTTATGTAATTTTTTAATTTCCATTTTTATATTTTAAATCTTAATTTTTAGCTATTGTAATTGCCGTTTCTAATTTTTAGTTGGTAATTTGTACTATACAGTTTTTGAGTTTTGTAACTTTATCCATTCTATTTTTAATGTTTTAATTAATTAATTTAATTTTTAATAAATAATTAATGACTAATTTTTAATTTCAATTTTGTTTTATGTTTTATTTATTTTATTTTAAAATTTTGGATGCGTTATTTTGATCATAAGCTTCTCATCTTACAACGTTATTCTCAGCTAAACCTCCAAACTCGGCCCGGTGGTGACAGCATATTTGCGCTCACTTCATTTTGATACCATTACGTATGCATTTTCCGGTTATTGTGTTTATTCGATACTGCCTGCCTCAACGATGATACGGCTGGGCTGAAAGATTCGAATATTTGGGCATTGTGCTAATTTGCATAGTAAAATAATAAAACAATAAATTTAAAATAATTTTATGGAAAAAAATCACTACTTATCCATCTTTAGTTCAACATTTTTAATTTGTTATTTTTAACTTTAAATTTCAATTTGTAATTTGCGTTTTTTAATTTCTAATGTTTAATTTTTAATTCTTAATTTTTAATTTTCAGTTTCAATTTTTAATTTTTAGTTTGTAATTTCTAATTGCAAGTATTAATTTTTCACTTTTATGCTTCATTTGAAATTTTTAGTTTTTAATTTCTATTTTTAATTTGTGGTTTTTATTTTATATTATTTACTTTTATTTTGTAGCTTTCATTTTTTTCCCTAAAATTTTGTAAATTTTAATTTGTAGCTTTTAATTTGTTATTTTTAATTTACCTTTTGTCTTTATTTTTTAATTTTGTTTAGTTTTTAATTCTTAGCTTTCAATTCGTAATTTGTTCTTGTAATTTCTATTTTTGTCGTTTTAATTTTTAATATTTAATTATTAATTTGTAATTTTACATTTTTAATATTTTAATTTATTAATTTAAATATTATTATGTAATTTTTAAGTTTTAAATCTTAATATTTAGCTTTAAATCAGTTATTTGTACATATGTATATTGTAATTTTTAATTTACCGTTTGTAATTTTTAGTTCGTAGCTTGTACCACAAATTTATTTGTGTTTTGTAATTTGTAATTTTGTCTTTTCAATTTTTAATATATGTATTTATTAATAAATTTAAATATTATTAATTTTCAATTTTAATTTGTAATTTTTAATTATATCATTCCAATTTTAAATATTTAATTTTTGATTTTGAATTTGTGGTTTTTAATTTTAATTTTTAATATTTAATTTTTAATTTTTAGTGTTTAATTTTTAATTTGTAACTTATAAATTGTAAGTTTTATTTTTTAAGTTTTATGCTTAATTTCAAATTTTTAGTTTATAATTTTAATTTTTAATTTGTAATTGGTAAATTTTAATAAATAATTTTAGTTTGTACTTTTAAAATTTTAATTTCAATTTTTTATTTGGTACTTTTATTTATTTTGGTAATTTTTAATAAATAATTTAATTTGTACTTTCTAAATTTTAATTTCAATATCTTATTTGTAGTTTTTAATTTATAATATTTAACTATTATTTTGTAGCTTTAGTTTATTCCCCTAATGTTTTGTAATTTTTAATTTGTAGTTTGTAATTATTAGTTATTTTTATTTTATCTTTATTTTTAGTTTATCTTTATTTTACAATTTTATCTTTGTAATTACTAATTTTATCGTTTTAATTTTTAATATTAAATTAGTAATTTTTCATTTTTATTTTTTTTTAATATTTTGTTTTGAATTTTTAATATTTATTTTGTAATTTTTAACTTATTTTTTTATTTTTATTTATTAATTTTGAATTTGTAATTTTTAATTTTCATATTTTAATGTTTACAATTTTTAACTTTTAATTTTCAGTAATCAATTTAAATTTTTTCATTTTTAAGTTTTACATTTTATTTTTTAGCTTTAAATTTTTATTTTTAATTAATAATTTTTAATTTGTTGTTTGCAATTTGTAATTTTTAATTTTGACTTTTATCTTTTTTGTCAACTTTGTTATCTAATTCGTAATTTGTAATTTATAGTTTATATTTTGTAATTTTAAATTTTGATATTTTAAATTTTTAATATTTTAATTAATTAATTTAAATATTATTATGTAAATTTTAGTTTCAATTTTTAAGTTTTAAATCTTAATTTTTAGCTTTAAATTTGTTATTTGCTTATTGTAATTTTAAATTTGCCGTTTGTAATTTTTAGTTCGTAGTTTGTACCACAAATTTATTTGTGTTTTGTAATTTGTAATTTTGTCTTTTCAAATTTAAATTGATGTATTTATTAATAAATTAAAATGTTATTAATTTTTAATTTTAATTTGTAATATTTAATTATATCATTCCAATTTTTAATATTTAGTTTTTGATTTTGAATTTGTAGGTTTTAATTTTAATGTATAATTTTTAACTCTTTATTTCTAACTATTAGTTTCAAATTTTAATTTCTAATTTTTAATTTTTAGGGTTTATTGTTTAATTTGTAACTTTTAAATTGTAAGTTTTAATTTTTAATTTGTAATTGGTAAGTTTTAATAAATCATTTTAGTTTGTACTTTTTAAATTTAATTTCAATTTTTTATTTGTAGTTTTTAAAACTACATTTTATTATTAAATTCTATTATTTTGTAGCTTTAATTTATTCCCCTAATGTTTTGTAATTTTTAATTTGTAGTTTGTAATTATTAGTTATTTTTATTTTATCTTTTGTTTATATTTTTAGTTTTGTTTATTTTTTAATTTTTAGCTTTCAATTTGTACTATGTAATTACTAATTTTATCGTTTTAATTTTTAATATACAATATTTAATTTGTAATTTTATGATTTAGTTTTTTATTTTTAATATTTATTTTGTAATTTTTAACTTTAGTTTTTTAATTTTAATTATTTATTTTTAATTTGTAATTTTTAATTTTTATGTTTACAATTTTTAATTTTCAATAATCAATTTTAAATTTTTCAATTTTAAGTTTTTAATTTTTTTTTTTATCTTTAAATTTTTTATTTTTAATTTATAATTTTTAATTTTTGTTTGCAATTTGTAATTTATAATTTTGACTTTTATCTTTTTTGTTAATTTTGTTATTTGTAACTTGTAATTTTTAATTTATATTTTGTAATTTCTATTTCGTAATTTATAGTTTATGTATTTTGTAATTTTTAATTTTGTCTGTTTATATTTTTATTATTTTAATCAATTAATTTAAGAATTATTATGTAATTTTTAATTTACATTTTTAAGTTTTAAATCCTATTTTTTAGCCTCAAATTTGTTATTTGTATATTGTAATTGCTGTTTGTAATTTTTAGTTTATAATTGGTACCATAAGTTTGTTTGAGTTTTGTAATTTTATCCGTTCAATTTTTAATGTTTTAATTAATTAATTTATTACTAATTTTTAATTTCAATGTTTTTTATGTTTTATTTATTTTATTTTTAAAATTTTGGATGCCCTTTGGAAACCTTCCCCCGGTAGTGACAACAGTTTTGCGCTCACTTCATTTTGATACCACCGTATGTATTTTCCGATTATTGTATTTATTCGATATTGTTGACCTCAGCGATGATACGGCTGGGCCCCAAGATTCGACTATTTGGACATTGTGATAATTTGTATAATTAAATAATAAAACAATAAATTTAAAATAATTTTATGGAAAAATCAACTCTCTTTAGTTGAAAATTTTTAAATTGTTATTTTTAACTATAAATTTCAATTTGTAATTTGCGTTTTTTAATTTTTAGTTTTTAATGTTTAATTTTGATTTCTTAATTTCTAATTTTCAGTTTCAATTTTTGATTTTTAGTTTTTTATTTGTAATTTCTAGTTTGTAAGTATTAATTTTTAACTTATGCTTCGTTTCTAATTTTTAGTTTTTAATTTCGATTTTTAATTTCTGGTTTTTACTTTATATTATTTAACTTTTATTTTGTAGCTTTCATTTTCTTTCCCAATGTTTTGTAAATTTTAATTTGTTATTTTTAATTTAACTTTTGTATTCTTTAATTTTGTTTTTAATTTTTAGCTTTTAATTTGTAATTTGTCCATTGTAATTTTTAGTTTTGTCATTTCAATTTTTAATATTTAATAATTAATTTGTAAATTTTTATTTTTATTTTTTTATTTATAAATTTCAGCTTAGAATTTTAAATTTTTATTCCGTAATTTTTAACTGTAGTTTTTTGTTTTAAATATTTAATTTTAAATTTTTACTTTTTAATTTTTATATTTTATTTTTTAATTGAAAATTGAAATTTGTAATTTTTAATTTTAATTTTGTTTGTTTTAATTTTTAACTTCTAATGTTTAATTGTTGACTTGTTTCATTTCTAGTTTTTAATTTGTAATCTGTAAATATTAGTTGTTAATTTATAATTTTAATTTTTATATTTTAATTTTTAAATTTTAAATTTTTAATTTCCTATTGTCAATTTTCAATTTTAGGTTTTAAATTTTATTTTTTAGCTTTAAATATTTGATTTGTATTTAAAATTTTTAATTTGTAGTTCGCAATTTGTAATTAAATATAATTTTAACTTTTGTTTTTTTGTATTAAATTTGTTATTTGTAATTTTTAATTTGTTTTTAGTAATTTGTAATTTCTGATTCGTAATTTGTTGTTTGTAATTTTGTCTTTTTTACATTTTATTATTTTAATTAATTATTTTAAATATTATTAATTTTTAATTTCTATTTCTAAGTTAAATTTTAAGTTTTAAAACTTAATTTTTAGCTTTAAATTTGTTATTTGTAATTTGTAACACAGATTTATTTGTATTTTGTAATTTTGTCCGTTTAATTTTTAATGTTTTAATTAATTAATTTTTAATTTCTAATTTATTTTTATTCAATTTATTTTTATTTTGATACCACCGTTGGCCTTAGTGCTGACACGGTTGGCCCCAAGATTCGACTAATTGGGCATTGCGCCAATTTGTATAGTAAAATAATAAAACAATGAATTTAACATAATTTTATGGAAAAAAAACCACTACGTATCCGACACGAAAGTCATATCCAACTTTTAATTTAGCTTACAATTTGTAATATGTTTGTAACTTTTAATTTTGTCTTTCCAGCTTTAGGTACTTTACCCACATTAAATTTTTTCGGTTCTAAATCCTTTTTTCGGACGAAAAAAATTAAATTCTCATTTCCTCATCCATTTAAAAGTTTTTTTGAGTTTTTTAATTTGGCAATAGTATTGTATGGTACATTCGGTCAAGAACCAGAAGATTTTAACGAAAATAAAGCAATTTTTAGAATTATATCGAAAAAACTAAATCCGATTTTTCTTTTTGGTTTTCAGTGGGTAAATCGCTTTAGTTAAATTTTTAATTTGTAATTTTTACTTTAAATTCAATTTATAATTTGTTTTTTTTTAATTTTTAGTTTTTAATGTTTCATTTTCAATTGTTAATAATATTTAGTTTCAACTTTTCATATTTAGTTTTTAATTTCAATTTTTGATTTATAATCTGTAATTTTTAAATATTAAATTTAATTTGTACATTTTAATTTAATTTTTTTTTTGTAGTTTTTAATTTCTAATATTTAACTTTAATTTTAATAGCTTTAAGTTTCCCCCCCTAATTTTTAATTTTACATTGTTAATTTTTAAGTTTAAATATTAATTTTTAGCTTTAAATTTGTTATTTGTAATTTGTCATTTTTAATATTTAGTTTATCATTAATTTGTTATTTTTTATTTTATCTTTTGTCTTTATTTTTTAATTTTGTATACTTTAAGATTTTTAGCTTTCAATTTGAAATTTGTCCGTCTTTTTAATTTTGAATATTTAATATTTAATTATTAATTTGTAATTTTTTATTTTAATTTTTTTAGATTTTATTTTCAGCTTTCAATTTTTATATTGTAATTTGTAGTTTTTAATGTTTCATTTCTAATTTTTAATTTTTAATTTCAACTATTGATTTATAATTTATAAGTTGTAATTTTTATTTATAATTTGTAATTTTTAGTTTTTCAATTTTAATTTTTAATTTCTAGTTTCTAATTTCTCGTTCTGTAAGAATCGATCTGGAAAATTAAATCTTTGGACAAAGCAAATTTGCTCGGGCCTGCGCAACGCTAACTGAGTGCGGTGGTTTATTGTTTTATAGGTACATGTGTCGTCTGAACATCATAAATTCATTAGCCTTGTTAACAATAGATTTTAAAGTTACATTAGAAGTTCTGTCTTGATTCTTATTTTAATTTAACTATACTTTATGTGTATGATTCCTGTTTCAATGAGTTACAGTCAATTGAAATCGTTTATATCTAAATAAGCGTCTAAATAAGCAGTATGATTTCTTGCAATGCGATTTGAATAAAAATATTCTAGTTATAATTCCCAGGAAACAATATTTTCGAATTTTTGTATTGTGCTTAAAAAATAAATTTTAAGCTCTCACAGAATTAAATAAAATGATTTTCAAAAGAGAAGAAATATTATAAAATTTACTTCTGAAAAGACAAAAGAAAAGAAAGTACCTAAAAGCTCTCAAGTATTTACAAAAAAAAAATGATTACTGTCGTAAAGTAAATTATTTTTGTGGAATCTCGTTCAAAGATAATCAAAAGGGTTTTAATTTTTACTTGAGCATCAAGGAGAAAGCTTTCTTAATTTAATAAAGTTTTATTCCAGTTATATCGCTTTATTTGTATATCGTACTTACTTCTTTGTCTAATTTATTTCTTAAATAATAAAAAGCTCCCAGATAAATCTCAACATTCTCTCAAACAATTGTATTGACATCTATAAACGGAAAACTGGGATGTAAACTCGGGTGTAATATACACACAATGGTTAAAGCTCTTGTAAGAAAATATCACAATAAAATAAAATGAACCGTATCAACACGAAAATAAAAGTTTTCCGATTTTTTAAAATTTTGTTCATTTATTCCATCCCATAATTCGTGTTTACAACCCTTGAGGGGATTTATTCGACGGATCGATTAGTTTTTCGATAAATAAAAGCTTTTCAAGATAAATATTATGTTTACAGTATATTAGATTAACGGGGAATTAAAATCTATTTACGGCAGTAAGTGCTTTGTGTATTTAGTTTTCCCTGTAATTTTGAAAAAAATTGTGAAATTATTTAGGCGAGATATTATTATTGTCAATGCGCGGTATTTACCTAACAGTATTGTAAAAAGAGAGAATTGTAAAAATGTTACCGGTTGACTAACAATGAAAATGAAATTTTCTAGATAATAAAAATCCTTTTATTTGAGTACATCCTAAAAATTTATAAATTAATGTTATCACACCATGTTTTTCTTGTTTATGTTAACCAGTTAGCATGCAATAAAAATAATTGCGTGCATAAGTGCTCGTAAAATATAAAACAGTTTTGTACTTTTCTTAATGCGGTCATATTTAGTTATTTATATTTGGTCTTTTTAGTGTGAATTTTTGATTGTCCGTAGATTGTTTTTATGTTGGTTCGAAGACTTTAAGTGATGCTATTTTTTTGGATGACTAGACTATATTATGGACAAAACAATTACAATTTAGTTTTATCATGTACAGCTATCATTTAAGATGACTTCGTGATTTTGTTCATGTTTTGAAATAATCAACCGTTTTGATTTTGACTCAGACCTAGCTGTTTTACGGGTTGATTTCTGATATTATTGTTCAATCATTAGATCTAAGTTTATTTTCTCAAAAAGTTATAAAAAATTCGTATTTCCAGATTTTATTATATTCATTATAAATATTTTGTTTGTTTCCGTGTCGTGTTATGGGATCGCTTTACGCTACACGTAAATTCCAAGACTACGAAGATGAAGTTGCTGTGTGAGCTGCAAATAATCCTACTTCTAACTTAGAACTCAGACAAGAGTAATTTAAGAATACGTTTTTTGATGCCAAGCCAAAGTAGTTAGAGATATTGATAAACTCAGGTGAAGGTCACCACACAATCAACCACCACAAATTCGTTTTATAATTCAATCATCTGGCAATATGAAATTACCGCATGTACAAATTGATAAATTTCGCGGAGAATATGAAGCTTAAATTTGATGAATTGTACAAATATCTCTGAAAGGGCATATATTTAAAATTTTGAAAGGGTCGTTAAGTGGTCCACCATTGCACATTATTCGGAACTTTCTAGTAATTGACACTAACTACACAGAAGCTTGGGGAAACTTGTAAAACGGTATAACAAGCCGAGAACAATTCTTACTTCGCTTATTGATCGATTCATTGAAGAGCCATCCGCCATGAATAGTTCAACACCGTCACTTCGTCAGGTAAGTGACACTTCTTTTACGTTTTAAGAATTGTTGAATGGTCGTTGTTATGCCAAAAGAGAGTTCTTTGTGTGATGTAAGTATAAAAACGAAAGTAGATGATCTTGTGTATTGGTAAAAACGATGTCTATTTCGCTAGATGTTGAGAAATGTCCATGTTGCAAACGAGTAGTATGCCAATTGCATGCAAGAATATTTGAGATTAGGGCACACGGACTGATGAAGCCGGACGTGACCAGATTCCAGAAGCATAGTTTTTATTTACTGCATCATGCTACTGTGAATAGTAACAGTACTACTTGTAAATTGTGAGTAGTTCGTGTAAATTTGAAACCGGAATATCGTTAAACAATAAATTGTTAGTTGGTCCGATAATTCAAAAGTACCTATACTTGAATTCTATTTTGATGATGTTTCGGAAGTATGCAAAGTCATTTTAGTCGAAAATACAGCGCAAGGTAAAGATCAATAAATTGGATCATTATTATCAAAGAGTACTATATGCAGAAAGGCACCTTTATGGAATACTGTTGGAACATCATACGCTTCATTTCTCGCGGTCACTGCAACAAACAGCGTGGGGTTATAAACCACTTCTGCCATGCAAGAAGTTTCGAATGTGCTAGTTAAATGTGGATTATTAATTTAATTGCGCAAATGAAAGTCAATTCAACAAAGCTGATGAACAGAATTCCATCTGAACTGTCAAATGACGAAAACTTAAACATCAATGGAATCCAAAAAGAGACCCATTGAGCGTGTTAGTCTGCCTTTTCTCTGCTAAGGCTAGCGCCTGTTTCCTAAGTGCCAGTTTAAGCACAGTGATAGGACTTCCCAGACATGCCCTTTCCGGTTGCATCTAGATAGTCGAACCGCGCCTAGAGAGCTCATCCACCCTGCAGCTCCGTACGATGTCCGAGTGACCATATGCCCAGATTAACTGAGCATTTAACTCATCTCTATCTCATTGAGAGATACGTGTCAACTCAACACCACCCGCGACGCTAAAGAAAGTGATTCCCAACAGTCACTAAAAGCAAGGTTTTGTATGTTTTAGTAAAGAGCACCAGCTATCTTGGCCGGGTTAATTCCCAGTCCAGTTTCGTAATAATTGTGAGCGAATTCTGCATTAAGTCCGTAATCGTGCCCAGGTGTTTCCCGAAGACAATTATCACCACGTTATATGCGTAAATAATCACTCTTACAATCTCTCTCTCCGCAGCTCCAGTAGTATCCCATTTATCACTATGTTCCAGAGAAGAGGGGTAGAATCCTCCAGTCCCGAGCTAACAATCCTGCTTACAAGCATATGATTTATTAACCTAAAGTCCACCTCCAAATGTGTCAATTTATCCCTGATCGAGGGCGTACAGAGCTGTATCTACAGATCTGCTCTTAATGTGCGCATGCTGAGACAGTGCCCAGGTTCCCACTTACTGGGTCTTTTTTCCCTAATATAGACATCACAGTTTTTCTAAAGTTTTCAAACATGTGAACTTTTCCCCACTTACTGGATAAAGAGAACATTAAACTCCGTTTAAATACCCTTTGAACATAACCTCCAAATATGATCGGATAATTGTTGTTCCGGATCAGCCGATTTATATGGTTAAAACTTTTTAGCGCCCATATGCACCGTTTCTTACTTACAATATCCTCTGCACACACTGAATGTGTTTCCTGATGAGTACACTGTAGAAAGTGAGTATCGAAGAGAATCTCCAAAAATTCCCCATTATGACAGCTTCCACGACTCGTCCGGTTTAATCAATAACTTGAGATGGTTGAGCTTTAAGAAAGAATCTTTCAGATTTTAGAAAGAATTTTAACTTTCTCTTGTATATTCTTAAGACCGCCTTATAGGATTCCTAAGGAGTCCTGAGCCCCCCTTGTATCTTTTGCTCTTTTAAAGGCTATCCTGTAAGCCTTGCCATAGGTCCCCAGTTTCTTGGACTATCATACTCGTTTTTGCTTGCCCCTATACTAAACCAATGGGCAAACAGTAATATAGGACTGGTTGAATGCTCTAGTGACAATATCCACCAGGTCCTCCAGTTCTCCTACGGTCGCTGGCGTCCTCGGCTGCACGGATCCTTCCAATGTTTCCCCTTATTTACTCTAATTGGTTCTTCTAGGGTTCCTAAAAGCTTTCCGAGTATCAGAGTGAATATCGACGCTATAGGTTATACATCGGTGGTCAGAAAAGTAGTGTCCCTTGCCCATCCACCATTTCTTAACCATATGAAACATATTATTTGAGGGTCATATCTAGAACCTCCTGCATATTACTAGTAATAAATGTGGGTTGTCGCCCCATATTAGACGCTGAAACGTTAGGACCCAGCAAATAATCAAAAACTGACTCACTCATTTTGTTGATATCCGTGCTTCCCCAGAGTGTAGAATGCGCGTTAGCATCACATCCCAGTACCCCACCTCCTCTTTTGTTCAATATTATCCGGAGGTATCTCATTCTCCCGGTCCATATAGGCTGAATCCAGCTAGAATCTGCAAATGCATATCTCCCACCACTGTTATCTTAAATAATTAAAATTATTTATTGACCCAAAATAATTCAAATAATTTATTGACTGGCATTTACGGCAGTTTATCGGTTGAACACCTTCTTCTCTCATGTCACCCTCATCTTGTTATAAATGAATTAACCCTAGGATGAATTCACTGGATTCGCTTACCTCACTGCCCGGACTCTTTCCCAATGTACTGATGGCTGCTACCTCAGTTTTTGGTGGGTTACCGCCATTCACATGTTAGCCTCCCGTACGAGCTTTCGCCCCATCCCTCTTATGCACTTTGAGAGTGATTGACCCGAAACCGTAGTCAATCACTTCCTTCGCCTTCTCCAGAGTAACTAGGGGTTCTTTATTTATTACCACGACGCATAGAGCCTCCTTTCGCTTCATGATGCTGAACAATCTTCCAATTCCTGGTTGGAAGATTAGGGTTACTGGCCTGAATAATCTTCATGACCTCGTCTGAGCTATCCAGTTCAGATTGTAGCGAGACACGTGCTCTAGGCCTACTAGGAACCTCTTCTTTATTTCAAGCCACGCGCCCTGCCTCGAAATTCACTGATCTCTGGTAAAAGCACGCAGTTAACTTCACGCGCCATTGGTACCATTCTGCATCTCTGCAGGATAAGAGAGGTCCTGGATGTTCTCTTAGAACCTTTAGCGTTAACCACCAAACTCCATCTGTCAGACGTGGCTAGCTCCAAAATATGCTCCCTCAAGACATCGCTTAGCAGCCTTGGCTTGTTCTCCTTGAGAGAGCCCGACTTTACAACAGTCAGTAACTTGGCATGCTTGCTGTCGACCGCTTCTAACCTCATCCTGGACCGTTGCCTTTTAGGCTCATTGTCCCTCTCTGAGTTTCCGCAGTTGACAATGCCCCTTGCCCAAGCCACAGCCACAGCCACTCGTCCAGTATCCTGATCGCTAAATTTTATTAAAAGTGAAAGTTTCACACATTACACTACATATAATACGAGTTACGAATATATTAAACGCCCCTCGTATGCCAGCGAAAAAATATTTATCGATTAGGAATAAAATTATTTGTCTGTTACATACTTATATACATTTTTCTAAATTTATTAATATTTCATGAATCATAATAATAATTATTATTTTTATTAGGGAGAGGGGAGGGGGAGGTTATTGACCTGCGGAAAATATATTTTCATGGTAGTATTACATTATAATATTATGATTATTAAAGTAATTTCCTTTTGGTTTTTCAATTTCAATTTTCTTTTTTTTGTTTGCAATTATTATTGCAATTTGTTTGAAACTTTGATTTGTTTTTAAAGTAAATAATAGAAGGATTTTAATGGCTATGGCAATAGTATTATAGTACTAAACGGTTATTAAAGCAGTTTATAGTTTTTATAGTTGGAGATTACAATTTTGAAACAGAAGAAACCAACAATCGAAGACGAAATATTTCTTAGAATGGAGCTTTCAAATTTTAGTATTCAGGCCCTCCGTAATCGTCAAAATACTAAAGTTTAATTACTTTTTTCCCAAATCCGAAAGTTATAAAATATGATAAATATTTCAGTAACTTGTCTGGTTTAATCCGATTTTACAACAATTTCACAGGGCCACAAAATGAAATCGAGGTGGAGCATATCTGAGCTCAGTTGATCTTTAAGTTTTTTGAGTCACTCATCACGATCCCGGTGTCCATATGACCCCATCACGTCTAGATCAAGGTCAAATAAAGGTCAAACATCCTAATTCGAATGATATAATTTGTTTAGACCTCAGATTTTGTTTGTGTGTGCCTATTAGTGTATGTAGGTACTGTGAGTATGTGTGGATCCGTAAATGTCTATGTGTGTGTGTGCATCTGTGCTGATTCCGGTCCCTATCGAAAAAACTGCGGGTGTTGAAGCAATTCTGAATCAAAATTTGAATTCAGACGTTGTATAGATATACTATTCAAGTCGGAAAAATGGATTTCCTTTTAGTGGAGTTGTGTAGTGGATTCGTACACACAATGTACATGACGTGTTCTTTTGTTATGGGAAAAAATCTACGAAGGATTTTCTTTTGTGTACATTTGATGTGTCTCTTTTCAAAGATCAGCAATCGTCTAACATAATGTTCACATTCCAAACACTTTCATATCTTCTCTCAAGTTCTTTCAAGTCTTGATGAAATCTCTCATCCTGCTCCTCACCAAAGCCCCACAGATTTTCAGGGAAGTAACCAATATGAGAATGGAGGAAATGGATTTTTAAATTTTTCATTATTTGAGCCGTTAATTTTGAAAGTGGTGCAAGTCCAGTTTTCAAAAAATTTAAGTTAATGATAACAATAGACAAATAAAAGTATAATCTTACTAATGGTGAACAATTTATAGTGAAAATAAGAAAAAAATAATCCCTAATACTTGTTCAAAAAATAAGAAAATTCAAAATCCCGTATATTTTTGCATTTATTGTTTCTCTATTCCTTCATTTTCTCGTTTCAACAAAATGTGGACTTGCCCCACTTTCAAAATAAACGGCTCATTTTGCCAACAGTAGCTATGTTGGCAATATTCTTGTAATCAGGGTCTTTGTTATTTCCTAAGAATTTTTTTTTAATTTCTTTGAAACTGGAAAGGAATGAGGCTCTCTTGAACAATGTTCATAGATCCTGGAAATTAATTCTTTCCTGAGTGGCCAGTCGTTTTTTACATAATGTTGTTCTCTGCCACGACTGTCCCACTCACAAATAAAATATGGATACTTTGTGTTTCCGCTTTGTTAACCTAATAAAATACTGGTTATATTCAAATCTCCAACTAATTGCCACTTAAGAGTATCGTACTTCAACTTTTCGAGCAGAAAATCGAGAATATTGTATTCCTCTTTTAAGATTACTGAATGGCCAATCGATATAGGGGCATATGTTGTGAAGTAAGACCGCTTTCAAACTCCCCACCGATGAATCAACAAATAGTCGCCAGTCACCCCTACATATTCAACACTTTTATATTCATTTATTAGTCCTCCAGTATAATTGCAATAAACCAAACCCTTTGCTTTAGAGAAAAATTTCCGGAATGTGCGATCTCGATCACTATAAAAACTTAGTTACTCTGCGTCTCGAACCAAGTCACTAAGCTCATTTTGATTAAAACCATGGGAATTTCCGTGTTGACCATATTCTGATTTTTGCGATTCATTCAACTTGTCGGTTTGCTGATCTTCGAATTCTTTAAATGAAATTCTTGTATATGCATCATTAGTTTCTGTTTCAAAAGAGATTTCGTAGACATCTGACGTTCACTTTCATCCTGTCCAATGCTGATTAAAACAGCATGAGTTACAAATTGAACAAATGCAAATAAGATATTGCAGAATTATTCTTTTTATTGTACCCAGATGTATTGGTCGAGTAAAAATAGCAATCAGTGCCATAATATTCTGGCTCTCGCCAGATCGTAGGAGAAGCAAGTGTCTGTTTCTTTTTTCCTATGATTCGCAGGGAGCAAGTGACGCATACTATTTTCGGAGTCCACGAATTGCTCATTCCACTAGTGAATTTTTTGTGTATTATGCTTTGGATTCATCAGCAAATCGCCTCTCCTGATTCGTGATGACATATTTCCCAGAAACAACGCAAAAGTTGTTTAATCGCTAATGATCATAGGCGCCCACAGGGGAGGGCAAGGAGGGGCCCCCCTCGGGGGCAAAATGCCCTCGTTTTGCGAAGAACCAAAAAAATCGTTCAAATGTACCTTGTGATTCTGCAGAAACGTATTACAGAAGATCTATATTCATTCCGTACCTAGATTCACTTATCACCTCTTAGTGTGAAAGATTTTCGAAAGAAACTGATCTAGATTATTTACTATTCCAACTACATCCCAGTAACATGAATCAATTAGTGAAATTGGAATACAAAGATATAATAAATAAAATTCAAAATAAGTTCGGCTGTTATTTAGAAAATTTCACTGCAGATGCCTCTGTTTGGTTTGCTTATTGGAAGGATAAGCCATTAAAAGATTTTGAGAATATGACTTTCTGCGATTTACAAGAGCGTGCATCAATATTTTATCCTGCATTTTCTTGGTCAGCTACCTCTTGTAAATCTGAGAGATCATTTAGTACCCTACGCAGGGTTAAAACCAGGCTGCGGTCAACTATGAATGAAAATCGATTGGATGGATTGTGCATGATGAGTGTTCATCGAAATTTAATCGAAGGAATGAAAGACGAATATTTTGTAAATGTATTAAATCGTTTTGGGTTAGAAAAGAGAAGATTGCAGTTTCTTTTTTCGCAATAAACTGGTCTTGAAAGGAATTTGTGTAATTTGTGGATTCTAACCCTACACACGTTGTTTTAAAATTGACCGGTTAAATAATACAAATGTTATATTTTTAAATAAAACTTATGTATTGAATATACTGAATTTTTTTTTACAAAAATGCGTTTTATTTGAAATTATGTTAAAAATGATAAATATGATTGGAAAATATCAAATTATTATCTACATTTTTATTTTGCGAATCCTTCGGGCGCCCCTGCTAATGATATGTGGTTGTTGTTGAACTTTGTTGAGGGACAATTGGAGCTTCATACCCGGGGCTCAGTTCGTGGCATGGGTCGTGAAAATTGCTCTGTCCTCAGCATTAGTTTAGGGATTTGGTCGCTTACGAATAGCACTAAACACGCACATACACGTTCCTCACGGTTACAAGGTTTTCCTTTTTCGGACCTTTTTTTTATCGGTCGCAAACAACCTTTTCTTCAAAAATCTTTTCGCCAATCCTCTTTTTGTCTTTTTACTTCAAATTTTGTTATTGCCAGGATGAGTTAATCGAAAAATTTTTGAGCGGCAATATAATTTTGAATGTGAAGACGATCAAGTTAAATTTTGAAACCGACTACCACAGACTCATTTGGGACAATATTCATATTGTTACAACTTGTAGCTTTTGACTCTAAAAGGGCCACGTTTTCCACCGAATTAGAAATGTGGTCGCATGATGACGACTTGTCCGCCGTCATCACGTGAAGGTGCCCTGGGTGGATAGGCACAAGAAAATGACGGTTCACGATGTCTCGTCTTATAGCATATTATGTACGTAATGAATCTTGGCCGCTGACTGACCTGGAAAATGACTCTCTTGATCTAATGCAAGGACATCCCTTACGGTAAAAATGCTCAACAGTTGAATGTGATTTCGTCAAATGATAGGCTCATGGTCTAAAATTTGAAGTAGATTCAATGTAAACATTTAATCTTGAAATTAAACATTAACTCATTTAATTTTTCATTTCATGAAATCACACTGTTAAGTACGTATTTTATCGTAAGAGATTGACTAATTCTCATGAACTTTTATAGAGGTAATTTGTATATACGATATCTCGCTTGTTAGATAAGAGCTGAGAAGTTCAAAAGAAAGATTTGACCTACAAATGACCTCCAAATGACTTCCAGACGCAACTTTGTCCAAAAGGTCGGAATCAGGGGTCAAAAATTATATCATTCCATTTAAGGTATTTCACCTTCATTTGACCTTGATCTAGACGTGATGGGGTCATATGGACACCAGAATCGTGATCAGCAACCCTAAAAATATAAAGGTCAACTGGTCCGAGACCCATTTCTATGCAAAATATCAGCCGTAACTTTGACTAAAAGGTCAAAGCGTATCTGGACGTAAAATTTCCTGTTCTCTCAGAATCCGAGTCAAAAATATTATATCATTCGAATTGAGCTGTTTGATCTTTATTTGGCCTTGATCCATGGGCGGATCCAGCTTTTAAGTTTGGGGAAGGGGGGGGGGGGTTATTTGTAACTAATGTGTAATTATTATATACATAAACAGATATATCTTTTTTACAAAACCCGTTTTTAATTTAGGTACGAACATGGTCGCACGGAGTTTACGATTCTTTCTTCTTTAGCCTTCAATCCATGAACCAGAGTCGTGTTCGTCCTGGCCAAAACTACTTTCTGTAATTTTTCCATATGCAATTAAAAAAAAATATTAGTTTCTTAAATAAGGATGCCTAAAGATAATCCGTGAATTATTTAAGATTTTTTTATTGATAATTGTTGATTTAGGGGGTTAGTGTTAGTAGCTTGCTGCTCTCAATTAGGATAACGTATAAATACTAAATTACTTCGGTCTAAAAAGACCAAAGTATTGAAATCCTGTCAAAAATGACGAAAAATTTGGTTGGTCCAAAACCACTTTTCTCGACGTTTTGAAAGTCCCTGAGTTTGAAAATGCAAAAAAAAAAAATGTCCGTCCGTCTGTCTGCATGCCTGTGTGTCTGGACCCATGGTATCTCGAGGACGGCTTGTCCGATTTTGAATTTTTTTTCGCCAATCTGTTTCTATGGTAAAGGCGCAGATTTGAAAAGCTTTTGGAGACTGTACGTCAAGAGGGTGGGGTAACTGCCATACGAATTGACTCAAAATACCTGGTTTTATAAATATTTACGATTTTTTTTTATGTATGCTGGTTTGATTATTATTGAATTGGGCATTGAATTGGGAATTGATTTGAAGGTTAAGTTAGGGGTAAATTTGAGGGTTGAGTTGAAGTAGAGTTGGAGTTGAGTTGGGGTTGCATTAGGATGTAGTGAGTAAGTAGTTAACAAATTTTTATATGATTGAACTTGCGCTTGCCTATTTATCAACCGATTATTATGAAATTTGACATGTGTGTCGGAAATGGGAATCTAAAATGATTTTTGGATAAAGTTCTGGAATATGGCCAAGTATGATGGCAGTTGCCTATTTTTCAATCGATTAAGATGAAATCCGATACGTGCGTTGGAAATGTGATTCTAAAATGTTGTTTGGATGAAGTTCTGGAATATGGCCAACTAGGTGGCACTTGCCCATTTCTCAACCGATGATGATGAAATTCGACATGTGTGTTGGAAATGGATTTTCTAATATGGTTTTTGGATATAGTTCTGGAATAAGGTCAAGTATGATGAAACTGGCCCATTTCTCAACCGATTTTGAAGAAATGCGATAGGTGTATTGGAAATGAGATTATAGAATGAGTTTTGGATGAAATTTTGGAGTAGAATGGAACTTGGAAATTCCTTAATGGGGTATCATCGAATTTGAGATCGGTGTTGGGAATGGAATTCTAAAATAATTTTTTGATAAAGCTCTGGAATAAGGCCAAGTAGGATGGAACTTAGTTATTCCTCACCAGATTATGCTGAAATTTGACATGTGCGTTGTAAATGGGATTCTAAAATGATTTTTGGTTATAGTTCTAGAATATGGTCAGTTACACGGTTAGAAATATCAGTATCATTTTGTATGCTACTTTCGGTATAAAGTTCTAAAATAAGATTTTTCGTGTTATATTGGATTCCTGTACCCCTGCTACTAAAGCTTTTGACCTGTTTGGCTGTTGTTGTATGTGTAAGTAAATATATGTTAGTTAAAATAGAAATCAGTACTGTCAAAACTGTCACACCAACTTTATAACACAGGTGACAGGTGAATGCAATCCTCATTGAAAAAACCAAAGAACGAAGTTCTGATCACCTCGTGAGGTTTCAGCCCTTTATATTTTTTTGTTTACATTTTATTTTTAATTGGCTGGTAACTGTAATCAAGGATTTTTTTCATTAGTACATTATTTAATCCATTTTTTTAGCAATATTTCTGTAAAATATCGAGTTTTAACCTCACTGAACAAGTGCTAACAAGTGCATATATACACTTAGACAGTTAATATGTACATAGTTGAATTATTTGCGTTGATTTTAATGATTGAAATGAATATTTTTAGAGGTGTTTGTTTCATTTTGGGAGGGGTAATTACTCCCTCTACCCCCTTCCCCCTTGTATCCGCGCTTGCCTTGATCTAGACGTGATGGGGTCTTATGGACACCTGGATCGTGATCAGCGACTCCAAAAACGTATAGATCAACTGAGCTCATCGATGCTTCGCCTCGATTTGATTTTGTGACCCTGTGTTATAATTGATTGTAATTTATTAGAAAGTTAAGTGGAAGAACTATGGATTTCCTACATTCAATCCTACTATTGCGCCCAACATGCTGCAGGGTAGACGATGCCTACAAATTTTTTTAAATAAACCACTTATTTAAAATATTATTCTTTTAAATTTATTTCATCCCCTTCACAGTAATTCCCTTCGGATAAAATACACTTATGCCAACATTTTTTCCAGTCTTCGAAACAGTTATTAAAGTTGATTTCCGAAATGGCCTCTTTAATCGAGTCAAAATGATGTCCCCGGAGTGGTTTTTTGAGTTTCAGAAATAGTGAAAAGTTAGACGGAGTTAAGTCAAGCAAATAGGGCGGTTGCGGAACGATATGGGTCGAATTTTTGGCCAAATAGTCACGTATAACAGTGTGAGATGGCGCATTATCGTAATGCAAAAATTAGCGAGTTATCTGCCAAAAATTCTGTCCCATACGTTTGCGTGATTTCTACAAGATCTCTAATCGACGATTATAAGCATCAAATCCTTGACTTCCTTGACGTGGTGTTCATCGGTAGGCGTCGAAGAACGGCAAGGACGTTTACCGTTTCTAACATTTTCAATGATTTGGAAGCCGAAATTCTATTTTTGCAAAACTTGGTGCAAATCCTGTTCCAAACTTTTTAAAAAATTGAAAAATGCACTTTTGTATCTCATTAGCTACTCAAGATATTGAAACGAAATTTGACATAGATGTCTGTTAGGGAGATGGCTGGTAGTTTGGCGTCTATTGGAGGGGCAGGGGACTAAAGTTGTGTAGATTAATCTACCAGCTCCGTAACTTTCCAGTACGAAAGGGGTGCGCATCTCGTGAGCTGTTCTGGGCATGTATCAGGCAGAAGCGTGTTGGATACAGTGGATGCTGTGGGGGGTTGGCTGAACGCCAACATGGCGCCATAGTAAGAGTAAGAGAGAGTAAGTAGGGATATGGCTGTCAACTACCTAACAAACTACTCGTTTGGATAAGCCCGCGCGATTTAAACGGAAAAGTCTGGTACCAAATTGATGTAAGGAACTGCACAATGTTTATAATTTATTTATTGGATTGAGAGATTACCGAGATGCTTAACCATTCCAATTATAAAATAAATTGCTGTTCGGCGCAGCACATTTCCATTTTAAAAGAGAAAGAACAAAGACTTTTGGAAATTCCGACAAGGCCATAAACCGATGGTACACCCACAGATCAGGTTAATGGCTATTGTATGAGTCAGAAAATAGAGGAATGGCTCTGTGAAGAAACCTTCTAAAAGTGCCTATGTTATTCACATCTGAACCCTTGATACATTCAGCACTCTACTGGAGTGGCATATATTAAAGGATTCCCCTTTCCCATATGTAAGCCAGATTTAACTTTAGAATATGTTTAGAGAAGAGATAACGGTAAGCATATCAAAACGTACTAACATCCGTTATTTACTAATGTTCTTCAGAGCAATGTGATAGATCTGCAAACCTCCGTTAACCCCATTGCAGACGTAATGATAGCATTGCTAATGAAAATGATCCCATCGATGTAATAATCAATGCTTACTGCTCGAATTCTCCCAAAGAGAAGTCCGAAAACTCTTTAACAAGGCGAAGAGATCGATCTATTGAACAACCTAGCGGACTCTTCTAGAGCAATACTTTTAGTTTTTACTGCCTTACCTAATCAGATTGCACAGAGCTACAGGTTAGAACACGTTCCAAGATGCTGGAGGGATGTACTGGTGATTGTTATCTCAACAATGGTAAAAAAATCCTCTGTCCTTCAGGTCTTACAATTGTATTTACAACTTTGGAAAAAATACTTAACGCGGAGTTTAATAATTACTCAAAGAATTATTTTTGTAACCATAATTATTATTAACATTTTTTTGTTGTTTACAAATAAATCAATATTTTTAAGAACACATTCTAATTGTTTATAATTTCATTTGGACTTTCAATTTCAATCATTTATAACTTTAACGTTGAACATCATAACTCCATTTCCTAATTCAAATATTTTGCAACAAAATTAAATAATTATTTATTCTGATATTGTTAATAAAAAATAAATATAAATTAATAAACAATTATATAATTTATATATTTATTATAATTAATTTGTTTAATTTTTGTAATTTTATTCAATCACTGATACGGAAAAATCTTAGAAACTCAATCAAAACCAAATCCCATGGTAAGAACAACTCTTTATTATGAATTTTTGCGACGAATTGTTGTTTTATGAATTGTGCTTATATAGAATTGTGTTTCGTATAATTTACGGGGTACCCTCTATTCATATACACCGAGGAAAAATTCTCCTTCAGCATGTAGTGGTGTCAGAGCCAAATGAGTATTATAGACAAATTTTCAAAATAAAAAGAGCAATACAACTCCGATTAGAAAAGAAAATTCAACTGGACAATGCGGTAATTATTTATGTATCCAGGACCAAAGAATCGGTTTATATTATCGGCTATCATGTTACACACTTCTTTTACCTACAAAACTAGCCGCCTGAATCGATGTTAAATATGTCCCTATTATGGCAGACTGGTACGATTTAAATAAACAACACTCATAATTTTGTTGTAATTAGCCGCTAACAAAATTTTAATGGACATCAATTTGTAAATTTTGTGCTTCACACATTTTTTTGTGTATTTTCGAAAAATATTTATTTTGTTTATTATGTACTATATGTACTGGTATGTACATATATGTATATTTATAAATGTACTTAATTTTACGAGTAATTAAAAATAATTGAATTTTATGCATAATTAGGGGATTTTAGCTAGGATTTTCAGTTGATTATTATATATAATCAGCATCTCTAATACGTATAAATGTGTTTGGTATGATATCTGGGCACAACAGTGCCCTAAAAATATTTATATTAATGCTTTGTTATACAAATGAGGGGATTTTAGAAAATTATAATTTATTCCACCGGAATAGTAACATTACAAAATGATGTGGAAGTGTAACAATGTACATAATTTCCCAAGTTTAATTTGTTGGGATTTTTTTATTGGTCATAAAACACGAAGAAAGAGAAGTTTGTTGTCTGTATTAAATCAATAAGATTCTTTCGGCTTTTTATAGACACAATACATATATTAACAATAATAGCATTCACAACATTTTTCGACTTGTTAATCAGAAAAAATGAAGAGGCCTATAATATATCTACCAAAAAAAGTAGAAATATCAAAATCCCCCCCGTACTTTAACCCGAGAGTCAATACAAAATGTATCGACTCTAAAAACCAAAACTTTCCTTGAGTTTTCTATGTGGTAGTTTGGTTTCGTACAGATAAATACACAGAAATGCAAGTTTTCCTTGAGTTTTTTGATTTAGTGAATTTATAATTCGCTAAGTCACTACGTTCTAGCCTCATACTTAATGTATGAAGTTGGAATTGTATTTTTGTAGTTTGGTCGTAGCTACCTGATGAGTAGACCGAACTTTTTTTTTATGTGAGCTTATCTGTACGAAACCAAACTACCACTACCACAGTACCACATAGAAAACTGAAGGAAAGTTTTCGTTTTTAGAGTCGATACATTTTGTATTGACTCTCGGGTTAAAGTACCGGGGGGATTTTGATATTTCTACGGTTTTTTGTAGATATATTATAAATGACTGGCCTCTTCATTTTTTCTGATTAACAAGTCGAAAAATGTTGTGAGTGACATTATTATTAATATATTGTGTCTATAAAAAGCCGAAAGAATCTTATTGATTTATTAATTTTACTAATATGTATTTGGTTAACATATTTTTATGAACTTCTTTAGTTTTATTAGTTTCTAACAGTGATGAAAAACGTTACGTTTAACACACTACATAACGTTATGTGTAACGTTACCATAACGTTATGTGTAACGTTATACATTTTTAATATTTTTGTGTAGCCGACGAATTATGTAACGTTTTGACACAAAAACGTTATGACATGAAAAAATAAAAAAAAAAAAATTTAAAAAAAAATTATAATAAATTATTTTAATTAATAACATAACGTTATAATGTGTAACGTTACACAAATAACGTTTTTCATCACTGGTTTCTAAATTTATAATCACATCATTACTTGAGTTAGTATAAATTATTTTATATGGACCATCTTTAGTTGCTTTTAGTTTATTTTGATTAACTTGTTTCAATGAAACCAGATCACCAACTGTAAAATCACAATAATTGGCTTTATTTTTTTCGTCAAGTTCTATTTTTCTTTTCTCTCAATAACATGTCGTGAACTGTAGAGTGTGCCGATTTTAGACGAAATCTAGCACCTTTCTATAATCATCTAAATTATATAAGCGCTCGATTTGATTATTTCTTAAATCACTGGGTAGGTGTAAAGCGCTTTGCCCATTGGAAAACGAAAAACATAAAAAACGAAAAATTTGACAATTTTTAGCATTTTTTCGTTTTGCCTTGCCCATTACTAAACCGAAAAACCATTTTCGTTTGAAATTCCAGTATCAAAACTTGTATATTTGTATCTGTGAGTTAATATTTTTTTTAATTAATTGAAAAAGAAAATCGAATTCTCAGAATAATATTAAAAAAGAAAAGAAAATGTTTTTGTGTTTAGTGTGTGAAATTGGTATATCAGTATATCACTCATTTTTTTAGCCGACATTACAAAATTATACCAGAATAAAAAATTATAACAGAAAAACAACACGAAAAATATTTTCGTGTACTTTTTCTGACGAAAAATTGAAAAAATATTTTAAATTTTCTGACAGAAAAAATTAAAATTTAATTTTCTGGGAATGTTAAATATTTTTAAATTATTTTTAAATTAAAATATTATTGTATTGTGTTTATGGATAAGTTTGAGAGCCTTTAAGCTATAATATGCTAAAGATTTTGGAGTTATTATAAAAAAAGTAAAATCCGTTTTCGTTTTCCTATGGGCAAAGCGCTTTAGCCTTTTTTTTGGAACACCAATTTAAAAGGAGTATAATTATTAACGATATGTCGAGAAGTATTATAGCAAAATTCGTAATACGGTACCGAGTCATCCCAATCAGTTAAGGCATTGTTTATTTTATGCTCTTAAAAATTCATTTAAATTGTGGGGGTTTCGTTCCAGGCTGCCAATAGTTTTTGGTTGGTAAGGAATTGAGTGATTGTGTTTAATTTGTAAATTATCTGTGATGTTTTTAAAAACACTATTTTAATATTCGGTTCCCATATCTGATTTTATTTTAAGAGGTGAACAATAAATTAATATCAAACTTTCGACGAAACCTTTAGCAATGGTACCACTTTCTTTATTGGGGATTAGACGAGTGATAATATATTGTGTTAATTCGTCTTGTATAGTAAGTATGAAGCGGTTCCCTCTGTTAGTCATTGTCAATGGTCCAACTCTATCAATGGATATTGTATGAAAACCTTCCCATTTGTTAAATTTACATGGTCCACATTTCAATATTAAATTTTGTATTCGCTTTTTTAAAATTGGGATTATGTAATTTTTGGCAATTTTGTGGTACAGTTTCGCTATCTAGTGACCAGCTATTCTACTATTATGATTGTTGTTTATTAATTCGTTGATGGTATCAGGATTATTTAAATAAATTCGTGAGAGGTGAATAACTACCTATATTCAATTTGTTTAGGGCTGAATTACCTATCATTTTAAATTCTGAAACATTGATAAATACGAAAATTTCATCGTTATTATTTAATTTTAGTTGTGAGTACCCACATTTTAACATAATTTTTTCTAATTCGGGAAGAGCTCACTCGAGTGCGATGATCACTTCACTTTCATTAATTATCACTATTCATGTCTCATTATTTAAAGTTGAAATTTTAATAAAATCGCAACCCGCTAAATTATTAAAGGTATGAACTACTGTCGGGAATTGATCAGTGCCCTCAATCAGCTGATGATTTATTGTTGAGGGCTGGATTCGTTTCCCAACTCTTTGTCAATTTTAATTACATTCATATTCGGTCGAATATTATTTATATTTTGATTATTTGAATTTGAATATCGCCGATAAAATATACGAGTATTGCTGCCGCTGCTTCCGGGATGATTGTTTTGATTAAAATTATTAAAATTAGTTTTATTATTATTGTAGGTAAATGGGTGCGAATTTCCGTTATATGAGTGAACATTTGGTTGGTCAAAAGTAGAACTATTTTTATTTTTATTAAAATTTTGATTAGATTGAAAAAAAATTATTACCGTTTCGAAAAATGTGTGTATTGGGGCTCCGAAAATTTCGAAAATTATCAGCAGTAATATCCCAAGAGCATTGATAATTTCCCGAAATAATTTTATTATATTTTTCGAAAGCACGTTGCTTGGTAACATCCCGAAGCCGTAGGCTGAGGGCTGTTACCTAAAAGCAACGTGCTTGAGGAAAATATAATAAAATTATGAGGTATTTATCAATGCTCGAGGGGTATTCGACGAGAAAATTGTTTGCAATTTTATTTTATTCTAGTAGTGAGGCTGCTAGATTGTAAATTGTTCTATGAAAGTGTCATTTTGAAACAGTATTTATTGTAAAATAAAACTATAAATTCTTTTCATCTAGTAGCCAGAGTATGTTTTTCTAAAATAGCAAGCCTATTAAATCGGTCAATTTCGAGTCACGTGTACAAAATATACCAATTAAAATAACATTACACTGATAACTTCCCTAGGGAAATTATCAGTGTAATGTTATTTTGATTGGTTTATTTCGTACACGTGACTCAAAATAGACTGATTTAACAGGCTTGCTATTTTAGCAAAAAATTTTCACTATAATTTGCTGAATTAGAATTTCCACGATAATTATGATTGTTATATCCGGTTAAGTTCCTAATTTTGCTTCTGCTTTCAATGCAAATTTGAAGGCATCTGATTGAGACTTTGGTTCTCTAAAAATTAATGCTTGACGGATTTCAATACTTGTACAGCAGTTTCTTCGACTTCCGATTTTATTGTCTCCCTTGTTTTTCTTCTTTTTTATTCATTTTTAATGGGTTGGGTATGAAATCTTGCAATACACAATCTTGCAACACAAAATCTTGCATACAAAATCTAGTATTACAATATCTTGCAATTACAAAATCTTGCAATTATAAAATCTTGCATTACAAAATCCTACATCACAAAATCTTGCATTATAAAATCTTGCATTACAAAATCTTGCATAACAATTTCTCGTACATTTATAGAATCGCGCGCGCGATTCTATAAATGTACGGCAAATTGTTATGCAAGACTTTGTAATGCAAGATTACAAATCAGTGATGATTCAATTCTACTGTATTACGATAATTGCTACTGCACTAAAAGTAACAATAAAATGAAATCAAAGTTCCCTTTCTTACACATACATACATATTCATAATCAAATATAATCAAAATTGCTCTATTAATATACAAGTAAGTACGGTTTATGATAATTTAGAATAATGCATATTAAAATTACATAATAATATTTTTTATAGAAATGAATATGAGTATTTCTACAGTGGTTTCCAATAAAGGAAAATACAAATTAATCATTGACGGGTTTGGCTTCCACCTAGCCCGTAAAACTAAAAAATCATACAATTGGATGTGTAGACAGCAGAAGAAACGTTCATGCAATGCGCGTGTAGTAACACGTTTAATAAATGAAAAACACGTAATTATTAAGGCACCATCTGTGCATTCCCATGCACCTATAACGCACGAAAAAACTATTTGTGAAACTAACCATATTTTGAAAACCACAACTAAAAATTGTGATATTCCGCCATCTCGTATTATTACTGACTCAATTGAGAATACACCTAGCATTTCGCGGGTTTGCTACGATCAATTATTTTTCAAATTGAGGAAAATTTGCCTTCAATACGAATTGAGCCTTAATCCAGAAAGAATATTATGCGATTTTGAAAAGGCTATTGTTTCGTCCGCCAAAGCTTTTTTCCCTCAATCAACTTTCAAAGGCTGTCAGTTTCATTTTGGGCAAATAATTTGGCGGAAGGTCCAAAAAAATAGATTAGCCGCAAAATATGGCAATTCAGAAGAATTCTCTCTAAAAATCCGGATGATTAATTAAAAGTCTCTCATTCGTACCATCAGACGAAGTCGCCAATTACTATTTGAACTTAAGCAGCACGTTTGAGGACAACGATTTAAAAAAGATAGGGAGCTGGTACAAAAAAAATTATATTGGTGATTTGAATGTGCGCCCCAAATATAATCCCAAATTTTGGACAGTTGGGAACGCAGAAACAGGTACGGAGTGTTTTCCGCGGACCCAAAATAGTGTCGAGGCATGGCACCGGAGATTAAAAGTGGTTGTTGGAAAACGCCATGCAGGCTTATATAAATTGATCAAAGATCTATCGAACGAATTAATTGTGGCCAAACATCGCGTAGAGAAAATTCGAAATGGTGAAGAACTACCGAAAACAGACAGATCATCATAAAAAACAAAAGAATAAAAAAAATTATACGGAACAGAGACAGTTATGGTAAAACTGACTTTCTTAAGAGAATTGCGCAAAATACAATTCTTAATTAAGATATTTTTACAAACATTTGATATTTAAAAAAAAATTTAAATTGATTATATGCATTTTGTTTTCTGAAATTAACTGTAAATTATATGAATTGGAATAATTAGCGATTGTAAATTATAAAACTGCTTTTAACATTTATTTAATAAAGCGTAACAAAAAAAAAATATTTAAAAGATTTTATATGCAAGATTTTTTATTGCAAGATTTTGCAATTGCAAGATTTTGTAATTGCAAGATTTTATAATGCAAGATTTTGATGTTGCAAGATTAATAAAAAAAAAGCAAGATTTTGTTACTGCAAGATATTGTAATGCTATATTTTATACCGATCCCATTTTTAATTTAATTAATTCTGCACATATATTATTTTCTAGTTTTATAGCAAAATCAGCTGAATCATTTTGTTGTCGTAAAGAGATCATTTCCTCCATCTTCTTTTCTTTTGTAATTTTCCTAGAAAATCGATCCACTATAAGTTTTTTAAATGCTTTGTTCTAACTTTACTTAATATTTTCACTTTCAGGAGAAACTGAAGAAATTTGCCTTTTTCAGATACTTTTAACTGACTATCATAATATTCACACTTGTTTTTGGGATTAATATCAAAATCAGGTATTATGGCATTGGCCAATTTTAGTTCGAAACAATCAGTCATTTTGGATTGGACTGAATATTTTGATGGTGAAGAATTTATCGTTTCTTCTAAATCAGAATATATATCAGAAATTAGTGTGTGGTCAAGTTCGTCAAGAGAAAGTGCAAATAAAAAATCAGAACCGTAATCGAAAGTTAGTGATTCAAAAGCACTTTTTACATTTAAGTTCTAATAAAGTTTTTTGATGATTGCAACTTGGCTTTACTTTGCTTTGATTACTTTACAAATCAAATTGTGTGCGCAGATTTTTAAGTATTCATAACTCGATAATTCAGGATATTCTGTATTTTCAATTTAATAATTTTTGTTCAATTTGAGTTTTCATCCAGAAAATTTTTGAATAGTATTTCCACCACGCTGATTAAATTAATTCTTGATGACGATTATGTAGAGCATGCTTATAGAATGCAATGCCGAAATTCGAATTTCATGAATTCCGGAATTTAAGTCATTTTTGACTGCTTTTCGATTCCGGAATCCAGTTATCTAAAATCTGAATTATTCATTAAGAACATTTCAAAATAATCAAAAAATAATTTATTGTTTTCCTTAATTAATTCTATATTTTTTTATTATTTGGTATTTCCATATCTTTTTAATTCCGTAGAAGGGCTCAAAATGAAATCGATCTAAATGCAGATATACTTTCCATAAGAACGGGTGGGGCATCTGTGATTCAAAAAATCGGGCGAATAATAATATGCGATCAACCACTCTGTTTCTCTCAGACGATTCACCTCGCAGTCGTAGATGTGATTTACTGCTGACGATAAGCTGCTCCCCTAATGTTTATGCAATAAGACGATTTGTATGATACTAAGAATGACAAGGGACTTGCCATCGATGCGGAAGATGATTTACCGGATGGAACTATCACAGAAACAGAAAAATATGGAATATTTAATCTGATTAGAAAGATACGAAAGGTCGTAATGATGCTCATCGTTCACATATCAAATACGAAGGTCATACGTCAAACTTGAGATGGGTAAAGATCTTTCTTTGCAGCTGGACTCCAAGGCACGCTGAAACAGTCTGTTGACGATATTGGAACATTTTTATATCTTAAGACACGAAAGAACTCATTGAAATCAATTATGAAATTACGTTTCAAACAGCAAAATGTATTCGATTCATGCGTTCGATCAAATTTGCAGTGAATACAATTTGCCCAAGGACGCAAATTTACTGACGACCGACATCACCATCTATATAATGATAGTGAAGCGCAGTCGCACGATCAGAAATCGATATTGGAAAAACTACAAAATAAAGTCGAGTAGATTTACTTTGCAATATTCCAGCAAAATCGTGGAAACATCGAATCATAATTCAGATCATCAAATCAGAAATTTTTTGAGAAAGACCATTCCCAGGGAACTATGATATTTTAGTAGTTGGTTTAATTATTGTTATACAAATTATTAATGTTACAACAACATAAAGATTAATTTATAATTTATTTCAGAGAATTAAATTTATACTTAATTAATTTTAGAATAGTTATTATAAATGATTAATGAAGATTTTAAATTTACAAATGAATTTGAAATTGTTTTGCCTTGTGCTAAATATTTTACAAACCATATACTACTAGCAAATTTACTAACTATCAACTACTTAGGTGTCTGGAACCGGGTTGATTCTTTGACTAATATACTTTCCTTTATTTTGTTATATGTAAAGGGATGCGATTATATCTGGGGAGCGGGGGGGGGGGTCTTTGGCACGTGAGTACATCACACTGTGCCAGAGGAACACGTTTCCGTATAACATCCAGTAATGACGTATTCTTACAAAAAATCATTCCAAAGTCATCTAATGGAGTGAAATACGATTGCGCATCATATAAGATTAATATGCCAGAGGAGTCTTTCGAAGCCGCCATAACATCCAAATTATGGCCTAATCGGCTTCTTGTCAAACAGTTTCAACGGGGGCAAAAGAAAACTTTTTTCAACAATTTTGGCTAAACCACGAACATCGCTAAAACTACCAATAACTACTCTTGAAGATGAATTCCATTCGGATAAAAAGAACATAAGAGACCCGAGGTGCTCAGTTTATGGTGAAATTTTTTTTGTTGAATTTGGAGAATCGTATTACCAAGAAAAGAAAACACTTGCTATAAGCCAAGTTCATTGCGGAGTACAGACGGAACACAGGAAGATCCAATACATTCTTTTCGAAGCTCTGCTCGAATCTCGAATCTCCGTGAAGAATGCTTCCAATTTCCAAGTTGATTCCTATAAAACATTCAACTACAATGAACCTGAAGTAATTTCTTGGATTAAAGCTAAAACACTTCCGGTTGTATCACTACTTTTGCTGTAGCCATGTACGAAATATTGGACAAATGTATGCTAAAGTCATACTAGAAGAATGTGAACATTGATCCCTTACCACCTCAAGACAATTAATTTAGTAACTAAGTTATACAAGATTGAGAATATTTATATACATCGTGGTGATAAATAATCAAAACAAAACCATGTGCCGGGATCTTGTTGAGTTGGTACGTAAGATTAGAAAATGTAATTAACTTCATCAGTGGCATAACGTCTTCAAATGTCAAATGGATACTGAACATCCCATTTAACGATTCAGTTAAATATAAACGAGCTTTATCATCTATTCTAGATGGATTGTTGATATGCCACTACCGTTGAAATCCACACCTCTTCCTACAGCACCTACTTACTATTCAGAACAAGTATCTGATCATTACTATCGGAATTCAGTAAGCGAAATTTTACACTTTATGAAATTCTCCAACATTTTCACGAGTGATCATCTGTCGAAGCGTTATAGCAAATCAGTTAGCAGTCTGCGAGTTCCTTATTATCAGTTAAAGTCTTTGTTTATGATAATCATATGTAGCCTCTATGTAGGAACCTAGATCTGGTTACCAATTTGTATTCGATGGGAATGCGTTGGTACAATTTGATTCCAAAAAGAACTGCTTTGTCACTCAAGCAGATACATTTTCTGCTCCAATGCTACTGAAATAATTCTGAACCAGAAAATATTTGAAAGATTACATCAGCTTCGGCTATCAGTAGATAAAAATAAATCTGGAATTATATCTATTCAAGGAGTACCAGGCTGCGGTAAATCAACATGAATCTTAAATTCACATATAATTGGAAAAAGATCTCATCCTCAACTCTACAAAGCACGGCATTAATGGCATAAAAACTAAGGTAGCTTTCCAATGTAAAGAAGCTGGTAAAAACTTAGAAGATATCAAAACCAAAAACCCCACGATTGCTTCTTACCTTTAAAATTGATTCAAGAAATATGATACGGTTTATATCGACGAGTATATGATGGTGCATGCATAACTACTGGGTCTAGTGGCTTTGTTAAGTGACTCCCGTAAAATGTTTATTCTATGGGAGATCAAAACCAAATACCATTCATCGACCGGCTTAACTACTTCAACATACTTTATTTTGAGGCAAATAAGTTTACAATACGTTCTAAACATCTCATGCATTACAATCAACATATCATCAATTCTACACCACTAATAGTAATAGGAAATCAGTCAGTTTAAACAAATGCCTGTTGATTTCCGATATTCCAGAGTTATGCCAAATTCACTGTACTTAACTTTCACAAAAAGCAAAAAAAGGCATGCAGTTAACTAACAATTTAAAATTACCTGATTCAAGTACAATCCTAACTATTCATGAGGATCAAGGCTGAACTTCAGCTAGCGTTATCTGTGTTCGACTGTCTGACAAAGAAACTAAACTATTCGATAGCCTACCACATGCTATAGTGGCATTAACCAGGCACACACACAAATTTAACTACTATTCTTCACAAATTTAACTACTATACTAGGAATTGCATTAACTGCAAACCAACATAAATTTAAAATTGGTTCCAGTACCAATCAAAACCCACCACATATTCTGGAAATATCCGACTACAAGAATACTAAAATAATAGCCAAACCACCAAGCATTAGGAACCCTAAGAAAGCAGCTCAATTTCGCAAGTTTATGTTAAAAAAGCTCTTTCCGGTTTATATCATCTGTGAAACATCACTTAACAAAGGAATCCTGAGTTCTGAATTCTTTCTTAACCAATATGTGGTTTAGATGTAATCGTTCCGCACTGACAAGTACTAAAAAATCTGGCGAAGAGTACTCATAGCGGTTGATGCATCATTGTTAAATTATGTGTTAAAATCGCAATTAACAAAAAGTCAATTATTATCTACGTTGCATATGTTCCGCGTGGCTCGCCAACTGACACCATCTTGATCACGGAGGATTTTAATTTTCCAATTACTATTAGCTGGTCATTTGACAAAGAAATGGATGAAATTTTACCTTTGAACGTGAGTTATGAAATGGAGTGTCTGTTTTCGATACAAATGTTGGCCAAATTTGCGAGATATGGAATGGTCTGGACCGAATTTTAGATAGAGCCTTTAGAGTATAGATCCATAATCATTATGACGTATTTTTTGGAAGCTTTTTTAGTGGTCTAACTCTTCACTGATTTCCATAGGAATCAATAGTAAAAACGGTGTTTTTTAGCTTCAAGTTTTTCAATGAAAAAAGCAAAAATGTTAAAAAATGTTTATACAAAAGTGTTCTACATATCTTTAGCAGCAATTTACAAGAAGGGTATATTAGTATTAAGTAAATATTAATTGCAGAAATTTTAAAATTAAATTATTTCTAAAATATATTTTTCGAACTTTCATTTTGAAAAAATACATCAAAGTTGGCTTTGACGAATTAAAATAATACTTGCTAAATTTATCTTTAGTTTTACTAGAGTACGTTAGATGTCTAAGATTTATACAGAAAAATACGAAAAAAATTATTTAATCATAAAATTATGATACGTTCTTAATATTTAGAGAATTTGTTTTGCTTTTCCTACAATTTTTGAACTTGAAATTTCCCCAGGTGGCAATTTTTGGTACGATTTTTCAAAATGTGTACTGCCATCACTGCCATCTATGTAATGTATATTGCCTTAGTGCAAACGATTTGTAGTAAGCTTTTCTTTCTAATTTGACCAGAATGCCGTTGTTATGAACTTTTTTTATATTTTGGTTTAAGTAAATCAATTATTACAAGAAAATGAAAACGATTTACTTAAACGATATTCATATAACATGTTGAAATTCAAACATTTATGAAAATATTTCAGAAATCATAATAGAGAATTTGCAACGTTTTCATTTACAAATTTGTCTTAGGAGAAAAAGTGATTTCCCATATTACACAGATTACTTACACAGAATATACTCTATTGTCTCTTGCCGGCTTTCATTAGCATATGGAATATGTAGGCCTCTAGAGTATCTAGTCAAAAACCCTAATTCATATGAATCGTTCGTTTAATAAAAGTTCTACAAAAATATTTTTTTCGAATCGCAGTCAACATTGAAATGGCTAATATCGGCCATTGCCAACAATGATGGCAAAGGTTTGGCTCTAGATTATTTAGTTAAAAAACTCTAGTCCCTATGAATATAGTCTATACTCATAATCGTCTGCATAATGATAATTTATTTAATCATATTACCATCATGTATTTGTAAAATCCTGAAATCTAATTTATGTAAATCCGTTTGCTTATACATACTCATTACTCATATGTATTGCTTACAAAGACAATTTTCTAAATTAATTTTATTATTATACAACAAAATATTAAGAAACGAAAAATGTAAATGAATACATACAAAAATATATTTCATTGTGCGTTTTAAGATTAAATTAAATTTATTATTTATTTGAAAATATAAATTAACATATACGTTTATATGTACTCGTATGTACATATATATTTTAGTCAAAATCAGTCTGGCACAAAGAAAAAGAATCGATTTAAAAGAAACACACCACAAAGAAAGTGGAGCGTGTATCAATTGGAAATTTAGGGTTTGTTTTTAAAAAAGTAGCAAAAAGAAAAAAAACTACAATGTGGCCGAGATTACTCAATTCAGAAATTTTGGTGATAATTGGTGAACCAAAGCAATAGTGTCCGTGATTTCAGTATAAAGTCTTAACAACCGTGATTAAACGGCGATATCACAAAAAAACGTAAAACAAAAGAGCGTTACTTTTCCACTGCTGCACTGTGCGGTTTAAAGTCTTTAAACAAACTTTTTCCCTTTGTTTTTATTTTAAGTTGCTCGCTTACATATAGCTTCAGCTTATTTTCAACATATGAACCTGTAGCAAAAATCTCAACATGCGGCTGGTCTTCAAATGTTTACCACGCAGTAAGTGGACATTATGTCAATTCGAAATTGTACGATACATTTATAGCCACTCAATGTTCCTAAGTGCTATTAATTAAAATATCAGCTTATTTTCGACTGACCGTTTTTTCCTTCACTTCGCGATTTTATTTTTTTTCCGTTTTGTTTTTTATGTTTTTGTTTGAGATATGTCCCACACAGTCCCAAATTCCCCTTTCTACACCAAAATGACATCTATCAGCCACAGTTTTGGTTGCTCCATTTCGCTACCAGCTTGTGTCACAAATTAAATTTTTTGTTATAATTAACTGTACATAATCCAAGCACTCTGAAAAAAACGACAACTAAAACGAAAAGCGATGACTTTTTGTTGGCATTAAAACTTCAATCTTAATTTCTGAGCATTAAGCCAAAGGCACATAAAAGACTCATTTTTTTGATACAGAATATATTAAATATGAATAATGTGTCAATAAAATTAACAATAAGTGTTTACATAGTGCGCCGCTGCACGCAACTTTGGCTGAAGTAATTTAATAGTAAAGGATTTGGGCACATCAATACAACATGTCGTCCTAAAAATGTGTACCTGTCGACGTTGCCCATGTACCTGTAGTCGTTCCCCATCCACTTGTTGGGCTTGGTGATTCAGGCGTTGTGGTTTGTGTGCCTGTTGTCGTTTGCCATTCAGTTGTTGTGCTAGGGCCTGGTGTTGTAGACGTACCTGTATCTGAGTAACATCCGAAATGTTCGTAATTTCAATTTCAAATACAAATTAATATCATAAAATGTGACAAAACCAAAATAATTGTCTTTTATTTTATAAAATTTTTTTTAGCGATATTAGTCCATGAATAAACAACAAAAATGTTAAGTTACCTGTTGTCGTTTGCCATGCACCTGATGTCGTTTCCCATGTACCAGTTGTCGTTTCGTATCCACTTGTTGAGCTTGGTGATGTAGCTGTAGCGGTTATTGTTGAATCTGGTGTTGGATTGGTGCCTGATGTCGATTCCCATCCACTTGTTGTGCTTGGTGATGCAGACGTTGTCGTTGTGCTATCCCATACACCTGTTGTCGACGTCCATGCATCCGTTGTCGGTCCCCATGTACCCGATGAGCTTTCCCATACACCTGTTGTCGATGTCCATGGACCCGTTGTCGGTCCCCATGTACCCGTTGTGCTATCCCATACACCTGTTGTCGGTGTCCATGGACCCGATGTCGGTCCCCATGTACCCGTTGTGCTTTCCCATGTCGGTGGACCCGTCTCCGTTGCTGTATCTGTTGACGTATTCCATTGAGTTGATGTGTCAATTGTAGTTCTAATAGTTGTGGTTATTGTTGGAGTCCAATTCGGTGTCGTTACCCATTCACTTGTTGTGATTGGTGGTGTAGTTGAGTTATTCTCATCCCGTCTAATTGGTTCCCATTTCCAATTCCATGCCCACACGCAACGTTGTAATGATGGTTGATATAAACGTGGAATTGCGCACGAATGTAAATCAATTCGCATTCTGTTACATTCCCAATATTGATTTGTATACCAATTGTGTCTAAATCTATGGCCCCAATTTGAGACACGAAAGCAATTTGGTCGTCCTGCAGTAATTATAGATAATGCGATTTGTTTTATTGTATCATCGTCATTTTCACTTAATTGACCACCACTTAGTAATCCCTCAAATTCATCTTCAACACTAATATCTATTAAATCGTTTTTGGCTGCTTCAAAGTCCTCTATTTGTGCCACGACGGCTACTAGGCCAATCAACAATAATATCGCGTCTACAAGAGTCCAAAAGAATGCAATTAAAAATTTTATGATTAGAAATTTTAATCATTTATAACTTACGTTTCATATTTTGTGTTTAAGTGGACGATATTAAAGGTTTAAATTAAGACTGTCTTTGATATGATTTTGCAAGCGTTTAAATACTATTTTGGTTCGAAGTACTGAAGCCGAATAATTTTGATAAGATATTTTGATAAAAATGATGTCATTCAATTCAACACTTTGTGTATAGTTTCCCATTTAATTGAGCTTAAAACCTACTTTTTGATGACGTGTTGACACAGGTTGAAATAGGATGATATTACGACACCTGCTTACTTTAAATATTTTATTAAACGAGAAATCAAGTGGTTGTGTAAATGTCTATTAACAGGGTAAATATAATACCTCAGTAATTAAAACGCATTTTTGCCATTTTTGCGTTAGTAATGGCACCTTCTCAAAATTATCGTATCACTGGCATCTTTATTTTTCAAGCAGCTATTATTTTATTTGACAATTGTATCTGGTCAGAATGCCTTACAAAATTCATGAAGATAGGTGCATCAATCGTTATAAGGAAGATAGCGTACCTAGTCATAAGGGCTCAAATCTGAGAAGAATATTAAGAGCACTCCTGAAACAGAAACCGAACATTCCAAATACCGCTAAGTTTCTTACAATCCAAACTTTTCTTCGATTACTGAAAAGAAGTCTTCATCTACATTCTACACGAATACTTCAATTGGAAGGAGTTTTTCAGAGATTGAAGCATAAAATCGCAGGTCATGACACTATGAAAATTAACTTGAAGTATTAGACCATATTTGAAAGAGTTTGGGACATATAGATACCTGGCTAGAAATCTAAACAATTAAAATCAACTCGTGGTGTTTTGGCAGATGTTCTTGCAAAAGCTGGTAATTCTCTTGCAGTATCTACCACTTCAACAATTATTAATTTTTATAAAGACGACATTATTCATACAAAAGGAACTGAAAATCCAATTAGTGATTATCTTGACTGTTTGTAGTTAATTATTTGCAAAAATTATACACCTGTTTGCTACCTAGATTAGTGTACTAAATGTCCAGATATTTCGATTTTTTCCACAATATTACTTGAAATCAATTGATCAGGTACAGTGTACCCTATCAAAATACAACCTTAAAAACAGTTACAGCTGACGACGCAATCTCAATTTATTTGTACAAAAAAACACAGAAATTGAAAGACGCTTTTGGACGACAAGAATCGTTGTTCACTTGGTACAAGTGTCTTCAAGCCACAAAGAGTGGGAACATAGATTTTGTCACATATGCAGCACTGGTAAACCGACAATGCGAAAAATTTAAGTTGAAAGAGCTAGACGATAACCAATTTAAATATGTGATGTTCGTGCGCGGATTGCAATCTTCACAAGACGCTGAAATTCGAACACGCCGTCTCGCAAAATTGGACGGGGATGATGCAAACGAACAATCACTGGAGAAACTAATCGCCGAAACTCAACGCATGTTAAGTTTCAAGCGTGACAGAGCGATAATTGGGGACAAGGAACATCCAAAAAATAAAACGAAAGACTCTGCCTCGGTTAAAAGCAAACATCTGGGCCATCCAGACCATGTTGCCTCTGCGGAGGTATACACTTCGTTCAAAACTGCAAATTTGCGACACACAAGTGCAGCCAATTTCATAACGTAGGGCATAAGGACGATTATTGCGAACTAAATAAACCGCGAGCTTCGACACCCAACAAGACGGGTAACTAGCCACGAACACTATGTGTCAACGGAATCATCAACGTAAATAACCAAAGCGACATAACATCCCGACGAAAATACATAAAACAGCGTGAAACTACAGATCGATACGGCGTCCGATCTGACCATAATATCAGAGCAAACATGGCAAACTTTGGGATCACCTGTAACCACATACAGCCCCATGGGCATAAAATCGGCTTCAAAGCACAGTGTCCCCATTATCGCAGAATTTAAAGCATCGGGCAAGTATATTCTGGTAAATGTTTAGTCACAAATATTACAGAGCTTGATGCTTTAGGCATAGATTGGATCGAGCGTTTTGGCATTTGGGACCATTCGATAACCCAAATATGCAATGTCATCCATGCGGCAAAATCAGAACATGATGTGTTCGTTACGAAATTGAAAAATGAATCACAAATCATCTTCAGCGAAACACCAGGGAAGTGTTTAAAGGCTAAAGCGATTATCCACATAAAGCCGGACGTCTGTCCTAAATACCGACCGAAGCGGCCGGTGTCATTCGCTGCATTGGAAGGAGTTGAATGCGAATTTGATCGTCTTCATAAACTCGACATCATTTCGCCGATTGAATATTCAGAATGGGCGCACCCATCGTTGCAGTCAAACGCCCCAACGGTCGCATACGCATATGCGCCGAATACTCAACCGGACTAAACGCAGGCATAGAGACAAATTCGTATCCACTTTTCGTATTCAGCAAAATCGATTTGTCGGATGCTTACTTACAAATCGAAGTTGACGACAAATCAAAGCGATTCCTAACAATCAACTCACACAAGGGACTTTTCACATTCAATCGTCTGCTTTTCGGAGTGAAATCCGCCCCCGGCATTTTCCACCAAATCATGGATGCTATATGCTGGCCGGCCTTGACGGAACCATCGCATATTTCGACGATATTCTCGTTCACTCTAAGGATGAGGAGACTCACAAAACAATCCTCAAACGACTGTTTAAACGATTAGAAGAATACGGATTCCGAGTGAAGTTGATGAAATGGAATTTTTTTTGCAACGAAATCAATTATTTGGGAATGATCATAAATAGCCAGGAACCTGAAAACGTTCCACAGTTGCGATCGTTCTTAGGAGCAATAAACTTATACGGAAAATTTGTCCGACAAATGCATGCATTATGTGCTCCATTAGACCGGCTTTTGAATACAAATGTGAAATGGGAATGGTCACATGAATGTGAACAATCATTTGACAAATTCAAACACATCCTCACTTCCGAGTTGCTTTTTACACACTACGATCAAACAATTCCAGTCAACATCTACGCTGATACTAGCAAGGCTGAGAAAAATTACACCCAAGTGGAAAAAGAAGGCCTTGTCTACGCAGTCAAGAAATTCCATCGTACATCTACGGAAGAAGATGTACATTAGTAACGGACCACAAACCACTTCTCAGCACCAGAAAAACGGGATTCCCGTATATACCGCAAATCGACTACATATCGATAAATGATTTTGGAACAGCTGATATTCTTTCACGACTCATCGCATCAAGCCGAGTTGACGATGAAGATTACGTGATTGCCTGTCTGTGAAACTGAAACGAAGCGCGACCAAACTCTTAGAGTAATCGTTCAGTATCTGAAATCAGAATGGCCGAATAAGTTTCAATACCTGATAGGCCAATTACGGGGTCCAGCTGAAATATTAATCCGCAAGTTTCGTGTAGACGACGCTAGTTATATTGAAGCGTTTCAAAAGCTCGTCAAACGTTATGACCGAAAGCGAAGCATAGTAAATGAGTTCATAGAGACCTACATCAGAAACAACCAATTTTACCAAGGTGGAACCGGTAGACTTCAAAACTAATGAAAACTCCGTAATATCTGAACTTATTGAAAGGTTTTCAAGTCTCACCAAGTCAACTAGGATTTTTTCCTGGTTAAATCGAGCCAAGCACAACTTTTATAATTTCAAAACTCGAGACGTCCGTCCTTTAATAGTAGTAGATTTATGTATATGAGTCATACAAAATGATGGTGAAAGACGCACAATTTTCAAGCTTTCCTGTCGAAATTAGCAACCTGCACAATAACCTACCTGTGAACAAAACTAATAATATTTCTTCTCTATATCCCCATTTCAAGACAATGCCGGAATTTTACGAGTGGGTGGACGCCTAGGATATGCAAAGAAACAATACGATCTAAAACATCCGATAATCTTGTCTGGCAGTCACCGTATAGCACATAAACTGGTCCAAGAAGCTCACTACTAGCATTTACATGCAGGACCAACCCTATTAATGTCAATTATCAAACAACAATTCACCATACTTCGATGCAAAAATTTGGTTCGACGAGTGATACACGACTGCATAAAATGCTTCCGGCCGAAGAAAGTAACGCAATAGCAACTAATGGGACAATTACCACAACCATGAGTCTATCTAATCAGGGCATTTTTGCAAACAAGCGTAGATTATGCTGGCCCATACACAATCAAAACCAACATGGAGCGGAAGTCCTCTACCTATAAAGGTTATCTCGTAATATTTACATGTATGGCAACTAAGGATATACATCTCGAATTGGCTACCGACATGACCACAGATGTTTCTTGCGGCGTTTAAACGGTTCAAGAACCGTCGAGGAATTTGCACGGATGTATATAGCGACAACGGAACCAATTTTGTAAGTGCCACAAGCGAGTTAAAAAACTTCCAACAACTTTTAGCACGGGAAGAAGAGCAAATTATCAACTGGGCGGCAACCAATAACACAAAATGGCACTTCGTTCCTCCAGCATCGCCACATTTTAATGGCCTGTGTGAGGCAGCAGTAAAGTCTGTGATATTCAACTTGCGACCGTGCTCGGCCAAGTTACGCCGAGATATGAGGAGTTAAATACACTTGTAAGCCAAATTGAAGCTCTGCTAAATTCTCGACCTCTACACAGAAAAAACATATTATTATTATCAAACAAAAACAGTTTTAACCAAATCAAGACCGATTTTGCCTATGCTCCGAAACTCGAATAGCTTTCTTACACAATTCTGTAGTCTAAATTCTAAACTACAATATTTTTCTTGATTTTAAACTATCGTACTTACGACAAACAGTAGGACTTCTATTCTAAGAATATGAAAATTTTGTCTCGAAGCACACACGTTTTAATTGTAAAATATATTAATTTAGCTTCAAACAGCAAAGGTTTGTCCGTAAATATTAATGAAGACTAATACAAAACAAAATTGTTATATTTGAAACCAAATTTATTTCAAATCAAACAATAATTTAACAACAAACAAACCATATTTAATTTAATATTGAAATTGACAGGTTTGAAATGAAACGACAGGCATTTCGAGATAAAACTTATGTTGGTTGAATGAAAAGGCTAGGTGTTTGTAATGAAACGAACGAACATTAAAATCTGGTATATTGATGATCGAAGTTTAATGCAAACGAAATTTGTTATATTTAAATCCATTTTTATTTATACTTAAACGTTTATGTTTTAATACAAGCTATAATTTATACACACACACACATATATATATATTTATATATATATAAATATATATATATATATATATATATATATATATATATATATATATATATATATATATATATATATATATATATATATGTATATATATAAATTTATATATATATATATATATATATATATATATATCGATGGTTCAAAGGTAAAAGTCACTAACTGCATTTTCGTCGAAAATAATATAAGTACATGTTTGACTTTATAATTTACTAAACTTTAGTCTTGTAAAATTATTTTCTATATTTCCTTCATTATATCTAAGTATAAAGAAGGAAATATAGAAAAATAATTTTATAAGACTAAAGATTAGTAAATTATAAAGTCATACATGTACTTATATCATTTTCGACGAAAATGCAGTTAGTGACTTTTACCTTTGAACCATCGATATATATATATATATATATATATATATATATATATATATATATATATATATATATATATATATAGTATATATTATATATGTATATGTATAAATTATAAAAATACAAAATGTTTAATATTTATACATATTCACCTATGCGGATGATTCTAATAATTCCCGCCAATTTTTTATTTCGAAAGGAATGTCATTATTTGTTGATAAATCATATATCAAGTGCTCCAAAAATTTATAAATTTTATAACTTTCGAACGGATATTTGAAATTCATTACGTAAAATATTTTAAAGTTTATGTCAATTGCATGCATAATATTGTCAAATTTATAAAAAATATCATCATAATATAAAAATATTTTTGAAATTAGATTTTCATTCAGTTTGTTTAAGGCGAACAGCGCAGGTTGAAGAGTTAGGCCAAATTCTGAGTATTTTATTTTTTTATTGGCTACGATTTTTTTAATTTCTGCTTCATCCGTGATATACCTAGTTGACGAAGGAATCAAATGATTCTAATATTGAAGGCTTCCAAATAGAGTTGCTTTTAACGTTTTTTTTCCTGGAGGACGGAACCAATAGTCCATTCAACTGTTTAAACAGCTCAGCTATAATAAAATCTGAAATTGAAAAATATTGATATTATTTATTTATTCAAAGTTAATGTAAAAGTTAAGTTTACTTTTTACGCTTAAGTCGAGGTTATCCTGTAGAAATTCTGGGCCTAAAATAATTTCTTTTATACAATTTCCTATTATTTCCTATTTAAATATTTAAGCCGACTCGGGGCCGTGATCCTCCAATGTTTCTCGATAGTCTCTCACGGTTCGCTGTGGTATTGTAACCAAATTTTCAATATTTATAATAAAGCTTTCCTTTTTTAATTTTTCCGTCCTGAAAATAAAATTCGGGGTTTTCTGACGGGCAATATTGAATAATTCAATTGGTTATTGTTTGGAAACCGATTGGAGTAAGATTAGAAATTTTTTTGTCTAATAAGTATGAAACCAATTTGCTGCATAACAACTCCCTTGAACTGTTTTTCCCCGATTCATTTATAGCGTTCAGAATTTCCTGTATAGAAGGCAAGCGGAAAATATCACTTATTTCCTAATAAAAATAAATGAAAGTGTAATTGTAATATTAAATAAGTTAAATGTAAAGTTACAGAACTACTTTTTTGAAATCATCGATGTTTTCAGGTATTCCTGATGAAGAAGATGTAGACAGTGATGGTGACGCCATTTGTCGCGTTACCCACTCTGGGTTTATCGTAGCATTTAAAGTTGTTGCGCCTTCGGTCATACCCTGCATGAAAGTTGTAGCGATTAATATAGTGTTAATTTATCTTCATCTGACACCATTCAACTTTAATTAATATAGTTCATGCGGCTTTGGGAGTTAAAAAAAACATAAATTATTTTGTATATACTTACATTAGCCTTTCTCCATTCTACTATATTTCTTCTAAATTTAATTTTTACCCCCAGCTCTTTAAAATCAGGAAATAATTTGTCCAAATCTCTCTCAGTTATGCCGCCGAAAGTATCAACGTCGAATCCCGCTTCTAAAAGAAATAATATGCTTATGTAATTAGTCTGTTGCTCAAAGTATTTTAATGCATAAAATAACACATTACATAAATATTCCTATATCACCAACCAAACCAATAATAAGCACGATTTACACGCATGTTGGTCTAACACTCATTTAACTCAAAATTGTATGTGTTTAGAAATACTTTTTGAAATTTCTGAAAGCAACGAATATACAAAAATGAAATCTGAATATGCCTTTTCATAATGTAGAGAAGGTTTTTGCACTTATTGGATTAAGCTTCTTTCAGAGATTTCAAAGTATTAATATATGAAAATCCAAAAACTATATAAAACTTAATGGTTTACTGCATTCCATATTATCTATAATTACCGTTCAATTTTGAGAATAAATATAACATATCCCATTGTAGCTAACGGTAGATTGTCGTCAAGAACAATTAATATGTCTTCTTCTACACCTGGATTATCCATTTTATACCAGCAATATCAAAGAATCCACAGGTCACAATACAATTTTTTATTCTCAATCCAGTTAGTTGAACTTTAAATAATATATTAAAATTATATTATATTCGAATCACTCACTGCACAATATAATCCGCACAAAATAAAATTAAACTCGTATAATCATGAATCTATTCATCATCGTATGTATATACGTAAAATGAAAAAAAAAATGTGTTTTTTGCTTTCGGTTTTCACGAACTCATGCGATTGCGCAGTTTGACCAAATCAAAATTAAAATTTTGATTCAAACAATTTTGGTTTGTTTTCAAACCTGATTTGCTTTGAATTAAATTTAAGGCTGGCGAAAATGGAATATTCTAATTTCGTTTCAAACTATTTACTTTTGTTTTAAAGCTATAACTTGCTTTGGGATAAATTATCGTTCAAGTTGTACAAAGCAATGTTCATAAATCAAAATATGTAGTTCATTTTTTAACAGTTTTATGCTATGTAATTCGAACTGTAATTGGGATATGGAGATTTGTCAGATAATAAATCTGCAAATTTTCACTTACAACCTAGAAATGGGAAGACGATTTTGCGGTTAAAATAAACTCTTGCGGTTACTTAAATAAACTCTGTTACACCGAAAATTAACTATTTCTTAAAATAAATAATAATTACAAGAAATTAGAAATTTTCTAACTTTGCTGTATAAACTGATTTTGAAACATTTAAAACAACAAAAAAAATTGTTTTTAACTGGTAATTTTTCTGTTAACTATGATGTTATCATTCTGTACTTGATGTTTTTGAATCGATTTACTATAGGGGTCAACAGTGGTTTCACGAAGAAATCATAATCAAATATGATATCCCTTTACATCAAAATATATTCAGTCAATTTTTTAAAAAGATTGTTTATTTCATTATAATTGTCTAATAAAATAATTTTTATCCAATTATTACGATGAGAATACAACTTTCACAAAATATGCCATGGGAAATTTTACGAAAAAGCGATTATTACAGCAATAGTATTTAGATTGCCATGCAAAATACGTACCACAACACGTTATTATAGCGGTAGTTTTACGATTTTCACCATAGCAACGCGATAATTTTCTAAATTTTACCATAGCAACAAGAAAATCCTAAACAATTATCTCTAAATTTGTAGTTGTATTTCAATTTTTTTTGTTATGATTGAATTTTTTATACACACATCAAAGGAAAAGCCATGCAAACAAAAGCTTGTCAAATAATTTGCATACAACATGACACAAATGGATGAATTGTGATTCAATCGCTGACGGGAAAGTTGTATTCTCTTACTAAATACAACACGTGCTGCAATTAATGATCTATAATTTTTTACTCGTTAAAACCGACGCAGATAATTCAACTCGTGCTGCGCACTCGTTGAATTTTCAGCGCGGTTTTAACTCGTCAAAAATTATCGATAATAATTGAGCAATAGTTGTATTACGAGTGAGTGTTTTTAATCAATACTTAGCGTAGGGTGTTAGCTACAATATAACTGTGTATATTTACAAATCCTGAGACTCAAGTTTGATTCCAGCATTAACAAAGATTTGTTTCTCTTAATGTTCATTGTGTTTTGTAACCAACGCAAAAGTGGTGGGCAGATGAAAATAGTTTCGGGCTAGTTGGCTGCGGCAAATGTGCCCTTATATTCCGATTATTATTATTGTTTTAAAGAGTGATCATAATGTTTATATGGCAGTTCATATATAAATACATAGTTCAAAAATTATTTGGCGTATATTTGCATAATCAAAAGAATATGTAATGTTTGCAATAAATTTGTACGGGAGATAGCATAGCAGGAAAAGTATATAGCGAACACATTAATCGTCTTAATCTCTGTTGAAGTTCAGTCGTATGCTAATCCCATATCAGATCAATAATTTCGCTGATCGCCAATAGGATTGATTTCAGAAGGCAAACACAAATTACGAAATAATTGCAAATATGAAAATAAAACTAGCTAAATAAAATTATTTTGATTTATTCAGAAATATAATATATCTACATATTGAATTATTTAAATTATTGGAATTTTAAAACATTTTTTTCCATTTATTGGAAGTTTAATCAGATTAAATGGTCGATTGTGTACACTTAAATTCATCTCTGTCCAACAATAGTCGTGTAAAGAGTTGCCTATAATGTAGCAGTTATACGTTTTATCAAAATTTTCAACTTTAATTTTCTCAAAAAAAAAAATTACAACTCTGTGATATATTATGATTTGATATATTTTCAGAACGAACGACAAAGTTCTGATTTAAGGAAATAGTCCTTTTTATATTGTGTTCCCTTATATTCAATATGATCTGCTAGAACAATATTACTGAGATCCAAATTCATTGCTTTGAGTAGTGCTTCATATATTGGATTGTCGAGGTTAGTCGAAAAATTGCTGCGTTTAATAACGGATACATTACTTTCTGTACCTGTAATCATCATGTTGGAAGTAAATCGAATATCACATTTTTTAGCGACAGATAGGGGTAAATTTCTTCTGGAGGTAATAGCATTTGTATAATATTTTAGTTCTCTGCGTTTTGACTCAAAACGCATACACCACATTGTTTAAGAGGTCCAGATTTTAATACCACAGTAGGATAGTGCAATAGCATATGATGCTTTGGTTTCAGATTCTCTTTAAATAGACTAATATATAATTGGTTATGTTTTTTAATTTTTATCTTAAGGCAATGTATGTCGTAATTAGAAAAACTTTCTTTAAACACAAATTCAACCAATTCTTCCAATGTGTGGATATAATCTAATAATGGTTCTGATAAAGAAATTAAATCAACAACGAAAAATAAAAAATACTCCAATAAACAAAGCGCTTCCCTGGCTGTCATTCGAAGCTTTTTTTGTTGAATATGTTCCAATTTGATGGATCCCGGTTTATTGGAGATTTGTATTAATCCATACTCGAAATGCTTTATTCGGTCATTCAAGGTTTCTATTGTAAACAAACGTTTTTCCAATATGAACGAATATAGGCAATTGGATATTCCAAATTTTAGCACGTCCTCCATCATATCATGCATAATATCAACGCAAAAATTCTCTGTTACATGGAAAGTACGTAACTCATTTAAAAATGAATTTCCCTTAATTCCAGTTTGCTTAAAAGTATCGGTATTGTATTTTGAAATTTGCTCATTGTATGTTTTCCTTTCACGAATAATTTCTATATCCTCCTCTAAACTGGTGTAAGTATCTTCCTTTTTCATTAAGCAGAGTCTACAGAAATAGTTATGTGAAAAGGATTGAGAAAATCCAAGTATTGAATTTAACCCTAGATTATCACCGACCACCAGACCAAGTACAAAATACACCTTTGTAATGGTTTCGTCAATGCTAAATTCGATTCCTTCAGTTTCCAGCCGTCGTAATTCATCAACCAGAGGAGCAAGTGCTAAATTATAATAATTAAACGTTTTAATTATTTTTGATTTTACAAGCATCGCGATAAAAATGTTACATAATTGCGAGTATCCCTCTGGAATTGTTGGAAAACTATAATAAAAAGCTGCAATGGCTTGATTTCCCGACCTACTTCCTAATGGATTGTTCGTTTCAAAGTCATCGTAGAATAGAAATATCGGAATTACATTATCTTTTTTAATTTGTTGTAGTTTATGTCGCCACAGTTCACCTTGAACGAAATTACTTACGCTGGTGTTGGTTGCCATTAGATTTTTTCCAGTTTCCAGTGTACTTTTCAATAATTGTTTCTTTTCAAAAATTTTTTTAATTTGATAAGAAAGAGGCATTAATACGCCTTCACTTTTAATCTCTTTGAAAATTAACTTTCCCTTATCAACTTTCTCACCAACATGATTATTGATAATAAATTTTTTTGGTCCTGAGTAAAGTTGTTTTTCTGATAATTCTTTGAGGAGCAAATATTCTGAACGTATTTTGACAAACGGCTTTTCACACGAGTGCAGAAAGGTATCGAAAGTCTTTGAGTTGTCATCTTCATAAATGCTCTTGTAGTTTCTGATGCTGGTAACCAAGACACTCACAAGTTCTTGAACGTCGTCCAAAATATTGAGGCATGTTGAGGTTGGTAGACTCTGTAAACTGTATAACTTCGTCACAAATTTTAAGGCAGATGTATCTATTCCATATTTTAAGTTATTTATTTCTTGTTCTTTTGATTGTAAATTAATTTCATGTAGAATTGGTTCACATACTGCTGCGCGAAAACTTTTATTGTGGATAACAGTTTTACCTATTAGAATTGTAAACATATAAAGTTAAAAACCACCATAACATTTATTGAAGGATATTCACCATGATTCGTAAGTTGATCATCACTAGGCATCATAGCATTTAAGCTCTTGAAACAAGCTGATGCAATCCGAACTGCGTTATTCTTATGAACATTTGCCAAATGCCTTTTGTATCTGCTGAATAATGTAAACTTCTGAAAACAATGAGTTTGACCACAAATTAATATTTCACCAGGCATCCAAGCGTGCAAATATTTCAGGTGTTTGCAAAGAAGTTCAATTGATTGCAACGAATCCGAACATTTAAAACAAATATACATTTCGCGGGTTTCCTCTTAAATAAATATTCATAAATTCTCATAAATCCACACTAGACACTATATGAATATTTTTACACCAAATAAATAATTTGACAGCTCTTATCTTAAAAATCATTAAAAACTGGTTAGAGCCAAAACAAAACTTCTTGTCCCAAAACAAATTCTAAATACATTTTTTACAATCATGAAAATGTTTAATATTAATCAAACAAATAATCTTGTATTCAACAAGATTTACGTTTAATATGAACATAAAAATATTGTTTTACATTAAAATAATTTCATTTGCAGAATCTCAATTCAAACAAATTTTGTTTGTAACAAAAACTACAAACTACAATAACTTTTAAAGCTGACAAGTTTTGTGACAAAATATTACTGGTGTTTGCTTTTATACAATTATTGTTTAGAATAAACAGTATTGATTAATATCAAACAGTTTTATGATATTTTGACCGAAAATTTATAGCGTTTTGATAGTAAATCATTATTTTTTTCTGTGTATATGAGTCACTAGAGGAACACATTGAAATACTAACACCAGCTCATTTTATTATCGGACAACCCATTACAACAGTACCAGATCCAGATATCACACACCTAAAAATCAATCGATTATCCCGATGGCAGATGACACAGCAACTGTTCCAGCATTTCGCGAGAAGATGGCAAGCATATATCATAGGCAATATCTCACTTCCTTAAATCGATTGTCAAAGTGGCGATTGAAACACAACAATATTAAAGTTGGCGACATAGTTATTTTAAAGGACGACAATATTCCACCAGGGCAATGGGCACTGGGTCGTATTACTGACACACATCCTGGTCAAGATAAAATGGGTCATCTAATTCGTCAACGGGGGCGGCATGTCTGGAATAACAATAACTTGTAATTATTTTGAAGAAACCTGGTCAACTTACCTCATCTGAATTATCAAAAAAATCCAACCAAATGACAGTCGATTATTGTTTTGGTATTTTATTTTATGGCAAGAAAAATAATCGATTTTCCTCGTTCACTTTTTCATCAACCATTAAGCTGTACACATCAAATTTTCGAGTAATACGAAATTGTGGTCTCATTTTAGATTTTTCAAATAATAAACTTAATACATATTTAATTGTATAAAACATTAACGTGAAATTAATTACATCAAATAAAATTATAATATTGAAGTAAAACAAAATTGTGTTGCGGTTTTTTAAAGTTACAATCTATACAACCATTGGTCTAGTTATGATTTTCTATTGGACTAGGCCATTGCCAATAATCATGGCCAATTTCAGAAAAAAAAAATTCTGGTGATCATACTTTAAATTAGGATTGAATAGGAACTAGTTGTTGAACATTGAACATAGAACTCAACGGCTTCCCTAAACGGTGATAACTTCAATGACCATCGGTCTAGTTATGATTTTCTATTGGATTATGCCATTGCCAATAATCATGGCCAATTAAAGAAAAAAAATTTGGGGCGATCATACTTTAAATTGGCAATGGCCTAGTCCAATAGAAAATCATAACTAGACCGATGGTCAATGAGGTTATCATCGTTTAGGAAAGCGATATGAATTTTATGTTCAACGTTCAACAACGAGTTTCTATTCAATCCTAATTTAAAGTATGATCGCCCCAAATTTTTTTCTGAAATTGGCCATGATTATTGGCAATGGGCTAGTCCAATAGAAAATCATAACTAGACCGATGGTCATTGAGGTTATCACCGTTTAGGAAAGCGATATGTTCTATTCGTCGTTCAACAACGACTTTTTTATTCCATTCCAATTTTAAGTATGATCGCTCCAAATTTGTTTCTTAATTTTGGCCAGACTTATTGGCCTACTCCTATTTAAAATTTTCATTAGACTGGGTGTTTTAGAGTTTTCCATTAATTAGGAAATATTTAATCTTTAAATGGAACATTCAACAATCAACATGTTGAATGACGCACCAACACATTGATAGAGAATATAATTTTCGGAACGTTTTCGGAAAAACTTCACAAACATTTTAAGTTCATATTTTATTGAAATGAGATAATGAAAGAATCTAAAATCAATAATTGAAAAAGTATATGGGATTTTGAATTTTCTTATTTTTTTAAAATTTAACTATAGGTTGTTTACCGATAAAAGATTATACTAATATATCCCTATTGTTATCATTAACTTAATTTTTTTGGAAAAATGGACTTATACCACTTTCAAAAGTAGTACATATGTTTATAAGGAATGTAGGTCAGTTTACAGAAAAACAATTCACAGAAGCACAATTCACAGAACGCTAATAACATTTTAATCTTGTGAGCAAACTCTTCACCTTGATTGTATTGATTTTTGAACCCTACTTCACATAATTTCCAATACAGATTTTGTGAAAAATGAGACAAAAGCGTTGTCTGGCGCAAAGGAAAACTGAACAGCATTCACAATTGCTTGTTCTAAATCAGACATAACACTGGTAGGATTTAAACCGGATGATATTATTTTCAACTGTTCAAATAACTTCTTATCAGTATCTGTTTTCTTATTTGGAAGTAGTGCATATACAAGTGGTAAGGTTACATTTTTTTAAATGCCCTCAATTGTAAACAATTGATTGAAAATCAAAGGCACAGTTTTAAAGGTGCCGTCCATGTACCAAGTAATTGCATTGCTCAAAAATTTCAAAATTTGTTCTGTTGAAAACAAAATATGACTTTCTGCGGCTTCAAAGTCGTATAATAAAAATGGCTTACTATCACAGATACTTTGTATTGCTCCAATATACACAATTCATTAATTCTTTGCGGAATTGTTACTGTTCCTTGTCTGATCCTTCGAACGTCTTTTGATTTAATTTATGTGAGTATTCTGATGAGAATTATTTTTCTGTGAATTGTTTTTCTTGGAACTGTCCGGATACCGTTTATAAGCTCTATCAATTCTATAAATTATATAAACTCCAAAAATTCTAAAATTGTATAAATTCTTGAAATTTTATAGATTCAATGGGTTCTACGAATAGTTCAAATCTGTCAGTTCTATAAATTCAATATAAATTTGACTTACTTTTAAAATTCCATAATTTCTATAAATTCAATAAATTCGATAAATTCTACAAATTTTAGTATTTCTAAAATTTCTTTTAATTTTTATAAATTTTATAAATTCAATACATCCTTTGAATTCAATAAATGGAATAAATTCTGTAAAAGTATAAATCCTATACCCTATAAGCCTAAAAGTTTAATAGGTTAGGTTAGGTTAGTTGAATCGGCACAAAATTTATCCCTTTCACCCTTACTAGAACCTTTTAGAGCTATTTAGGTAGCATAGAACAACTCGCACTCTACTGTTCTCGAGATCCGACAGGTTGTCTATCATGAAATTACCTAACTATTTATGTCTACTGCGCGCTAATACCAAACACGAGAGCCAAGGAAAAGAACCAAACTGGAAATATTATGATATCTTGTACTCGGCAGTATTTTTTATAGAGTATAATAGACAATACGAAGAAACCTATACGCGATGGTCTTACAACTGTTATACAACCATTAGCCATCACACATCAATGGACGGAGACAGTATACCATATAAAAAATATAAAGCCGGAATTTGTTATCTGTGATCAGATAAAAGAGGATCATTTTCCAGGAAAATTAACCCAAAAACTGCAGAAACAAAAACGTCGGTAAAGAATCACATAAATTCACTACCGTTTATTCAATCGCATTATCTAAGAGAGCAAATAACGCGAAAACCGCTTGCCGGCATTCTGAACTCAGATTCCGATAGTAGAGTTAGTTGCTGATATACTTCTCCGCCCATTAAGCCCCAAAAATCCCCCCTATCCAGGGGAATAAATTAGTTTGGTTACTTTAGGTACCAATTGAAATTTTAACTAATAATGATTAATGTGCCTTAGCACTCCTTGTCAGAGATTTGAATTTACTTTCCAATAGTCACGTAGTAGCTGACCTACTACTCCTTCTATCGAGATACCACCCGCTATCCAGGCGAATAACTTAGTCTGGAAACTTTTCATACCAATTGAAATTTTAACTGAAACACATCAATGGGCTTAGTACTCCTTGGCAGCGATTTGAATTTACTTTCCGATAGTACACGTAGTAGCTGACCTACTACTCCGTCCATCGAGTCCTAAAACTACCCCCTATACAGGAGAAAAAATTAGTCTGACAACTTTAGGTGCCAATTGAAATTTTAACTGAAACTGATAAATAGGCCTTTGGCACTCTTTGCCAGAGATTCGAATTCACTTTCCGATAGCACACGTAGTAGCTGACCTATTATTCTATCTATCCAATGATCCCAAAACTACCCCTGTCTAGGGGAATAAATTAGTCTGGAAACTTCATATACCATGAGATTTCGACTGTAATCGTTTCAATGACCATTAACACCTACTACTAGATATTTGTCAGGATCGGATGTTACATTGAGGAGCTGCCTAAAATTGTTGTCCATTAAGCCGATCAACAATTCCTTAAACCAAGGATTAATTTTAACTGGTCTTTTTTTTCTGGTAATTTACACCCCTATTATGGTTCTCACCTCGTCGAGAAATACTATGCACATGTGACTTGATTTGTATGAAGTTTTTGGGTGAGGTGAGAACCATAATAGGGGTATAAGACAAAAAATTGTTAAAGTCATTTACGCCACCAGCCAGAGATTTGAAGTCATTTTTTTATTTGACTTTACTATTTTGACTAAATCCCATCAATATTGCCCTCATCTGGTCCTATTAGTACTAACTATTTAAATATGAATCGTAATTTTCCCAATTGAAATTTTAGCAGTGTAAAACTAATACATGTATAGAATCTGTGGATTTGCAGAAAACTTCACATCCATAACATGGAAAATTAGATTTAATATTTTCTTTAATTTCATCAATAGAAAAATCTAGAGGAATATTTTTTATGGCGCTAAATGAAATGAAATTTTTGGGTAAAAATAAGCAATCTCGCGCTTTCTTACGTTTTTATTTTATCCATACACTGAAATCTCGATAGAACATCGCACATATGCACGACCGATCATCACAAATTGTAATTTAGTTAATTCAAAAATTTACGCGAATAATCGCCATGAGGCACACATTATAAGGCTTTCATTCTATTCCAATTAAAAAAAAAAAAAAAAAAAAAATCAAGTATCTGATACCTTTGGAATTAGCCAATTAAGCTACTAATTTTTTTCACACAATCAATCAAAACTTCAATCTTAATTTCTGAGCACTGGGGAAAATGTACATAAAATACTATTCTTTTTTGATACAGAATTTATTAAATATGAATAATGTGTCAATAAAATTAACAATTAGTGTTTATATAGAGCGATGCTGCAAGCAACTTTGACTTGTAATTTAATAGTAATGGATTTGGACACAGTAAAACAACATGTCGTCCTAAAAATGTGTACCTGTCGACATTGCCCATGTACCTGTTGTCGTTTCCCATCTATTTGTTGTGCTTGGTTATTCAGGCGTTAAGGTTTGTGTGCTTGTTATGGTTGGCCTGGCCATGTTGTGCCAGTTGGTGTTGACCATTCATTTGTTACAGAAGCTGTATTTGTTGTGCCCGTTGGCGTTGGCCATGTTGTGCCAGTTGAATATGTCCATTCACTTGTTTCAGAATTTGTATTTGTTGTCCATTCACTTGTTTCAGAAGCTGTATTCGTTGTGCCCGTTGGCGTTGGCCATGTTGTGCCAGTTGGCGTTGACCATTCAGTTGTTACAGAAGCTGTATTTGTTGTCCATTCACTTGTTTCAGAAACTGTATTTGTTGTGCCCGTTGGCGTTGGCCATGTTGTGCCAGTTGGTGTTGACCATTCAGTTGTTACAGAAGCTGTATTTGTTGTCCATTCACTTGTTTCAGAAACTGTATTTGTTGTGCTCGTTGGCGTTGGCCATGTTGTGCCAGTTGGTGTTGACCATTCAGTTGTTACAGAAGCTGTATTTGTTGTCCATTCACTTGTTTCAGAATTTGTATTTGTTGTGTCCGTTGGCGTTGGCGTTGGCCATGTTGTGCCAGTTGGCGTTGACCATTCAGTTGTTACAGAACCTGTATTTGTTGGGCCAGTTGGCGTTGACCATTCACTTGTTGTGATTGGTGTAGTTGAATTATCCACATCCCGTCGAATTGGTTCCCATTTCCAATTCCATGCCCACACGCAACGTTGTAATGATGGTTGATATAAACGTGGAATAGCGCATGCATGTAAATCAATTCGTAATCTGTTACATTCCCAATATTGATTTGTAAACCAATTATGTCTGAATCTGCGGCCCCAATTTGACAGTTGAAAGCAATTAGGTCGTCCTGCACTAATTATAGATAATGCAATTTGTTTTATTGTATCTTCGTCGTTTAAACTTAATTGATCACCACTTAGTAATCCCTCAAATTCATCTTCGACACTAATATCTATTAAATCGTTGTTGGCTGCTTCAAAGTCGTCTCTTTGTGCCACGACGGCTGCTAGGCCAATCAATAATAATATCGCGTCTACAAAATGAAAAAAGAACACAAGTAATAATTTTATGTTCAAAAATTTTAATCATTTATAACTTACTTTTCATATTTTGTGTTTAAGTGGACGATATTAAAGGTTTAAATTAAGACTGTCTTTGATATGAACTTCTACGCCTTTAAATACTATTTTGGTTCGAGATACCGAAACCGAATAATTTTGATAAGACAATTTGATAAAAATTATGTCATTCGGATCAAATCTCGCCTAGGATACGAGTAGCGTACCATTTATTTGAACTTAAATCCTATTTCCGGTTCTAGTATTGACGCAGGCTGAAACAGGTTGATATTACCACACCTTGTAAATAATTATTATGTTAAATAATAGAAGTGATCTTTGAAATAAATAGAACGCCGAGAAACTTCGCTTGCTTTTTGTATTGACACGCTAAATATGGAAACAAATCTGGCATTGATTGCTTAGAACGAGAACAAACCAAATATTTATTCGTTACCTCTAAGTTAGCCGTGTCACCTTGTTGAATAAAAACGAAAACTTTCGATTGTTATTCTCAAAATCAACGTATCTCATTTCATTCAAAAGATATCATTGTGCTAAGTATGTTCATACAATAATTGTAAAGTGCTTATCTGTTGAGTGCTATACCTACTCATAATTTTAAAAATTTTATATTTCGGTTTAAATGAAAACTGTGAGTTTGATTAAAAATTTGTGCTTATTTCACGGAAATTTTATTTTATTTTTCAAAACAATGTTTTACTTACGTTTGTAGCCACTTAAAATTGGCGATTCACTTACGTATACAATTTGTAAGATTAAGGTACTATTAGGTAATATTTTTTCTCAATCACAGAAAACTTTTCGAGTTATGAGCTTAAGATGCTGGCGCTGAAAATTATGATAGTAAAAAGTTAAAAAAATTGGATTAAAACATACCTATGCGGTTTTGTTGAAAAACTAAAAACTAAAGTGTGGCACGGGCACACCAGGTTACGTAAAGAGCGTAAAAAGATTTTCAATGTTGAAAATTAGGTTTGAAAAGGTTTAATCCCTTTGAGCTATTTGACTGTCCCGATAATTTTGAATAACCCTATATAAATATTGAATCGAAATGTTTATGAAATGGGTTCAAAAATATTCTAGCTGTTAAAAATTAAGATACAATTAAATAACGCCTTTAATAATATTGAAATTAACGAATAGATAACGGTTTAAATTATGTATTAATAAGCGAACTTTACACAACAAATATGAACGTCTTTACCGATAATATCATCACTTCCAAAACCCTTGCGAAATTTCTCCTTTGTTGAGCTGTAGATTAACTTGAGATGAGTTCAAGTATGCACGTAATTTTCTCTTGATGAAGTTTCGGCACTTTATTATACAATTATGCCTATTTTGAAGCAAAATACAAAATGTTTTTGGCTATGGCGCAAACAAAAGTTTAAGAAGATCTAAAATTCTAAACAATACTTTAGGTTTAGGCAATATATAGCGGCTGTAACTCTGCGTTACCTATCAATTTATTTCGATCGCGCCACACGTACCTCTATAATTAAAATCACGAAAGCAATTATCATGAAAATTATGTAAATCATATTAACATTAATTTTATGTATTCAAACTGGATTGCCGTTAAATCTTCGTGTTCACCACCAAACACATTTATTTTATCTCGCCCAACAATTTTTTTTGTATAATGATACAATAAGCCCGATGTTCGAAGTTGTGTGATAATTTTTGAAATTTGTCGTTTAAATTTGAATGTTGTTTTTGTGGGCATTGCCCGATAGCTGGGATAATATCGATCGTTAAATATGTATACATCGCATGGTGGATACCTATCGTACAGCTCAACAATTTCAACGTATACATCATCATCGGAAACGAAGTAAACGGTTTTAGGGCGACTACAAATGCTTTCAACAAAGTCGTACTCCTCATATTCAGCTTTGGGACAATTTCCACCATTCAATTTGTCTAAATAACCAAGTTCCTCCACTTTCATTTGTACCTATATACGTTTGCGGTTGTATGCATAGCGAATATTCCGTTTGTTGCAAGATTTCATCGAGATTATGAAGTGGTAGATGGATTTCTTTAACCGAAAGTTCAGCTGTTAAAAAAATTCAGCAGGCAAGAAAAATTGCGCTTTCAAGATTAAAACACTTTGTGTATCGGGCTTATCGTGCGTGTGACGATAATATGAAAATAAGCACTATTGACCACATGGTTCACCGCATTATAAGAACGATTGAGGATCCCGAAACCACATCTACCACAACATGAGAGCAGTGGGCAGACTAAAGTGGCGGCAGGTTCGGATCAACAGGTTCCAGGACCCAGTGGACTACAGAGCGGTGCTAAGACAGATCAAACATCAAAAGGTAACGATGCGGATGTACTAGAGAGGTTTGGGGGAAGTAAATAAGGGCGCGGCTGACAAAGATAGATTCGCGGCCTTGGGAAGGGCAGGCTAATGTCAGCAGTAACGAGGCTAATTTCAGCAAACACAGTAGCTTTTTGGCGTCTTACAAAATGGTATCCGTACATAAGTGGATGCTCACATTTAGCGGTGAAGGGGGAATGTCCCTCACAGATTTCCTGTCACAATTGTTATTTTATACTCACGGGCGGAAGGGGTGTCGCAGGAACAATTATTCCGCTAAATGTTTCATCTGCTAACAGGACGAGCGTTGACCTGGTATCGAGCCAATCACTTGTATTACACCACTTATCTGGAATTGGTAACGGCTATGAAGCAGGAGTTCTTGCCAATAAATGACGACCAATTGATTCGCGAGGAGATACACACACGATTGCAAGCACCAAAAGAGACATTCGCTTCATACATAATAAATATGGAGATGCTTTTCCAATGCGTCTATCCTCCGATGACAATGCAGGAGAAGTTATACATCGTTCGGCGCAATATGCTCCCGCATTATACGACTTCATTGGCGATAGTGGAAATAGTGTCACTGGAACAACTTAAAAGGTTATGTAAACAGGTTGACGAATCAAAAGTCATGGAGGCACGGAGAGCGGCAACACAACAGGTGCCTAACCCATTTGAATCTACGTTCGGTATGCCAAAAGATAGAAGCAGAGGCTCTTATGAGGTTAATAAAGCAGAGGTACAAGCAGTCCCAGGCAAAACAGAAAATAGGCAAAATTTTCCCAAATTTCGACGTGAGGACAGTTCTGGACAAAGACGCAAACCGCCTGGCCTTATTTGCTGGAATTGTAATCGGTACGGTCACAAGCATTTTGATTGTGCGCAGCCCAGAGAAAAAACGTTTTGTTGGTGCTGTGGCCCTCGTAATCATCGGGCAGCTTTGAAAGAAATCCCTAAGGAGGTGAACATGGCTTCGAAATCGGAAAACTGTCAGAGGGGGGCCGAAGGAATCTAAGCTCACCCGTCGCTAACATACAGACTCAAGTGCAGGAGACTGATGAAATTCAGAACCAAGTTTCCAAACAAGTTTTTATTAATAGTGCGTCGATTAGGAATAGTCCTGCGGAAAATGCTTTTTTACCCCCATTAATCGAATCGCTTATAGCGCTGGAGGGAGATAATAGGCCATATTATATTGGGGTAGATATTTTGGGCTATAAAATTATAGGGTTATTAGATTCGGGTGCAGGATGCACGATATTAGGTGGGGGAGATGTCGTCTCAAATATCGGGAAACTGGGTTTCAAATTACAACCTGTTAAAACAGCGATTAGAAAGGCAGATGGCACATCTCCCCCATAACGCACACTGTTGACTTACCTTTCTGCTTCAACGAGCAAGTTAACGTAATTTCAACATTGGTGGCTCCGTCGTTTCCCCGAGATTTGATCCTTGGGATAGATTTCTAGGAATTAGTTCATAATAAACCCATGATAGATGAGTCGAAAATACAGGAGTGTTTGGTTATTGAGGAGGATGATAGGGACAACTGGGAACCAGTAGACAATGGATTGATCAAACATGATTTGAATGTGAGACAGAATGGGCAGCTTAATGAAATCAAGGGCAAATTTTTGGTGACAGAGTCCAATAAGTTAGGGTGTACCCACTTAATTCAACATAACACCGGTGATGCACCAGGAACAAAGACAAGAGCTAGACCGATATCACCGTACATGCAAGACGAAATGGATAGAGAAATAAACAGGATGCTCAAACTAGGAGTCATAGAAAAGGCATTGCCGACAGAGTGGGCTCATCCTGTTGTGTGTGTGAGGAAACCCTCGGGGAAGCTTAGATTTTGCCTGGACGCTCGACGGCTCAACCAAGTCACGGAAAAGGACACCTACCCGCTGCCATATATAAACAGGATACTCGCACTGAAAAAAATATTGATCGTAATATTAATGAAACACGATAGTTAATTTAATTTTCGTTGTCTTAATGGAAATTTCTTTGATATTACGGAAAAAACTGAAACAATTATTTACGTTTTAAACGTGTAATCATAAATACAACGAAACAGCATTCATTAGGAAAAAGATTGTTTTCGCAATTTACTGTTATTTAAACGTAACTTATTTAACATTTTCGTACGATTAAATAATTGTTTCATTACTATAACGCAAAAAAACAAAATGGGAGATTTAATGTTTTTGTCATAATGAAAATATTTCATTAACATTACGAAAAAAATGTATAAATAAATGATTAAAACGTATTCTAATAATTTTAATGAAATTATTTCACTCGGGCAACGAAAAGCATCTATTTTAAAGCATATATTTCATTATCTCAACAAACATTTTCATTATTATAGTAAAATTACCGTTATTTGAATTATTCCTGAAAAAATGCAAGAGAATGATTTATTTGAGTATAAGCCATATTAAAAATAAGAACAAAGTCTCGTTTAAAGTGTTTATTCAACAAATTTTTGTGAAAAGCTGTGAAAAAGTTGGTGAGAAAAAGTGAAGTAAATTTTTAAAACTAATATAATTTGGGTGGTTTATTTTAGCCAAACCCAAAATAAATAATAAATTAATAATTATTTAAACCATGCGCTTTTACTAAACTGAAACAGTATAAATCAAAACTGTTAAGCTGACTATTTTGTTGTAGTAAGAAAATGAAGTGCTTTTTATGCCAGGATAACTTTGTAAATTGGAATTTGTTTGTGAATCATTGTAAAGTAACTCATAATTTAAGGTCTCATAGCACGTACAGGTGCAATGAGGCTTTATGCATGCAGGCTTTTTCTACTTTAGGTAGCTTTAAAAAACATGTAATAAACAAACATAAAGCATTCGTAGATAGTTTAGAAAAATTTCAAGTTCAATCTGAAAGCAAAAGTTCGACCTGTTCTATAAATAAAAATTTCTGTGATACTAGTCTAAGAAACGATGATGAAAGTGTTTGCTGGAAAGCACAAGGCATAAATTTCAATTTTGAGAATTCAATAAATCATATTTATGATTCTGGTATTAAATTTGTCTTGGGATTACATAATACTAATAATTTAGTAGAAAAGATATTATCGAAATTCAAACAAAAATTAGGCAATTATTAATTGATCCGATTTTGGAAACTATTAAACAGTTTTGCGTTAATAATTCTTTGGAGAGTAGCTTTATGAATAGTTTGTATAGTCTATTAAATAGGTGCCAAAACCCTTTTATAAATTGTAACACTGAGTATGTATTAAATCAATGGCTTAAAAAAAATGAATTTATTAGTGATATACAACAAGTCAACATTAATAATCTTCACTTAGATACCGTTGTTCGTAACGGAGAACTGGTTATTGATGAAAATTGTGCAAGAGGTTCAATTTTGCCAATAAGATTCCAAATGAAAAAAATATTTGAAAAAGATAATGCTTTAAATAACATGCTTCATTACATGAAATTTTTAGACCAAGAAAAAAACAAGATCTCGAATTTTGTACAAGGTCAGCTTTGGATGGAAAAAGTCAAGTTATATCCCAATAAAATTTTGATTCCTTACTTTTTATATGTTGATGATTTCGAAATCAACAACCCTTTAGGATCTCATTCAATGGTGCATTCAATTACTAATATTTATTATAATTTTCCATGTTTTAAAGATGTTTCTAAACTAGAACATATTTATTTGGCTGCTGTCCTTCCTTCTAAAGATTTAAAACTTCATGGCTACGAGTTATCTTTAGTGGCTTTGGTTCAAGAGTTAAAATATTTAGAAGAAATTGGAATCGAGATTAAAACTGAAGAAGGTGCTAAAACTGTTCATTTTATTTTAGGCTTAATCCACGGTGATAATTTAGGAGTGAACACATTTTTAAATTTCAGTAAATCTTTTTCTAGTTCTTACTTTTGCCGTTTGTGTAAGACTAAAAACATGAAACTCATAAATTATGTGTTGAAAATAGTGTTCAAATGCGAACTTTTAAAAATTATGAATCCGATCTTAATATAAACAAACCTAAGGAAACTGGGATTTCAAGCAATTCTATTTTAAATATCATTCCATCATTTCATGTGACTGATAATGCTTATGTAGATATTATGCATGACGTCTTTGAGGGAGTCTGCCACTATAATTTGTGCCATATTATACTTTATTTTGTTGACAAAATGAAATATTTCTCAATGGAAACGTTAAATAATAGAAAAAAATATTTTGATTTCGGCACTATTGAAATTGGTAATATTTCTCCAGAGATTAACATAGACCACTTAAAGAAAAGGCACCTTAAAATGTCAGCAAGAGAAATGATGTCATTTATGCATTATTTGCCTCTTATAATAGGAGATTTTGTACCAATCGATGATGAAGTATGGACATTCCTTGTAAATTTTATTGAAATTATTGATATACTTCTTTGCTTAGAAATTAATCATGCCACAATAGATTTATTAAAATATAAAATAGAATTTCATTGTAAAGAATATTTACGTTTATTCAATGATTTCCTTAAACCAAAGCACCATTTTTTAACGCATTATCCTAACGTTATTCTTAAATCAGGACCTTTAAAATTGTTATGGTGTTTCAGGTTTGAAGTAAAACATAAAGAGTTCAAAATATATTCCCGTGCCATTACTTCGCGAAGGAACATTTGTCTAACTCTCGCAAAAAAATTCCAATTAAAGTTTGCTCACATTTTATTTGAAGATAGAATAGAGGGCCTCTATGAAACACTCGATAAAAATAAAATAAAAAGCAATTATGATAAAATCATAAGTGAGAAATTAGGGATACCAATTGAAAATATTACTTTTTACAGAACAGTAAATTTTAAAGGTTCAGAATTTAGGCAAGGTTTTTATGTTGCAAAATACAACCAAGATATTCGAATATACGTTATTCTCGAAATTATACACGAAACGTCTTCTAATACGATTAAATTATTTTGTCAAGAACTAAAATCCATACAATATAAGCCTCATTATGTTTCATATGAAGTAGATCCAAATTTACTTGGGACATTTCATATTCTTTTATTGGAAGAAATTATTGGTCCTCCAGTTAATGCATCCAAAACGGCAAGAGGCTTTACAATGGTTCGTGTTAAACAATTTTATCAACCTATTTTAGAATCGTAAAAATTAAAATGGATCAATCCACGAAGCAAATCGATATTCCTCACCAAAACTCAACAAATGAAAATAACAATGTTCACGCCATTATTCTAAAACCAACCTCAGATGGCCAATTTATTTACGCTAACTCGGAAAATAATCAAGTTTTAATTAATATCTCACCGGATCATAATCAAACTTTCAAATACGGATTCTTCGAATACTTCTTTAACAAATTTGTTATCAAGCTGGGGTGTTGTACCAAACGTTTTGGCTTATTTCACAGGTATACTATTTGAAACTGTTAATACATTTACTGGTTATCCAAATTATAAAAAATATATTTTTCAGAACAAAATATTTCTGTGGAAACATTAAGGATCATATTCGGAAAGTTTTAAAAGATTTCGATTAAGGTACTATTATAAAATTTGAAGATTCCTTTGAAAATTGGCGATCAGCAATTGGAAAACCATTAAATGCTGAGAATATACACACGTCTGTTTTAAATTCAGAAGCAAATCCAAGATCTCATTCATTTTCCTATACTCAACAAATATCTCCGTCTGGATTATCTACATCAACAATTTCCGATTTTGAACCAAGATGTACAACACCCGACATTCCAATTGGACAGCAAATAACATTAGCTACTATCTTGAACAAGTCACCGAAAGGGTCTTCACTGGTACAGTGTTACGTATCAAAACCGAAATTAACGACCGAACAGCGTAACATGCTCATCCAAATTGTTGCCCAATATTTCGATGACAAAAACCTGCCTTTAAGCCTGTCGGCTAGCCAAGCTTTGGAAAAAGAAATAATTCAACGATTTCCTTCAGAAAAATTGGTAAAACATTAACCACATTTTTTGTATATATTTAGTAATACGAGTTAATACTATACTTTTAAACATATTTTTAGGAATTTTATCGAACAGGCTTAAGAGGCAAGATATATTACAAATATTGCAATTTAAAAACGAAAGAACGATCGGCATTTAAGGTCCAATCAAAAAAGATGATATCTTCCAATAATGTCAACCGGGAAACTGAAAAACTTGGTATGTTATTAGATAATGTTGCCATATTTTATGCCAAATTGCATAACCTGTGCATCCAAAATATAATTTTGTGCATCAACACTTCCTCATCTTACAATGTTTATTCGTCTTAGAAATTTAATAACTGAATATTGTTTTATAAAATAATATGCAGACATTTAAATTGGGTTTTGTAGATGACGCCTGCTTCTTTTTATAATGTTTTATTTAACTTGACATGAATCTTGATTGCCTGTTTGTTTGATCTTTTTTAACTCCTTTTTAATCAACTTTCAAATTTCCTAGAGAGTTGAAATTTTGTTTCCATCTCAGTCTCATACAACTTCATGTTTTGTTCTATAATTTTCTGTTCTTTAAAGTTGCAGATGCTGATGTTCGCAATTAGATCCTTGAAGTTCGATAATTTAAGCGCAGAACAATTCGACCACGTCTGGCAGTCTTGTTCAGATTACAGATTAAAAAATCTAAAAGCTTTATCTGTGGTCGAAATTTATAAAAATTGGCCACAATATAAATCACCTGCAGGTTTTCGCTTGGTAAATAAACATTATTGTACATTAACTTTCCAAATCCTTGTATAATAATATACACAAAAAACTTTCAGATTGACATGGATTTTACCGCAGCTTTTGGTCAAAACTACATTCCACTTGATGATTGGACTATTCACATTGAAGCGTTATTGAAATTAATGCTTACAGACGGCCGCGTGAAAGAGAAATCAATTTTGGAACATTTAAAAAAGTTGCAGGACCAGGATAATTTGACAGAAAGTTAGTATTCCTCATTTAATTATTAAACAAGCAAACTACCATTAAACGATTCTTAAAATTATATTTTGCAGATTCAAAATTTGCCGCAATTTTTTGGAGTTTACATGGCTATTTGGTTCCTACACAGAAATCAGTAACTAATAACGCACAGGGATCAAAATGTGTAACTAAATACACAATAAAAGATTCCCAGGATTCGTTTCTATTTTCTGGAAATAGTCATCAAGAGTTAGCAGAACGACGACGATTTCTTGCAGAAAAAAGTGAAACGATCCAACCATTCATTATGTCTAATGGGGAAAATGTATTATCCCTGTCAGAATTTTATGTATTCTCTGATGGAAATATGTATCAATTTTCTAGTTTCATAAGATCTGTTGACATATGCTTTAAAATTTTTCATCTTTTTAATATTGAGTACCCAAAGGCCTGCACCTGTGTTTGGCATTTTATTGAAAAATATTTCTATAATTTAAATAGTGCTGCAAAAAAAAAGTTTTCTAAAGTTGAAATGTTGATTACAGACTTAAACGAATCTTTAAAAGAATCCCAATAAAATCTTTAATAAAGAACCAACTTTATTTTTTTGTATTAATTTCCAATTGAATAATAATTTGTTAACTTTTAATATTAATAACTATTATAAATCTATGAACAGAAATCAATTATTATATTATATTTATTTATATATGCATATTAATTAAATATATATCAATAAGCATTTAAAATCAAATTTTAAAATATATTTTGTTGATACGAATTGTTATGTTAACTTTAATTTGCATTTAAGAGTTCTTGCAAAATATTATATAATGTGCCTATGTTAAATTAATGAAGAAGCAATTATTATTATTTATTATAAAATAATATATGAAAGAAGCCCCTCATTATTCAATTAATTTTTTAATTTATGATTTCTAAAATAATTAAAAAAAAAATTATAAAATATTTATAAAATATCAATAAAATTTCAAATTTTTATTAAAAAAACAACAATGGTTTATTTTTTACAATGAATATAATACATTAAATAAAATACTGCTATACATTGAGGAAAATATGAACTCTACATTAAAGCAATGTAAGAATTTCATTAGATTTAAAATTAATATTCATTCCGACAATTACTTATATGCATTAATAACAAGTAAAACTTTCATAAAATTTAATTAAATAATTCATTAATACAATACAACTATTACATTAAATCCAAATTATTTTCATTATTTTCAAGTTGTTATATTAATGAAGTACTTTTCTTTGATATAATGAAGCATTTCATTGGACAAAAAATAATGTAAATTTCGTTAAAGTGATGAAAATTTTCATTATATTTAGGCCACTTTTTTTTCAGTGCGGGCGACTGAATGGGACAAAGTATCTTTCGAGCATAGATTTGAGCGACGTCTTTTGGCAAATAGAGTTACACCCCGAATCTAGGTCAAAAACGGCTTTCATTGTTCCGGGACGTGGACTGTTTCAATACCGACGTATGCCATTTGGGTTATGCAACGCATCTCAGATACTCGCTAGGCTAATGGACAAGGTGCTTGGTTACGATTTAGAACCCAAAGTGTTTGTATATTTGGATGACATAATTGTTATGTCACAAACCTTTGAGGAACATATGGACCTATTAGGAGAAGTGGCTCGACGACTACGTGCAGCCAATTTAACAGTTAGTCTTGAGAAGTCTCAGTTTTGCCTAATTAAATTAAATACCTGGGCTATATCTTGGACGAGTATGGCTTGAGAGTGGATCCGGCCAAAATTAGTGGCATAATACAATTCAAGACTCCGACAACGATTAAAGACATACGACGATTGATCGGACTTGCAGGATGCTACCGGCGATTCATACCGGATTTCTCTACGGTGACAGCACCGATAACGGATTTACTAAAGAAAAGCTTACACAAGAAATTCGAATGGACGGCAGAAGCACAGGCGGCATTCACCACATTAAAGTCGAGCTTGGTGGCAGCCCCAATATTGGCGAACCCAGATTTCAAGCAAGCTCTCATCATTCAAACTGATGCTTCAGATGTTGGATTAGGGGCAGTGCTCACACAGGGAGAGGGAGAAAATGAGCAGGTTATCGCCTTTATGAGCCAAAAGCTTTCGACGATACAACGTAAGTACCCGGCGACAGAAAGGGAATGTTTGGCAATGATCCTAGCCATTGAAAAGTTCAGACCTTACATTGAAGGTGTGGAATTTAAGGTTATAACCGATTGTGCCTCGCTGTTGTGGCTGAGAAATCTGAAAGACGCAGCTTCCCGGTTGGCGGAAAGGGAAATTAAATGTTGTGCCGGATGCGCTATCAAGAGCGATCGAAACTGTTGACGTACAATCCGAAATACAGAATTTGGTCTATGAGAAGCTGCGGAATGACGTCGAAAACCACCCCGAAAAGTATTCTGACTCTACGAGAGTGTCTGGCGTTTATACGTTCCGGCTGGATCGCGTAAAGAGGTTCTTAGGCATTGTCACGATATTTTAGCGGATTCGCTAAAACTTTGTTGCGAGTGAAAGAAAATTATTATTGGCCTCGGATGGCAAAGGAAGTGGAGGTATACGTGAGGAATTGCGAGGCTTGTCAGGTAAATAAATACAGAAACTATAGTTCCCGAGTGCCTATGGGATCAGCGAAAACTCCTATGCATCCTTGGCAGATGGCCGCGATATCGAGGATTCGTTATTTCTTGTTTTTGGAGTGCCGGACGTGGTAGTGACCGATAACGGTAAGCAATTTATCTAGCGTAATTTTAAAATATTTTTTGAACAATATGGAGTCAAACATTGGACTAATGCATTTTATCATCCTCAAAATAATCCAGCCGAGCGGGTTAACCGGAGTGTGCTTTCCGCTGTACGGAGTTATTTGGGAAACGATCAAAGAAATTGGGATGATAGTATAAGTAAAATCGCATGTGCTCTGCGGACATCCATTCATGACTCATCGAAGTTCTCTACGTGTTACGTTAATTTCGGCTGCAATATGCATTTTACCAATGTACCGAATCAGGATGTTGATGACAAGGAGAGTCAGAATCATCATGCTAAAATGTGTCGCATTTTTGAGAAGGTGCAAGAAAATCTGGCGGAGGCCTATGAAAAGTATTCCCACAGATACAACCTTAGGTCCAAGGATAGGAATTTTCAGGTAGGAGAGGTGGTGTTGAAGAGAAACTTCAAACAATCGAAGGCCATAGACGCATATAACTAGTTGGATCACATCTTTGTTAAATGTGTCATTTCGAAAAAGATTGGATCCAATACTTATGAATTGGAAGATTTAGACGGGAAAATGGTTGGCAAATTTCATGCCAATGTTTTGTTAAAATTTTTTGGGGATAATGTTGGGAAATTAGATTAGAATCTTGTTGTATACATTTAGTTGTAGCTAAAATCGAACAGGAGTGTAGCTTTTAATTATTTGGGTATGTCTTGATCATAAGGTTGTTACCCTGCTCCATCGCGAGTCTACGATCACCGGGCTAGCTCTGTTCGGTGAGGTGATTAAATGGTCGTGAGAACCGAAATTTTATACTCGGCAAGGCAACATTAATTTTGGGGAAACTGACTGGCATCTCAGGACATCACACACACACACACACAACCTAACTGTTTACCACATTTCCTTCGCGGTGTTATCTATCCCTAAAATATTTACCATATGCCGACACCCATATATGTATATGTACCTGATTATTTACAATAATATAATAAAAAAAATATATTTACGCAGAATTCCCGCCTATCCTATCTGGACCCTGGATAGGCTTCCAACCACCACCCTTCACCGCCTCTTGTCTCCGCACGTTACCTCTATCCACTTGAGTTCCACCCCTGTAGCACTTGGGTTCCTGTATTGCCTGGATAGTATATCCCCGTACTACCTCAATTCCACCGGTTGATTTACCAATTATTATTTTTTTTGTTTGGGGGCCCACGAATTTTCCAGCCGAGTTATATATCTACATACATTCAGTATGCACAATCAAACGATCAGGTGTTTATAATTATATTGGGTGTTTTCCCCTTTCGTTTTATTTATTTATTTTTTTTTATTTACATTAACCTGGTAGATTCACCGAGGTTCTCCTTATATAATTAGGTATATATATATATATATATATATATATATTTGGTGAGGATATATCCACATTCACCAGGTTCGGTAACAAAAATGTTTTTTTTTTCTTTTTTTTGTGGTATAACACGGTAAGTGTTCACTTATTATTCACGATTTTTATTGATTTATTTTTTTATTTATCTTTTCGACGGGCTAATTCAAAACTTGTTATATAATTTATTTTTCTCGTTCAAATCCCGACCGTTATTTTTTTCTCTCTCCTTTTTTTTTTCAAAAACAAAACCAAACAAAATTTTATTCTTCCTATCGAAACTACTCTGATTTTTGATTTTTTGAAATTTTGACTCCCGATTCGCTTACTTCACATCAGGCTTTTTTTTTTGCCGTTGAAGCAGGTGACATTCCATTTTGTAATAAGTGCATAAGTTTACTCGCACCCATGCACTTTGTTACAAGGTAATACCGATGATTTCTTTGGTTTTCTGGTGACCAGTTCGTATTTTCAGGAGGCATTGAAATGATAACACAATTTAGGTTTGAGGCAAATAGCACTTCAGACGATAACTATCGAAATATGGCTGTACTTATTTATAGCTAGTTAAAATGTGGCGCAATGATTCTCTCTCGGTCTCAAAGAACATTTTTCGATATTAGGGGGTGATGTAACCTGGTATTTCATAGCAGGCTCGTAACAAATATGGTATCGGCGGTCGAGACAGCTTACGGCGTGGAGGTTTAGGGGGGAAAATCAGATCGGCGATCTGATACTCTCGATTCCATACATATTCAAGCTTCCAACCTTCAAAACATTCAATTTCCTGATTCCGCACATATTGCATTACCAGCTGTTATGAGAATTTTAACTAATAATAATTATCACATAGGGAAATACCACATTAAAAATTGATACATGGAGATGCAACGAGGGAATAGAGAGAGACATCATCATAGATAACTAAACCCGACGAAAATGATAAATGTGATAAAAGGTGAACGACCGCTTGACTCGGGAGTTAGTTTGTTTTGAATTTTTGGCGTAAATAAATGTATGTTGTGCACCAACGGCTTCACCGGCAACAAGAGCCTGCGCCAGAGTGGAATGCTCGACTGAGCAAGCACGGGCATCCGTAAACGCGCAAACAGGCTCCCTGGAAGTCCAGGGTGGCGCCCAACATTTTTTTTTGTTTAAATTTTATATTGCCTGTCGAGAGGGGGTTATCGCGCTGCATGCGGGGTAATATTACGCGGGTTACTAACCATTTTATTCTCTGCCTGACTCATTTTAGGCGGTCCTATTGGGAGGATTTTAAACACGTGGTTTTAAACAACCATATATTTTTCGTTTTTTTGCAACTATACAATATAAAGAAATATGACGAATAAATTTTCATGTGGCTGCGGTTACAAGCCGATTATTTAGTGGAACATTTTTGTTATTTAGTGCCTTTCCGATCCTCATTACTTTTCAGATCGGTCTTGGATTAAAGTTTGCGCGTTACAATTGAAATTATCTCACTTTACAAGGTGGCAAATGGTGCAGCGTTTATCACAATGTTTTTGGAAACGGTGGCAGTTAGAATACTTGACTGTATTAAATCAGCGGCGCAAATGGAATAAAATGTCGAAACCAGTAGCAGTTGATGATGTTGTCATTATCAAAGATAGCAACGCAAAAGTTTGTCAGTGGATGATGGGAAGAATTACATCCGTGATTCCTGGAAATGATGGAGTTATTCGTGTCGCAACAATTAAAACAAAGCAAGGAGAAGTTAAACGAGCAGTCCACTCACTATGTATTTTGCCAGTCACTAAGCCTGATCCCAAAAATTTTACAAAAAATCAATCAGAAAACAATGGTCAACATGATGATTCGGCATCCAACGCAATTTAATTTGATGAATCAACGGGGGGAGAATGGATAAATATTAAAGCCATTCACGTTATACCTGCAACGAAAACCATAATTAGAATTAATTTTAATTATTTACCTTACGTTCACTGCTGTGCAATTCTGCTACAAGATTTTTCCTCGTATAACCGGCTTCATAACCTAAAAATAATACAAAATTATGTAACAGAATTTCACTTGTAGAATATTAAAATACTTATCTTATAATTAGGTGAATAATTGTAAACCTGTGTAACGCGCTTACTTACCTTGAGAATATAAGATTAGGCTGACCGTTGAATTTCTCAAGAAATGATAAATATAAAAACCGAGATTTAATATTGAGAAAGCAAAAAAAATTTTATTTGTTTATTTTAAACCGCCGACTACAATTTGGTTTTTATGACGAAATGGTTTGATGGTCCTCTCGATTGGCTTGGCTGAGCTGATGACGCTAAATTGCGCGCTGTTCGAAAATAAAAATAAAAAAAAACAAAAGAAAATATAAATACCGGCAACTGAGGCTCGAAAAACCGAACGATATTCTGTCCGCTTAGCTCGTGGATTTCCCAACAGGCAATGAGTAATTCCGTAAAATTGGGCGCCACCTCAAAGAGGATGCCTGTACAAACGCGTTATGGTTGCCTTGCTTCGCTCAGTCGAGCAGTCCACTCGGCGCGGGTTGAATGGGAAATATGCCACGTGTGCACGGAATTCGGTTTTCAACTGGAAAAAATGTGGGGAGATTAGATGGTACTCACCGCTGTTTACCCTCTCCTTTTAACGGTTCTTACACCGGCAATACGGTCTCGCTGATCCAAATGTTCCGGGTTGGTTTTATCCCTCCTCACTGGAGCCTCACTGGCTAATTCGAATTTAATTTCTGCTTCGCTTTCTGATTCTTTACCGAAATCGCCTGTGTTCTCTTCTTATTTCTTTATTTTGTACCTCACCGTATGCGTAGGTACGAATGCGCAACAACAACACAACTTTGATAAACAACACGGAGATCACACAGAAATACAAAATATATGTCGTATCAATATACAGTTAATATTACTGTGTCACAATTTGCCACAATTCACTTTCTTGTGCATTATTAATAATTTTAATGATCACCACACGCGGTATGTTTTTTTTTTATTTGTTTATTTCTTTTAAGAGCAACACGCACTTTTTAATGTTTTTAATCACTTTATTAAAGCAGATATTTTACCTTGTTTTTTCCTTTGTTTGTTGCTTGTCCGCCCATTCGTTCCTTTTTTCCGTGTAATTTATTTTTTTTTTTTTTTTATATCCTCGTCCGTTGTTATCTGCCTGTTTGCTCAGCTTGGTTGACCGCATGAAAAAAGCATGTTTTTTTGCTTTGCACCCTCTTTTATTAATTTTTCTTGCGTTTGTGTAGGTGTGCAATATATTTTAGGATTGCACGATCAATCGATGCGCGCGAACCTTACAACAGCCGATACGTATCATCATATGAAGGAAATTATGTCGTTCGGAATGATGGAAAGTCAGGGTCGAGAACCCAATGCATTTTAATTGCCAATTAATTTCGGCCACTACTCGACTGAACCAGCTTATAAACATAACTTTACCAACCATTTAAAACTTGTAAACTTTGCTCCGTTACATTCACCCCCTCAGTTACCGAACGAAAATTTTTCGAAAGTGATCAAATTTCGAAAAATTTTCGTGAAAAACGCGAGGAAAAATATCCTGGAGTATGTATGCTACTAGAAATTAAAAATTGGTCAGATACCAACCATTCCGTCAATTTCTACCCTTTGCATTGATTGTATCAAAATAGTTAGAAACAACGCTTACCATATAACCTATGACAGAAAAAAAACCTTCCTTCTAATTGCACTTTATTCCATAACTGGTCTCATCGACCAATTAAGAAGGATATACTAATAAAAAAAAAAAAAATTAACCCAACGTCTGCACCCATATCACAGTCGCTGAAACAAAACTGCCTATTTTCTAGAAAACGAGCAGTCTGTCATTCTAGAAATGACAACATGTCGTTAGCATGAAATTTACCAATAAATTTTCCCCCCATATCGACCAATTCATACGTGTTTGTACCCAATTTCCTAGAAACCTTACATTTTGAGAATATTGTGTCTAATTTGGCATTGTAATTATCCACTGCTTTGGACTGCCTAAAATTTTTCCTGAGTACAACGTCACCTACTTCAAAATTTTTAGGTTTCGATCGCAAATTGTACCTGTGGGAATACCTTTCGTATGCTTTCCTAAGGTTCTCTTGCACCTTTTCGAAAATGTTCTCCATGCGTTCGCCTCGCTCACTAATGGCCTCTTCCTCTGATTTATCATCTTCCATCTGATTACTTGGTCCTCGATTCAAGTTCATTTCACGACCGAAATTTACAAAATACGGCGAGAATTTGGAAGATTCATGAACCGTCGTTCTTAAAGCGCAAGCTATTTTACCAATATTCTCGTCCCATTCTCTTTGGTCATCCTTCAAATAGCATCTGATGGCGGAAAGAATACTTCTATTTACCCGCTCAGCCGGATTATTTTGAGGATGGTAATAAGCGTTCGTCCAATGAGTAACACCGTACTCATCAAAAAAAGATTTCATATTTCGGGCCGTGAATTGTTTTGCGTTGTCTGTTATAATCACCTCGGGAACTCCAAATACTAGGAAAATATTGTCCTCCATGTAGTTCAAGAGTGAACCCGTTTCGGCTCTACGCATTGGTTTTAGCATTGTAAATTTTGAAAATATGTCAATAACCACTAATAAGTATTGATTTCCCCGCTTTGAACGAGGATAGGGTCCCATGTAGTCAATGGCGATCATTTGCCATGGACGAGATGGTGATTTTGGCAGACCCATTGGCGCTCGGGATGTTTCATTTCTGTACTTGTTAAGCTGGCAACTTTCGCATGTTCTTACATATTTCTCCGTGTCATATGCCATTCGCGGCCAATAATAATGTTCCTTGACCCGACGGAGTGTCTTCGCCATACCCATGTGGGATGCCAGGGGGTCATCATGACATCTCCTCAGAACCTCTTGTCGAGAACCAGCCGGAACAAATAAACGCCAAACATTCTCATAAACGCCGAATCCATTTTTGATCTGCACATATTTGTAAAGTTTTCCATCCTTCCGCTGGAAATTGGGAAACTTTTCAGGATGCTCGTTAATTCCATTTAATATTTTATTGTAGACTGTGTCCGATTTGTCATCTTGTACCGTGTCAATCAGCTGTACCGCTCTCGACAAAGCGTCAGGAACCACGTTTAGTTTCCCCTTCCTGTGATACAATTTGAAATCATATTGCTGTAGTCGCATAGCCCATCTTGCCAATCTCGAAGCCGGATCCTTCAAATTCCTTAACCACAACAAAGACGCACAATCCGTTATTACCTTAAATGAAGCGCCCTCAATATATGGTCTAAATTTTTCTATTGCTAGAACTACCGCCAGACATTCCCGTTCCGTTGCTGGATATTTTCGCTGAGTAGATGATAATTTTTGGCTCATAAAAGCAATGACCCGCTCATTGCTTCCTTCACCCTGCGTTAGTACTGCTCCCAATCCTACATCCGAAGCATCAGTCTGAATTACAAATTCCTGGTTGAAATTCGGATTTGACAAAATTGGTGATTCCACTAATTTGGACTTCAATAAAACAAACGCAGCCTGCGCCTCTGCCGTCCAGTTAAAATGTTTCTGCCGTTCCTTTTTTAGGAGGTTTGTGATTGGTGCCGTTATTGTCGAAAAGTCTGGTATAAATCGCCTGTACCACCCAGCTAGTCCAATCAGTCGTCGAATGTCTTTAACCGTCTGGGGTGTCTTAAGGTTTAGAATGCCATTGATTTTATCTGGGTCTACTCTCAAGCCGTACTCATCCAATATGTAGCCCAGATATTTTATTTCCCTTAGACAAAATTGCGACTTGCTGAGGTTGACTGATAATCCAGCTCTACTCAATCGTCGAGCAACCTTGTCCAGCAGACTTAGGTGCTCCTCAAATGTTTGTGACATTACTATGATGTCGTCCAGATACACGAATACCTGAGGTTCCAAGTCATAACCGAGTACCTTATCCATCAATCTAGCTAGTGTCTGTGAGGCATTACATAAGCCAAAAGGCATTCTTCGGTACTGGTACAGTCCTCTCCCGGGAACAATAAACGCTGTTTTAGGTCTTGAGTCTGTTTCAAGTTCAATTTGCCAAAAGGCGTCGCTCAAGTCTATGCTGGATAAGTATTTTGTTCCGTTGAGCCGTCCTAGTATGCGATTAATATAAGGCAGAGGATAGGTGTCTTTTATAGTTACGGCGTTTAGTTTGCGTGCGTCAAGACAAAAACGCAGCTTCCCCGAGGGCTTCCTTACACATACCACTGGGTGAGCCCAATCGGTTGGCTGTGCCTCCTCTATTACCTCAAGTGTCAACATTCGGTCAATCTCGACGTCCATCTCGTTTTGTAGGTACGGGGAGATCGGACGAGCCCTAGTCTTAGTCCCTGTAGCATCACCTGTGTCTATTCTGTGTTTTATCAAATTAGTACATCCCAATTTGTCAGTTTTAGTCATGAAGAAATGTGATTTGACTTCGTCCAGACGAGCTATCTGATTTTCATCCAACATATGAGCGGGAGATGTGCTGGGGGTCTCCTCCACGTCACTTGATTCGGCGTCTTCAACGAAGAAACACTCCGCTATCTCAGAAACCTCAAGACTCGTTTTAATTTGAAACGCGTCCCAAAAGTCAATTCCTAAAATCAACTCTCGCGGAAAAGTCGGGGCTACCAGCGTAGACACTACTTGACATTGTTTGTTATAAAAATATGGGATGTCAACACAATACTTAATTAGATGTGTCGCTCCATCTGCCGTCTTTATTGAAGTGTGTATTGGACGTAAATCTATTCCGAGCTTGTTTAACATTGTCTGGCACATTTCACCCCCCATAATTGTACAACACGCGCCTGAATCTAATAATCCTACAATTTTGTATCCCAACACGTCTACTTCGAGGTAAGGTCTTGAATCACCTTCCAAACTTATCACAGATTCTATAACCAATGGCAAAAACTCGTTATTACTGGGACCACTTCTAATAGACAAATATTTGGATTTGGTTTTCAGATTTTTATTGATATTTTTTCCTTGATGCAAAGTTTGAGCCTCCATCTCGACTGCGGAGAAACTTAGACTCCCTCGGTTTCCGCCGTCCCGTTTCCCGATCTGACTACATCTTCAGGTCTCTTTTGCTTTTCACTTGATCCTTCTGGAAAGACGGATCTGTGCTTGCGCGGGCACTCATCTGCTTTTACACCAGGCTTACCGCAACACCAACAAAACACTTTCTCTCTCGGTTTATCACAGTCAAAATATTTATGACCGTAGCGGTTACAATTCCAACAGATCAAACCTCGCTGTTGCCGCCGTGGATTGGTATTGCTTCTTTCCGGACCTCTCTGTGGTATCTGAGTGACTGGTTGGGATTGAAATTGTACCCTTTTGATTTCGAAACACGTCTTTTTCAATTCCTTCGGTGTGCTAAAAGATGGTTCGAATGGATTGGATATGACCTGCGTGGTGGCCCTTCGTGCTTCCATAACCTTGGCCTCATCTATCTGCTTGCATAAATTCTTTAGTTGGCTTAAAGTTGTTATGGTTACTATGGCCAACGGAACGCCGTAATGTGGCAACATATTTCTTTGCACTATATACAATTTTTCTTGGGCGCTCATTGGTGGATAAACACATTGAAACAGCATATCCATATTCGTCATATATGTGGCAAATGATTCCTGCTGACCCTGCAAACGTGAATGTATCTCCTCTCGAATTAGGTAATCGTATTTCAAGGGCAAGAACTCTTCCTTCATGCCTGCAATAAGTTCGTCATAATTATTATAGGATTGATAATTAGCTCGATACCACGTGAGTGCGCGTCCAGTCAGCAACTGGAACAACGAATTGAATAGGTGTCCCGCCGTAACTCCTTCCGCTCGTGCATATAACTCGACCTGCGATAAAAAATCAGTCAAAGACAATCCTTCTTCTCCGCTAAACCCAATCTTCCATTTGCTTATGGCCACACCTTTTGCGGATGGTACTACACTAAAATTTCTAGAGGCATTAGCTTCGTTACTGCTCACTTCCATTCCGTTATTTGCTTGGGGCAGTGCTTGTGCTATGTTGCCCATATCTGGAAATCTATGTTTTATTTTTGGATTTTCCGCTCTTTGTTCTTTGGCAGACTGTCCCTCAATTTTATCGGAACCCTCCTTTGGTCCTTTTACGCCTCCAACTTCTTGCTGATGACTGGGTCCTGGCATATTTTTTCCTGGTTCCCCTGGACCGTCTCCGCGCACCGATCCTTCATTAGTCGATGAAGCCGCGTCTGGATCTTCGATCGTTTTTTCGATGCGGTGTATTAAATTATCCATTGTACTTCGTTTCAAATCATCGTCAGAAGCTCGATAAGCCCGATCAATATAATGCTTCAGCCGCGACATTGTTATTTGGAGACCGTCATGAAGTTTCTTCATAATTTGAAATTTAACCTGTTGCCTCAGTTGGGTGAGTCGGATTAGGCAAAAATCGTAATCCTCGTCTCCCACCGTGGTTACGTTTGGCTTCTCAATAGCCCCCGTCGCCTCCTCAGCCAATCTTCTTCGCAGCATATCCGATTTTTGTCGCGCGGAGTAATCTCCTTCAATTCCACGTATATCTAGTTCATACTCTAATTCATCATCATCTAAATGCTCCGGCTGTATTATGGTATTCCGTAATTCCGTGCTGCTCATCTTTGGTTCTTATCTCACCAATACAAACAATCTTCAACCAAATCCAAATAAATACTAAGACCGTAATCGTCTTAAAATCAATTCTTATATTAAACCGGAAACTTGAAAAACAAAAATATCGTATAAATAAAATAAAAAACGTAATAAAAGAGGTATTTGACCTAGTGACCAATATGAAAAACACACAAAAAAAAAAAACTTGAAACACAAAACTTAATAGAAAATTTTAACTTTACACAACTTAGTTAGATACTCGGATGAATCAATTTATGAATTTATATTATTATTATTATTATTTTTTTTTTTTTTTTTTTTTTCCGGACGATCTTTATCACAAATATATTCAAGCCTTTACCTCGTTCCTACCATACATAAATAATAACTATACAAAATTATAGACCTATAATCAAAACTAAACTCTTATTTAATTAACCTGCTGATTCCACAATAATAAATAGCCACGTACAATTAATATCAGCCAAATTAAATTATTGAGAGTGTATAACCTTTAAAAAACAACAAATTTTTATTTCAGCGACCGCGACAAAGCTACACTTAAAATAGCACTCCACTATGCCAACCGTAATATATTCCCTTTCAAATTTCTTTACCGAAATTATGATACAACCAATAGCAAATGATATCCGTTGCGTAATATTTTGTATCAGCACTAAATCAATATCTTGACACAACCATCTCAGCCAAAACCATTTCACCAAGCCAAATTGATATATGCCTCTTATATTCTCAAGTAGCCAAAATTATCAACTAAATCCAACAAAGGCCCCACGTTGGGCGCCAAAATGTAACGCGCTTACTTACCTTGAGAATATAAGATTAGGCTGACCGTTGAATTTCTCAAGAAATGATAAATATAAAAACCGAGATTTAATATTGAGAAAGCAAAAAAAATTTTATTTGTTTATTTTAAACCGCCGACTACAATTTGGTTTTTATGACGAAATGGTTTGATGGTCCTCTCGATTGGCTTGGCTGAGCTGATGACGCTAAATTGCGCGCTGTTCGAAAATAAAAATAAAAAAAAACAAAAGAAAATATAAATACCGGCAACTGAGGCTCGAAAAACCGAACGATATTCTGTCCGCTTAGCTCGTGGATTTCCCAACAGGCAATGAGTAATTCCGTAAAATTGGGCGCCACCTCAAAGAGGATGCCTGTACAAACGCGTTATGGTTGCCTTGCTTCGCTCAGTCGAGCAGTCCACTCGGCGCGGGTTGAATGGGAAATATGCCACGTGTGCACGGAATTCGGTTTTCAACTGGAAAAAATGTGGGGAGATTAGATGGTACTCACCGCTGTTTACCCTCTCCTTTTAACGGTTCTTACACCGGCAATACGGTCTCGCTGATCCAAATGTTCCGGGTTGGTTTTATCCCTCCTCACTGGAGCCTCACTGGCTAATTCGAATTTAATTTCTGCTTCGCTTTCTGATTCTTTACCGAAATCGCCTGTGTTCTCTTCTTATTTCTTTATTTTGTACCTCACCGTATGCGTAGGTACGAATGCGCAACAACAACACAACTTTGATAAACAACACGGAGATCACACAGAAATACAAAATATATGTCGTATCAATATACAGTTAATATTACTGTGTCACAATTTGCCACAATTCACTTTCTTGTGCATTATTAATAATTTTAATGATCACCACACGCGGTATGTTTTTTTTTTATTTGTTTATTTCTTTTAAGAGCAACACGCACTTTTTAATGTTTTTAATCACTTTATTAAAGCAGATATTTTACCTTGTTTTTTCCTTTGTTTGTTGCTTGTCCGCCCATTCGTTCCTTTTTTCCGTGTAATTTATTTTTTTTTTTTTTTTATATCCTCGTCCGTTGTTATCTGCCTGTTTGCTCAGCTTGGTTGACCGCATGAAAAAAGCATGTTTTTTTGCTTTGCACCCTCTTTTATTAATTTTTCTTGCGTTTGTGTAGGTGTGCAATATATTTTAGGATTGCACGATCAATCGATGCGCGCGAACCTTACAACAGCCGATACGTATCATCATATGAAGGAAATTATGTCGTTCGGAATGATGGAAAGTCAGGGTCGAGAACCCAATGCATTTTAATTGCCAATTAATTTCGGCCACTACTCGACTGAACCAGCTTATAAACATAACTTTACCAACCATTTAAAACTTGTAAACTTTGCTCCGTTACACCTGAAATGGTTAAAAAGTTTAGAATTAGTATAATTTTCACATCTAAATTATTAATATTTCTTACCAATTGTTTGTTTACATTTTTCCATTTGACAGCCAAAAGAAAACAAACAGCATAGTATATTTCAATGATGACTATACCTTTTTGTTACGTAGCGGCCATCATGTGTAAATCATGTAAACTACTTTAAATATGTACTAACATCTAGCGTTAGTTACGAAAAGCTAAAAATTATAATTATTAACTTTTTATAATTATGTCACGCTCTTGCGCTAACCATTGACGGATAAACATCAATTTTTGTGTTCCAACAATTAAAAATTATTTGTATAAAAAAAAAAAAAAATGTATAATAAATTAATGTGAGCAGTACGTTAATAAAAATAAAATAAAACTTGTAAAACTGATATCGAAAAGGCTGAAGTGTTTTCATCGTTATTGTGTGCTAATTGTAACGTGTGCATCGTCATTCTTGTGCTTCATTGGAGTATTTCACATTGCGGTGAATTTGCTATACGAATCGACAGTGGCTGAGTTAATTTTTTTTGTTTATGATCACGCGGCATTGTAGTAATAATTTCTGCTGTCCTGTTTCCGACAAACGTAGTCCAACGTTTTGGATGGCTGCGAAGCCAATCCAGCACGATTTGTGAATCAGTCCATGCATATTTCCGTGTAATTGAAATTCTCGAATAACTTAATACCATGTTCATTAATTTTGTCAGCAAAACAGCACCTTGAAGTTCGAGCCGAGGAAGTGTTAATTGTTTCACAGGTGAAACTCTGGTTTTCGCAGTAATCATTTGTATTACTGTTGTAAAATTTTTGGGATCAGGCTTAGTGACTGGCAAAATACATAGTGAGTGGACTGCTCGTTTAACTTCTCCTTGCTTTGTTTTAATTGTTGCGACACGAATAACTCCATCATTTCCAGGAATCACGGATGTAATTCTTCCCATCATCCACTGACAAACTTTTGCGTTGCTATCTTTGATAATGACAACATCATCAACTGCTACTGGTTTCGACATTTTATTCCATTTGCGCCGCTGATTTAATGCAGTCAAGTATTCTAACTGCCACCGTTTCCAAAAACATTGTGATAAACGCTGCACCATTTGCCACCTTGTAAAGTGAGATAATTTTAATCCAGTAATGTCTTCTTCAGGAATCTTCAAATTGTCGTGACCAATTAAAAAATGTGACGGCGTTAATACTTCCACGTCTGGTTCAATGATAGCAGAAAGCGGTCGACTGTTGAGAATGCCTTCAATCTCAGTAAGCAGCGTAATCATTTCTTCCATAGTTAGAATTGTTGCACCGATGACACGACGCAAATGAAATTTCGTACTTTTGACCGCTGATTCCCATATACCACCAAAATGTGGTGCTTGTGGTGGGATAAAATGCCAGTTCATGTACATTTGTGAAGTATACCTCGATAAACTATTCGAATCAGTGATCAATTTGGTGAAAGTAGCTTGCAATTTCGTATTGGCCCCCACGAAATTGGTCCCATTGTCGCTATATACGTCGCGCGGAACTCCTCTTCGAGCGACAAATCGTTTCAGCGCTGCCATGAATGATTCGCTGGTCATGTCTCCCACCAACTCGATGTGTACCGCTTTTGTTGCGAGGCACACAAATATGCATATGTACGATTTATGAACTCTTTGACCGCGACCTCGTCTAAGATGAATATTGAGTGGACCAGCATAATCCACTCCGCACTGAAGGAATGGTCGTGACGCCGTCACACGAGGTGCTGGTAAGTTGCCCATAAGTGGTGTTTGTAATTCCGCTTTGTTTTTGACGCAAATGACACATTCTCGTATTATATTTTTTGCAGCATTTTTACCCCTCGGTATCCAGAAATCTTGGCTTGTTATGTGGGCCAGTAAAGTTGCTCCCGCATGACGATAATTAATGTGGTTGTCGACTAGTATCTTCTTCGTGATATTTGAGTTTCGATGCATTATAATGGGATGTTTTGTCTCGTAAATCAGATTACTGTGCTGCAATCGGCCACCAACTCGTAACAACCCATATTCATCCAAAAATGGTGTCAGTGAACGCAGCATACTGGACTTCAGAAGTTCTCGTTGATTCTTCAGACAACTTATTTCGGATTGAAAAAATAAACTTTGGTCATACTGGCAAATATAACGCAGTGAAGTAAGTAACTCTTGTCGTCGGAGGAATCTGCCTTGTAATCGTAGCTCTTTAGGGTTTCTTGCATTCTCAATGAATCGGCGAATGTAACAAAGTTGACGTTGAAGCCTTGCAAATGACGAGTATTTGTCAATTATGTCGTCGAACCATTGATTATGAAGTATCAGCAAACATGTATGCACGGATGAAACTTCTTCTTCGCAGTTGTGGTACTCAGAACATTGCTTTGGCCAATGTTCACTTGTCTGCTTCAGCCAGGCAGGACCATGCCACCATAAACTGTGTTGCTTGAGTACTCGTGGTGACATCCCTCGAGAAGCGCAGTCCGCGGGATTCTCCTCAGATGAGACGTGATTCCAACAATCACGCGGCATTGTAGTAATAATTTCTGCTGTCCTGTTTCCGACAAACGTAGTCCAACGTTTTGGATGGCTGCGAAGCCAATCCAGCACGATTTGTGAATCAGTCCATGCATATTTCCGTGTAATTGAAATTCTCGAATAACTTAATACCATGTTCATTAATTTTGTCAGCAAAACAGCACCTTGAAGTTCGAGCCGAGGAAGTGTTAATTGTTTCACAGGTGAAACTCTGGTTTTCGCAGTAATCATTTGTATTACTGTTCCCTCTGTCGTTGTGACCCGAAAATAAACAACGGCACCATATGCAGACTGACTGGCGTCACAAAACCCATGCATTTCAGTTTCGCAATCGATTGTAGTTGCAATGTATCGTGGTATACTTATTTCGTCTACTGTTTGGAATCCAGCGCGTATTTCTAGCCATTGTGTCAGCAAATTTGCAGGCAGATGATCATCCCATTTCAAATTGGTCAACCATAGTTGTTGTAAAAACACCTTTGCAGCAATTACAACGGGTCCAAGCCAACCCATTGGATCGAAAAGGCGACTTGTGTCTGATAATACGGTTCGTTTCGTGTGATGCTCATGGTGAGGCAAATTGCAGGTAAATTGGAAATGATCGGTATCTGGGTTCCAATGTAAACCCAACACTTTAACCGATTTCATTGGCTCAACATTGTTGACAAATAAATCTTTCACCTGCATATCTTGATTTTCAATGGGCACATCGACAAGCAACTCTCTATTGTTTGCCTTCCATTTTTTTAAATGAAAGCAATGTGATCCTAACTTCTCCGTTAATTCGTGTTTTAATCGTAGGGCATCATGTATGTTGTTGGCTCCGGTCATTATGTCATCAACATACATATCTTCAGAAATGGCGCGTGCACACTCGGGATATTTCTTCTGGATTGAATTGGCGATCTCTTGCATTGTTCTAATCGCCAAGAATGGTGCTGATGCTAACCCATACGTTACAGTTGCAAGTTCATAATGTCGTAGTGGTTCGGTAGAATTGGCTCGCCATAAAATCTGCTGGTACCGTGTGTCAGCAGCAGTCACTAGAACCTGACGGTACATTTTCTCCACATCTGTGCAAAATACAAAACGATGTTCTCTAAACCTCAATACAATTGTGAATAATGATGATTGGATGGTTGGTCCGACTGCTAAGCATTGATTTAGTGATGATCCCGACGTTGTTTTTGCGGATCCGTCGAAAACAACTCGTATTTTTGATCCAGATTCTGATTGACGAAAAACTCCGTGGTGCGGCAAATAATAAGCATGCTTGGTCAATTGTTCTTCAGATACGGGAAACATGTGATGTAATGCCAGGTACTCGCTTATAAACTCTGTGTATGCAGCATGAAATTGTTTATCCCGTGCAAATCTATTTTCTAGGTATCGAAACCGTGTCTTGGCCATCTGCAAGGAATCGCCTAACTGATCTGTTGATTTCTTGAAGGGTAAACTGACAACGAATCTCCCTTCTTCATTGACGACCGTATGCTGATTGAAATGTGTTTCGCAAAATTCCTCTTCCGGAGAACGAAGCAGCGCATTAGATTGAATCGACTCAGTTTCCCAGAATCGAGTCAGCAATTCAGTTAACTTAAAATCTTCTTCAGCATCTACCGAAGCAACCAATGATGAGCATTCATCAGAGTACATTGGTGCTTGTTTGCCAGCAACCACATATCCAAACACCGTGTCCTGCAAGATCAATTGTGAGTTGTTGATCTCTATCTGATCACACCGTAAAATCGAGAAAAAACAACCAGCTCCCAACAAAATATCGACTTTACTTGGCTTGTAAAATGTTGGGTCCGCAAGCTTTATTGACTTTAATGAATCCAAGTGTGGCAGCTGCAAATTGTAATTAGGTAGCTGTGAAGTAATTTGGTTCAATATATGAGCTTCCACATCATGCACCTTTAAATGTCCACTTGCAATTCTAAGTGATACGACACCCTTCGTTGTTTGGCCTTGTGAGTGCCCCAACCCGCTTATTCGTACATCGGAGGTCTTTCTCGAAAGCCCTAAATTATTCGCGCACGCCTCAGTGATGAAATTAAGCTGCGATCCTGAGTCTAGAAGGATGCGGCATTTTTTAAAACCTCCTTGGTTAGTTATAACCTTTGCAATCGCTGTGGGTAAAATGGCATTTGTTGATGTTACATGTGAATAACAATGCGCGTTAACTTGTTGAGTTTTAACTGCAGTATTTGTACTGCCTTCGGTGAGAACGGCATCTGACTTATTGGCTTCCTGACTTTCATTTATTACGTGCAGTAGTGTATGGTGCTTTCTCCTACATTTTTTGCAACGGGCTAGGACTGAGCAAACGGGTACTGCATGGTTTTGACTTAAGCAATTGTAACAGCGTCGATTCTCCTTGACGTACTCCAAGCGCTTTGCAACATCCAGCGACACAAACCTTTCGCAATTTAACAACCAATGACCTTTACTGGAACATAATGCACAATGTAATGAACTAGGTTTGTTTCGAGTATCAGTAAGACTCGCACTTGTAAGATTTTGTTCGGTTCTATGAATCGCTACGTGTCCTTTAGCTTCAGTATTGGTTGGTTTTCGTGGCACAACTGTGGTTACAGATTCCAAAGTATTAATTCTTCGTTGTAAAAAGGCTAGGAAATCATTGATTTTTGGTTCTTCCATATCAATTGAGTATTCTGCCCAAGCTGCTTTCGATTTATCATCCATCTTCTGTGATAGCAAATATATGAGCCAGGGGTCACGTGCTTCGGCAATTTCTCCCAGTGCTTTGAGGCCTCGTATAACATCATCTGATGTATCCATGAATCTCTTCAATGCCCCAACGGATCCATGACTAAAACTTGGTTGATCGACGAATGTTTTGATGAATGCGTTTATAGTATGCCGTTTCCGATCGTATCGCACTTTCAACTTATTTATTGCACCAATGTAATTATTCTCCGTAACAGCGACATGACGCAGTAAAAACGCAGCTTCACCTTCCAACGCAAGTTTTAAATGTTGGAATTTCTCCACAGGTGACAGTCTAGTTGAATTGTGAATGGTTGACATAAACATATCATAGAATGTTTGCCATTCTGTGATATCACCCTTGAATTTTGGTATTCTGAGTTTCGGCAATTTTACCTCAGATGCATCACCAACAGCAGCGGTAGAATTATACTGGTTAACTGTTTGTCTCTCTTGAAGGGAAAGTTTGCGAATCCACGAATTTAAACCACCCATTGCACTATAGTATTCTTCTTCATACTCAACATCAGGTTGTTCAGTGTCCTTTAATTCAAAAATGCGAGCTTCAATGCTAGTGAACTCTGACATTAATTGTTCCACACGATTTAATCTTGCTTGCAAACTTTCTGGAGATGTATTTATATCTACCTTTTCTTTCAAATACTGGTTGATAGCAATTAATTTGTCCTTGTTGTTTGATCGTTGTTTGATCAAGGATTTTAGTTCAGCTTCTGCAGCCATTCTGTAGCACGTTTTGATCTGTTAATAAATTTGTCACCGCACCGTTTGATATTCTCTGCAAATTCTATTGAGCAATATGACCGCAGCTGATCAAGAACAACTTAGCACCAATAAACACAAACAATTGTTAATAAATATTTGTTTGTTGTCTAACAGCATCCAAAAATAGCAATTCACTATAACTTCACTTTAGTTCACAACAATTATTATTTCTTTTGTGTAGTAGGTAAAGCAATCCAATATGGACGCAAAATTACCTTTTATCACTATTAAAACTGCTTCACAAAATGGCTGACTTACACGTAAAACACGTGTTTTGTATAATACGGAATTTGGTTTTCCAGCAGGCGAATCGACTTAAATAAGTGGATTTAATGCAGATTACCGGTCAACGCGTGATCCGGCTCGAAGGACCATAAACAAAAAAAATTAACTCAGCCACTGTCGATTCGTATAGCAAATTCACCGCAATGTGAAATACTCCAATGAAGCACAAGAATGACGATGCACACGTTACAATTAGCACACAATAACGATGAAAACACTTCAGCCTTTTCGATATCAGTTTTACAAGTTTTATTTTATTTTTATTAACGTACTGCTCACATTAATTTATTATACATTTTTTTTTTTTTTTTTATACAAATAATTTTTAATTGTTGGAACACAAAAATTGATGTTTATCCGTCAATGGTTAGCGCAAGAGCGTGACATAATTATAAAAAGTTAATAATTATAATTTTTAGCTTTTCGTAACTAACGCTAGATGTTAGTACATATTTAAAGTAGTTTACATGATTTACACATGATGGCCGCTACGTAACAAAAAGGTATAGTCATCATTGAAATATACTATGCTGTTTGTTTTCTTTTGGCTGTCAAATGGAAAAATGTAAACAAACAATTGGTAAGAAATATTAATAATTTAGATGTGAAAATTATACTAATTCTAAACTTTTTAACCATTTCAGGTTTACAATTATTCACCTAATTATAAGATAAGTATTTTAATATTCTACAAGTGAAATTCTGTTACATAATTTTGTATTATTTTTAGGTTATGAAGCCGGTTATACGAGGAAAAATCTTGTAGCAGAATTGCACAGCAGTGAACGTAAGGTAAATAATTAAAATTAATTCTAATTATGGTTTTCGTTGCAGGTATAACGTGAATGGCTTTAATATTTATCCACCAACTGAAAATGAAGAGAATAATATTTTATGATTAAATAATAAGCACACTTTTTGACGTGATCAAACCAACAGGCACGCAATATATCCTGAAGGTAATTGCATAATTGATTTAACATTTAAAATATCAAAATTACTACTGTGGTAATAAAAATACTTTAGGCGCGTTTTTTAGAAGTCAAATTGTATGTACATATAATTATGGTGATTGAATCATGTCAATTAGGTTTTTATACTATGTGTAATTACAGAAAAATATCATAAGCTAGAATAAAATCACAAAGAAGTTTCGAGGCGAGGCAGTTTGAAAAGCTCTAGTTTCAATGATGAACTAGTGTGACATTCGGAAACAGAAAGTCAATTCTGAAGTTCTGTCAGCTTTTTGAATGATTGTGATTTGGTTTAAGTCGTGTTATGTTGGATGTTTGTCCGTTGTGAATTGACTAATATAACCCAAGTGGCGAGATTGTCTTGGATTACCTTCAGTTTGTGACTGAATTGCTCGCGTCAGAGGCTTGTGGTCAGTATATATTGTGAAGTCCCGACCCTCAACAAAATATCTGAAATTCCCGGTCGAATGCGGAGTATTTCAGTATTTCTTTTCGGCATCCGAGACTTTTTTTGAAAAGAATCCCAGTGGTCCCCAACATCCGTTATTGTACTGTTGCAGTATAGCACCGACAGCAGTGTTCGATGTGTCAGTGGTTTGAGTCGCTCAGTGGATGTGCCAGAAGTGTTATCTGGGCCAATTCAACATTTAGTGACGTCAATGCTTGTTGACATTCGTTGGACCAAGAAAAGTTCTTGCGAGTGTTTCAGCGAGTTTTAGTATGAATCGGTGGTAGTAATTTACCATACCGACGAATCGCTGGATACTTTTAATTGAATTAGAAGCTGGGAATTCCCTAATATCATTAATTCGTTCTTCAGCCAGCAGAATACCATTAGGGGTGATCTTGTGGCTGCGGAAATTCAGAGTGGGTGCGCCAGAGACGCATTTTGAACTCTTGATATGAACATCAAACTGAATTAACCTGTGGAAGAGTTGTTTCAGGTGAAGTTTATGCTGTTCCTCAGAGTGTGCAGTCACAAGACTGTCATCAATGTAGATGAACACGAAGTCTAAATCACGAACGACTTCGTTCATAAAACGCTGAAACGTTTGAGCGGCATTGCGTAAACCGAATGGCATCCAGGTGAATTCGAATAGGCCAATTACCATTCGGTAAGCCCTGATAAGTACCATTCGGTAAGCCCTGATAAGTACGAACTTCGAAAAAACTTTTGCAACCATGCAAGTGCATGGAGAAATTTTGAATGTGAGGTATCGGATAGCGATCAGGTGTTGTGACCGCGTTTAATCGACGATAATCCCCACATGGTCGCCAATCGTGATCTTTCTTTTTCACCATATTGAGCGGACAAGAGACAGGAGATGCCAATAGCCGGCAAATCCCTAATTCCACCATCTGTTGGAATCCTGTAAATGCGGCTTTATGGCGGTCCTGATCTAATCGACGTGGTCTTGACATGGGCAGATGGCCTGCTGTGACAATGTGGTAGACCATCTTGTGTCGTGATCGGACGATTCACAGCAGCTAAGATGAAAGCATGCGTGAAGGTTCATTTGAGTCCGATGTTCACTTGAAGCAATTTTGTGCAGTAATAGTCTTGATTATTGTGCCATTGGCAGCCGTTAGAGATCAGTAGATTTTTGATTAAATAGCATTGTTTTTGTGAATGTTTTGACTGGAATGACCGAAGGTCAGCGCCGCAGTGTCTATGAGAAACGTCAGGTGGTTTATTTGGTCGTGTAGAAGTAGTCGGCTTGAACGACGAGAGTCTTGAGTGACTGACTCTACCCGTCTGCTTAGGTTTTTTTTGAAGGTGCATCTACATGGCTGTGTGCCACCATCGCGATCCATACGATTTCTGAGAGTTTTCTTATCCAGAATGATTTCACTATTTTTTGACGGAATTGGTTTCTCGCCAAAATTCGGAAATTTCGGGCTGTCGCTCGACTGAGGGTGCACACCAGCCGAGAAATGCTTGCTTGACTGTAGCATACAGATTCTCGGTTGGTGGTGCTGCGAGAATGTCTGAAATGGCGTTACTCACCGCGAAGCATAGAGCTAAGAGAACGAGTGTGTATTTGACTTTGTCGGAAGATATCTACTGTTAGATTCTGAACAATATCTCCGCCATATTAAACCAATTAGCCGGATTATCTATATCCAGCATGGTTGTATAGCTTCACTCTTCAATTTGCTTTGGCTCGTCCTTTGCCATTTTAATGTCTTTACTTACGTCCTCTTTCTTCGGTACTCTTGGACTGGTATCCACCGGTATTAACTTTGAATTATACCTTGTACCAGTAAGGGACGTACATATGTATTACGATTTTATGAAAAGTAGAAAACAAAACAAAAACGAGGCCTGTCACTAACCGAAAAATGTTTTTGTCGCGATGGCGATAGAGCAAAAAAAAAAAACAAAATGGTTGTTTTGCCGAAATGTATTATGCAAAAATATTCTGAACTGACAATACATGAATTCACGTAAAATGATTAAATTATTGAGAAAGCGAAAACCGATCCACTGAAAAGAAGCTTGCTCTAATTGAATAGTCGAAAATTGAATGCCAAGGGCAGGTGGATATGTTACAAAGCGAGAATAAAGATATTATGGATTTGCAGCAACAATCTCTATCGTGTGTGTTTGTAACGCTAAAATTCAAGAACCGCTGCACCGATTTTGATTTTTGTAAAAATTTGTATATGGGACGTTTCACGTCAACCGGGCCACCTTTATGCCCAAAATTTAAAGCATCTAAAACAATTTTTAAGGGCAATTTTTCGTTGAAACGTCTACTTTCGAATGCCGAGTGCCGTTTTTGAAAAAAAAAACAAGATGGCGGCTCAATATGATGGCTAAAAGCCATATAATCGTTAGTGATTGTGTAACTTCTGAACGACTTAACCGATTGAGGTCATATTCACACCATATATTTGTTTTGTCGGGCCGATGGTTCCTAGTTATGCTATTATCCGATAGGTGGTGCTGAAGTTAAGTTATTAACAAATTCTATTATTATGAACCGAAATGACTCATATTAACAATATATATATTGATTTAGTGCCAAAAAAGAAAATCACAAAGTATGGACCCGATAGGTGGCGCTGTGGTCGAGTTATTAAAGAATTTTATGTTTTTAAACCAAAATGATTCATATTTACACAATATATTCGCGTGGTCTACAAAAGTGTTTTAGTACATGCTTCCGTCCAATAGATGGCACTATTTTTGGTAGAACTCAATTTTGACATATAAACATCATTTCTTTTTGGATTTCGACATACACGCATCATTTGTCTATGTTATTGCGTTCATCAACAAAATTTCCCCAATCTCGGATATAACATCGTACATGCACAATCGATCATCACAAATTGTAGCAGCAACCTAATGTTGTTCTCGATTGACCAATCAAAACAAACAAATTTTTTTTAAATGAATATTTAAAAAAAGTTTACAAACAAAAATAGATAATCTGAATAAAAAAAAAACGTGTTTCAGAACTCCCCGAAAAGCATCCACGCGAGGGACTTTTCGTTGGTAGTCTTGTGCTTTATAGCATAATGTCGAATAATTTAGTTGAGTCAGAAATTTAGTCGAAAAAATTGACATGAGGCACACAGTATAAATAAGAAAGTAAAAAAATTGATAAATTTCTGAGTATTGGGCTAAAGGCACATAAAAAACTGTTCTTTTTTGGTACAGAATTTATTAGATATGTATGAATAACGTGTCAATAAAATTACCAATTAATGTTTACAAAGTGGGCCGCTGTTAAGCAACATTGACTTAAGTAATTTAATAGTAATGGATTAGCCATACAACATGTCAATCTACAATTATTATGGCGACGAGTATGACGATTCAAATATTGGTTCACCTGATGTCGATTCCCATGACCAATTATCTGTCGTTGTTTCCCATCCACTTGTTGTGCTGTATGATTGAGGCGCTGAGGTTGGTGTGCCTGTTGTTGTTTCCCATCCACTTGTTGTGCTGTATGATTGAGACGCTGAGGTTGGTGTGCCTGTTGTTGTTTCCCATCCACTTGTTGTGCTGTATGATTGAGGCGCTGAGGTTGGTGTGCCTGTTGTTGTTTCCCATCCACTTGTTGTGCTGTATGATTGAGGCGCTGAGGTTGGTGTGCCTGTTGTTGTTTCCCATATACTTGTTGTCGATGTATCCCATACACCTGTTGTCGATGTCCATTGACCCGTTGTTGGTCCCCATGTACCAGTTGTGCTATCCCATACACCTGTTGTCGATGTCCATGGACCCGTTGTCGGTCCCCATGTACCAGTTGTGCTATCCCATACACCTGTTGTCGATGTCCATGGACCCGTTGTCGTTTCCCATCCACTTGTTGTCGATGTATCCCATACACCTGTTGTCGATGTCCATGGACCCGTTGTCGGTCCCCATGTACCCGTTGTGCTATCCCATACACCTGTTGTCGGTGTCCATGGACCCGATGTCGGTCCCCATGTACCCGTCGTGCTTTCCCATGTCGGTGGACCCGTCTGCGTCCCCGTTGTTGTATCTGGTGACGTATTACATAGAGTTGATGTATCAGTTGTTGATGTATCAGTTTGGGTTGGAGTCCAATTTGGTGTCGTTATCCATTCACTTGTTGTGATTGGTGTAGTTGAATTATCCACATCCCGTCTAATTGGTTCCCATTTCCAATTCCATGCCCACACGCAACGTTGTAATGATGGTTGATATAAACGTGGAATAGCGCACGAATGTAAATCAATTCGCAATCTGTTACATTCCCAATATTGATTTGTAAACCAATTATGTCTAAATCTATGGCCCCAATTTGACAGTTGAAAGCAATTGGGTCGTCCTGCACTAATTATAGATAATGCAATTTGTTTTATTGTATCTTCATCGTTTCCACTTAATTGACCACCACTTAGTAATCCCTCAAATTCATCTTCGACACTTATATCTATTAAATCGTTTTTGGCTGCTTCAAAGTCCTCTATTTGTGCCACGACGGCTGCTAGGCCAATCAACAATAATATCGCGTCTACAAAATTACAAAAGAACACAAGTAAAAATTTTATGTTCAGAAATTTTAATCATTTATAACTTACTTTTCATATTTTGTGTTTAAGTGGACGATATTAAAGGTTTAAATTAAGACTGTCTTTAATACGAACTTGCACGCCTTTAAATACAATTTTGGTTCGAGATATCGAAACCGAATAATTTTGATAAGACATTTTGATAAAAATGATGTCATTCGGATCAAATCTCGAACACTTTGTATCGCTTTCCATTTAATTGAACTTCAAACCTATTTTATTTCTTGTATAGACGTGCTTGTAAAAAAATAGCAAAATAATTGTTTTCGCCTGTGTTACTCGTTTCAGTGAATTTGTAGCAGCAGTAGAAGTGCAACTTTGAAATAAATGAAACGGCAAGAAACTTCTCTTGATTTTTGTATTGGCACGTGATATGGAAATTAATCTGGTATTGACTGTTTAGAATGAGAACAAACCAAATGTTTATTCGTCACCTCTAATCGTATCTCGTTTTATTCAAAAGATATCATTGTGCTAAGTATTTCATACATTAATATTATTGTAAACCGCTTATCTGTTAAGTGGTACTCATAATATTTAAAATTGTATATTTCGGTTTAAATGAAAACTGTGGGTTTGATTAAAAATTTGTGCATATTTCACTGAAATTTTATTTTATTTTGCAAAACAATGTTATGCTTACGTTTGTAGCCGCTCAAAATTTAAAATCTATAATCTAAGTTACCTTAGGGTTGCCCTTTAAAGAAGTACTTCTCAAAATTATTCATACTGCGGTCCCCGAAATCGAAAAAATAAAATCCAGGGGCTCCCAAAAATGTTATTCAATAATAATAAATTTACAGCTAAGCATTTTGGGCATTCTTGTCCAAATATCTCAGACCTCGCTCATATCCGTGTCCCGCCAATTAAAAAAAAATGTTCTACCAACCCAAAATATTGTTTCAGCTCCATCCGATTTAAAGGTAAAAAAATGCTTATATGCAAAAATTTTACAATTCCTGAAAATTGTTAAGCTTGGTTTTAAAAAACATGAGAGGACTCTACATAAGGAACTATTAAAAATTAGATGTAGCTGTATAAACACTCCTAAACTAAATTTTTTAGCTGAACATATGAGTGGACCAGATCCGAAATGACTAAACTAAAATTAAAGCTAAATATTTTTGAGCTTACGACTATTGTAAATTTGTCAAAATTCAATTTCTTCGCGTTTCTCTAATTTGACCGCAACTCGACCCGAATTTGATTCATTTTTAATTTTTGTGTCAAATTATTTTTACTTAGGTATTTAAAACAAAATTTGGATTTAATATATTCTTCTGAATTATGGAACTATGAAAATTCTGGAAGTACTTGTAACCGTGACACTGGAAAAAAAAAATGAATTTTTCTGTACAAAATTCAGAGTCATTCAAAGTTTTTTTAAGATTTTTTCAACTACCAAGGTTTGCGATCTGAAATTCCTATTCATGTTCATTGTAGAATAAGAACTTGCTGACCAATATCCTCGTAATTCTGGGAATTCATATACACATCACATATCTTACAAAAACCATCAACAGCACAGAAAACCGTAGCGGTTATTGATAATATACAGATTCAGAAATTTGTGTGCGAGAAAATTGTGCGATTTATTAGAGATATTAGTTGCAATTTTATTACCACCGAGTAAACATTTAAAATATTTTACTTATTACTTGTGTGAAAAGTTGAATAAGCATTTTTAAATTTTTTTTTTTTTAAATATTGTGAAATCGTGATGTTCTATCTCCGCCTCAAGTAAAAAAAGGCTGGACCAAATCAACAGATAGCGATGTCCGCAAGCGATTTATGACCGAACGTTACGACCTCAATTATTAATAAAAGTGGAAATGTGCAGCATAGTCCAAAGCGACAACAAATATTAAATGCTCAAAAAATTGCTTTACCAGACAATTTAAATCAAAATGAATTAGAAATTTGTCTAAATAACTTTGGTGTGTTGAACCATAAAGAAAATAAAAGTGCATCGTCAAGAAATAATGGCAATAAAATAAACAGTAATGTAGAAAACGAAGGAGTAGCCCTAGATCAGCGGCCAGTACAAGCGCGAATAAATTCACTAAGTTAGCTACCGTTGAATTAACACATGGCAATAGGTATTCTTGTTTGGTTGTTGAAGATCCGCCACCCGTAAAAACTCCAAAAAATGAGAAGCCGCCACCAATCTATTTGAGGGAAGAATCAAATAGAGAACTTGCAAAAACGATCGAGTTTATTACGGCAGGTGCATTTTATATTTCCATTATCAAAAGAGGAGATATAAAAGAAACAAAAATTCAACCGCTCAATATTGATGCTTACAGAGCGTTAATCAAGCATTTTGATCAAGTTGGTAAACATTACTACACGTACGAACTAAAGAGCCAAAAAGGATTAGTTGTAGTATTGAAATAGAAGCTGCTCTCGCTGAGAAAGGTTTCCAATGCAAATCTTTTACCAATATTATTAATCGGGAGAAGGCGTCGCAGCCATTGTTCCGTCTGGAATTAGAAACAGACAATAAAATTGTCAAAGGCAAACATGCAATATATGACCTTAAATATACTATCGAGGAACCCAGGAAAAGAAAGCAGATAGAGCATATTGCACTTTGATCGATGTTTGTGTTATATGTGGTGTTCTCCATAACTCAAAGGTTTGCAATAAAGTCAAAGATGAAGAATCAGTGAGAAAATATAGCAACTGCGATGGAAATCACACACAATTTATCTTGAATTTAAAACGAGAATCAATCTAAAGCAGCGAACAGAACAACGAATGCCTAATATCTTCATTCTTTAGCTAAATAAGAAGCACGCCCGAAAGTTGTAAGCCCAAACGCTCAAACTAGAAACCAGTATGCAACTGTCAACGATAGTGCGCACCAAGGGGTTTCATACGCAAGTGTTCTTAAAGGTACCGCTCCTAAAGTGTAATCAAGTGAAGAGGGAAACATCTCAAAAGCTTTAAACAAATTGACTAATATGATGCAAAGCTTCATGGCACTGATGGAGAGAACCAAAATGACCATCATCAAAATAGCCATATGGAATGCAAACGGCCTAGTACAACATAAAGCGGAAGTACAAGCATTCCTCACTGAGCATAATATTGACATAATGTTAATATCCGAAACACGCTTCACCAAAAAACAGCTATTTCAAAATTAATGAGTACTCTATTTATGACAGCAAGCACCCAGATGGGAAAGCACATGGAGGCACTGCTGTATTGATTAAAAGAAGATTAAAACACTATGAACTTTCGAAATATGAGAAAGAACATATACAGTCAACGAGCATCTGTCTGCAGGAGTGGTCTGGATTGGATTATTTCAGCATGTTGGGTAATACATTTTTTGCGGGTGGTGATTACAACGCCAAATATACTCAATGGGGTTCCAAATTAACATCGCAGAAAGGCAAACAACTTTATCAAGTTAATTTAGAGGAACAGTCCCTGGATTATTTATCTGTCTGTAACCCAACTTACTGGCCCACGGATAAAAAGAAAATTTCTGATTTAATTGACTTTTGTGTAACTAAGGACATTCCACGTACATATTCTAAGGCCACCGATTGTTATGATCTGTCTTCTGATCACTCACCGGTAATAGTAACAGTGAGTACCGATGTCTTAAGAAACGAAATACCCAACCGTCTTACAAACAAGCAAACTAATTGGGATCAATATAGGAGGCTAGTCGAACAAAATTGTCTACTTAATATTGCTCTGACTACACCAGCTGACATTGATGCGGCGGCCGAAAATTTAAAAAACGTCACGGCATTATCAGCTGAAAAGACTACACCCGTCATAAGTAGTTCTGAAAAAGTTAATAAACTGTCACATAATATACAGGACCTAATCCAGGAAAAGCGAAAAATTCGCCGGCAATGGCAGCAAACAAAATCACCGTTATTGAAATGGAAATCAAATCGAGCTATCAAGGCCTTAAGATTTGCTTTTCGGGAGGAGGATAACCAGAGCGCCCAGAATTAATTAAGTGAGCTGTCGGCAACCGAGAGGACATATTATTCTTTGTGGAAGGCAATAAAAAAATTTTAAAAGGCCAACAAATTCGAATCCACCGATTAGACTACCAACTGGAAATTGGGCGAGAAGTGATGAAGAGAAAGCAAATGCTTTTGCTGATCATCTAACAACAGTATTCGCACCACACGAAGAAGATAATTAGTTCATGCTACCCCAGCAAATGGATGATGGTTTATACTACAAACCTATAAAGTATAATTGGAAGAAAGTTAATAATATTGTAATTAAAAATTAATTACTTATAATAAAAAAAGAAAAAGAAATAAATTTTTTTTGAGTTGGCTACCTTATCTAGAAAAAATAATACAGAAACTGAAAATCCAGAAAATTAAAATTTAGAAAAGGAATTATCAAAGTGCGGACCAAATTAAAATTAAAATTTATAAAATGTCTATCGAATTTGACATTTTCCGTAAATTTCTTAATATTTACGATATTGGAAATTGCTTCGTCAACCTTGCTATCGCTTCTACTGATAGTTCTATCACAAATGTTTTAAGCAGTGTTGCGAAACGAAAAAAAAATGTATAACGTTACTCGTTTCGTTACACTCCAATAAAAAATTTTGGTATCGTACCGTTTTCCGGTATTGTAACAAAATATTATTTCGTTACGTTATGGCATAACGTTACAAAACATTAACTTTTTATTTTATTTAATTTGCTCTAAGAAAAAACAACCAGCTTGTCGTCTCTTCAGATGTGTTACTAAATTTCCAGGGTGACAGCCCGGTGTGACTGGTAATATTGTTATCTTGACAACTTTTAGATTAATTAATGTAACAATGTAACGAAATACCAAAATAATTTTTTTTTGTTATGGTAAAAATACCGGTAAACACGGTTTAAAAAATTTGGATATTGGTATTGTTAACGTTACTTGAAAAAAATCGGTATTTCGTTCCGTTACAGGTAACGTTCCGCAACAATGGTTTTAAGTTATTTTGTGGTTAGGTTAATTCGTTGGTTTAGTATGGCATCGACGAATGTATTGGAGCGAATTGCGAATTTAATGCTTCGTAAACCTTGCAGACACGGATCAAACATTCCTACATTCGGACTTTCAACATCGAATTTAGATTTCTCCATATAAAATGAACGTGCAAAAATAATTTTCTTTAATTTAAATTTGTGTTATTCTTCGTTACCCAGAATTCAATATTCTCTTCTCTTTCTTCAGTCACATTGTATAATAAAATTTTAGGCAACATAAATTTGCCTTTTTATTTTCAAACATTTTTTTTATGTGTGTGTTTTGGAAATCTAAGCAATATCAAATAATAATCTTAAACAATAACCTCGAAAGTATCCAATAAACTCGAAACCAAACAGAATGGCATTTGAATTTAAATTATGGATTAATTTAAAAATTTTTTGAGGGCCTCGGAAATTCCCAAATATTTTAGAAAAAATTCATCTATGTAGTTTTTTTTTAAAGTATGTATGTTTTCGCAACCAAATTCCTTGCAAATTTCAAGAAATATCTCGATATTATCGATATAATCTTGAAAAATTAAGAATTTACTAAGAATCTTGAATAATCTGAAAAGTAATATGCATCCTTCGCCTTAGAGCTACCCAATGCTGTTTAAATCTGGAAAACTAGATAAATCCAAAAATCTTGAACTACGAGATTCTCTTTTCTGTAAGCATAACATTACTTGTAATTCAACTCGAAAATAATAACCACCTAGTAAAGTCCCAGAACATTTGGAGAATCTGGGTACACCAATAATTCTCTAACATACGAGCGATATTCCCAAAAATCTCGAATAAACTTAGACTTCTACAGCAATCTTGAGAAATCTGAGTGCTAATTATTTCAAAAGCAGAAAAACGCCTTTCTCGCAAAACTAACCAGAAAACTTTGAATAACATCGAAAATGTTAAGTAATGTTGATAATTTCGATAGTAATAATAAGCACCATAGTCATACAGTAATAAGTATGTTATAGTTTGCTATTCAAACCCAGATATCTAGATAATTACAAAAAATATGAAAATCTCGAATTCCGAAAATCTCACCTGACTCAATGTTCATCTCGAATAATATCTAAAGGCCAAACAAACCTCGAGTAAGCTTGAAAACTTTCAAAAATCACATAAAACCGTCAAACCGACAATCTCTGGATTGTCTCTCGAAAACGTCTTCGTTTGCTTCACGTATGTCATAATTCTCTGTAACTATAATAACAAAACGAATAATTTTGGAAATGTTTTCCATTATGCTTTTGACAATGATCCAAAAAGAGCCTTATACCAAAAAATAATTCGTTTAAGATTTAATTAGTAGCTTGGAGTTTGTAATTTATAATTCTTAAAAAAGTATTTGTATTTTTTAACTTTAGTTTTTTATTTTTAATTATTAATTTTGAATTGTAATTTTTAATTTTTATATTTTAATGTTTAAAATTTTTAATTTTTAATTTTAAAAATCTTACATTTTTCAATTTTAAGTTTTAAATATTAGTATTTAAATAATTTTATTTTTGATTTATAGTTTTTAATTTGTTGTTTGCAATTTGTAGTTTGTACTTTTAAATTTTGTCATTTTACATTTTTAATATTTTAATTAATTAATTTTAATATTATTATATACTTTTTATATTCACACGTTAAATTATTCTGGTATATTACAGATTGATAAATATTTTACGAAGAGGAGAAATTGTTAAGAGTTTTGCAATTCAGATTCGATCTGCGAGCATTGTGAAAAATTAATCATTTTTCAGTCATCTCATAAAGTCATAAGGATATAGCGACCCGAACTGCTAAAGTTATTACCCTGATTTATTCCTATATATAGGAATCAACTATGTACTTGTAGTATTAGTGAATTTTACATTTCCCCTTAAAAATTTTAACAATTTCAATTTTATTTTGATTTATTTTTCACAATGCTCGCAGATCGAAACAGAATTGCAAAACTTTTACCAATTTCTCCTCTTCATATAAATTTTAATTTCAATTTTTAAGTTTTAAATCTTAATTTTTAGCTTTAAATTTGTTATTTGTATATTGTAATTATTAATTTGCCGTTTGAAATTTTAGTTCGTAGTTTGTACCACAAATTTATTTGTGTAATTTTGTCTTTTCAATTTTAAATATACATACGTATTTATTAATAAATTTAAATATTATTAATTTTTAATTTTAATTTATAGTTTTTAATTTTATCTTTCTAATTTTTAATATTTAATTTTCGAGTTTGAAATTGTAGTTTTTAATTTTAATGTTTCATTTTTAATCCTTAATTTCTATCTTTTAGTTTCAAATTTTAATTTTTAATTTGTAACTTTTAAATTGTAAGTTTTAATTTTTAACTTTTATGCTTCATTTCAAATTTTTACTTTTTAGTTATTTTTTTTGAAATTAATAATTTTTAATAAATCATAGTAGCTTTCATTTTTTCCTCTAATATTTTGTAATTTTTAATTTATGGTTTGTAATTATTAGTTATTTTTATTTTGTCTTTTGTCTTTATTATTAATTTTATTTCGATTTATTTTGGATAAAACATATCTCTGTGATTTTGTTGAAAAACTAAAAACCAAAGTGTAGGACGAGCACGCTCAGCAGCAGCAGCAAAACTTCTAATGGAATGAGAATATTCATTTTAGAACTTCATTTCCGTAATAAAGAAGTAAGTAGGCTAAAGCTACCGCCAAGGTATCTGTTTCTTGATTCGATTTTTTTTTTTCGAGTTAAGACATAGAAAAATAGATTTTCAATGTTGAAATTTTCGCAAACCTTACAACTTTTTTTATAACAGTTCAACCAAAATCTCAATCCCTTCGAAATATTTAACGGTCCCGGTAATTTTAAATAACCCTGTATAAATATTGAATCGAAATGTTTGTGAAATATGGATTCAAAAATATTCTAACTGTTAGAAATTCTGATAATCCGAATAATACGAATTTGGAAATATTTTTGACATAGAACAATGTTTCTTTACTTGATTGGTATGGGGTGCCAATTGCTCAAAGGTAGCGATACGTAAAATATAGCAACTTGTAGACAATGAAGTTGTACGGTACTCGTACTTTATTATTCGAATTAATGCACTTGGAAGTATTTATTTGGACAGGGAGTACGTGTAGGAGTACGGGAAATATGCCTAAGAATACATTGATTATGTCTTAGAGTACGTTGAGTATGCCCAAGTGTACGTCGAGTATGTCTAAGATAAATTAAGTACTAAGCAAGTTTCGGGGTTACGATGCACAATTCATCACGTATTCGATTGTAGCGCCTTTTTTGTCTTGTATGTATAACACAGGGTGACCAAATTTTTTGGACTGAATGTGGCACAAGTAGAATGAGAATTTTAAAAATAAAAACATGATATTATAACATTGGATTTGTTTCATTTTTATGTGTTGCTTCTGCACTTACATAAATCGCAATATGTATTATATTTAAAAAAGAATAAAAAACAATTTTTTAATACGCTCAAAAATTCTTTATTTAAACATTAATTAATGTAATTTAAAACATAAATGTTAAAAACTTTCTTAATTGTCGACCGATTATGATGAATTTTGACGTTTCCAACTAATAGAAGGAAATGTGATACAAAAATTATTTTTGGATGAGGTTGTGTGGAATATGTCAATATGGCTTTTAAATTGTTGTCTGAAGAACTTGCTGTAGCTCATGCGGCTATTGAAGTTTCTTTGAGGCAGCTTAAACGTCTATTTCAATTGCTTAACGATCGAGATTATCTTCGAAATAATATTCAAGTTCTCCTACACACTTTGCTCGTCAATCCTTCGCTCGCTTTAAACGTTAGAGTATGTTTCCTAAGTATTAATAATTAAAAATACTAAGAGTAGTGTAGAGTCTCGGAATGAGAAGTATCATTTTAGAATCACCTTTCCATAGCAAATCTTGGATTTCATGATAATCGATTAAAGAATAGTCAAATTGTATCCTAATTGGCCATATTCCAGAATTTTATCCAAAAATCATTTTAGAATCCTATTTCCAACACACATGTCGAATTTCATCATAATCGGATGAGAAATAGGCAAGTTCTATCCCACTTGGCCATTGTAAAATCTGTATACAGTGTAAGATATTTAAACAAATCCACACGCCTTGACCAATTTGAACCAAACTTTACACAAATATTGTTTTTGGAGGTTGATCTGAAGACTGACTTAAGAGATTCAGTTTGGGATTGATTTGGAAGTAGACTTAATTTTGAAGACCAAAGTTCTGATCACCTAATGAGGTTTCAGCCCTTTATATTTTTGTTTTACATTTTCGAAATTGTTAAATATTTGCTGAGTTTCGAGAATACTGAATTGTTCGTTAAATTTAACTTGTGCACTCGGATTGGTTATATAAATAAGAATAAAATGAATTTTCAAGGTAATATCGCATTCCAATTCAATTAGTGCCATAACGAAATAAAAAACAAGATGAAAAAATTTGAAAGAAAATAAGAACCTTTAAATGGAAATAAATTTGCAGGAAAAAATCAAGACTGGAATTCTATGTACATACATAAATCATAATATAAATAATATTCGTTCTTATCAAATAAAATTTTTATATTATTGTCGTTATACTTTCTATTATCGTCTTTTCTGTCATAAACCAAAAACAAACAATTTATCTACAATTTTTTGTGATTCAATTTTGATTTTACCTTATTTATTGAGTTTAAATATCCGCTTGAGTATATTGTCTAGTAGTAGTAATCTAAGTTGTATGACATATGTATGATAACTTATCAATTTATTGTTTCATGTAATCACGATCTTGGTTTTTTACCATTCCGTGTATGGTTCCCAATTTATTGTTGACAAAATTGGTATATATTTAAGTTTATCACTCATTCATTCGGAATTCCGATCAGTTTAATTTTAAAGTTTGTAGCAACGCTTTTATTTATTTATTTTTATTATAGCATATGTATAATGTATGAACTTCTTAAACCATAACTTACGTAATGTTCGTAAGCCTTACTAAAATAGAAGAAAAGTATGTATATGATCCCAATTGACAATTTGTTTTTTTTTGATAAACTGTACCTATTAAATTTTGTTGACTTAATGTACTATAACCCTGTATACTAAAAATACCTATGTAGATAAAACAAAAATTGTAATAGAATAAATATGGGAAAAAAAAAACAAATAAAAATAAAATGAAAACGAGATAAACAAAAGAGATTTTGAAATTGATGATTGAGAAATTGATGATGCCGGATCAGTGTTACCACTTGGAAACTTGAAATTAGTAGCAAATTTGATACATTTTTTTGAAAATATGTACCAACTTTCCCAAATCTTCTTCCGGTATATATCTGTATCCATATTTACTTTAACTAATGTTCTAGTAAACATCGTATTACTAATTGTATTATTATCAAGATGATCTGTTTTCTTATTTTTTATTAAATTTAATGTGAAGGCCTTTTCCGCTGCTGCACTGCTGTGCGGCAACGACAGCAATGTTAGGATGTAGTCGGCTAATTCTGTACAAATAGGAAATTCTAAATTATTTTTTAAATTTTTAACTTTGATCCAATTTTGAACAGCGTCATCAGAATTCATGTGTGTCAACAAATTTTTATTTCCAATTAAGCTTCGCCACTGTTCATTTAGTGTTTCTATTGAGACATTCGATTTTTTAAAAGGATAATTGTTTAACAAAGGTCGAATTGTTGGCATAGTTCCGGCTACAATTTCAGCTACCATTTCAAAATTTTAGAATTTCCAATTTGCTGTCATTAAGTTGAAAATGTTTTTTTATTTAGCAGCAAAGCTCGCGATTTTAAATTTGTTTTCTGCTAAAATTGTTTCCTCAAATGAATAAAAAAAAACATTGAGGTAATTGGGAGATGTTTGTTAGTATCTCTAACATCAACTTTTAGATTAATGTTGTCCAAAACGATGAAATTTTTTAAAATTTCCAAATAAACGCGTTTGATTGTTTAATAAACGTTTTGCATTTCAGCTTTTTCAGACTGAAAAATTTTGTTAACATCGTTCACAATTTTTAAATTAATGATAAAAATAGCAAATATAATTTAAATTCGCCGTTCGTAAGGAATTCGAGGATATCGTGGGCAGAATCAGTTTTATCCTTTACTTTGAAGCAATACAAAATAAAATAAGGCCTCCCATTGCTCTAAAATTCTTAAAACCTCAAGTGAAAGCCAACGAGTTTTGCAAAATTTTAAAATTTTGTGATTTTGAATATTGAAATCCGCTTGAAACGCAGAATATTCGTTTAGTCGTTTGCGACTGTGTGAAAAGTGATTACATATAAACGTTTCTAATGTTTCTTTCGATAGCCTCGGGAAAATGTTTTAAGGCGGCGTTTACGCAAAGAGAAATGGAGTGGCATGTACAGCCCAAAAAGAAAACATCTTTTTGTACTTCTTTAATTTTCGCATTTACACCATTAAAATTACCTGCCATAACTGACGCGTTATCACTGGCGACGCCTATTAAATTTTCAAAATTTATATTAAATTTATGAAAATGTACTTTCAATAAATCAAAGATTTCGCTCGCGGTAGACTTTTTTAATTTTATCAAGCCGAAAAAATTATCAATAATTTTTTGAGATGTTGGATTGAAATATCTGCAAATTATTGCCAGGCATGTTTCTGTCGATTCGTTTTCAGATATGCCCTAGATTCTTTGGGGGCGTATCGGTAGTTTCATCTAAAATAAATGAAAATTTTTGTTGTTGAAGAATTTTGCTGATTTTTTCTGCGGTATACGGCCAAATTATTGTGTTTACGTATTCTGTGGATTTCGTGCGACCACATTTTATTTGTTGCGCTTTTATTGAACTAGGCGAAACAGTTTGGATCAATTTTGGTAGTGAATACAAAAGTTTATATGGTAAACCGTGTTAAAAAAACGAGCTTCTTGTATATGTAATTAAATAACACAAATTAAGTAGAAGTATTCAAAGAAATGTACCAAAGTTAAAAGGTACGTACCGAAATTCTTGGGGCGGAAAAATGTACCAAATTTGATACAATTGTATCAAAGTGGTAACACTGTGCCGGATATGATGGATGAAGAAAGAAAAGAAAAGGGGATTGAACAACGAACCGTGGAGTCAAGCAGAACAATTGAGTGCGTGAGAAATAATAAAAAAATAAAAATTAATAATAATCAAATTAATAAAATTGATATAATATAATAAATCAAAAACTAATTTATTAATTAATAAAATTATCAAATAATTTTTTTTTGTTTTGCGGTTGGTAAAATTATAACCCAACTAAACAAAAATAATAATAAAAAAGTAAAACTGAAATTCTCACGCCATTGACGATAAATCCAAAAGGCACCATAGGAGTAAAATAAAAATATTTTGTTTGATCCTGGATTCGATCAAAATCCAGCGAGGATAAATTTGAGGTGGATGTTATTTCTGGTGACAGCATAATTATCATTTTATCTTGGAAAAGAAAACAAAACTCAACGGGTCGAATCTGTGCACGTGCAATTTGACACAAAATTTTGATGCCATGGAAAATGATCAACGATCGGATCCGCAACGCTTATGGTATTAGAATTTAATTAATTTAGTTATTATTACTTTTGGGGAAGGGTTTTGTTTTGTGTTTATTTTTAAATATATTGTAAAAATTTATAAAAGCACAATTTTGTAATTTGTAGTTTTTTTTTACAATGATTGGCTAAAGTGATTTGAGATTGCTGGAGATGTGTTCTGTGATTGCAATTTGACAGTGAATCGTGCTAGTGACATCCTTATAATTAAATGGCAGTATTACAAGCTCTTTGGTGGCCCATATTAAGAACCCTCCCAACATCACGAACAGCTGGCCGGCTGAAAAAACTACCAATGGATCACCACCCAAAGAGTCTGTTAACGGGTTATGATATGGCTCGCCTGTAGCCATGTCATGGCTTTGTTACAGTGGCGCCCAAGCGTAGCAAACGCGGTCAAATTAATAAAACAATAATTCAAATTTAACGGTACCAAATGTATACGGTACATTACAAATCGGTAAAAGTTTAAGTGGTTTGGCTAGCACGTTTTTATAAAGTAAATTTCATTTTTTTTTATATACATAATTAAATTGACATCTTACATTTTTTTTTTCTAGTAACTTCCGATTAATCTGTATATTAATTTTAACCTTCAGGCCGTCACATTTTATTCTGTTTTAGGACATTTTGATTTAATTTGTTTTAGTACGTTCCTGGTTAAAATTAATATTTATTTTGATTTTTGTTGTAATTTTTTTTTTATGATTTGAGGTGAATTGAATAAATTCCGTTATATTTAACGTTTGATTTTGATTCTTCAAATTTTGCCTCAATTCATTTCTGTTATACTTATATTTATTTTCGTAAATCCTTGTATTTCTTCCGTTTTTCGTAAACGTTATATTTTGATGAATGCATTGGGTGGAAGATAAGTATAAGTCATTTTTTTTTGTTATCATTTGGATTAATCATATACTGTTATTGAGTCTGGAACACATCTCCACTGAAAAATTACATTCAATTATTTTGTATTATTATCAATATTTTTACTACCTTTGTATAAATTCAAATTGTTAAAGGGTATCGTCATTATTATTTTTCTATTTTCTTTATTTTTTTAATCAAATCAATTTATAAGGTTTTGGGGTATTACAATATTTGCAAACCTTTTCATACATATATAACATATCATACTAAATTTCTATATTTTTATTACTATTATATATATATATATATATATATTTTTTTTTTTGGTATTATCTTCTAAATTTGGAAATTTATTCGCATAAGATTTATAAGTTAGCAATTAGCAGCTATAATAAACATTAGTAGCCAGATTTGCAACGTAGAAATTTTTTATTTTATTTTTTATATTTTGTTAGTTTATTCTCTAATTGTCATTCCGTGATACATATCCGGTAGGGAACAAATTTTATAAGTCATCATTAGTCGTAATAGTTTTTTTAATCAGTTTAGCATTAAAGGAATTCAAGTTATTTTAAAATGAACATATTTGCTTTGAAACAAGACGAGTTAAATGTCGAATTCGCATTACGGGAATTAGATGCCAATGCAACAGATTCACTCAGCCAATTACAGAGTATCATGGAAGAGGAGCTTAAAGGAATCAAGCAGGTTCCTAGTAGAATGCATCGGGCTGCTGGTAAACGTCCAGATCTCGAAATTGAAAATTGTCGTGCCAAGCTACCTTTAATCAAAAATGACATTGAACGTCTTGAGAAACTGGATGAGGATGCACAAAAATTTTTAACTCATGAAATTGAGTCTAGACTAATCCACATCTCTGGTAGGCTGGAGCGCGCAACTCATTCCGGGACATATGGGGAGGTAGCTAAAAGAAACCTTCTATGCTGCAACCAGTTGTTAGCAAGTCTGGAACCGTTCATCACAAATTCCGATAAGCTAAATGAGTCTATAGAAGGCGCTCAATCTGTGAAAATTCCTCCAACAATTTCACAGCCTGGCAGTAGTACATTCTTTCCAGATTCGCATATCGATCGTCCTATGTTGCAATTCGAAACAAATTCAGGTCCTTGTCCTCCTACGACATCTTCTAACAACCAATTAGGCGTGGAAAACAATGAAGAAAAACAAATCGATAATTCCACTATGCTAGTACAGTTAATTAATCAAGTGCAGGAACTGACTTTTCAAGTTTTGGAGTTAAAACGTAAACGACAAGAGGATCCTCAACCAAAGATTACGATCCCAGTTACATTGCCTCAGGTGTCACAACCCGGTTCATCTCGCGTGCATTTCGAGCCGACTAGGCCAATTGAGAATCCAATTAAATCTGATTCTGTTCCAAGTATGTCAATTGATTATACTCACCCAATAAGGCATAGTGAATTTTCACACTTAACCACACAACCATATTTTGCTCCACCGGACAATCGGCTCTCTACAAACCCGTCTAGGTGGAATGTTTCATTTGATGGATCTCCTGGCAGTACTCCTGCTAAACGATTTATTTTTAAAGTAGAACATTTGGCCACTGCCGATAGATTTCCTCACAGTCAACTAGTAAATGCATTAAGTTATTTACTTAAGGGTAATGCAGCAGAATGGTACTGGAATTACCTGGAAAGGAACTTATGTGTTGTCTGGGATTCATTCAAATCTGATTTCATTAAACGTTTCCAAGATAGAAGATCCGATTTGGAATTAATGCGGTGTCTTGAGAGTCGTCGTCAAAAGAATCGAGAAAGCTTTTATGATTTTTATAACGAAATATTATCGTTATCGTTAATGCTTGAAAAGCAAATTTCTGATTCGCACCTGATCAATATTTTAAGGCAAAATATGAGGCCAGGACTTCAAGATAAACTGACGGGAGTAGAATTTCAGTCCATAGATGAGATGGTTAGACGATGTGTTTCATACGAAGATACATGGGCACGGACGGGATTCGTTCCGGAATTGTTGTGTCAGCAAAGAAAATATGTACAGGAGCTCGATTTGGGATTTAATGGATATAATGTTTTGACGAAAATGCGAAATGGCGACAATTTCAAGAAGAAGTTAATGCCTTGAATATCGGGCAACCTTATTATCGGCCAGATAATCTAGTAAATGTAAATCAGGCGAATGTTTCATCTCATGCAGTTCATCCATATTTAAAATGTTGGAATTGTTCAAGTATTGGTCATCACTACAAGAGTTGTACATCAGCTGTGCGAAAAATATTTTGTTATGGTTGTGGTTCGCCCAATACTTACTTTCCAGCATGTTTTAATTGTCATAATAGGTCGGGAAACTACCAGGAGGGGGTAAGGGCGACACAGGCCACTTCCCCCAAAACGAATCGAAATATGGAAGTTGCCGCTACCAACACAGATCCAGAGTTTTACCATATTCTTCAATCGAAGAATGTGAAACCATCCCAATAAGACATACTCCAACCAAAAATCTAAGTTCATCTATTTTGTCGAATGTCAAAAGTGTCCAAGTTAGTCCAAGATACTCACGCTCCAGTCGTTATTTTAAATTACGTAGAACATATCAATCATTAATTGCGGCATCACTAATTACGGATGAGTGTGATGGAAGACCTTATGCAGAAGTTGATCTATTTGGGGAATCTATTGTTGGTTTACTTGACAGCGGTGCTAATGTATCACTGCTCGGAAAGGATTGTGTAGCAATTTTAAAAGATCATAATATCAATTTTAGGCAATTGTCTTCTACAGTCAAAACAGCGAATGGTCACTCCGAATTAGTTATTGGGCATATTCGAACACCTATAACGTTTGCAGGAAAAACTCGCATGATAACTCTTCATTTAGCACCAAATTTACACCAAAAATTGTACCTCGGTGTCGATTTTTGGAAAGTATTTGATATCAAAATCACATTTCCGAGTTCTATTTCACCCGTGTGCAAATCCGTTACTTTCACAAACGTCGTATCCGAGGTAAACCACATCGATACTAAGTTTCATCATTTAGATTCGTGTCAGCAAGTTCAGTTAGATGCAATTATACGTAAATTTCCGTCGTCGTTAGAATTTGGGTTAGGTCGTACAAATTTAGTCAACCATATAATTAGTGTTGGTGAATCTCAGCCAGTAAAGCAAAGGCATTATGCCGTATCTCCTGCAATTGAAGCCGAAATCGGTAAAGAACTAGATAGGATGCTCTCATTGGGAGTGATCGAAGAAAGTTGCAGTCCATGGAGTTCACCTGTGACGTTAGTCCGAAAGGAGGGTGGAAAAGTTCGCTTGTGTTTAGACGCACGAAGGCTTAATGAGGTCACTGTGAAGGATGCTTATCCTTTGCCTCTTATTGATGGTTTGCTGGGGCGTCTGACAAAAACAAGGTTCATCTCAAGCCTTGATTTGAAGGACGCCTTTTGGCAAATTCCGCTTGATGAGAGGTCAAGGGATAAGACTGCCTTCACAGTGGCTGGAAGACCATTGTATCATTTTACAGTTATGCCTTTCGGGCTGTGCAACGCACCCCAGACTATGTGCCGCTTGATGCATCGGGTGATACCCCATGAACTGCATACTAACGTTTTTGTTTATCTAGACGATTTACTGATCACCAGCGATTTTGAAGAGCATTTAATATTGTTGGACAAGGTAGCTGGACTAATATCAAAAGCTAATTTGACTGTAAATATTGCAAAATGTAAATTCGTGTTTAAGGAATTAAAGTTCCTAGGATATATTGTTGGAAATGGTGGTTTAACTCCTGATACCTCTAAAGTTGACGCAATTCAATTGTATCCAGTTCCCAAATCTGTTCGTCAACTTCGAAGATTTTTAGGGTTGTCTGGCTGGTACAGACGATTTATTCATAGATTTGCCGAAATTGCCACTCCGTTGACAGATCTACTAAAGAAAAATAAGAAATTTGAATGGAACGATGCAGCTCAAAAAGCATTTGATGAACTAAAATATTCGCTTACATCCGCACCCGTTTTATCTAATGCGGATTATAGTAGACCGTTTTTCATTCAATGTGATGCTTCCTCAACCGGCGTAGGTGCAGTTCTTTTCCAGAAGTCCTCCAGCGGCGAGGAACGCCCTATTGCCTTTGTTTCACAAAAGCTCAACGCAGCGCAGCGTAACTACAGCGTTACCGAGCTGGAGTGCAGGCAGTATATAGAAGGCTACCCGTTTACCATTATCACCGATCACGCCAGTTTGAAGTGGTTAATGGGACAACGGGAACTTTCTGGGTGTCTCGCTCGCTGGAGCCTCAAACTTCAAGGATTTAATTTTGTCATAGAATATCGAAAAGGAAAAGATAACATTGTGCCTGATGCTTTGTCGCGTCAAGTTGAAGAAATTATTCTTCCTACCGAGCATAGTACGTCATTGAGTATTGATATGAATTCTACGGAATTTCAAAGCCCCGAATATATTGATTTAATTAAAACTATTCTAGCTTATCCGAAAGACAAATTCAACCTGAAAGTCGACGATAATAAAATTTACATCAAGCCGGCAGGTATCACAAATAACCATTCTGATTTACCCCAATGGAAGCTCTACATACCAAATTCACTGACACAGGTATTATTAAATCGAGCACATAATCCGCCATCAGCTGCTCATCGAGGTATTCAGAAAACTTTGGAGTTATTACGCAGACTTTATTATTGGCCAACTATGACTAATGACGTTCATAATTTTATTCAACAATGTCAAGCTTGTAAAACTAGTAAGGCATCTAATGTAACCAGTCGCCCACCTATGGGAAAGTTTGTTGAAATATGCCGACCATGGCAAAAGTTATATGTCGATTTTATGGGTCCTTTTCCCCGCACAAAATTAGGGTTTTGTTATATTTTTGTGGTATTAGACGCTTATTCTAGATTTGTTCTCTTAGAGCCAATGCGAGACGCAAATAGTAAAAATGTGATCAAGTTTCTCGAAAATAAAGTTTTCAACATTTTTTCTGTGCCTGAAATAATTCTTAGCGATAATGGAAAACAATTTGTGTCTAAACTATTTTCAGAACTTTTAGCGAAATACAACATTCAACATTTATTAACCGCCAAATATTCGCCGCAAATAAATGCTTCAGAGAGGATTAACAGATCTGTACTTGCAGCGATTAGATCATATATACGAGAAGACCACACAGAATGGGATAAAAACTTAGACACTATTGCTTCCGCTTTAAGAAATGCAATTCATGATAGTACCGGTAGTTCACCTAGTTTTTTAGTTTTTGGACAACATCATATTAGTCATGCATCAGATTATTCTTTGTTGCGTCAGCTCAAAAGTTTAGAGGATAAAGCTGTATATCTCACAAATTCTGATCGATTGTCATTAATTCACACTAGAGTTTTAAAACATCTTCGACAAGCTTATGAACGTAGTGCCTGTGCATACAATTTACGAAGTCGTAAACGTCAATTTTGCATAGGGCAACAAGTTTTTGTGCGAAATTTTACACAAAGTAATGCACTAAATAAATATTCCGCAAAACTAGCTCCTAAATTTAGGAAAGCTTTTGTTAAACAATTAGTCGGAAATGTTGCCTGTCAGCTTGTTGATGAAAAAGGTTTAGTATTGGGTGTGTATCACATGAAAGACATTAAATCATAGCATTAAAATGTTTTTTTTTGTTTTTTTTTTGCCCGGCTTATTGAGACATCTCTCCTGGGTCATCGGTCGTCCCCACGATTTGTAGCAACGCTTTTATTTATTTATTTTTATTATAGCATATGTATAATATATGAACTTCTTAAACCATAACTTACGTAATGTTCGTAAGCCTTACTAAAATAGAAGAAAAGTATGTATATGATCCCAATTGACAATTTGTTTTTTTTGATAAACTGTACCTATTAAATTTTGTTGACTTAATGTACTATAACCCTGTATACTAAAAATACCTATGTAGATAAAACAAAAATTGTAATAGAATAAATATGGGGAAAAAAAAACAAATAAAAATAAAATGAAAACGAGATAAACAAAAGAGGGGGAATTGATGATGCCGGATATGATGGATGAAGAAAGAAAAGAAAAGGGGATTGAACAACGAACCGTGGAGTCAAGCAGAACAATTGAGTGCGTGAGAAATAATAAAAAAATAAAAATTAATAATAATCAAATTAATAAAATTGATATAATATAATAAATCAAAAACTAATTTATTAATTAATAAAATTATCAAATAATTTTTTTTTGTTTTGCGTTTGGTAAAATTATAACCCAACTAAACAAAAATAATAATAAAAAAGTAAAACTGAAATTCTCACGCCATTGACGATAAATCCAAAAGGCACCATAGGAGTAAAATAAAAATATTTTGTTTGATCCTGGATTCGATCAAAATCCAGCGAGGATAAATTTGAGGTGGATGTTATTTCTGGTGACAGCATAATTATCATTTTATCTTGGAAAAGAAAACAAAACTCAACGGGTCGAATCTGTGCACGTGCAATTTGACACAAAATTTTGATGCCATGGAAAATGATCAACGATCGGATCCGCAACGCTTATGGTATTAGAATTTAATTAATTTAGTTATTATTACTTTTGGGGAAGGGTTTTGTTTTGTGTTTATTTTTAAATATATTGTAAAAATTTATAAAAGCACAATTTTGTAATTTGTAGTTTTTTTTTTACAATGATTGGCTAAAGTGATTTGAGATTGCTGGAGATGTGTTCTGTGATTGCAATTTGACAGTGAATCGTGCTAGTGACATCCTTATAATTAAATGGTAGTATTACAAGCTCTTTGGTGGCCCATATTAAGAACCCTCCCAACATCACGAACAGCTGGCCGGCTGAAAAAACTACCAATGGATCACCACCCAAAGAGTCTGTTAACGGGTTATGATATGGCTCGCCTGTAGCCATGTCATGGCTTTGTTACAAGTTCTGCAATAGACAGTAGCCAAGTCAAGGACTCACTTCCGTTTTACGTAGATCATCAATCAATGTACAGATAATACTGTAGTATTAAAATGAATGTTGCGTTGGCCCTTGAATTCTGCACATCAACAGGAATTATTATGTCTGCTGATTCCACCATTAATCGTAATCAGATGATGGAAAATCGCTTTTGCCTGATCACATGCAAATATTTTTTATGATTTTTGTTGGGACTTATGAGTTTTGACGTTTAAAACAATAAGAAGTTAATGCCGGTGATCTGTTTTAATCGTAAAAAGAGGTGATAGAAATGAATACGGTTTTCTTTTTCAATGATAAATCAGCCGATAAAAATTAGCAGATTTGGAAATTTAATATACACATATAACGATAAAACGAAAAAACCCCCTTAAGTCACACGCAAATTATTTTTAAATTTATTACCACCATAAATTTGAAGTTGTTTCAAAATAATCTCGCTAGCCACTTAAGTGAGCCGCCGAATTTTTTTGTAATGAAACCGAAACTGGAATATTTTTAGGCAATTTTTTAATAACTGATAAGCCTGTACTAAAACTTTAAACACCACATTAAATGATAAGAAAATTAAGGTGCGGCCAACACACGATTTTGTTCTACGAACGGGGAATTTAGAAAAACTTAAGCAAATTTCTCATTTTCAAAGAAATGCCTTTTTTTAGTTTTTTTTTTACCTTCCCCACTATAACGAAGTTATATTGGGTAGGTATTGTAATCGCGAAAAAATTTTTGTTCCAGATTTTCACATTTGTCGTGTCCGTTTTTCTGTCCTTCCATCATTCCATCCTTCCGTCCTTCCAATCAGACATTTTTAATATTTTAGTAATCTCTCCCATTCTCACAAAAATTGATAGTTTTAGTCGAAATTTTGTACAAAGAAAAATTTTAGTAATAAGCTTTTATGTTAACTTTTTGTTCCATTCGTCATTCGATGCTAGAATAGAAGGGGTTGCATTGCAGTGGACGATTTAATTTTTTATTGATTCTATGATGCATAGATTAACACCGCAAAATTCAAAAAAATTATAATTGTATATGGAATAATTTGGTAGTTGGCCAATTATGAAAATTGCACCATACGGCTGGAGGTGTGGTACTGGGATCAAAGATGGTCCTTTCTACGGCTTACTCAAAGCATAAAGAATTATTTTCGGCCCTCACAGTTTTTAGCAGCATTCTTTCGTATACAAAACTAAACTGGGATAGGATGGGATAGTGTTGATTGATAAACATTTTTGGTTTTTCTGGGATGAAAATCTGGGATGGTTTTGATATTTTTTTTTTTTTTTACTATAAAATCATAAAGGAAGCGGGGATGTTGTCATTCCAGAATCTGATCTCTATCTTAATAAATTAAAATGGGGTTTATTTCGTGTTTAACGTAGAAATGTGAGCAATCTCTTATGATAATATTTCTGACACCTAATAAAAATGCGTTCTGGAAAATTCCTACAAATACAGCAGTACCTCGCAAGTAGATAAGCTTTTCGGCTATGAGCCCAAAATCATATGTATTTTCATATGAAGGTTTACATTTGCCATTTTTGGCATCTTTTCATATAAACGTCAACTATGAGAGAGAGAGAAGAGAAAGAGATAAAACAGCCAAGAAAATAAATGATTTTCACATAAAATATACAGTTAAACCGCGAGTAACTTTTCTTCATACAGAAAAAATAATTTCTCTGAAACTTAACGTATGTTAATTAGCGAGTAGAAAGTGTAAACTGGTTACGAGTACATTGCAATTACATAAGGAGCGTAAATGAATTCATTGCAGACAACGCGCATGATTTTCTCTTGATTACACGTTTAAGATATGTATGACATATTAAAAATGAGATAATGAGATTAGATGAATGAGTACAAACTAAAATACTATAACACACAACAGTAAACTCTCTCTATCAATATTATTGTACAGATATATTTAAAATATGATGTTAAGATTACTGACCTTGCGCGCATATGACGCAAAAGATAATTTTTTTTAAACCAAATACATAAATTATTTAGGCTAGTCATGCAATATATGAAAATTATAGTCGAAAAATTAGTTTGTTATTGATGATATTCAAAAAATACGGTTGCTTAATCGGACGAGGAAAAACAAAGATGAGAACATGGTTGAACACTTATGATAGGATTGCGATTACTGTACTTTTGGACCATAACATTGTTTTTATATAATTCGCTAAGTCATTAAGTGCTTTTTATAAGCTAACAAGAACGTAAATGTGTGTGGAATATACTTACATATTTCATACTTACATATACTATTGTTCGCACTTACTGGCTAGAACGTAATCATATTGCCGATCAAATGATCATTTTTAGTAATATATTTTTATTTTGAGTGACCGGTGATCAGCATTTTAACGTTGACACATTGTTGCTGTTGTATTATTCTGCCATACATTACAAATCTGAACAAGAACAAACGTCATTATACAACAAGTTCACCGATAGCTCAGACGGTTGCCACGATGAGCAGGCAGAAAGTGAAAGTGGATGGTTCGCTGCTCGTCGTGGCTAATGCTTTTATTGCATTAGTTTTATATGCTAATCAAGGCAATTATTGTGAGTACATTTTTAAATTAAAATTGAGTCGGTGAAGTGAATCAAGTGTGCTTTTGTGGCTGAAGCTAGCAAATTAACATTTCCGTAATAGTCTGTCTATACACATAACGGGAATTTTAAGATCGTCATAGTGCAATCCATTATTTAAAAGTGGAAAGTTGTAAAGTGCTTAAAATGAACCTGGAAGAGATGAAATCTCTTGAACGGAGAAGATTATTTGAGTCTTTACAACATATGGAAACTTGCATCGAGACATTGAATGAAGAAACCGCTATCGAAGAAGTTACAGTACGACTTGAAGAAACCATGACAGATAAGTTAGAGTTTAAAAGTTAAAGTTAAAAAGTTTAAAAATTAAATTTAAATTAAAAATTAAAAAAATTTATAAAGTTTATGTTGGAATGTTAAAGTTAAATGTTAAGTTAAAAAGTTAAAGTTCAAAAGTTTGTTAAAACGTTAAAAGTTAAAAAAGTTAAAGTTGAAAAAATAAAAAATTAAGTTAAAATGTTAAAGTATAAAAGTATATTAAAAAGTTAAAAGTAAAAACGTTAATGTTAAATAGTTAAAGTTGAAAAGTTAAAGTTTAGTTAAGTTAAAAAGTTAAAATTAAAAAGTTAAGTTAAAGTTAAAAAGTTAAAGTTATAAAGTTAAAGTTAATAAGCTAAAGTTTAAAAGTTAACTTAAAATTTAAATTTCAAAATGTGTTAAAAATTTGAAGTAAAAACGTAACAATTAAAAAGTTGGAGGTTTTAAGGTAAAGTTAAAAAGTTTAAAATTTAAAAAGTCTAAAAGTTAAAGTTAAAAAAATTTAAAAATTTAAAAAGTTAAAATTAAGAAATTAGAGTTAAAAAAGTTAAGTTAAAAAGTTATAGTAAAAAAGTTAGAGTTAAAAAACTGAAAGTTTAAAAGTTAAAGTTGAAAAGTTAAAGTTAGGTTATACAAGTTCAAATTAGAGTTAAACAGAAATTAAAATCAAAAAGTAAAAAAAGTTAAGTTAAGAAGTTAAGGTTAAAAGTTTGTTAAAAAGTTAAAGTTGAAAAGATAAAATTGAAAAGTTAAAGTTTATAAGTTAAACCTTAAAAGTCAATGCCAAAAAGTTAAATTTAATAAAGACAAAGTTAAAGTTTAAAAGTTAAAGTTAAAGTTAAAGTTATAAAGTTAATGTCAAAAAGTTAAAATTGAAAAGTTAAAGTTAAAAAAGTTAAAAAGTTTAAAATTTAAAAAGTTTAAAATTTCAAGTTAAAGTTAAAAAGTTAGAGTTGAAAAGATATAGTTAAAAAGTTGAAGTCTAAAAAGTTAAAGTTAAAAAAGTTAAGGTTAATGTTTAAAAGTTAAAGTAAAAAAGTTAAAGTTAGATTTTAAAAGTTAAAGTTAAAAAGTTTAAAAATTAAAATTAAAATTATAAATTAAAAAAATTTAAAAAGTTAAATTCGAAATGTTAAAGTTAAAATGTTAAGTTAATAAGCTAAAGTTCGAGAATTTGGTAAAAAGTTAAAAGTTAAAAAAGTTAATTTTGTAAAATTAAAGTCGAAAAGATAAAAAGCTAAGTAAAAACGTTAATGTTGAAAAGTTAAAGTTGAAAAGTTAAAGTTACAAATTAAAAAATTTAAAATTTAAAAGTTAAAAGTGAAAAGGTAAAGTTACGAAGCTAAAATTAAATTTTAAAAGCTAAAGTGAAAAAGTTAAAGTTAGAGTTTAACAGTTAAAGTTGAAGTTAAAAAGTTAAAGTTCAGAAGCTTGTTAAAAAGTTAAAGTCGAAAATATAAAAAGTTAAGTTAAAATACTTTTTACTCTTTCTGCCGTAGGCACTTGGCGAAACACACTTAATACACACATTTTTAAATTATTTTAAAAAACACTTGTTAAATATTTCGCAAAATTACAAAAGGTTTAAAGAATCACTCGATCGATTTCGGCTTGTTAGGCCATCATCAGGAGTTTCTACTAAACTGTAAAAATAAAAATGTAGTTATTTATATATATATATATATATATAGTTGGAAAAAGCAAAAAAATGAAACAAAAATATACAAATAAAAAATGTGGGAGTGGTAAACAATAAAAATGGTGAGAGCAATAAACATTAAAAACTAAAGGGGGTGAGTTAAACACAGGTATATGATTATTGATTATTGATTAGTCAACGGCCGAATAACAAAATTCCAGATGTTGTTGTTGTTGTTTACTTTTCCCACTATAACGAAGTTATATTGGGTAAGTATTGTAATCGCGAAAAAAATATTGTTCCAGATTTTTACATTTCTCGACGGATTAGGTTACCAGGACCCCGAAACACTGATCAGAAAAATGTCGTGTCCGTCCTTCCAGTCGCACATTTTTATTATTTTATTAGTTTTGATCGAAATTTTGTACAAAGATAGATTTTAGTAATAAGCAGTTGGTGTTAAGTTTTAGGTCAATTCGAGTATAGAATAGAGGGGGTTGCAGTAGAAGAGAAAACTGCCAAACAGATTATCTCAAAAACGGGACCGACGATTTTTTTGTTATGTTGATGATAAATTTAATAATGCATCATTTACCTGTTCACAAAATTTGAAGTCGATTGAAGCATTGCGTGGGGGTCATTTTAACAAAAAGGAGTAATATAAATGTGTTTATCTATTACCGAGGTAATGTCGAACTTTTCGAAGAAATATTTTTCTACAGTTAATACACCTTGCAAATTTCAGCAATTGTTCCCTAGGTGTCTTTAAGATAAAATAAATATATTACCGTGTAATATGGAATTTAAATTTCTAAATTTACCTAAAATACTTTGCTGTTGGCATATAATATCGTCAACATTTAAAAATAATTATATCTAGTGAGCTTTCAAATATAGCAAGATATTCCCGCTTCTATGAGCCAATTTACACATGCTTTCTTGCATTACGTTTCTCTGCTTTCAAAAAATCAATTTGCATTTACACGCGTTTTCTTGAAACGTGATTCTTTTGAATTATTTGTCTATGTATGTGTAAAAATATTTCCAGTATCATAGTATGCCACGTCGTCTCATACTTGGTTTAGAAACAAAAATACGACCTTCGGAAATTTTATACAACTTTTTGTTTGTGTTAGTGCAGAGAAACACAAGAATCACAAAAAAAATTTGTTGAAAAAAGAATCACAAAAATATGACCTTCGAAATCAGTTTATAGAGAGAGGGGTAAAGAAACGAGGAAAGAAACTGATGCAAGAAAGCATGTGTGAATTGGCTCTATGACATTAATATTTCTGATAGTGACATTTCTGTGACGTTTTATTGACATTTTATGACATTTTAATGATTGAAATTTCAACGACATGTTGATCGATACATTATTTATGAATTGCTTTCATAAAATCGCCTTTAAAGGTATTATTTCTGAGTAATAAATTCTCTTGGTATTCAAAGTCTTATATAACTCTTAATACCAAATTACTATGGGATGCCTTTAAAATAATAACACGCCATTAGGATGGAGCAGGATAAGGAGAGCTGGCAGATATATAAATTGAAATGCTATATGACAAGAGGTGGGATTAGGTAACAAATGATAATTAACGTTAATTCTGATTTTGTATTGTTTGTGTTTTACTATTTTGTATTTTCGAATGGCCCACAGCGTTGCCCCGTCTAGACTGCAGCACTGAGTAAGGAACTATATCGGCCAATTCTCACGTCACTCACATAATATTGTGATGTGAACAAATGGCATAAATTTTGAGAAAATACATTTTTGAACATTGTGGATAATTTCTGAATGGAGTAAATTACATTCTTAAGCACTGTCAACGGTATACTAGAGATGTATAACTGGATCTAATTGTTAAAGGTCGAAGATGAAAAATGGCGAATGTGATTTTGATTGCTGCTCAACACGTGTCAGTTCTAAATAATTTAACATTATTTGTGAATCTGTGATTTAGCGGTATGATTGTAGAAGATTTATATTGTTCTGGGAAAAGTGTCGTCCGAGAGTCGGATAGACCCAATTTTTTTTAATTTTTTTTATTATTTTTTATTATAACCCGACGTATTAGTCATTTTATGGGATGGTATGAGTATTGAAATAAAACAGTGCGGGGTCGGTAATTGGTGAGAAACGGATTTCTCTCTGTTCGTTGAGGATATTTTTGTTAAGAAATATAGCTTTTCGGATTTCGTAATAAGATTCTAAGTTGTCTAAACGTCTGCTTTTTGGTTGTACATAATATTTTTAAATTGTTTAAACTGAATGTGTGATTTTCTAACGTTAAATGATTATAAAGGGATGATTCATGGCTACCAGATAAATGTTCTTTAACTCTAACTTCAAAATTGCGCCCAGTCTGTCCGATATAAGAGGAACTACTAACTTAAAAATCATTTTCTTAATTGTATTATTGTTATAAAAAGCAAAGCTAATATCTGTATATTGTGTCACGATGTTACTAATCCGTTGGCTAGTTTTTCCTATATACTCTAAGCGGCGCCAATTTTTCGGCATTAGGCTATCAGGTGGATAAATGTTAGCTAAAGCTTTATGTTTCAGTTTTCTGTTTAATAGCTTTAATATAGTCTTAGCTGCATAACCGCTATTCGCTGCTATTTCTAAAATTATATTAAGCTCTTTGTTATAATTGGATATGGGCAAAGGAATGTTTATTAATCTATATGAGTGGAAAGCTGACATTTTAATATTATGGGGATGGTTTGAAGAGTTAGGTATAATGGCGTCTGTATACGTGGGTTTTCGATAAATTTTGAACTCTAATGAAGAATTAATTCTGGTTATTGTTATATCTAGAAAGTTAATAGATTTGTTTTCTTCTTTTTCTACTGTAAAATTAATGATGGGATATTGAGAATTTAACCAAGTGAGAAAAGAGGCTAATAGCCTATCAGTTCCATTCCATAGACATAGTATGTCATTAACATATCTGTACCAAAAGATCATATGACGGAAATAAGGATTATTGCTTGATACAATCGTTTGTTCGAAGAAATTCATGAAAATTTCTGCTAACAAAGGTGACAGAGGGGAGCCCATCGGTAGACCATCAGTGAATCTGAAATACTTATTATCAAAGCAAAAATAATTTTGTTTAATACAAGTTTCAAATATCAGCTTCAGTTCATTCCGAAGGCTTTCATCTGCAACATCCCTATCTAAGTAAGTATAAACTATTTGAGACAAAATGTTAATTGGAATAGAAGTGAAAAGACTAGCAACGTCAAACGAAACTAATTTTGAGTGTAGTGGAATATCAACATCTTGAATTTTGCTAATCAATTCTACCGAGTTCTTAACCGAGAAAGCCGAAACGAAATTGGTATGACTGTTGAAAAAGTTTATGAAACCCTTACGTAGCTTGTAGGCAGGTGCATTGCAATACGCTACTATTGGTCTAATTGGAATGCCTTCTTTATGGATTTTAGGTAAACCATAAAGAATTGGGGCAGATGGATTCATAACCGTGTACCTCCAACCAGTGCCATCAAAGACCTTTGGACAGTGGTTGATACACTTACTGACCAAAGTCTTAAATGACCTAGTAGGATCTCTATTGAGCTCTAATGCTTTGCTTTCTGTAATGAAATCAGAAATGTTATTGTAGTAATCGACTTTTGTGAGAACAGTGATCGTATTGCATTTATCCGCTTTACACGCTATCAGGTCATGATCACGTAACTTTTTCTTAATCGTACCAATCGCTTTAAGGTTATTATTAGAAGAAACAGGAGATTGAGAGGAGATAGAGGAGGAAGCGTTACCCAAGCATACTTAATCTGTAACGCACATATTGCTTTCAGTTGGGTTGACTGGCCGCTAAACTGGATGTGTTGCGAGATAAGGCTTATCCACGTAACCATAGAAGTAATAGTGGTATGTCTGGTTTCCAATTCCATTCACGTTTTAAGAACTTGTCTTCTATCGGCTTCAGTGGCGTAGAGGTTCAAATGCTGAGCAATGGAGTAAATTTTGCTCCTCTGCCAAATACATCGGTCATTTGAGGGTCTCGCTATTGATGCCGAAACTGCCTTATACGGCCAGTAAACCCAACTGAAATCAATATGTGCTTGTTCAGCTTTCCGAAGCCGTTCTCGAGATTCCATAGGTGCATACTTACATCCAGATACACGGACGGACATTTTTTCTTTTTTTTTTGCTTTTTCAGACTCAGGGACTTTCATAACGTCGAGAAAAGTGTTTTTTGACCAACGAAATTTTTCGTCATTTTGACAGGATTTCTACTTTGGTCTTTTTAGACCGAAGTAATTGAGATGCTTTTTTGTGGGACATACTGAACTAACACAGTTTGTGTTTAAACCAAACTTTATATACGATAGTACCTATATCACTTCCTCTATTTCCAAGCGCTTTTTGCATCGTTTTGTCCGTTCGTGGTAGGTAGAGGCAAGTGTGCAAATGTTTATTCTGGTGCTTAAAATCAAGAGATCCCACTTCCGTGTCTAGTGATACCCACGATTTGCAAGTATTAGCAGGACATTTTATTATTTGGTCCACACTAACGACTTTTTGTGACCCGTGTTTAAATTTAAAGTTGTCAGAAGCAAAGATAATGTTAAAACTCCTACACGTACAATTTATAGGGTTCAATAAATTCTTAAAATCAAGAACATATCAAGAGATGTTATGATATGTCATATAACTCAAATAGATTTTTAAACTCAATAAATTTAGGTAACATCAAAATTGAATGACAAAAGTTTGTAGATAAATTGTTTTTTGGTTTATAACATAAGTGAAGGAAGTAGAAAGCAACAACAATCAAAACGTTTTTTGTTTTTGTGAAGAACGAACATTATTTATATTATGATTTAGATAGAATATTTTATTGGCATTTAAATGTTCTTCTATCTACGTAAGAACAAAATATAGAAATACAACAGATTCAAACAAATTTTTTCATTTTGATTTCGAAATGATGCTGATTGGTTTGGAATGTCATATTCATCTTGAAAATTCATTGTATTATTATTTACAGTACTAACTGTTTATCGTACAAAATGTATGTATGGTACACTCATATAATTTCAGGGAGAAATTACATCGTAAAAAAGCTTTTATTCATTTAAATACGCTTAAATTCGGAGAAGCTTTAATTTTACAAACACAAAATTGGAAAATATAATAAATTTTATTATGGGTTTTGCTCGAATAGGATACTTTGTCGCATATCAATTTATTTATATATTTTCATTTTAGTGTATTAGAAATTCGTTTTGTCGTACAACAATAAAAACATACCTTAGCAATTTGAAACATATTATTTATACGAGTTTTTGGTAAAATGTTAAATTTAATATGTCAAGTACATAAATATGGCATATTTAGAGATCGCCAGTTAGGGCAGGCTAACAAATTGGATAAAATTAAAAAATTTGGAATGAAGATTAGGTCGAATTTGTACCTATCCATAAAACTGCAAAACTATTTAAATTGCATAGTGCCAAACGTAACCGTAACGAGATCAAATAGTTGTTATGAGTGATCTGTTGAATTGAAACCTACAACCTTCAATGTAAAGGCAAAACCAATGATCTTTAAAATTGTTGATTGATTCCGCGGACGGCCAGTGCACATCCTTTATACACATAGGAAAGGTTCATTAGTTGAGCCAGAATGGCCCGGATACGGACACCTAGTCACATCTAATAAATAGTAAATCAAGACAACATACTTCAAATCTATTCATTATTAATCAAAAACTTAAATTAAACCAGCAACCTGATTCTCTAAAAAATAAGATAATGGGTAAACGTGTAAACTTTCAAAAAGCTAAGGCTATACTTTAATGAATTCGCAATTTTTCGATTTGAGAGAAACAAAGAATGAAAAGAAAGCAAACAAAGCTTTGCTTTTTACGAATTTACACGTTTACCCATTATCTTAATTTTTAGAGAATCAGGGGGCAGCTTGGGATCCTTAGGAATCATAACGTAATTATAGCTAACGATTCAAGAAAATAAACCTAAACTCAAAATTAAAATTTTTACTTATTCTTTACTACTTAAAACGCAATATACAGGGCGCTTTTTACATAACTAGGGGTAAATAACCCAGCCTAAGAGGAAATCTGTATATAAAACCTTGATGACACTGATGCCTCTTGGTGCTATTCCACATATTATTAATTTTCGCAATTTTGAATCTTCATACATACAATGTAGCAATAATATTTATTTATGAATTACTTCGGTATATACTATTGCGAGTAAATTGTCTTACATCATTAAGTAATGGTCCTTGATTCTAAAAATTTGAAACACTAACATTTTAATTTTCAAATTTAGATCTTAATTAATAAGCTTAATAATTAATTAAATATAATTTATTACTCCATTCTGCCTAAAAACCCACTGTAAAGTAGTTTCAACACATAACATAATAACAGCTTAAAAGGGGCCGGGGGCCACCAAGGATTTAATAAAACACCAGCCAAGATACGTCAACGATTCTACTGGGCTGGATGTACATTGTTACTGCCGGTATCAACAACTGGATTAATAGATTTGGAGTGCAGTCAAGGCTTCCATGAAAGGCAATTGGTATGGCCTCACAATCCGCAACGAAAGAAGGGATTATCACCGAAGCCGCAGCCAGCATGGGAAGGACCTTACATTGTCATTGCAAGGACGAACGATGTGGTTTATGAGATACAGAAGGAACATCGAGGTAAACCGAAGGTATTTCATTTGAGCGGCTTGCCCTATTCAGAGGAGGTGTCTTGGGTCCGGTTCGGGAAAGAGGCTTAGGTGAGAGGTAGTGTTACCGTAGTAGCTAGGGTGGAATAGAATAAGTTATTTAATAGCGGAAGATTACTGTACTAAAATGGAATTTTCCACGAATTATTATTATTGCTGAAAGGCCTTGTGGGCGTTCAGCCATCTCGCACTGCGAACTAAAAGACTTTTTGTGCTTGGACCTGCTTAATTATCCGTTCAGTCAATATTCAGCGTCTCAATGAACCTGATAATTCTGCCGGTCGGTTCGCGATACATACTATTACTATCAGGACTCATAGCTCTCCCTCCTAGATCTTTGCTATAGCGTGTACTTCTGCTAGAAAGACGGTAGCATTGGTACCTAAGGACTTGAGAGGGCAGTCCCACTCCCGTATATTCCTACCCCTGCTCCGCCTTCCCGTCTTCTTTTTTTCCGTTTTTAGATCATTACTATTTGGTAAGCGACAGTGTAAAGATTAAAAAGTGAATTAGGGCGATATAAAATTTATAAGTGAACAGTAAACTTGTGCGAAAATTATTAAAAGTGGTTTTGAAAATTCTTTTTAATTGTGTTGCATTCATTTTTTGTGCTCAATAAATAAATTCGTTTGTGATTAGTTGAAGTGGTTTGTTTTATTCAAAATCCAGTGATTCGAACCTTGATAGACAAGACGAAAATGTAATAGTATAACGGCCAATTGTATAAAGTCTCCGGTCTACCATAGTAAAACACATTTTTTTTGGCAAAATTCGATTTTATTATTCAACATACATAGTTGCCTTCGAGGGCGATACATCGATTATAGCGATCTTCCAACTTTTCGATACCAATAGGCCTCAGTTTCGGCGATTACTTCTTCATTGGCGCTAAATTTCTTTCCAACGAGCATTCTTTTGAGGTCTGAGAACAGGTAAAAGTCGCTGGGGGCCAGATCTGGCGAATACGGTGGATGCGGAAGCAATTCGAAGCCCAATTCATGCAATTTTGCCATTGTTTTCATTGATTTGTGACACGGTGCATTGTCTTGATGAAACAGCACTTTTTTCTTCTTCAAATGGGGCCGTTTTTTAACGTTTTCATCCTTTAAACGATCCAATAACGCTATATTTATCGCTGTTGATGGTCTGGCCCTTTTGGAGGTAATCAATGAATATTATACCTTGCCCATCCCAGAATACTGCCATAACCTTACCAGCTGACTGTTGTGTTTTTCCTCGCTTTGGATTCGGTTCATCGTGAGCAGTCCACTCAGCTGACTGTCGATTGGACTCCGGAGTGAAATGATGGAGCCATGTTTCATCCATTGTCACATATCGACGCAAAAATTCAGGTTTATTGCGCTTGAACAGCTTCAAACACTGCTCAGAATCATTAACACGTTGTTGCTTTTGATCGATTGTGAGCTCGCGCGGCACCCATTTTACACACAGCTTTCTCATGCACAAATATTCTTGAATGATATGATGTACACGTTCAGATGATATCTTCACAATGTCTGCTATCTCGATCAACTTCACTTTACGGTCATTCAAAATTATTTTGTGAACTTTTTTGATGTTTTCATCGGTGAAAGCGTCTTTTGATCGTCCACTGCATTCGCCGTCTTCGGTGCTCATTTTGCCACGTTTAAACTTAGCATACCAATCAATAATGGTTGATTTTCCTGGTGCAGACCCCGGAAACTCTTCATCAAGCCAAGATTTTGCTTCAACTATTTTTTTCCCTTCAAAAAGCAATATTTTATCAGCACACGAAATTCTTTTTTTTCCATCTTTTTTCAAATAACAAAAGTAGCTACGTGTCACAACACAACGCAATATCTCACAAACTAATGGTCGGACTGCTGTCAAATTTTGACACGTATCGTTTGAAGGTTGGTACTAACTCATATGGATTTAATACTAGCACCGCCATCTGTGTGTCAGACCGGGGACTTTTCAATTGGCCCAATATGTGTCTGGTTCATTTTTTGTATCTCCCGTAAGTGGCGTTTCCTACATTTACAATCGTCAATTGAATAAAGAGCGCTGGGCGAGACTAGGACATACAGTCCACCAATGTCAATGCAGTATATTTTAGTTAATTATAATCCATTTAAATTTGTTTCAAATAAAAAACTCTGTAGATGTATAAAAATGACTGTGTTTTAAGTGATTGATTTCCCCGATACCGCAGCAATCGACCAAGCTGAGCAGATCGAATCAACAATTTCATGGAACTCTTAAGATGCGGTTACAAAATTATATTTTCCTTTATGGTAAATGAGGATACCACACAAAGATTATTTTGATATGTAACGCAAAAAACCCATGCCAGAACAAAATTATGCCTGCAACAATTTCAATTTTTGTATACTTCATAAAAAAATTATTTTGTTGTTTATAGCACACATAATCCTTTAAATAATACGTCATTGTAATTATTGTAACATACGGTTTATGAAACACATAAAACCCGTACGACATACATATACATATCATCGATATAAAATATAACAATGAACGATGCGGAAAATAAAATACATTCCATATTGGTTTCTTTATTGATTCTGCCATCCGAATGAATTTTCCCATATTTTCCCACATTCTGTTGTTTGTGCACGACTCTATTCGTACCATGAGATAATTTAAAATTTTTGCTTTCACATGAATTGTTGGTTCGAGTAATATATTGCTACACAATTATGATGGAATTAAAAAGTTATTGAACCAAACAATTTTTTTTTTGCGCTTTTGCTTTTAAATTTTACTGGGTTTCCGACCATTTGTTAATACAATATTGTCACTGTACTGAAAGCAAAATGCAATTTATTTCATTGCATGCATAGAAGTGTTAAAGTCATGATAAGAAATCGTGACAAAAATTTTCTAACATAGTTTCCATTTTTAATGGATTTATCAGCTTAAAGCCTTAAAGTTAATATATTGTGTCTATAAAAATGCACGCCTTGCAATATATTTTGAAATTTGGAATTGAAATAGAGAGGTGTAAACCTGAAGTTGTATTTATAATTAATTTGTGGTGATAAAACAAATGCAGCAATTATGAGTGAATCGCTACAAGCTCCAATTCTTTGTGTTACCACGAGCTCTAAGAGAAGTTTTTAAACTGTTATGAAAGCGCTCTACCATCCCATTTGCTTGTGGATGGTAGACTGTAGTTCAAATTCGATGTGTACCTAGAATTTTTATTAATTCAGAAAAGAATTTCGACTCAAATTGGCTGCCTCGATCTGTTGTAATTTCTAGGGTTACGCCGAACCTTGATATGTATTGCTCGACGAAGGTCCTAGCAACTGTAGCAGCGAATATTTCTGGAATGGGATATGCCTCAGTCCAACTTGTGAACCTATCAACGATTGTTAGAATGTATTGGTTGCCATCAGATGGTGGTAGTGATCCAACTAAATCCATGTGTATATATTGAAATATTGTTGCTGGAAGATTATATCTACCGTGCTGTGATTTTGTATGTTGTTGTATTTTTGATTTTTGGCATGGTACACAGTTGATTACCCAATATTTGATGTTTATATTTAATTTTGGCCAGAAATATCGTGTGGAAATCAATTTCCGCGAGCCCCGAATACCAGGATGTGATATATGATGAAGTGAATGAAAAATTATTGCTCGAATATTTCTGGAATGGGATATGCCTCAGTCCAACTTGTGAACCTATCAACGATTGTTAGAATGTATTGGTTGCCATCAGATGGTGGTAGTGATCCAACTAAATCCATGTGTATATATTGAAATATTGTTGCTGGAAGATTATATCTACCGTGCTGTGATTTTGTATGTTGTTGTATTTTTGATTTTTGGCATGGTACACAGTTGATTACCCAATATTTGATGTTTATATTTAATTTTGGCCAGAAATATCGTGTGGAAATCAATTTCCGCGAGCCCCGAATACCAGGATGTGATATATGATGAAGTGAATGAAAAATTATTCTTCGTAATGTTTGAGGTATGTATACACGATGATTGCCAGAAGAAGTTTCGCAATATAATTCGCAGCCGGCAAATTGAACAAGTTCAAGTTTATACTTGGTGCTTGCTTGTCGAGATTTATTTATCAGAGTTTTTAGTTATGCTGTAACTCTGATATTTTTTGTATATTTGGAATTTCCGTTATTGAGGCAGCTTGTGAGTCACAGTTCGTGACAAAGTGTCAGCAACCACATTTTGTTTGCCTGAAATGTGTCGGATGTCAGTTGTTAATTGTGATATAAAATCCAAGTGGCGGGTTTGCTGCGGACTTCGTTCTGTTTTTGATTGTATTACATTTATCAGGGGTTTATGGTCAGTGTAGACTGTAAACATTCGACCTTCTACGAAATAGCAAAAATTTTTTAGAGCTAAGTAAATAGAGATATGGTGGCTGAGGAATTCCAGCTCTGGAACACCGAATGATGAACCGAGAAATTATGAATATGCGGTATCGGATAGCGATCCGGTACCGTGATGGCATTTAGACGACGGTAGTCTCCACATGGACGCCAATCAGTACTATCTCTGTTTTGACCATGTGGAGCGGAGATGAAACCGGAGAAGATGACGGTTGACATATGCCTAATTCGACTATATGTGCAAATTCATTGTTCGCTGCCTTATGTTTTTGGGGACCCAGTCGGCGTGGTTCCGCATACGGGAGTTGGCCGTTTGTAGTGATATGATGAACCACGCTGTGCTTAACTGATTCATTAAAATTTGGGGTTTCGATAAGGGACGGAAACTTTTCTAATAACCTGCCATAATCATTCTCAACCATTAAGTGTTTTGGTGTAGGAGTGTTAACAGATAATGTCATTACGCAGACAGTTAATTTCGTGGCCGAGTCTAGAATTCACTTTCCACGAAGATCAACAAGTAGACCAACATGCCAGCACGAAAGGGTGCGTAAACTTGTGTCTGAGCCCAATAACGACCGACAATAACTTAGTTCCGAATGTATTAATGGTTGTACCAGAGAGATGGTTTATTTTGAAAATATTGAACTGGGATTACTGAAAGATCATCTCCCGTGTCCACTAGGAAAAGTATATTATTATGTTGGTCTCTAATAAAAAGGCGGCGATTGTTATCGTTTCGACTGTCTGCCTTAGTGGTTTAAAGTATCTGTTTTTGTAGAGACAATGTTTTGGGATAAAAATTCACAGTACTAGTGCACAATCCTTTTCTGTATCACTTAATGATTTTGATGCATATAGCAGACAAGTTTTCCACTATCCCTATTGGGATCCTAATTTTCTAGTACAGGTGCTGCAACTAACATTCTGTTAATTTCAGTTACAGCTGCAGTGGTAACCGTAAAAAATCTACATTATTCTTCAACAATTCGCGTAATGGAGCGGTTTTGTCAGCTAAACGTGGTGTGAAACCTCTTACATAAAATAGCATTCCTAAATATCGTTGTAAAGATTTTTTGTCAATAGGCATTTGATAATTGGTAATAGCACTAATTGTTTCTGGATGAGGAGAAACCCATTCTAATGAAAAAATATGACCTAAATATTCTACCCTATCGACCGCCAATTGTAATTTTTGGGAATTAAATTTTACGCTTTCTTTCCTTGTGTGAACTCTTGATAAATTAACGTCATGTTTGTCCTTTGTTCTTCCGTACACTAAAACATCGTCAATATATACAAGTACACCAGGTAAATTTCCAAATATTTTTTCATTGAACCTTTGAAAAACCTCTGTAGTAACGTTGATTCCAAATGGAAGCCGTAAAAATTTGTAACATCCAAATGGAGTAGAGAAGGTACAAATCTTTTTATCTGCGAAAAACGGTCTTTTAGATCTAACACCGTGAAATATTTCTGTTTTTACTTTAAATCCTCCATAAGCTCCTAAATTTGAAGTAGGTATTTGGTTTCATCTGTTTTATGTTAAATGCTTTCATTTGTTTGAAAGTACGAAACGGTATTATATTTACCTCGTCACCGGAATCCAATTTGAAATCAATATCATGATCCTCAACTCTCAGAGTTTCATACCAGCCATTACACTTCACCTCATCAATTTTGTCATCTACAAACCAAAGAGAAACTGAATCTAAATAGTATTCACAATTATATTTACAGTTGCCGTTATCATTTTCCACAATTTCTTTGACATATTTATTATTTAATTTCTTGTTGAAAATTATGCACACCATTGCCAAATGACCCCGTTTTTCACATCTGCTGCAATATTTCCTAAATGCTGAACATTTTTTAAACTGATGGAAATATGTAGTTACCATAACGACACCTGGTTCTGCTGGCGGTTGAGACATTTTCACTTCTAGTGTTTTCCAAACTATGATACGATTGAGAATTACGATTTAATCCAGCACGTGTTGAAGAATCAAAAGATTTATTAATTGGATTACCGTCCTTCTTTACCATTTCATTTATCATGGTGGATGATTGACCTTGAAATACTTTAACTTGTAATTCGGTTACCTCCGTTATTCTATAATTTTCGATGATTTTTTGGAGCTCCACTTCATCATCATTCAATCTTAAAATTTTTTCTGGCAGATTTTTATTGCGTAATCCCAACACGATCCTATCTCGCAAAATTGAGTTCTGTTGTTCGCCGAATTCACCATCTTTGACTAATTTCTTAATTTCTGTTAAGAAATGGTCGAACGGTTCTTCACCCTTCCGATCTCTCGCATAAAATATATATTTTTAATACAAAATATTTTCCCTCGGGTTGCAGTATATTTTAATCGATTTCATTATTGCTGTGAGATTTTTTTTCTCTACCACAGTTAAATTCATGGTGTTGTAAATATCAATGGCATACTCACCCACAATATTTAAAAAAACAGCTCTCTTTCTATCAGCTGATAATTTATCATAACCTGATGCTTCCATATAAATATTGAATAGTTGTTCAAATTTTCTCAAATTCTCTTGAGTCTTGAAAGACTTTTATGTAGACGAAATACTGACATACAGTGAAGACACCCAACATATAGCTAACATATACGAAAACTTTTCAACTGTATTGGCTGAAGGTTTAGATTTAAACTCAGCAAATGGATCAAATAATCTAAACTTCTAAGAAAATCGATATTAAAGGAAGTGACAAATTCTACCATCAAAACACTCGGCCGTCACTGGTATCCGCTTCGTGCCTCAAATGCGGCATGAAAGGCTTGAATCTATTGAAATTCCACGGTACCTGATGATATCTGAAAATTCAAACAATTTGCAATTACTTAAACTACTAAGGTCGCGCTATTAAACAATTATCTTTGCCGAGATTGGAGTTCCGCGCAGCATTTTACTATTATGCTGTCTAGTAAAGTATATCACCCAATATTCAGGTATCGAAATCTCGTTTTGGTTAGGTCGGATAATCATCCCAGAAAGAGGAAGAATTTCATAGCTAACCGCACGTCAGAAATTCTTTTTCCTAGAAAATATTGGCTTCCTATTTCGTCTTAACAAAAATCCGGGTGGTTTGGCATTTCATGGCTTAAATTCTGCTGGATTTGTAAAAAAATCATTTGTGGCCGAATAGTCCAGATTTTTTATCAAACACTCAAAATAAGAAATATAAACGCCCTTCCGAAACCATAAATACATTTTTGCAGCTGATGTGGAGAACATGTTTCGGTAGATTATAGTGACCAGTTCGGATGATGATCATCAGAGGATCCTATGGAATATAAACGTTTCGAAACCAACAAATATCATTGAAGGTGATTTCCACAGCGATGACTTAATGTCTGGAGCAGACAGTATTGGTGAAGGAGTAGCACTATAAAACGAGAAAATATACATTTTACATTCTGCCATTGCCAGATTTAAGCTTGAAGAATGGTCGGCTAATCAGCCGGACTCTTTAAAACATTTACCTGAAGTATGTTACTTATCAAGATTTGTTGAAAATTAAGGTAATAATCAGAAGGCTGTGAAATAACAGGCTGGCATCTACTTTCCGATTCAAAGTATCCAAGATTTTCGACCCTACGGAAAAACACTTGAATGGTACGACCTCTTCCAGTATCGAAGCGAAATATTTGGCAGAAAAGTTGATTAGCGATTAGATTCGACTTTGTTATTGAAATCCGTGGATTTTCCGATCCGTCGAAAGGTAATATGAAAATAACACAAATAGCAGCAAAATCAAAGGTAGCACGCTTAAAATCCATTACGATTACAGAAAATGACGAGTTGACAAACAAATTTGTTCTAAAAATTCATTTAGAGCTTCTTCAGGCGGGTCATGCTTATTGTGGTTCACGAATGAATATGTAAGTTGCCGTTATTATCACTACCGGAAGTCCGTTGTAGCTTGCTATTTGTATGTTTAAATCGAAGAAAGCAGTTCAATTGAAACCCTTAACAATTTAAGCGCAGATAATTTCTTTGCTACTCTGAAGAGAGTTCCATCGGTGCGGACGATTTGCGATCTATAGTTGTTAATAATATGCGTAAGACACAAAATATTCGATTAGGGTGCTAATCAATGCACAAAATGGCATTTTGTACCACTAGCTGCTCCGAAATTTAGTGGCTTGTGGTAGGCGACTGTGCAACTTTGTGAATATTACATTTACAGGATAATAGGAGAAACGGTTTTAAACTATGAAGAGCTTCTTCAGTGCTTACATTAGTAAAACAAATTGAACCAATTTTAAATTCATGGCCAATTGTTTCGAGATAATGAAAGGAACGATCCAGTTGCAGTAAGCAGTACTAGTAAAGTCCTGATACCGTGGGTCTGAGCAAAGTTTTACAGCAAATCATTTTTATCCCAGGTGACCACCCTCTTGACTGGTTGACTGACCAAAATTTATTGTCGTTTTGGCTGATAGCCTCTATATTGGCCCATTAGATAGTAAGTATCGTCGAATTCCTGATCGCGAACATGGGCCGTTAAATCATCATTCCACCAAATAAATTCCCAATTCAACGTCCAACATCCAATAATTAACAAAAAAATGATTAACGTGAATAAAAAACCGCAGTGTATGGTAATACCAAGCACATTAGCAACAACTTTTCAATTATCCGCCTTGACCAAAGAAACGGAATGGTGAAAAAAATTCGAAATCGAACAAGCCGCTCTCGAGATACAATCCAGAAGTAAAGACAGACGGATGATATATATTTTTTCAAACTCAGCGACCTTCAAAATGGTGAAAAACGTCGTTTTGGTAGTATTTCAACAACTTTGCTCCTTCCGGATCGAAGTTAATTCAGAAGCTTGGAGACATTGTACTACGAATTTCAATGGTTATTTGCATTCGTATAGTATACATTTTTCGAAAAATGCAAGTTTCCATAATCAAGTTTCACCTTTATGTTCACGAATTAAATACTCATGAGTCACGACTCTTGAATCTCACTCAGTCTGGCTTCGCTGATATACACAATAAAATAAGCCACATGCGGTAAAATTAAAAGATTACATGAACTATTTTGTGACATCAACTTTAATCCTGAATTAAAGTTATTAAACATCTACATTCTACATTATAAAATGTTTTTTTACCATAAACCCTAAAACGAATATGCTTTTTAACAGTATCAAACAGCGAAAATAAAGTGTTAAAATAATTCTCGTCTTTAAGATATTCCAGTTTTTTTGTTGTTTTTATTTACCCTACTTATGTTGAAAATAGACGGTTTATTTATCCATTTCGTTTAATAAACATTTGTATATGGCATGATTCTAGGTGGATTTACCCTAATATTGCCTGGGAGGGATAATTTTACGATTTAAATGCGCATATGATGTTTGTTGCCAAATGTTCATGGTGTTTTTTTGGGGCACGATAAAAATTAATTTTTTTTACGATTATTAATATTTAAAACAGTAAACATACATTCAGCTACCAAAAGATAACAATTAATTTAATCGTTAATTGCTTAAACAATATCTAAATTAGTAGTAATCCACGAATGTGTGTATTTTAGATATTTTTCTAAAATATACTTAGCTAGTTGGTAAGTCTGGATGTGTGTGAGAGTGGGTGTATTTTAATTTGAAATTCTTCAACCATAAACTAAACATCTTTTCCTGAATACATAATTTTCTATTCATAACTATTACCTAGAGAGCAACGTGGATATGAAAAATAGATTTTTTTCTATTATCTTTGGTATTTTTAATTATGGTTGTATCTAAATAATGTGGCAACAAAAGAATTCTTGCTTATTGTATATATTCCAATACAAATATTGTTGGATATAATATCTCAAGTCATTCCTTACAGTATATTTTACATTTTATAGAATCTAAAGCTCCAGTTTTTTTTCAATTAGTATGTATTCGTTTACAAATTTGAATGTAAACAAAGGATAATCTAAACACATACATCAAATACGTGCATTTTTAAGAAAACCTTGTCATTTGTGGTGGAGGGCATGAAATATAATTTGCAAATTAATCGTCGGCGGTTGCACTGTAATTTCGATGCTTCCGTTGTCGCAATGTGTCAAAAACGTCTACGTAGAATTTTCAACGTATTAAATCTCTTTAAACAAATCTAAAAACAATCATGAACCCTTCTAGAACAAAAATCCACAATTATTTAAGTACAAAAGTATTGTAAAACTCCACGCCAATCTTGCCGTGAAACACTTTGGATCGTATCAATAATGGGAGCGTATCGAAATCTTAATTCTTAAAATCTTACTTTTATCATAATCTTACTTTTTGACGAATCCTATACTTTCTTGAAACCATGATTCTTCATATCTCACTTTTCCTTCGCAGTCAAAAAATCTTATTTTTTTTAAAATCTTACCTTTTCTGAAAATATATTAAAATGAAAATGTTCGAATATGAACTGAACGATTCATTCATAAAACAACTAAAAAATATTAATTCACTTTTCGAAATAAATAATAAAGTAAATTAAAAAATTTCCAGTTAAAAATTATTAGCAAGAGAAACTTATCTGTATTAAAATACTTTCGGCTTTTTATAGACAAAATATATTAACGATAATGGCATTCATAACATTTTTCGACTTGTTAATCAGAAATATAAATCCAAATCATTTATAATATATCTACCAAAAAAGTACAATAGATATATCAACCCCCCCTCTCGCCCCCCCTCGCCCCCCTCGCCCCCCTCGCCCTCCCCCCTCCCCCCCCTCGCCCCTCCTCGCCCCGTTTGCCTTTTCGGAGTCCGATATTATGACTTTTGGCTTCAAATGTACATTCCATTCGCTTGCTAATTTACAAATTTCATTAAAAGCCTCGAAATATGCGGCTTCAATTTTCGAACTCATCATACAAAACAATAATGGCACAATTCCATGTTGAATTTGACCATGAATGGTAAATAGTTGGCGCATACATATTGAAACAACCTCGAACGTCCCATCCATAAGCCAACATTCTGCTTCTCCTAGGAGTTTAAGGGTTGATTGCGTTCCTAACAAAATAATTTTTTTATTATCGAACATCTTTGATTCGATCGATACATCTTTTTTGATTATCGAACTTCTTTTTCCAAAAGTAAAAATAGTTCTCCTTCTAAATATTTTAAATATTCCGGAATGCTTATATTAAAAATACCATCAGGTTGAATATTACACTGTAACCTATTGATTATATCTTTGTACGTGCCAGAACAGAACAATTGTTGGAATTTCGAAGATGTATTACCCGTAGAAAAATATTCCTTCGAAAAGTTTGATATTTATTTATTTATTTATTTATTTTTTTTATTTATTTATTTATTTATTTATTTATTTAATTCAAGTTAACATATTTAAGTTAATTATAACTTTTATAATTATATGTTATTAGAGCACATATACATAGATACAAATTTTGGGCTACAGTTACAAAAACAATCCCTTATTACCCTTCCCTCTAAATAATTAAATAGAAAATTAAAAATTAAATACAATATAAACTGAAACAGCTACAAATTTACAAATAGACAGCCATATCCTAAAACTCGAATAAAACCAATGCAGGTCCATTCACAAAAGATCCTTTTCAGCATACAAAATTATACTTCCGATAATATTTCATTTTAAAACTATTCGACGACGCAGCATTTTTCAAATCAGATGGTAGCATATTCCACATATGGACTCCCCGGACAAACAACGAAGAATTGAAAATCCTTGTCTTATTTCTAGGTATGCTTAAATTATTCTGTCTGGATGATCGAAGTTGTACCATTTTCTCCGATAGATATGTTGGCTCTCTAAAATTTAGCACATTGAAAATAAATAAACAAACACGATAATCAAGGTAATCAGAAATACTGCATCCCACTATCGATTTAACAAACGTTGATATATGATCATATTTACGTAATCCGTGCACATATCTTACACAAGCGTTAAACATTAGTTCAACTTTCCGGAATTGTGTCTTTTTCATTCCAAATAATGCAGCACCACAATAAGTAATATGGGGTAAAATATAGGAGCGAACCAGCCGTCGCTTTAGCTCAAAAGAACCAAATTTAGTTACCGACCACAGCAAACGCAAAATATTAAATACTTTAGTGCGCATCATATTAATATGTATTTCCCATGACAAAGTCCGATCAATATAAAGACCTAAGTCTCTTACTGTATCAGAATACTCAATGTTTATACCATTTACAACTATATTGGGAAAAGCAGCCACTTCAAGAAATTTATTAGAAATGATAATGGACTGAGTCTTCCTTTCATTCAACAATAGACCATGTTCCCTAGACCACTTCAGAACAGAGCAAATATCTTTATTTAAGGTTTCAACACAAGAGATTCTATTTTCATAATAGTCACTCCAGTACAGCTGTACATCATCAGCGTATAAGTGATACTTTGACTTAGAAATAACTCTAGGTAAATCATTGATAAATACTGAAAACAGAACCGGGCCGAGAACAGAGCCTTGTGGCACCCCTATACCTATACTAAGACGTTTGGAAATGTTTGTACCATTAGTGTGTACCTCTTGCGATCTTCCAGTAAGGTACGAAAAAATCAATCGACACGAGGTTGAATCAAAATTAAAATATGCTTTAAGTTTTCTGATTAGGCGATGGTGGTTGAGGCAGTCAAAGGCTTTACTAAAGTCCAGTAAAATAAGCACAGATACTTTGCCCAGATCCATTTCCCTTTTAATGCCATCGACAACATGCAGCATGGCGGACTCAGTACTGTGGTGAGGCCTATACGCAGATTGAAATTTATGTAATAACTTATTTTGATCAAAATATGAAATAATTTGTCTCTGCAATATCCGTTCAAAAACTTTTGATAAACCCGGTAATATGTTTATAGGGCGGTAATCCGTGACTTCTTTAGGGTTATTGCTTTTAGGAACAGGAATTATTTTAGCAATTTTCCAACACGCCGGAAATTTAGAAGACGTGATTATTGTGTTAACAATATTTAAGAGATAAGGGGCAATGACTGGGAAGATTACTTTAATAAACCTTAAAGGTGCATTGTCAAGACCAACGGAGTTAGATTTAATAGAGAACAATGCATGTCTAAGCTCCACTATATCGATATTGCTGAATGAGAAATCACCATCGAAGGTATTCGATAAGGATGTACAATCATCGCTATTATTTGTGTTCATACTATGACAAAAATGGTTATTTAGAGTATCTGCTGATAAATTAATAATATTTGGTGCTTTTCTGTTACTCAGCCCTAAATTTTGAACATTAGCCCAAAAAGTTTTACTCGGGAGGTTCTGGGGAAACATTGCATTTAAATAATTTGTTTTCGCCTTGCTAATCATTCTGGTAACCAAATTCCTAGCCCTTTTGTATTCGTTGCGAAAAAAAATCGTCTTATATTTTTTCCACTGCTTTAAGGCATATTCCCGTAAGGCTATGCGTGTTTTGATATTAACTATATCTCGGAAAACAGTTCAACATTTTTGTTTTTACTGGTTTTTGTTAAAATGACAGCAAATATTTTGTAAACAGGTAGATTATGGATTGTTACATTTACCATCACCATCAAGAAACTACATAACAAAGTTTTTAAACGTGGAATATGTCAACGACATAGAAAAATATGTATGCCCAACTTACCTCCCAAATCAATCCTCAATTCCACCTCTAAACAGATCTCTAACTGGAATGTTCGCTCAATCGAAACTTAACCCCAACTCAACTCTAACTAAACCACACCTAATTAAGAAGAACTATAAAAATGGTATTTATCCATTTTACTTTTCCTGTTGCTGTGGCTTATATCACAATGAATTACGATGATAATTCAATAAAAACAAATATTTTTTGTTTTTCCTAAATTAAAAGCATACAATTTATTATTTTTACAATTTATTTACAATTATCTAATATAATATAAGAGCCGTTTATGTTGAAGTTGCCTAAGTCCATTTTTAAAAAAAAATCAAGTTAATGATAATAATAGATAAATACCAGTATAATCTCTACCACCTGTGCAAAAAATAGGAAAATTCAAAATCCCATATGTTTTTTCATTTATTGTTTTTCTATTCTTTCATTATCTCATTTCAACAAAATATGGACTTAAGCCGCTTTCAAAATAAACGGCTCATAATTACCCAATTCATTCACTAACTCCGGAACGCTTTTCTTATATTTCTAATTTACAAATGAAAATATTTTAACTGAGTAGCCTAAGTGATAGAGGTGTTGACCTATTAAAAAGAAAACAATAAATGTCGAACGGAAAATATCTCGAGTTCGATGTTTCACCAAGATTTCATTTTTATTTGTATTTTTTTATTTTATTTCTTTTTTAGTATTAATTTAATGACCAAATATTTTACTATAAATTAAATATTCCGCTTTCTAATTATTACAGTAATTATACAAGAAAATACGTGGTCCCTCTAAGGAAAAATGTGAATTCGCGATATAAAAGCGAAGCCAAAACGAACTGAATTTATCACAACCTTTCGATTTGTTTTTTGCGAATCGATTACATTTTCATGCTTTGCGAACCGCTTTAATTCTATTGTTTACTGATCGCTTTTGTTTCGTTTTTTACATAGTCATTGTTTTTCAACGAGAAAACATCATTATTTATTCATTTTCAAAAATAAATATGTAAGTATAATTTTACAATTAAATACGTAAGCACAATATTTAAGTAAATAGTATAAGAATAAATTAATATTAAGAAAATATATGTTATACAGTTATTTGCGAGGAAGTATTAATACCATTAATTTTATAAATTTTTCATTTGAGTTTGCAAGTTTTATTTTTAAGTATTTATTCAAATCAGCGCAGATTTAGCTATTTTTAGTGTACCTTATTACAATATATACTTGTGAAAATGGATAGTAAAACTTATTACCAAGTTAGAAAAGAAATTGAGAATATCTGGGAAAATAGTTCGCGACAAATTAAATGTAGCAATTTTGGAGAGAGTTCCGTACAGAAAATGTGTTGGGATGAGGACAAAAGTCTTAGCAAAAATTCATTTTATAATGAGAATGAAGTTACAGGCGAGTATGAAGGAGAAAGCACTAAAGACACAAGCAAAAATAGCATCGAAAATAATGAAAATTATCACTGCTCGTCAAAAAATTCCGGACACTACATTTTTTTAGTAAATTTTTGTGTTTACGGTAACTATTCGCATGATTTGAGTTATGGTTGTTCGAAATAATATAATATGCGCCAAAAGGTACTAATGTAACAAGTTTTTGTTTAATAAAAGTGACTACAGGATCAAAACAAATGAAATAACAAAATTACCGAAAAGGGGATATTGATATATCTTCATCTTTATTTAAATCAAAATCAATAATCAATCTAAGGGGCCGGTACTCTATTATCGAGTATTTCCTACACGAGCTCTGATCACATCTATAGCATTCATCTTGGCATACTGTGCACCAGGTTTGCAACGTACTCCTGAAGTATCATTTCCTATTCTTCCTGCAGAGCTGATTGAAGATGATCCAAGGTTTCTGGGACGACTTATCTTTGCCTGAAACAACGCTCTAGCTTGTACCATACGTACATATACTCAATGGGATCAAGGCTGCGAGCGGGCCAAACAATTCGGTCAGTTCCTACCTTATGCAAATAATTATTAACAACGTTTGCAATGTGGGGTTTGGTGTTGTCATGCATAATTTAAAATATGGTTCAATAAATGAGGCGTATGGAACCACAAAATCTTCTAGACAGTCCACGATATACCGTTCGGCAGTTATGTGGCCGCCGCATAGAAACACAAGCTCCGTACGGGCATCTATAGAAATGCCTGCCCACACCATTAGTGAGCGGCCATGAAATCGGACTCTTGGGGATATGACACATTGCGCATATCGCTCTCCAGATCTCCGCCATACTCTCTCATGTCCATCCGGTGATCGTAGACTGAACCTTGATTCATCAGCGAACAACACGCACTTCCATTCGTCCGTAGTCCAACTGACGAGGTTGCGGGCAAAAGTTAAACGGGTTTTCGATGGGCTGGTAGATGCTCTTGCCCTGTAGCAGCCCTCCTAGACTGCAATCCATGTCCGTTTAATCTTCGCGATGCTGTATTGACTGAAATATTGATACCACGTACCTGTGCTAATCGACCAGCGACGATTCTAGCTGTTTGGAAACGATCTCGCAGTACCATTGACACCATAAATCGATCGTCCCGCTCGTTTGTTGCTCGTTTACGACTTGATCCAACCCTTCGCTAATACTAACCAGTTTCACGATATCGTTTAATAGCGTCTTGAATTGTACTTCGAGGGAAATTTAGGTGGGCAGCAATATAACGCACGCTACGGCCATCCTCACTCAAAACGATTACTTTTGCGACTTTTTCTGGTCTCATAATTATAATATTGTCTAATAATAATTACTAAGCACTGCTTACGTAAACTGTAATAATAATACTAACAATAAATGCATTTATTTAGAAACGTAACAATCCATCCACAATCCAAATTTTAAATATTTTTCATTTATTATTGTTTGTTGCTATGATTGGATTTAAAATAAAAAAGTACGGTTTCTGTTCACATATGTATTTTTCGGTTATGTACAATTTAATATGACAGTGCTTTTAGACAATGCGTAATTGCTCTAGAAATTGAAAATTTATGAAGAAATTCAAGTGTCCGGAAGTTTTTGACGAGCAGTGTAGTTTTTCGGCAATATCAGACAGCAATGATAACCCAAACAAGACCAATGCCTCATCTAATGGTGGAATTTTTGCCATTGATTTAGCAGAATAGAGTATTGAGTTTAAAATTTCGGATGCTGGAAATGCTCTTCTTAAAATTTAAAAAAAATATAATCTAGATGTTCCAAAAAATATGAGAACATTAAAAAAAAAAAACAAAACCTTCAATACCAACTGAACTTCATCAAATGGGTGAAGGGTCTTATGCTCTTATTGGAATTCGAAAATATTTAGAAAAATTTATCAGAAATAATTTGCTTGATAATAATTATATTCAACTTGATATTGGAATTGATGGCATTCTCGGCAATATTATACCTTATAAAGAGGTTTTTTTAATTGGTGTTTATCATGGCTACAAAAAACCGTATTGTGCCAATAAATTTCTAGAACCGTTTGTCAATGAGTTCATAGATTTGGAAAAAATCCCATAATATTTGAAAAAAAAACAAATCAAAGTACAGATCAGATCAGTCATATGCGATGCTCCAGCACGGTCCTATGTTTTAGGTATGTAACCATGTTAAAATTTAAAAATCAAATACATTCTATTAACTAGCTTGTATTATTAATAGGTGTGAAGTCACATTCTGGGTACTACAGCTGTACTAAGTGCCAAATAAGAGGAACGTATTTTCAGCACAAAGTTTGCTTCCCAGGAATCGAGAATTATATTCGTACTGATGAACACTTTCGAGAAAAAATTCAAAAAGATCATCATGTTCGAATTAATAATTCAATAGAACTATTACAAATCGGCTGCGTTAGTCAATTTCCGATTGACTACAAGCATTACGTGCGGTTAGGGGTCATGAGGCAAATGCTCTTATGCTTAATTAGACAAAGGAAAAAAAGTTTCTCACTGAAAAAAAATGCTATTAAAGCAATTAATGATAATTTAAAACAAATTCGGAAATGCATGCCATCCGAATTTTTACGAAAACAGAGAACTTTTGTAGAAATAAACCACTGGAAAGCAACAGAATTCCGAATGTTTCTGTGTTATACAGGCATAGCGGCTTTTAAAAATATTTTAGAAGAAAAATATTTTTTGCATTTTTTGATGTTAGTATGTGCCGTTCGCATTTTATCTCATCCAGAAGTTTGCATCAGAAATAATCAATGTGCTTCGGAACTTCTAATAGAATTTGTTCAGCAATTTGAAATATTGTATGGAACTGAAAATATGTCCTACAATGTACATAGTTTGCTACATTTATCGAATGACGTAAAATCTTTTGGACATCTGGATATATATAGTGCCTTTAAATTCGAAAACCAAACATTAAACCTTCTTCACAAGCTACCCCAGAACTTCCGAAAAATCTAAAAGTAATTGAAAAAGGAAGCCAAACAGATCATATTTCTGAAAATAACGATGTTTGCCAGCAAAACCAAATTTTGCTCAAAGCATTGAGGAAGGAAGTAAAATTTTTACGACATGAGCTGCAGAAATCACCAGCAACCAATAGTCAATTTTTAGAAACATCTAAAACCACAATACATCTCGACATTCCACCGGGAACCGTTACAGATTTTAGAGATCTCGACGAGAAACTTAAATCTCTTGAATATGAGCAAGCTTTGGTAAATAGATTTATTTTATTGATTATATTATATAGATTTATATCCCGTCCCGTATATTTTTAATTCACAGAGAGACACTTTTAAACTGTTGAATGATAATGCGATGGACAAATTTATTCGAGCCTGTTTGAGATCCGCAATTACCGATAATGCAGCCTGTAAATTTTCATGGTTTGGACATCATGAAAATATAGCTGTAAAATTATGTAGCATTATGAATGTTATTAAAGGTATTTTATTATTTGTTTTTAAATAATATTTTTTTAATTCTACGGATTTATTATAATTTCAGAAAGTACGATGCAGAAATTCCCAACGGCTAGGATTGGAGACATAATATATGTAAGTAAATGCTGGTTTCAATATGCGAAGGATCGCCACAGAAAAGCTAGCCTCATTAATTCACGTAGTGCTGCGGAATAATTATAGTAAACTATTTTTGCGAGATAGAATTTGAATCCTCAAATTTTTACCATTTATTTTGCAATAATTTAAATTATAATGAAATACAACTGTCGAAACATTTAATCATATCATAAAGAATACAAATTTATAATTTTATTTTGGAATTTAGGTACTACCTTATATTTATTTTAAATACAATAACTAAATGTGATAAATAAAAAACAATAAATAAGAATTCAAAAACAAGAGATTTTTTAATAGAATAACGTTTCTCTTTAGAATTACAAGAAAATGTATTTTTGGTGTTGCAGAAATACTTCGCGCTCACGTTACAAAAACAATTCCTTTTGGCGTTTTAAAACCTTAACGTTATAAAAATAATTCACTTTGACTTTATAAAAACAGTTCACTTAGGAGTTACGAATACATAATAGTTAGGTATTTACGCTTTTCATTTTAATATTCTTATTCTTATGTCTACAAAAACGGACCGTTTTTATCATACTGAAGTGTTACGCTAGCGAAGTCTTATATATAAGACTACTTTTTTGATACGCTTGCGTTACGCCTTCCTTATGCCCGATTTCAGAACAAAACAGCAATTCGTCAGTTAAATAATATTTCCTCTCTTTCTTCTTTTATGAAATTGTAATTTGTTTCTTAATTCAAAATCAATGCTATCTGATTATATTTCTTTTTTACATGAACATTTTAAAGGGAGAATTAGATTTTTATTTGAGCGATATTGAAAAGTCAAATATTTAATCCTCCCTTTAAAATTCTCATGTAAGAAAGAATTATGATCCAGATAGCATTGATTTTGAATTATGAAACAAATTACAATTTCATAAAAGAAAAAAGAGAGGAAATATTATTTAACTGTCGAATCGCTGTTTTGTTCTGAAATCGGGCATTAGAGGGTACAAGTTTATTTTTGCGCCTAAATGTATGCGAACACTACTATAGTTGTATTGTTTTCGCCAAAACAAAAAAAAATACAACAACAATCGTACTAGATAGACCAAAAAATAGTTTAGCTAACCCAATTAAAAATTAGTGGTTAAACAAATCTTAACCAAATTTTTAGTATTAATACCTGCCACAAGAGTCAAATTGACAAGAAGATACACGAAAAAAAATTAGACCAAAATTTCTTTAATTTTTTCTGTTGCTTTGATGAGTCGTTAACCAGAAAAACTACCTAACTCGTTTTAGTTGAAAGCAATACACTTTATAAGTTATTTAAAAACTTTTATATTGAGTTGTAGTAACTAGTAAGCCATGAGAATTTTTTGGTAAACATTTTTTTCCTATCATAAACTTCATAGCATGCTATGTTTGAAACATTATAACAATGAAAGTTAAATAATTTAGGTTGAACGTGGCTTAGTAGTACCGTATTAGACTAGAGCGGCTAAGGTCTGGGGTTCGATTGTGCCCAAGGCATTTTAGTTTAGTTTTTCCAATTTATATTTTTTTAACCTGATCACGTCTTCACTTGTGAGTAAAGAAACTAAACTGGTGGATAATTTATTTTAAATTAAAGTAATAATCCTCCATATAAATTTTAAATGAAATTGATATCTTCAAAATGGCGATTTACAATATATAGTTTAGAACACTGTAGAGAGAGAATCCCTCATTTATTTGTGCGTAAAGAAACTTTGGCTTATAATTTATATTGAATTAAAATAATTAATCTCAACATCTTATAAACGTCATCACGCATAATATCTACGGCCGTGTAGACGACACAGCCCACCCCGATTTTTTTTTTTTTTTTTTTTAAGGAAACCACAGCTCCCGATGTTTGTCGGTCTGTAAGGTTTTTTGTGGGATGCCCCAACATATGTAAAATCATCCTTAAAAGCCCTTACTCTTTGGTTTAAGGTCTATTTCAGGTACAATAATCCTTAAAAGCCTAAAATCACGAGCTATTCCTACTTGGCTAAAAATATGTCAAAGTTCAAATGGTGATAGTGGCAGCAACCACTGGACATCACCATTATAAATAAATTGTATCCGTCCTATAACGGCCTGTATCCCCTAGTTTAAAAATAAAGATTAAAATAAAAAGTAGGAAACCCATTACAGAATGTAATCGCATTACCGGCATCTCATTAAGTTGAGACGCCTAAAACAATGAATTAATAATAGTCCAGTCATTATAAGCATTTGGAAATGCAAATGAACCGAACTGGCTGATTTTTATATATTGTGTAGGGGGGGGTTAATAAAAGGTTAACTTGAAATTTTCGACCAAGATTTCCTAGTTGCATTCTCCAGCATCTTGAAAAGGGGTAAATTTTTTTTTTTTGCGATAAATCGGCTCTCCACCATGATACGAAAATTGCGATTATATACAATTTGTTGCTTTTTTACACCTACCGTTGATCGTTGTTGAGGTAGGTATCGAATGTGAAAGTAAAAAATTAAGAGATTGAAACTTGTTTTTTGCTGTTTTCTCCTTTCTCGTAATACACATCGAAAAAATGTCTACAATCAAACTTGTAGATCATTTTAATACCTGCAATGCAGGGATGAAAAATTGGTCCTATAGGACTTTTTGGAATATAAAAAGTACTTCGATACTTTTGATTAATATTCAGTCCTTTCGAAAAAATATTTTTTTGTTCGTTTTTTTGTTTCGCTTATCGTTTAATAAGAGCGGAATATTCCGGTGTTTATATTTTCAATTTTTTCCATTCGGCCCATTATATTACCCTTTGGAAGTTTGTGTAGAATTACATATAAGGTTATTTTCTAAATTTGTGTATGAATATTTTTCTTTATAAAGATGTTCTGCATAATTAGATTTAAAATTTGTGGTATTATTTGCTCTGTTGGTTTCCTGCGTATATTCTATAAACCTCTAACGGAATGAACGCCCGGTTTGTCTAATGTAACATTTTGAACAGTGGTTGCACGTTAATTTGTAAACTCCACTATCTAAATCGTTTTTTTGGAATATACCCAATTTTCTTTGTAATTTGTTGCTTGTTTTGTAGGCCATGGTGTATCTGAATTGGGCTAGAATTTAATTCATTATTCTTTTGTATTTTCCTTTGTACTCCATTCCGATTTGTATTTTCTATACCCCTATTATCATCGTACGTTGTTGTGAATTGTTGCTGTCGTAGTTTTTCTTATCAATTTTTCACTACAATCATTTTTATTTTGTCTAAGTCTTCCAAAAAATTGTTTTCGTTCATTGGAATATTATTCAATCGGTTATGATTATGGATTATAAGATGTGGTGGACTCAAAGGACATTGACGTCTCCGTATCTGTGGAGATAGTTTCCGCTTGGCTTTCCCCTTCTTCAGGGCACCCAGATGAGCTTTCAACGGCTTCCTCAGACTTCGCAGCCTTCGGCTTGTCCGCATCCTTCTTGTATATTTTGAGTGTGACTGCACTGAAACCATAGTTTACGATACCATTGGTTTTTTCCAGCGCAGTCAGTGACTCTCTGTTTAAAATTATGATGGCTGACCTGTAATCGGCCCGTGGCTCCTCGAGCTTAGCAACTTTCCAGTTGTGCGTTGATAAGTCTGAGTTACCAACCTGTAGCAAATGGAGTATCACCTTTGGATCGCTAGGCTCCGAAGGAATCCACACCCTGGCTCTCGGCCTACAGGGGATCTCTTCCCTAGCTTTAATAGCAAAGCTGGCTCCGGGCCATACCTCGCCAAGTCTTTCCACTGCCTTCTTGCAAAGCAGAAGAGATCTCTGATCCGCACATGCAGTCAGTTTCACCTGGTTCCTGTGCCAACCCGCATACCGACAAGTCGGAGCAGGTCCTGAGTTTCCTGCCAGGATATTCAGGTAGATGATGGTTAAAGCCCTTTCCATCTTTCTCCAATTGGCGGGCGTGATACTGCCTTCCTCTTGGGACTGATAAACAACTGCTACAACCAGCTGATCCTTCAGTGCCTCGTTAAAAAGGCCTCATTTTGGTAGCATGGAGCTTCGTTCTTCTGTTCCGTGACTTTTTTCGCCCACGCAAGCGCAGCTTTGTCTTTTTCCGACCTGTCTTCTGGAGAGATGTTATTTATCTTCCCCAGGGCCCTCCATGATTTCCTCCTAGTGTTATAGGCTGGTTTTGAGGAACCCAGCTTCATTGGTGCTTTGGTTCCGCATTATATTTCTTTGCTCAGGTTTGGTGACCCAAGTGGAGGGACCAGCCTCATTTGGGCTTTTGTCGCGTTGTTTGTTAGTAGGTTTAGACGTATGCTTAAAGACCCGAGTCTCCTTCTCTACTTTTTCCGGTTTTGTAAGAGATCCGGGCTCTTTTGTTATTTGTGTTTATTGGTCTCCCAGAGATCCACAATACACAGACAAGGCTACTTAATCTGGAGGGCGCCAGGTATCAGGATCCACTGTTAGCGACTGAGCTAGTTTTTAAACTGGGCGCTCAGTCTGGCCGGTTATCGGCACGGTACGAATAACACCTTAACCCAGCCCAGTGATTTGTTTAAGGTTGACTCCTTTAGCGCCGTGTTTTAGCCTAGAAACCGAAAAAATCAGCAATCTAGTTACCAGCAGCCTGTCTGCCAAACAAATCAAACTATATAGCCAAAATATCATATCATCCACCACAACACAAATATTCGGCATATAATCATATAACGATTGAATAATATTCCAGTGAACGAAAACAATTATATTGAAGTGGAATCGATTTACACTCAGTCATATTTGTATGTTTTGCTTTCAGAGCTGTTTGGTTAAGCTTTGATGGCAAAACATACCTTGTAGTATATCTTGTTCCATCCTGATAGGTTTTATTTCAGAACTTCATCTAAAAATCATTTTAGCATCCCATTTCCATCGCACATCCTTAAGAAATAAATAAATCCCATTCTTCCAGGGGACCGAGCTTTGCTCGGTAAAAGAAAGACAGTTTTTCTAATCTCTTTCACAAAACAACTTTAATTTCATTTTATTTTATTCGGCTGAGACATAAAAATCGATGTTATAGCAGAACTTTCAAGCTATTTTGTCGTTTAACACTGGAAAATGCTACGTACAACATACAGTGATTAAAGATAGGTGTACGAAGGTCGCCGCCAACAAAATCGAACGTTTGCCCTTGAGATGTATGCACGGTCATCGCAAACGCTGGTCGAAGCGGAAATTGATTGTATTGTACATCCAAGTTGACCTTTACTGGAGTCGAGCGTAACGAATGTGTACTTCTTGTCCAGCTTTTTCCCCAGTAATTATTTTTTCTTTAACTATACGTTGTTACATAACCCGAAATACCTCCGAAACATCTAAATTACGCATCAGCATAATTATCGTATTTTTCTTTAGTTTCAATTCATGGGGTGGCAAATCAGCAATTTTAATCGAATTAAGAAATTCTGGCGTGAATTCAATACCTCCTTCCTGTTTATCCTTCACAGAATCATGACTTTTATACGATTTATTTTCTCCTGGGGGACGATCGATGATCTCAGCATTAATATTACTGACTTCTTTGTGCAGCGACTAACACGTTCCTTCATTCCATCGTAATTTTGATTCGCAAGGCTATTTCCAAATACTTCTTCGATTAAATTACCACTAGAAATTATATCCTCAGGTAATTCGATTTCATTGAAGTTATTTTATGGAAGATTTCCATTTCCCAGTTTCAGGATATACTTTGCGAATGCTTCCTATTCACGATCGACAGTTCAGGATTGAAATGCTTCCAGCAACAACTTGAGCGAGTTCTGTAGCTTTGACTGAACCATGTTTAATGCTGGAAATTGAATCTGACGAAAGCGGAACTTTCAGACCAAATGTCTTTTGTGATATATGTCCAGCAGGCAATAGAGTTGATGCGATTCCGGTAAATGCCATACATTTTACTTTGCGATTTTGGTCACAAAGAAAGAGGTACAAGGTTTTATACACGAAGGTTTTACCGGTACCGCCCGGTCCATGTATGAAAAAACATTTTGTTTCAGCATATAGTTAGAGTCATTGGCTGCATGTAAAATGCTGTCCACAATTTCAATCAGTTTTCCTTGCAGAAGCCGATACATGCGTTCTCCAGTAGCAGCTGACTCATCGTTCCACCCGCGCAGAAACGAAAATTTCGACCTTCTGTTGCTGTCGTATTTAACTTGAAAACAATAATACGATAAGCACGTTTAATTGCAGCATCCTCAGATCTATTATTTCGTCGTGCTTGCAGAATAAAATCTTCAGCAAACTGATTTTTGAATTTTTCCCAGAGACCTTTTGGATCTTCGGGACATCCAAAAATAAGAATCTGAACGAAGAGTATTCGCAGTACCGAAGGCATTTTGGATAGTGCTGATTCGCCGGATTCGCGGTTCCCATGTACTCGTTTTTCCATCCCATTTGAAATGTTCGGGCATTTGCCAATAGTAGTAGTATTTCTGGTTTGTTTGCATTTGAACCTTTTTGTCCAATATCTGCCAGATCTTCTTGGGCTTGGTCAATATCTTGCATTCCATATTGACTCTTTCTTTGGATTTCATGGCCAAATAATCGCCAGCATGCTTCGGTTGGTGTAATGCAGCGACCTTCCACATAGGTGTCTGCTTCATTATATGTAAATCAAACTCCGTTGATTTTCGACAACCTTTATTGAAGCGCAATCGTGTCCTTTGTAGATGTATTTATATACATATTTTACCGGACCTATCTTGCCAACATTATCTCGTGTAACTCGGCGATTATTAATATTTTTTCGATATACTGCAAGTTCATGTGAAAATTCTTCTCGATTATTTTGGTCCAATTTGGGATCATAACGATGACGATACTTTAGTTTTTCATCATCCTCTAGAGACGTTACTTCTTTGAATTGCATTGGAAAACCGAAGCGGCACTGAAATTTTCCATTTTTATTGACCATACATGTAGCATCTGGATTTAACTCCACTCCGCACGGATTATGAATCATCCACATAAAAAAAATGCAAGAGAAACCGCAGAAATTAATAAAACCAAAAAATTCGGGGTAGGCTGTGTTTTCTACACGGCCGTAGGTATTTTCCGTGATAACGTTTATAAGAGATGCGAGAAATGGCACGATGTGTGGTTTTGTTAAAATAAATTTCTTTATTATTAGTATCATGAAATGAGAGTACAGTGATTGTTTGCAAACGATTAAGTACTGGGCGATGGTATGAGAAGTACGATATGAAGCGCAGGGTCTCAGCGGAGATGTGCCTGCGATGAATGTGAGTTCCAGACAAGTGCTTCCCAACTTCGCCGAGGCTAGCGTGGTGGACACGCAGTCTAGGTCAAATATATATCAGAGTCCACACTGACATATGACCTGTCAGGTCAGGCATTCCCCCTTTACAGTGCTCTCTAGCATTGTAAATCGCCACTTTGTAGATCTAAATTTTAATTAAAATTTATGTGGAAATTAATTATTTTAATTTACAATAAATTATCTGCCACAGTTTCTTTACGCATAAATTGACACCATCGGATCTCCGATCGGATGAGCCGTTCTCTCGCTACACTGGTTCAAGCATTTAAATCGGTCGAAATCAGAGGTTCGCGGCGCGGGTTCCTTTGCCTGCTGCTTATAGTTGATGAGTAATTGCCCCCGACCAAGGGCTAAATTTCAGGTCAGTTTTCTGAACATGCGGTGTAAAATGTTATCACGTCAAAACATTGGACAAGTCTTTCGTTCATTTTCTCCCTCAATTCTTAACGTGAGCGGAGACGCGTAAAAATTTCTTCATTTATTTCATTTTTTTATGTCATGCAATTTATTTTATAATTACTAATTAATTCTGTGGCAATATCACATAAGAGAATAACTTTAAAATTCGTATTAACAAAAAAGTTTTTTAAATTATGGTTTTGTAAATGTCTGTTACGGTTATTTCTAGTTGTTGGATTATTACAAAAATGTATATATGATATGAAATCAAATATGGAGATTTCGAATTTGAAAAAAATACGTAAACGGGTATAACTCGAGCTATTCCCTTATGTCATATTGTCACAGAATTATTAGCTATAGAATTTGGATATCCCGAAAAATACACAAATTGCTCGATATTTTAGTTATGTTTCACTGCATCTGAAATTCTCCAGTAGCATCCATCAAACTGACATCCATATGCACGCCATGTCATCAAATCGTGACTCAAAATATCTCCTTGCTCAAAATAAAGATATTCGTCCCAGTATGCATTTTTAATACGTGCATAAAATCCATACGTCCACTCAATTTGCCATTGCTTCATGTAGTTTAAATTTATTTCGTCACGTTCTGTAACAAAGACACGCCTTTCCTGAGCGTTCTTGTTATACTCATTCGGTGCGGCAAATAAATATGCACCAGTTGCAATATTTCTAATTCGAAACGATAGATCATCTGAATCAGCCTCAATAATCCATTGGCACGAAAGACTAGGTACTAATGTATAATCCTCAAAATAAGTTGAATTACTAGAAAAATTATTAGAGTGACACAAATACAATCTTTGTGACAGATCACCAAATGTAACGGGCCGGTTCCACGGGAATTTTCCAAAGTGCTTTTGGAGGTTTTCCGCGAGATACATTAAATTCGGGTCATTTGGTTTCTCCTGCAGCAACTTGTATACATTATAGTCGAGTGTCGTAACTAAAGCGGAGAACAAACCATCATGTTTATTCATCAAATCATACAAATTACGATATTCCATGATTTTTGTGGTGGAATTGGCGGCGTGCTTCAATAGCGCGCTTGCAATATTATCTTTTCCGTAATATTCATTATAGTATTTTGACAAGAAAGCTTCACGTTCAACCGATAATTGGCTATTATCTAAAAATAATGACAAAAAAAATATTATTGCTACAAAGGTATAATAAGCAATTTGATTTATTCCCACCCGTTTCTATTTTCCAAAAACATTTGTCACCATCACAACCAGATTGTTTCCAGCTCTTTATATTAAACAGATCGAGGAAAACGTATTCGCCCCAGCCAACATTTTTGATTCGATACTGCATTTCTTTATTACGCACCGGTTCCAATTGCCATTTATTACTTTGGTCAACAATATTACTGACGTTGGCGATAGTGAATATGCTGCGTTCCAAGGTACCAGGATTGATTGAGTTATCGGCTGCAAATAAATATTGATGATTAGCCCTATTTTTGATTGTAAAATATCGCCCATTCGCTTCAACATTTAGAACCCAATAGCAACGTGCTTCTAAAATTTCTAATGTTGTTACTTTATAGTATGGCAGCTTGGTGGAATATTGTTCATTACTGGAGCATTCATATTTCCCTAGCATATTATACAGTGTGACCGTCATATTCCATGGTGCATTTTTTATTTCGGGTAGTAAATTCGCCATAATGAAATCCAATTCTTCATTGTATGCCATTTGTTTACTAAGCTGACTCACTTGATATCCCAAGGTAATCCCCGCGATACTGTACATACCATCGTGTTGCACCATCTCATCGAAAAAACGTTTGTACGCGATTGTTTTATTAAGTGGACTATCCATCAAATCGATATCATTTAGGATTAGTTCACCAATTTTACTATTTCCATTGTAATAACTATTGGGTTGCACAAATTCCTGACTTAAAGCATTACAAAAGAGCACAGTAACCAAAAACAGTAAGCAAAATTTCATCGTGTACGATTTTAGCACCGCACGGCTGAAAGTTGTCGTTGAACTAAAAATTGACAAAATGTGTTTAAACATTATTCAACCAAATGAAGATAACGATTAAATTTAGTAACTTACAGGGTGGATCATCTCAGATTTAATGAAAACTCTCGAGACAATTTTTTTTTGTTGCAGGTCCATTTATCGATAGCATGAAACCTAATATTCTGTCGTCGTAAGAAAAAAAAGGCACAAACGTTAAAAATCGAAAAATTGCGTTAGGGGCATACATATTTGAATTCAGCAATCAAATATTATTCCGCTTGTTTAAAAGCCAAATGTCCCCATAAAATCACATTATCTATAATAGTCAAATTTAATATCAAGACGTTGCAAACAGAAATAGTAAAATTGAAATTACTGGGAAACCAACAAAAAGGCAAATATGTATGATTTTTTTTTTCTTATCTCTGAAAAACTATTTTAAAAATAAATCTAAATTTGATAAGGCATATATTTAAGAAAGGTTAAGGAGGTGAAATTATATCATTAATCTTATTTGGACAAAACTATTACAACAACTTGGTGAACTGTTGTTTAAGCCATTTCAACTTAAGCAAAGCGCTAGAGCGATTTTAACCCCACTGTTGATATCCGTTAACAAATAGTAATTCGAAAAGTACTTATCCGAATTTCATGAAACAAAGACGTGCTAACGGATCCTTGCTAGATAAGAAAAACATGGTATGGCTAAGATTTCTAGGTGCTCGGATGCCAACGTTATGGACGCGTAAAGATTTCCTTCACAGATTTCCATACTTCTACAGCAAGCCCAATTGTTACGTAACATAAAAGTTTTGTTTATACTTCTTTATTGTAGTATTGGTGTATAATCGTATATAGTAATTCTAGGTCAAATACAGCTTTTTCCACTTCAAAGCCAATCATTTCCAATTATTTTAACACGTTTTCCATAATAAATTAAACCTTATTTGAAACTAAATATTACTTCGGTCTAAAAAGGCCAAAGTATTGAAATCCTCTCAAAAATGACGAAAAATTTGGTTGGTCCAAAACCACTTTTCTCGACGTTTTGAAAGTCCGTGAGTCTGAAAAGCAAAAAAAAAATGTCGGTACGTCTGTTTGGACGTCTGGATGTCTGTACTTCGAGATGGTAATGAATTTCTTACTATATTTTACTAAATTTGTTTTAGTTCTATTTTAGTAAATTCTTCATTGAAGTATATAGATCAATGAAAATTTTACTAAAATATCCTAAACAAGAAAACTTTGCTACTCAATTAATGACATTTAGGGGTAATGTGTTTCACAGTATTATTAAAGTGGATAATGTATTTTTTACCAAATATGTATTCGTAATTAATATCGTTTAATTAATAATCTAGTTAATTCCTCACTACCAGGACCCATTTATAAGAAAGCATAATAGTAAAATCGTTGATCAGTCCTATCGCTATGGGTATCAAAATTCGAACAAAACGCACGACGATTTCAAATATGTGTAGTGTTAATTTGGGAATTTTATAGCAACAATGCCGTGTATTTTCATTCCGTTCCAATTTCATCCCTATTATTTGGCATTATGGCATCACATAGACCATTGCCATGGTGGCTAAGAAATCTTACAAGAATCAGAATACTTTCTCAAATGAGTAGTTATACGAGTTCAGATGTTCAAAAGTCTGAAGAAAAAAGTTATTTTGATAAGAATTACAGACACTATCAAGCATACGTCTATTGATTCGTTAAGAACACAAAGAAATCGTAATTGAAAATTGTTTAGTGAAAATCTCAAAAACTACAAATAAAATCATTTTAATTTCTTGCAAGTAAATAGATGCTATCGAGAGTAGTACTTCCTGAAAAAATAATGTTGAAAAATTGTTACTCTGCCAAGTTATGGGCCAATAAAATCAAGATATGCAGCTTTACGTCAACAAATTTGTCACTGCAAACTTACAGAGCATAATTTTCATTTATAGAGTCTAGGTACATTTCATAAATACCAATTTAGTACTAATCGGAAATTTTACGGTTATAGGGCGAATTTACATTTTGTGAATAGGGGCCTAAATTTCTTCAATATAAGTTCATTTAACTGTAAGTTTGTTTTCGGTGTTGTTTTTTTCAATTAAAAAACAGACACACGGCACTTAGACGAAAATAATAAATAATAACTGCACCTTTTGATTATTTAAAAAAAAAAAATCGATATGAAATCGATACTGATCTATCTATTTGTTAAAATAAATTCAATCATAGATACAATATAAGTCGGACACCAGCCGAAATCTCTTTCATTTATTCGTTTTTGTATTGTAAATTCAATTGTAAGTGCATAGATAGTTTACCATCGACTCGCAAATCTCTTTGAATTTATTCTTTCGATTTAGTAAATTCAATTGTAGATAGTTTACCGTTGAACCAACGGAACCTGTCTCACCTTGCTGCTGAAGTATCATATTTGAATGGCGCTACCTGCACTATTCAAATATGGTACATCAAAGGCAAGGTGAGACAGGTTCCGTTGGTTCAACGGTAAATTATCTACAATTGAATTAACTAAATCGAACTAATAAAATCAAAGAGATTTACGAGTCGATGGTAAACTATCTATGCACTTACAATTGAATTTACAATACGAAAACGAATAAATGCAAGAGATTTCGGCTGGTGTCTGACTTATATTGTATCTATGATTGAATTTATTTTAACAAATAGATAGGTCAGTATTGATTACCTCCTTCGTGAAGAATAGACGCAAAATCGATATGCGCTTAATAAAATTAAATTAAAATAATCAAAAGGTGCGGTATTTGTTCTTTTTAATTATTTATAACTGAAGAAAAGATGATTTATGTGAATGAAAACAAAAATAATGAGCTCAGTGCACCGAACTCATCGTCAACCAACAATATAAATTCTGATAGTGACCTTGGTCAGGGTAATATACAACAATTAGTGTAAAAGGGGTGATGGGTGTTTTTCTGTTCATACCAAGCGAAAATGAAGCTTAAGCAAACAACAGAACAGAAGCAAAGCGACAAGAATGGAACAAGGGCGGACCAAATACCTCTCAGTAAGAGGTACTCCAGTTAAAAGTAGCAGCTCCAGAAGCTACAGCAGCTAATGTTAAGAACGAGAGCCGCTGTCAATTTACTTAAGAGAGGCCTTAAATAATAAACTTGTGGAAAAATCAAGTCGTTAGCCGATTTAAAATTGCATATTACCTTTCTCAAAAGGGGTAACTTAAACGAAGTGAAGACACAGCCATTCAGATTAATGGGTTCAGAGCCTTAGATAATCATGTTAATATAAGAGGAATTGAGAACTATAGATGTAAGCGAGATACAGTCTGCTCTTAGTGAAAAAGGCCAAATCTCTTACGAATATTCTAACCAACGAAAAAAAACTCAACCTGTTCTTCGCCTGGAACTAGAGTCAGATGCGGGAACAGAGAAATGGCACGATTCACATAACCTAGAATATTTACTCTATCGCAAAATCATGGTCGAGGAACCCAAGAGGAGGACCGGACTAGTTCAGAGCGTAAATACGACCACCCCAAATTAAACAGCACCTTGCACGAAGTTTGTGTTATATGTGGTAAATTTTACGATTGCGACAGTGCAAAATGGTGAAAATGATCCTACAGTAAAACGCTGTAGTAACTGTGGTGAAAATCACCCCATAAATTACAGAGGTTGCCCCGTATACTTGGATTTAAAGAGTAAAATCAATCCAAAATTGCGATATAAGCAAAGATTGGTCATGAAAAAATTACAACCAAAGAACTTGGATGCCAAGAACTTCAATTGTTTAACAAACTGGAAATTTGGGGACAAATGCCAGCAGTTTAGCGCAACCTGAGTTCTCTTCCTGGAATGTGCCGCTCAGAAAGCAAAAGTTAATTTTATTGAAGAAGCAGTATCAATTCATGCAACTGTAAACAAACTAACCGAAACGATAAAAAGTGCCATGATGTTGATGGAGAAACAAATGAGCATGATGACGCAAAATATCAACATACTAATCCAAATTATCGTCAAAAACCAACAATGATTGTCTTAAAAATATCTATTTGGAATGCGAATGGTCTTTCGCAGTACAAATCTGAGTTACAAGCCTTTCTTATCGCACACAATATAGTTGCCAATCGAGTATCAGAAACACGCTTCACGAATAAAACCATTTTTAAAATTAAGGGATATTCATTCAGTACACGACTCCTAACACCCGGACGGAAAAGCACACGATGGCACTACCATCTTAATCAAAAAGAGAAAGCATTAGGAAGACAGCAAGTAAGAAAAAGAGAACATCCAAACAAATAATATTTGCCTAGAAGAATGGTTTGAAAAATGTGTAATATCGACCGTTTATTGCCCTCCAAAACATGCAATTAAAAAGTAACAATTAATCGACTTAATCAGCTGGCCAATAAATTCATTGTGGGTAGTGATTACAAATCTAAACATGTGCAATAGGGATCGATAAGGCTGTCCCTGGATTATTTATCTGCTGGTCAGCTAACTTACTCTCCCACGGATCAACAGAAAGTTCCTGATTTAATTGACTTCTCTGTAACTAAAGGCGTTCCACCTTCCACGTACATATGTGAAAACAACCGATTGATATGATCTATCTAAAGATTACTCACCGTTAATAATAACAGTGAATAACGACGCCCTAAAGGCATTGCCCCATGCACAAACGGCAAGCCGGTATTTCAAACCGTCAAATTCAATTATTGAGAAAATTCTTTGTCTTTCAATATGAAAATTATTAAAAAAATAGTTTGAATCTATAAGTTCAACCTTATTCGTGAACAAATTTATTAAAATTAATTTAATTTCATTCAAAAACTTCAATTTTATATTTTAACGGACGGATTTTTGCTTGACGGCCGGCAAAACATAAAATTAGGGCTTTTTGAACGACATTAAATTAATTTTAATAAAATTTTCTTAGAATAAGGTGGAACTTATAGATTAGAACTATTTTTTAATAATTTTCATATTGCAAAGGGAACGGTTTTAAATCCCGGGTTTTCGTTTTGCATAGGGCCATGCCTTAAGGATAGAAATACCAAAACGTCTTACAAACATGCGAACTAATTGGGGTCAATAAAGGAGATTAGTCAAATCAAATGTCTGCTGAATATTAGTCAATATCTCGAGGCTGGTCGTCTATTCACCACCTGTCGACCCCCTAGGTAGCTGAGTTTCGACTCAGGCGATAACTAATAATTAATCATTTATAATTATTAAAAAGATGGAAATAAGTATTCCATTTTTAATAAAATTTCAACTGTGGCTTATATCACTGATTAATAATGTATATGAAAAACACATAAATTTGTTAACTTACAATTTAAAATGAAACTTTATTTTAATGGATATTTACAAAAATTAAATAAATAAAGAAATTAAAATAAGTTACAACTTTCTTATAGTGATAACATTTACAGTTATTTTATCTAAGTTGTTCAATGTAAATTGAATAACACTCTACATTTAGTATTTCTTAGTAGGGGTAGTGAACCCCGTGACAACTTCATGAAAATTTGCACATATATTGTTAATCCAGTACACTAACCAAAAAACATTACGAGATCGATGGGATCTTCGGATAATTTACAGTTATTTTATCTAAGTTGTTCAATGTAAATTGAATAACACTCTGCATTTAGTATTTCTTAGTAGGGGTAGTGAACCCTGTGACAACTTCATGAAAATTTGCACGTATATTGTTAATCCAGTACACTAACCAAAAAACATTACGAGATCGATGGGATCTTCGGATAATTTACAGTTATTTTATCTAAGTTGTTCAATGTAAATTGAATAACACTCTGCATTTAGTATTTCTTAGTAGGGGTAGTGAACCCCGTGACAACTTCATGAAAATTTGCACATATATTGTTAATCCAGTACACTAACCAAAAAACATTACGAGATCGATGGGATCTTCGGATAATTTACAGTTATTTTATCTAAGTTGTTCAATGTAAATTGAATAACACTCTGCATTTAGTATTTCTTAGTAGGGGTAGTGGACCCCGTGACAACTTCATGAAAATTTGCACATATATTGTTAATCCAGTACACTAACCAAAAAACATTACGAGATCGATGGGATCTTCGGATAATTTACAGTTATTTTATCTAAGTTGTTCAATGTAAATTGAATAACACTCTGCATTTAGTATTTCTTAGTAGGGGTAGTGAACCCCGTGACAACTTCATGAAAATTTGCACATATATTGTTAATCCAGTACACTAACCAAAAAACATTACGAGATCGATGGGATCTTCGGATAATTTACAGTTATTTTATCTAAGTTGTTCAATGTAAATTGAATAACACTCTACATTTAGTATTTCTTAGTAGGGGTAGTGAACCCCGTGACAACTTCATGAAAATTTGCACATATATTGTTAATCCAGTACACTAACCAAAAAACATTACGAGATCGATGGGATCTTCGGATAATTTACAGTTATTTTATCTAAGTTGTTCAATGTAAATTGAATAACACTCTGCATTTAGTATTTCTTAGTAGGGGTAGTGAACCCCGTGACAACTTCATGAAAATTTGCACATATATTGTTAATCCAGTACACTAACCAAAAAACATTACGAGATCGATGGGATCTTCGGATAATTTACAGTTATTTTATCTAAGTTGTTCAATGTAAATTGAATAACACTCTGCATTTAGTATTTCTTAGTAGGGGTAGTGAACCCCGTGACAACTTCATGAAAATTTGCACATATATTGTTAATCCAGTATACTAACCAAAAAACATTACGAGATCGATGGGATCTTCGGATAATTTACAGTTATTTTATCTAAGTTGTTCAATGTAAATTGAATAACACTCTGCATTTAGTATTTCTTAGTAGGGGTAGTGAACCCCGTGACAACTTCATGAAAATTTGCACATATATTGTTAATCCAGTATACTAACCAAAAAACATTACGAGATCGATGGGATCTTCGGATAATTTACAGTTATTTTATCTAAGTTGTTCAATGTAAATTGAATAACACTCTGCATTTAGTATTTCTTAGTAGGGGTAGTGAACCCCGTGACAACTTCATGAAAATTTGCACATATATTGTTAATCCAGTACACTAACCAAAAAACATTACGAGATCGATGGGATCTTCGGATAATTTACAGTTATTTTATCTAAGTTGTTCAATGTAAATTGAATAACACTCTGCATTTAGTATTTCTTAGTAGGGGTAGTGAACCCCGTGACAACTTCATGAAAATTTGCACATATATTGTTAATCCAGTACACTAACCAAAAAACATTACGAGATCGATGGGATCTTCGGATAATTTACAGTTATTTTATCTAAGTTGTTCAATGTAAATTGAATAACACTCTGCATTTAGTATTTCTTAGTAGGGGTAGTGAACCCCGTGACAACTTCATGAAAATTTGCACATATATTGTTAATCCAGTATACTAACCAAAAAACATTACGAGATCGATGGGATCTTCGGATAATTTACAGTTATTTTATCTAAGTTGTTCAATGTAAATTGAATAACACTCTGCATTTAGTATTTCTTAGTAGGGGTAGTGAACCCCGTGACAACTTCATGAAAATTTGCACATATATTGTTAATCCAGTACACTAACCAAAAAACATTACGAGATCGATGGGATCTTCGGATAATTTACAGTTATTTTATCTAAGTTGTTCAATGTAAATTGAATAACACTCTGCATTTAGTATTTCTTAGTAGGGGTAGTGAACCCCGTGACAACTTCATGAAAATTTGCACATATATTGTTAATCCAGTACACTAACCAAAAAACATTACGAGATCGATGGGATCTTCGGATAATTTACAGTTATTTTATCTAAGTTGTTCAATGTAAATTGAATAACACTCTGCATTTAGTATTTCTTAGTAGGGGTAGTGGACCCCGTGACAACTTCATGAAAATTTGCACATATATTGTTAATCCAGTACACTAACCAAAAAACATTACGAGATCGATGGGATCTTCGGATAATTTACAGTTATTTTATCTAAGTTGTTCAATGTAAATTGAATAACACTCTGCATTTAGTATTTCTTAGTAGGGGTAGTGAACCCCGTGACAACTTCATGAAAATTTGCACATATATTGTTAATCCAGTACACTAACCAAAAAACATTACGAGATCGATGGGATCTTCGGATAATTTACAGTTATTTTATCTAAGTTGTTCAATGTAAATTGAATAACACTCTGCATTTAGTATTTCTTAGTAGGGGTAGTGAACCCCGTGACAACTTCATGAAAATTTGCACATATATTGTTAATCCAGTACACTAACCAAAAAACATTACGAGATCGATGGGATCTTCGGATAATTTACAGTTATTTTATCTAAGTTGTTCAATGTAAATTGAATAACACTCTGCATTTAGTATTTCTTAGTAGGGGTAGTGAACCCCGTGACAACTTCATGAAAATTTGCACATATATTGTTAATCCAGTACACTAACCAAAAAACATTACGAGATCGATGGGATCTTCGGATAATTTACAGTTATTTTATCTAAGTTGTTCAATGTAAATTGAATAACACTCTGCATTTAGTATTTCTTAGTAGGGGTAGTGAACCCCGTGACAACTTCATGAAAATTTGCACATATATTGTTAATCCAGTACACTAACCAAAAAACATTACGAGATCGATGGGATCTTCGGATAATTTACAGTTATTTTATCTAAGTTGTTCAATGTAAATTGAATAACACTCTGCATTTAGTATTTCTTAGTAGGGGTAGTGGACCCCGTGACAACTTCATGAAAATTTGCACATATATTGTTAATCCAGTACACTAACCAAAAAACATTACGAGATCGATGGGATCTTCGGATAATTTACAGTTATTTTATCTAAGTTGTTCAATGTAAATTGAATAACACTCTGCATTTAGTATTTCTTAGTAGGGGTAGTGAACCCCGTGACAACTTCATGAAAATTTGCACATATATTGTTAATCCAGTACACTAACCAAAAAACATTACGAGATCGATGGGATCTTCGGATAATTGTTTATAAGTAAATATCTAATTTTATATATCGACCTTACTAATTAGTCGCTTTTCAATTTTGTACACAACACACCATTTATCAAACCTTAAACCTGTGTGTATGTTTTACAACTTACTTCGATGTTACGGGAAATAGAATTCCTTAATATTAATTTTAATTAAATGGGGATAATGCAATTTTTGAAATGCTTTTGAGTTATGTGTCCTTAATTTATTTATAAAATGATGCAATGAGTAGCAAAGTTAACCTTAAAGCCATGTTTGGAGAAATGTATTCCCCAAAAGACGGTTTGAAAATTAAACAAAAATGTGAGTTAATTGAATATTCCAAGAATGTTTAATGAAGTTAAATAAAAGAAAGTAGAATGGGTATTTTCTAAATTATCGAAACTAACATTTAAATTGCATGTTAATTTCATAAATTTATTTTTGGATGAAACTATATTCGCTAGCTTAATCACAAATACCCCTGGATGTATGCATTTGAATAGCTAGTGTAGCTAGTAAAATTTAGTAAATTCTTCATTCGCGTACTTCGAGATGGTATCTAGATAACGGCTTGTCCGATTTGGAATTTTTTTTCGCCAATCTGTTTCTATGGTCTATGAACCGATTTTGGAAATTAGAAGAAACCAAGAGCAATAACATCATGGAATCTCCTGAAGACATCATTTGCCAAACCATCTTTCAAGCGACCACCAAACGAGAGCCAGATGGACGATATGTGGTACGACTACCATTCAAGGAAAATCAATCGGATTAATTAGGGTGTTCCAAGCAACGAGCACTACAACGTTTTCTACAGCTCGAGAAGAAATTGGATTCTATCCGAGACCTAAGAGATTTGTACATCAAATTTATGACAGACTAGTCTACTGTAGAACCATAACCAACGGCCAAATAGCGGTGCGTCTTCTAGCAGAAAAATCGAAGGTCGCCCCCCCCTCAAAGCAAAATTAACAATCCCTCGTTTAGAACTATGCGGTGCAGTCCTGCTAAGCCGACTAATTCAACAAGTGATAAAGGTACTAGACGTGGATATAAGTACCGTGACCTTATGGTCTGATTCAATGATTACTTTAGCATACGAAAACCGGCATCAACCTGGAAGTCATTTGTGGCAAATCGAGTAACAGAGATCCAGACCAACACAAGTATACACTCATGGAAACATGTCCGATCTGAAGACAACCCAGCTGATTGTGCATCTCGTGGCGTGACATCGAGAAAATTAACATCCAAGGGCAGTTGGTGGACCGGGCCAATCTTTTTGATGAATATGGAAACAAACCATGAAGAAGCATTCTTCGAAACATCGGAGGAAAAAAAAACAACGGTCGGAACACATGTCCAAAGAATAGAGACAGAATCATCAATTTAAAACTTAATCAATCGCCAGTCGTCTCTCAAACGCCTCGTAAGAGTAACGATCAACTATTGAGATGGCGAACGAAGCAGCGGGGTGTCATACAATTGCAAGAATGGGATCACGCCTTAGCAGTATTAGTACGTACAGTACAACTGACGGAATTCCAAGAAGAACACTTCACACTGAAGAAAAGAAAAGCCGTCCTCAAACACAGCAGCCTATGGTCATTGTATCCGTTCCTCGACAAATACAACATCATCAGAGTTGGAGGGCGATTAGAAAATTCGCAGCTAACATATGAAGAGAGACATCCAATGATTTTACCATATAAGGGAAAAATCACCAAGTTAATTTTGGATTGGGGTCACCGGGAAACATTACACGGAAGTAATGCATCAACACTTGCGCATATCCGGAAGTGGTATTGGATCATCAAGGGAATTCAAGCAGTAAAACACCATAACCATCAATGCATACGATGTCATCGGTTTAAAAACAAAATGTCAGAACAACTGATGGGGAGTCTACCTAAACCTCGAGTCATCATGTCACGACCATTCACTCACACAGGAATCGATTATGCGGGACCCTTCAATATACGGATGAGTGAAGGTCGGGGAAACAAGTCTTATAAGGGTTATATTTGCATCTATATTTGTCTGACCACCGAGGCTATCCACATCGAAATATCATCCGATCTGACAGCAGAAGGATTCGTCAGTGCCTTCCGAAGGCTTACGGCCCGGCGGGGAAATGTCGCCCATATGTATAGCGACAACGGGACCAACTTTGTAGGTGCCAGTAAACTATTAGAGCCAATAAATTGGCATTTTATTCCACCTTCTTCTTCCTCTTCTTCCGCTGGCGATACATCCCATGAAGGGATTTGGCCGCCTCAACGATGCTCCTCCAAATATTTCGATCCGCGACAAGAGAACGCCAGACACGGTGACCGAGTGTATACAGGTCCCTCTCAACGTCGTCCATCCATCGGGTAGGTGGTCTCCCACGAGGTCCTACTTTCGCTGGTGCCGACTCCAAGGCCTGTTTAGTGGTCCGATTTTGTGAACGAAGTACGTGCCCAAGCCATCTCAGCCTTGACGATTTTATGAATCCTATGATGTCGACTTTACCGAGATCATTTCTGATCTCGTGATTCATTCGCATTCTGTACGTGGCTCCCTCTTTAATGGGACCGAGAATTCTTCTTATCATCTTACGCTCAGTTACAGCGATTTTCTGGATGTTTTGCGCTGTTAGTGTCCAAGACTCGCAACCAAAGGTGACAACTGGTCTTATCAGCGCCTTGTAGATGTCCAATTTTATTTTGCGCGATATATGAGGAGACTTGAAAATTTTGATATTGGCGTAAAATGCTCGGTAGCCTGCTGCGATCCTCGATGAAATGTCTACAGAAACGGAGTTTTGCTCAGTGATCAGTGATCCTAGGTATTTAAACTCATTCACCTTTTCATATTGAGTATCTCCTGAAATGAAGTCCCCAGGAGTCTGCCTTCTCGCGGTCACCATGTATTTGGTCTTCGCTTCATTGATCTGAAGGCCTATTTGTTGGGCTGTTAATTCCAATGGGAGGAGGACCTCTTTCAGAGAGATGATGTTGTGACCCAGAATGCAGATATCGTCAGCGTATGCTAATAGCTGGGTTGATTTATAATACAGGCAGCTACGCTGTGCTATATTAAGCTGACGAATGACATACTCTAATGATAGATTGAATAGAGTTTGAGCTATTGGGTCTCCTTGCCGCACTCCAGATGTTATCTCGAAGGCATCCGAAATTTTACCTTCTATTAGCACCTTACCTATTGAGCCATCCATTAAAAGCTGGCACATTGAAACCAATTTTGACGGTATGCCCAGGTAGGACAATACGTTCCATAACGTATTCCTCTTAATGCTGTCGTACGCCTGTTGAAAGTCTATGAATAGACTGTGTACAGGGATGTCCTTTTCATAGCATTTCTCCAGCAAAATCCTCAGCGTAAAAGTTTGATCGGTCGTTGATCTATTTGGACGAAAAGCACATTGATAATCACCCAAGATCCTCTCGCTATAAGTTGATAACTTTGCTGCGGCTACGTTGGCCAAAACCTTGTAGCCTGTGTTCAGCAAAGCTATACCGCGATAGTTGTTGCAGTTCAATCGATCTCCCTTTTTATGAAGTGGACATATAAGAGCCGTCTTCCACTCTACTGGGATTTCTTCTCTAGACCAAATTGTTGATATTAGCTCAGACATGCGGCAGAACAGATAATCACCGCCATATTTGAGCATCTCGTTGCAGATACCATCCCACCAGGTGTCTTGTAATTTTTCATCTGCGATATCACGTTCCGCACTTCATCGTATGATGGAGGAGGTGGTGGTGTCATCTCGACCTTAATATCGCGTTGAAGCAAGAGAGGTTGTTGCTCGGAAGGTGGTGCCTGTTTATTTAAAAGCGAGGAGAAGTAATTTCGCCACACTTCGAGGACGGTCTTAGTGTCCATTTCCAACTCACCGGATTTGTTGCGAATAGCGCTGCTACGTGGATGAAAGTCCGTAGCTAATTCTCTTATGCAACGATATCTATCTCTCAGGCTAGAATTTTGGATGTTGCGTGCCTGTTGTTCATGCCATTCCCGTTTTTTCCGTCTACATATCCGATTAGCGATTCTCCTCGCAGTCATGTAGGCGTTATGGGATTGTCTTGTTCTTTGCGATAGATCTCGTTGTCGTGCGCGATCTTTTTCCCGAATAGCACCAATACAATCATCATCAATCCAGAGATTTTTGGGCCTTGACGGATTTTGGCCTATGTTGGACTTTGAGGCATCGGTTACCGCCGTTTTGATAATGTTCCACTGTTCTTGAACGGAGTCAGGAAGTGGTTTATTTTCCAAGATTTCTGATACAGTCATCCCGAAGGTGGTTCTGGTAACTTGGTTGTTCAATGCCGCAGTGTTCCAACGAGTGATGCGCTGGAAGCGATGATTATATGTGGTTGATAGACGAAATTTTAATTCAGCAACTACCAGGAAATGGTCTGAATCAATGTTAGCTCCACGTTTAGTTTTGATGTTTTTAAGGCTAGAAAAATGTCTCTTGGACAAGAGGATGTGGTCGATTTGGTTGACCGTTGTCCCGTCGTTTGATTTCCATGTGGCTTTATGAATGCGCTTATGTGGGAAGTATGTGCTGGCAACCACCAAGTTGTACAGTAAAGCTTGCTCGATTGTGCGCATCCCGTTGTTGTTTGATGCATGGTGCAAGGAGTTTGGGCCGATAGTGCTTCGATATGTACTGCCAGCACTGCCAATTTGAGCATTGAAGTCACCCAAAACAATTTTGATGTCATGTTGCGGAATTTTGCTCAGGACGGTTTCGAGCTGGTCGTAGAAAGCGTCTTTGATTTGATCAGGCTTCTCCTCGGTGGGGGCATGAATGTTCACAAATGTGATGTTAAAGTGACGTCCATGAAATCTGAGTGTACAAATCCGATTACTGACAGGCATGAAGTCAGTCACAAATTGACGGCATCGATTGCTAATCAAGAAACCAACGCCCAATTCATGTTTATCCATGTTATTGCTATGACAGAGAGTTAGTCCGAAGCGACTATAATCGGTGATATCATTGCCGATTAGTCTTGTTTCCTGTAGCGCTACGAGGTCGAGTTTATATGTAGATGCTTGTTCGAAGAGTTGATGGAGGCTCTCCGGGCGGTTTAGGCTGAGTACGTTCCATGTTCTAAATTTAAAATCGTTGTCCTTACATCGTGTCCGAGGTCGTTGTTGTGAATCCAAAAATATCCGAGGCTCATGTTGAGGTTTCGTAACAAAAAAATTTTTTACAGGCTGGGCTGTTAACCCAACGCCAACCTTCTGTAGAAGGACCACAGCCCTCACACTTTAGCCTACTCCTTTAACAGAGTAGTTTCTAGTGGCCGCCACGAAGAGGCAGTGTGAGCACTTGCTGAAGTTGCATGCAGTTACGGCACATGAAGCGAGTCTTGTGTTTATCCCCCTGCATACACAGCAGCCTGACCACCATTCCATTTTATTCCACCATCAGCACCACATTTCGGTGGACTTTGAGAAATGTGTAGGGGATACAAAGCTCACCTATGAGGAAATGAGCACCTTGTTTTACCAAATAGAAGCATGTCTAAATTCCAGGCCATTGGCTCCATTAAACGAGGATCCGGAATCACTGTAGGTACTAACACCAGGGCATTTTTTAATTGGGAATGCGCTAAAGGCCCCACCGGAAAAAGAGTGTTTAGAACAAAACAGAAATCTCATGTCGCGATAAAAGGTAGTAAAGAACATGCGAACTCACTTCTAGCAGAAGTGGGTTTCAGAGTATTTACATCGCCTACAACAACGTCCGAAATGGCATCAAGAGAGGATAAACTTAGAACAAGGGAACATCGGTTTAATCCGAGACGAGCTGCAACCACACACTAAATGGAAATTATAGGAAGAGTCATCGAGTTACATCCAGGGAATGGTGGGCTCACACGCGTCGCAACGTTAAAAACCGCCGATAACCCTAGCATCAAGAGACCAATCACCAAGTTGTCACCATTACCAATACAGAAACCAATTTTAGACAAGGGTAAGGATCAGATAGATGCTTCTCCAACAACGCATCGAAGGCAACAGCCGAATCGACAAGTAAAACAATTAAAGGCATACCACATTAAAAAAGAATCTATCAAAGAGCTGAGCTCAGCGATGCGACTGATACTTTTGATTACGACATTATATAAAGTATTTAGATGAGGTCTGTCAAAAGGGATGGCAAGCAGAATACCGCTTGAAAATGTGTGAGGTCATCTCACAACAACTAAATGAACACATTCAGGAAATTACCTCACAAAATAGCCTTCTCACATCAACCAAAAAAGAGCACATATGAAGAAAGCGGGACATTGGCAATACGATAGGATACATATTGGGGGACGCGTTTGGCATTATGAATCAAAGAGATGCTTCTCACATAGAACTACAGCTTGAGAAGGCAGAAACTAATGAAGAACATTTATTAGAACTCATCAAGAACCAAACATCGATCATAGATGCAACCAAAAATATATTCAAACACGAAAAGGAAGTCAACGACAAGAATTTCCGAGCTATCGCCAAACAATTCCTATACCTCGAGAAAAGAATCGCCAGTGAAGCTGCAGACAGTGATCATTATAACAGAGTACTGACTCTCACAACTATCACGATCCAAATAATGTTGGTCATGAGGCGGATAACAGAAAAGCAGAGAATCATTCTCAACGTCATCCTTAGCTCTCATCAAGGCCATTTTCATCCAGCCCTGTTGACCCCACAACAATGAAAGGAGGAGATCATCCGCATTCAAGAGTACGTTCCAGCAACGATGAAAATTCCGGAGGGAGATAATAATAACGAGCTGGCACTCATTTACAAAATGTTAACGGTTCACACCAGAGTGACAGCAAACAACATTATATTCCTTATAAAGATACCATTAGCATACACACACGTTTACCAATTATTCAACATAATTCCCATCCCCACAATAAAGGACGGGCAACTGCACAGTATAGTACCTACAACGGAACTGCTGATGATCGACTTACCACGCGAACATTTCGCTAGTTTAACGAGTCGAGATCTACAACGATGCATCGAATTAAAACCCAATGATTATTTGTGCGATATTTCACCTATTTATACCACACAATCTCAACAGTCAAAATGTGAAGTAAATCTGTTGAAGCACGTGAACCGGAATCGAGCAAACTGCACTATAGGCGTCAATCAATGGACATTCACATTGAGCAAACCTCAAACCATCAACCTAATCTGTAATTGTGAGGTAAATACAATGGTTCTAGACAAATCAGGAATTATAACGTTAGATCCGAAGTGTATCTTAAAACATGACGAGTTCCAGTTAACAGCCATTGAGGAAAGATCACACCGGACCAACCCTTCAATAATCAAGTCAATCAAAATTCACTATGGCGAGGAAAAACCATCAACACCCCAATTACCTATCCCAACAAAACCTCCAGCAAAAGAAACGGCCGACAGCTTCACCAAGGAGATTGAAGAATTAGAAAAATCCATCATGCCGAACGTTATTGATACATCCCATTACGGACATCATATTCATCATTATGTGTCAATCTACGCATTACTTACTCTAGGATTGGCAATGAGTCTTTTGTATATTTACCGGCGTAGAACCCGTCAACAGCCAGCAGCCATGGACAGGCCAATGCAACAACCACCGATACCACAGCCACGATCTTTGAATTTGTTGGCCCCGCAGTATGTTCAATCTCAAGTTTAAACATAGATAAGAACACATAGGAATGTAAACACCTACGTATTTATCATTTATATTTTTATCTTACTAGACACATTTCTGTTGTGCAAATTTACGACTTGAGCGTTAACGTGTGAGATTTATCATTGTAGCTGCACTTATGAGTGGAGCGGAACAGATACCGAAATGACTAAACTAGAGTTACAGCTATAACATTTTTGAGCTTCCGACTTTACTAAATTTGTCAAAATTTAATTTTTGTCAAATTAGTTTTACTTGGGTATTTAAAACCAAATTCGGATTTAATATATATTCGTTTGAATTATCGCACTTTGAAAATTCTGGAAGAAGTACTTGCAACATTAAAAAAAAAAATTGAATTTTTCTGAAAAAAATTCAGAGTTATTCAAAGCTTGTTTTAGATTTGTTCAACTAGCAATTTCCAATGTAATCAACATCAACCAATTTGAAAGCTTTGGCCGTCTTAGCAAAGCAATTTTATATCCAAAATTTGAAATTTTATTTATGACGAGTTCTTCCAAAAAAAAAAAAAAAAAAAAAAATTGGAACGCGCCATAGTATAGAAAATGATAGCTCAGTAGATGAGAGTAGATCAGTTTTTTTGGTCCCAAAGAACCAGGGAATCGAAAACTACTGAGCTTTTGAATTATGGAGGGTAGTTACTGCCCTTATAAATTAAAAGTGAGCACATAATTTGTCAGGATTGAAATTTCAATTCTTTCGTTGTTTGTATTAGTAATTTAGTAATTTAGTAATTTAGTAATTTAGTAATTTAGCGTACAAACTTTGGTTCTTAATTTTTAGAAAACTGACGACCCCATTATTTTATTGAGGTCTGCATAGCTATAGAAATAAAAATAATCGTTTAATTTAAACATAAATTGTACGACAATATTCCAACAAATCCCTAATTATTTGAACAACCGAACTAATTAATTTGTACAACAATGTAGCGACTATTTACGACTAATTATGCCTATGGTAAATTTAAAATTAAAATCAACAATGGAAAATAACCATCAGTACATATTTTCCATTAATAAACGTTATTATTTTTTTTAAATGATTGCATTTATGAGATTATTTGAAAACAAAATCAAAATCAAAATTATTAACTTAATTGGTTTAATTAAACAGATAATTTCGAATTACATTCAAACAATTTATTCATACAATTAATTCTCATATCACCAAAAAAAAAAAAAGTTAATTACCTTTAATGAGCTTTGGGATTTTTAATAAGTCGCTAGTTCTGCAATACGTGCGAAAGAGACATAGACGTCGCGATTATGCATCGTATTGCATATACAGAGCAGTATAGCTCATTATTCATAAATAAATTCATAAAATTTTTATTAAACAGACGAGAGAAAAGTTTTAATTTTTTAATATTTTATGCACTCGAATATAACATTATTTTGTATGTATGACATGTACATAAATTTTGTGTGCACTATAATTTATGAAAGTTTCATCAACTAAAAATTTTATTTGTCGTATTAAAATTTTTGATCCCATTTTTAGATGGATTCACTAATAAATTATCAAGTTAAGTACATAAATTAGGGAAAACATGAATTTGTTGATTGGATTCAAGTATTTCACAAACTTTGGACCACGTACGCGCTTTTGCAAAGGAGCTTTATCAAGTAAAGCAATTTACCGATTGATTTCATTGGGAGAATCGAACAACCTGACACCAGAAAGGTCAATCGATTGCGTCACAGATTGAATTTTTTTGATGAATCGAAAACGATTAGATTTTTGTTAAATACGGCCAACTGCAATTTGATAACAAAAGGAATTTTTGAAAAAGCGTCTTTGGGGATTTCTCTAGTTTAGTACGTGAAATAAAACACAAATTGTTGAAAAATGTTCTAATTTCTATTAACCCTACAACTCATGACTTTATTTGTTTACCTTTAAGCTCATGACTGGGGTCCGAACGCACCCATGCTTTTATACATCATAAAATCGGTCTTATGCAGATAAACAGGGGGGCTATTTGTGAATTCAATTCACACATATTCGAGTCTTCGAAGTTTTGGATTCTTATTTGAATTGAATCAGATTCGTTTGCTTCTTATTTAAATCAAATACGAACCTTATACTTCCAAGAGTCGAATACATGGTTTTCTTCGTTTTTTTCCTAAGGAAGAACTTTGACTCTGATTTAAGTTAATTTAATAAATTCATCTCCTTTTCCGTACCGGTCAAACTATTCCAATTCTTGTGGCATATCTGTAATAGTTTTATTACCTCACCCGATTTCTTTCATTACCGTTTCGGTTTTCGTTTCAGTACCGGTTTGAATCTCTTTTGGAGAGATATAGTTATTAGTTTATTAGGAACAGGAGTATTCCTTTGTAAGAAAACCCGCGCACTCAAGCAAATTTAAGCCAGTCTCTTTCGATAGCACTCTACTGTTATTTTTGGCCAATAGTACTTTTTTATAAATTGGTGTTGTTACCATCGAAGTTTACTTGGAAATTACTATTATGCTTCCCTCTCGAGACACTCTGTGATAATATAGTTCGGCTGTAATTTAAACGCTCATCTGTTAATTTTTATCAAATCACACAATCGTAAATTTAAATGGTTTGCACAGCGCTAGTGAAGACGAACTATAAAATATTGCAAATGATATGATTAAACTAAACTATATACAAAGCTAAATTTGCATGAAATCATCGCTATTAATTTAGAAAAGTGGTGTCAAAGTTTTCCATTCTCTGACTTCATAAATTGTCTGTGTACAAATCATTTATTAAAAACTACAATAAAACTTTTATATTGGTTTAATTTAAAGCGTTATCCATTTTTGTGCATAATACCTGATTTACATTCAGCGACATTTGGCATCTGCAAAAATGTTGAAATACAATAGAGAAAAAACTATGTAGACACAAAGAGAAAAATTAATTATCTGTTTAAAAAATAATCAATTGAAACCTGAGAAACAAACTCAAAGATTGTCGTCCGCTTTTTTTTTGTAGATATCGAGTTTCATCCTTTTTCTGTTAAATCGTCGATGCATGCAATAATAAGCTTACGTAATTACGTATATACAAATGTACCAAACATTTATAATGTTTTATGATATTTTTTGTTTAAATTTCGTTTTTGAATGAACAGAAATAAATCAATACTAATGTGTAAAATTACTTAGTTCTAGTTGGTTGTAGAAAACGAAAATTAAATTCTGTGGGGATTCTGTTTTTTTTTTTGCACATTTATAAACTACTGACACTCATTCAGTTGATTTTACTAATTTGTATATAAGACACGTACTGGATTCCAGTAAAAAAGTAAGTACTATATAGTATGTATACCAACAGTAGCCTGTCACGTTGAATTTAATTTTTTTTCTATTCTGTACACTTCTATTTGTGAGCAATTTTGTATAACGTATGATATGAAATGATTTTGCACGTCTTAATAATTATAATTTTATTTAATAATCATGCAGCAATAATATTTTGTGGGGAATCAGGAATAGATACTCTTAAAATAGTTTCAAAATAACCGCAATTTATTTACGTACTCGTATACATTTTTTTGCTGTAGATTTTTTTTGTCAAATCACTAAATGACGACCGTTTTTTTTTTTAACACAAATTTGAGGAGGCCGAAAATACTTTCACTTTTTATGGAAGTGTGACGAAGAAACATTTAATCCAGCTATTTTAGTTTGATTACGGATAAAGTTTGGTTCAAAATTGGTCAAGGCGTGCGGATTTGTTTAAATATCTTGCACATATACAGGTTTCACAACGGCCAATTAGAATAGAATTTGTCTATTTTAAAATCGATTATGATGAAATTCAAGATTTGCGATGGAAAGGTGATTCTAAAATGATACTGGTAATTTCGAGACTCAACGCTACCGTTAGTAGTTTTAATTCTTCACGGCGTGTCTGCCACATGCTTCATTATTTTAAGCATGGCTAAACTTACAGCTCTGACAGTAAATACTCAGGAAACATACCCCAACGAACGTTTAAAGCGAAGGATTGGCGAGAAAAGTTTCTAAGCGAACATGAATATTATTTCGAAGATAATCTTGATCGTTAAGTAATTGAAATAAACGTTTACACTGCCTCAAATAAACTTCAATAGCTGCATGATTTACAGAAACCTCATCAGACAACAATTTAAAAGCCGTATTCCTCACAACCTCATCCAAACATTTTTTGTGTCCCATTTCATTCTATTAGTTGGAAACATCAAAATTTATCATAATCGGTTGAAAATATTTAAGGTTTATCCTAACTGCCCATATTCCAGAATTTAATTTTAAAATTATTTAGGAATGCAGTTTTCAACCCATTTGTCGAATTTCCTTCAAATCGGTTAAGAAATAGGGAAATTCCACAATATTTGGTCATATTCCAGAACTTCATCAAAAAAACATTTTGGAATCCCACTTCCAACACTTATGTCAAATTTCATAATAATCGGTTTTGGAATAGGCGAGTTCCATCATACTTGGCCATATTCCAGAACTTTATTCAAAAATCATTCTAGAATCCCATTTCAACGCACTTGTCAAATTTCATCATAACCTGTTGAAATAGGCACCCAAGTAAGATTAGCAAAAGCTAACAGCAACACTTGGTTAGTTCTATAAGTTCTTAAAGCTAAGTGCTTATCAAAAGTGATATGTAACGGATAGTAAAGTGAAATTTTCCCACATTTAGAGTTTGCTGGATGATCTAATAATTTAATTTTTATTACGAATGCTTAGTTTGATTTGCTTCTTATGTGATATAGCAAACTTATTAGAGCCATATTAAAACTGTTTTGGAGTTGATAGCACTTTATATAATTTGCTTTTACCTTGAATATTTTTAATATATGTATATACTAGCTGACCCGGCGAACTTCGTATCACCTCACAATCAATAAATGTTGTGTTACTTTATTAGCTGAATTAAATTCAGTCTTTTATTAAGATAAAATAAATACTCAAAATAAATTAAGTTCAATAAATGTACAAAAATCAAAATGAAATGTATTTTAATTACATTGGAATGAATGTAATTCACGTGATAGCAAGGCATTTGCTTTATTGAAGTGAATCGAAATGATTCGCTTGGCATTTTTGCACTACTTTCTTTAAACTATTTGCTGAATGGGATGCGCTCGGGTCGATTTCCTTCATTGAAGCACCTTGTGATATACGACTATTTTCGTTTTGTTGTCAGGTGCGAGAACGAACAAAGCGAATGGTTTGCCGACACGTGAACATGCTACGTACAATTGACCGTGAGAGAAAAATTTATTTTCTAGATTCACACCTCAAGCACTCAAGGATTGGCCTTATGATTTGTTGATCATCATGGGAAATGCAATACGAATCGGAAATTAAATTCGTTTAAACTCGAATAGCATATCGGTTGGGATCATCGAAATTCTCGAAATGAGAACTTCTTCACCTTTGAACTTTCCTTTGAGTATCGTCGCATGAATCAAATTGCCCAAGAATATTCTCACCACCAAACGCGTTCCGTTACATTGTTTTGGTTGATTGCTTCAGTTGTAAATTGTGCGGTGGCAAGCCAAGCAGATCCAGTGAGTTTAAAAATTCAGTTGGATAGTTGGTTGCCTCGTCTTTGTTTGCTTCACAGTCGCTAGATTTTAAGGAATGCAGTGGACCAACGATTTGATTTTGAATTGTGAAGTTTAAGTGATCCATATGTTTGTTCTCTGCCGCAAGAATTACTCGTTCGCTCAACCAATTTTGATTTTTGTGGTTAGCAATGATGTTCGGAAACACTTTGTGGATGAGCTCGTCCTTCGTTGAGACGAAATTGCAAAAATTCGGCAGAAACGAAATCAATCCAATCCGTTCGATTCGTCGACAGCAACATGGCCATTACCGATAGTCAACAATTGATTGGAGAAATCTTCGGCAGCTACATCGTTTAGCAATGCAACTCGCATGTTTACCGAGCGCTACATACTACACACTATACATACACTACACCATTGACAGTTCGAAGTAATTCAAACGATGTCGGCGACCCAACATCACCATAGTAACAACCGCAAGTAGAAGCATTCGTCATTCTTCGAATGAACTGTGTAAATGCTGTAACAGTCACAGTCTCAGGTTTTTATCAAACTGAGAATATCACTTCTGCAGACATCCTCTCAGTTGTTCCAGAACAGCTTTTTCAGCCGGCTAGCGTGCAGTGACTGGGGAGGTTCTTTGCTGGACCAAGAGGAAGCTATAGTAAATGCTGCTATCTACAGTGTTACGCCGACTTGAGTAACAGATGAGACCATAAACCTGCTGCTTAAGGACTTATAATAATCTACTTAGCCAGACATACTAATGATCAGACGGATGACATACGGATGATAAGGAACCGCATCGCCTTACTTCCGACATTGAAATTTCTTCGATGAAGCGTTCCAAGTGTAATAACGTGGCATCTCAGAGTAGAGCAACGTTCGTGCAAACGGATCACTTTGGCAAATCGAAAAGAAACTGGTCAATGTTGATGCTGGAGGTGTATCAGCACATTGAGCAACATTTGATGCGTTGAAATAAACTCGTTGGCCATTCTCCAGATGCATCGCCAAATGTACAAAAGTGGGATGATGTTCATGAATAGGGAATGAGCGAGGATATACGCAAAATCGCCTCATTGATTTTATCGTTGGTATTGGGAGTTTTAACGCCAAAACCGCCATATTGCTGCCTTTCGTGCCATATTTGGAGATGTATTTGATGGACTTCACTGAATTGAAATACTCCACGTCACTGTGCGGCTTGAATGTTTTGGAAAGAAGTGGCGAATACGGAACAATCCAAGTGTTGTCGACCACGAAATCGTGGATAACGTTTGGAACACTTGCCGTCGATCATGCACGGTGATTGGGGTTTGATGGCGCCACACGGACCGTGAATCATGTTCGTAATTACAACATCATGCAGGGCTGGATCGGTTTCGGATTAGGAATTTTGGTACGTATGATGTTATCTATTTGTTACAAACATACTAACCTTTTACAATGTGCAATTCATCAAACTTCAATCTGAACTCTGTGAAATCACTTTTCACTGATGAATTTCAGAAAAAATCGTTTAAAGCGAATTAATTGAATCGAATTCAAATGAATAACCTTCGAAAACTGAATGAAAATTGGTGAAAATTTGAAAAAATGCTGATAAATTGCGGCGCACGTGCTCAATGGTATGCAAAACTGCAAAAGAGACATGAAATACTTAGACCAGAAATAAACGAAAACAACAACAAATTCCCATATAAAATCTTCTTTCTCAAGCGTGGTTAGTTGCAGAGAGATGAATATAGACAAATAATATATGGTTGGTCTTTTTTCTGTAAACAAACCATTTAATTTTTATTTTTTTTAAAAAGTTTAAATTTTCGTGAAAATTAAAAATTAACAAAAAAAAAAATTTATCGAAATCAGTCAATCCGTTCTCGAGATATCATCAAAAAAGCCGTTCCATACAAAATGTATGAGAAAATGAATTTTCTTCATAAATTTTGTTTTCGTGAATTTTTCCGATGTTTTAAAAGTTATTCTGCTATTCGGGGCGGAGACAAATCCAACAAATCAAAGATCATAAAAATCGGCCTAGCCGTTCTCGAGTTATAAATGGTGTAACTAACCCGACTTTGTTATTATATAGATTTAGCTAGGGACACTGTACAACGCTTTGAAAAAATAAAACAATTTAACAATGCAAATAAAATAAGATTTATGATATTGTTTGTGGCGTAGTGGTAACGCATTCGACTAGAGCGGCAAAGGTCTACGGTTCGATCCTCATTTTTTTTTTTTTTTTAGTATTCATGTAATGACCAAATATTTTACTTTAAACATTCCGCTTTATAGTTATTACGGTAATTACACAAGAAAATACGTGGTCCGCGTTTATGATGCCCCTAAACACTACAACAAATTATTTAAAAACTTTCATATATTATAAGTTGTAGTAAGCCATGAGAATTTTTCGGTAAAAAAAAAATTTTTCTGTCAGAAACTTCAAAGCATGCTCTGTTTGAAACAATTTAAGAATGAAAATTAAATAAATTTCCTTAGGTTGATAATTTGATATGGGGCTTAGGCTGAGGTCCAATTCGTGACTTATTTCAAATAAGTCGACTTATTTGACTTATTCAACATGGCGGCCTGGAAAAAGTCATTTGGTGGTCCAATTCAAACCGAGACTTATTTCAACTTAACCATACATTTGAGAAGAATTTTGTGAGCCAAAATAAATATTAAAACGAAAAAGCAACAGCGTTAGGTGTTTTTATTAGCTATTCTATTTAACAGAAATAAAATAATGATAAAATGAGAAATTTAATAATTTTTTTGTATTTTATTGTTTATTAAATCATGTTGCCGCTCTATAAATACCACAATCTATTTTCGATTTATTGGTTGTGAAGTTTTATGAAAACAACAACGTATTATAAATCAGAAAATAATTTTAATATACCGCCGACATTTTTGTGGAAACTCTCCCAAATAAGCCAAGAAAGTCTACAATAAGTCTCCTCGCAAGGTGACTTATTGTAGACTTTTAAATAAGTCAGTCTCCACACAATAAGTCGGGAATTGGACTCCAGCCTTAGTAGAAATGTTTTGGACTAGAGCGGCTAAAGTCCAGGGTTCGATTGTGGCCGAGGCATTTTAGTTTTGTTTTTCAATTTATATTTTTTTGACGTGATAACGTCTTACACCGCATGTTCAGAAAATTGACAAGAAAGTTTTCCCTTGGTCGTGGGCAATTACTAATGAACTAGAAGCATTACCGTAAATTTAAATGTATGATTTCTTAGGTTGGTCCTTAGGCTTCATGCCTCACACATAATATTATCGAATGATTTCGCGCGATTTAAATCCTTCAACAACTGTAGTGAGCGAATGGCTCATCCGATCCGAGCAATTCTGAAGTCAATTTCTGCATAAAGTAACAGTAGTGGTGAATTTATTTTAAATTAAAATAATTAATCTACACATTAATTTTAATTTAAATTAAATCTAATCTTTAAAAGCCTTTAGTATCGAGCTATTCCTATACTTGACTAAAAAATAACGATTAAAAAATATCAAATGGCCAAAGGGTGATTGTGGCAGTGGCCGCTTGACATCAACATTTTATATAAATTGTATCCGTCCTAGGACGGGCTGTACCCTCTAGTTTTTAAATACGACTCATTGATGATAAATCTAACTGGCCATTGACTTTTATTCAGCATGCTCATGTAGGTACACTACTATAGAGCGAATTATTGCATTCGAGTTAAATAGAGCTTCAAGCAATAATTTGAGAAAAAATTGTAAAGTAATTTAGTAATTATTACTAGCGTGCGTCCAAAGAGAAAAATGTCAAATTTTAACTCTTGGAAGATTTTAACTCCAGCAGTACATTTAGACATCAAGTTAAGCAAAATAAACGTAAATTTCAAATAGTGTTGAACATTTTGGGAATTGATCCAATTCGTAACAAAGGCGTTCCCTTAGTCGTACGTGCAAATACCTTGTGCGATAATCCACAGCGAGAACAACTACAACAACAATCAGATAATGAATACTTGAGCAAACAGAATTAGCTTGTAATGTTAAAACAAGAAGTAACTGAGTTACCTCAACTCAACATTACTAAGAAATTGTCTCCTCATCTCTACACCCGCAGCAATTTTTATCCTGCTAGCTGCAGTGGGAGGTGAATCGGTCGTAGGTTTTGGTGCGAGATAGAGGGAGACCTTGTTATGCTGCTTGGGAATTAGTAATTTCGGTGATCTTTGAAATCACAAAAGGATTGGGGATACGATTAGAAAAGTTGGACCTGTCTACAGCGACCAACAGAAAACTAAGTTATTGGTCCAGCATGAATGGACAGTTTTGGGCCTTAGCCGCTCATTATTTGAAAATACAACAAAAACAAAAAAAAAATTAATTAATAATTCCCTGGATGAGGGTTTGATTAGTAAGTAAACCTGATCAGTAGCAGGTAGTCAAAAGAAAGGGTGAATGACGCGGTTTAGCTGTGCATTCACCTGCCTCAAAAGAGGCTATTGACTCACTACTACTGATTGTACCTCTTTTAGTTAGTTATGGTTTTTTTTTTTTTTATATTTACCTTTTTTTTCCTTGATATAGATTACCGAAAGATAACAGAAAAAAAAAAATAATTAATTTATAGATCGACAAAAATTATTTATTTTCCGAAAAAAATTTTTAACATAGATCACAAACAAAACAAATCTACTCAAAACTTCTAACCTGACGGTTAGCAAAAATAAAAATGGCCGCCTAACCTGACGGTTAGCAAAAATCAACAGTCACGAATAAAATTTTTGCGAGGTTTTTATACAATTTTTCTGCTGATCGGTAAAAAAAAAAAAACACATATTTTCTTTTTTTCTCTTCCAATAAACTTGAAAAATTCCATAATCACCCCACTGACATCTTATCCGAATTTCCGGTCATACACAAGAACTGTAAACATGAGGCACGTTTTGGCTGCATGTGTAACCACATGAACTGCCCAAGTTGCAAAAACAAAAAAAATTATATTTTCACGCTTATTTTTACCTTGAGAAATTCAATTCCATCGACAATGACCCAGGTTGAATAAACGGAAACGAAAATTGAGACTTCAACAAAAACAAATTTGTCTACACACTGATTAAAGAATGTGTGATAATAAAAAAAAATATTCTTATGTTTGTTTACCGAAACTTGAGCTTCCGCAAATAAACATAAATGAAAACACAAGTCATATGGACACGCGCCATTGGAGATATTAGGATTTTACATTAATTTAGTTGTTGGTTATGAATCTTGCTTATGTGCATGTTTTAATATGTACAAACAAGATTGTTCCAACACAATTAATGTAAATGTAAAGTGAACTGCACCCGGATGTCATGTAAATTTGTATAATTTAGAAGAAAAAAAATCTTCAAATGTGGGGTACAGTTTTATACGCGAATTTGATGGATAAGATTATTTTGTGACGGGGATGACAAGCGCCCGTTACAAGCTGAAGATAACAGTTCAGAATCTGAGGAAGACGAAATAATTGTTAGAGATGAACTGAGAGCTTGGGCGTTAGAATTTAACATAAGATAGCAAGCTCTTTAAAAATTTTTAAGTTGGATAATGAAACTTTTACCTGAGCGTGACCCACGTTATTAGAGACCCCTAAATTGATAAGCATTACGGATTATATTGGCATCATAAATCAAAATAACTTACCTTACACCTATATATACCAAATATTACCATTTTTAATAGGAGTTACTTACTTTAATGGCAAACATGGGTGTTTGAAATACACGGCGGTAAGAGAGTACATTTCAAATTGTACTCATTTTATAAACCAGATTCTATTACAAGCAACGTTCATAATTTATGCCATCCGGTTGGAGAAGTTTGCAAATTTGGAAATTTGAATATGTACTTTTAACTCTTATCCGTTTGAAAATCTTATGAATTCATTAAAAAGGATATTACGCAGTAGATCCCATCCATTAGCTCAAGCGGCTAGAAGGATGGGAGAATTAAGCAGAATAAAACTTACGCGATTGTACCTCCCGGCCCCATATCAATAGAACTTCCGTTTTCCAAAATTAGGTTTAGAAGCCCGGAACCACTTTTCTTGGCAAATTTTTTGGCACGATACCTCTTTTTTTTTTTTTTTTTTTTTTTTTTTTTATATTCATTTCATTTATTCTTTATAAATTTTAATTCATAAATTCTTATGGTACATTGTTTTGGGCTAACTTACGCATCTGTGAAGCTTCTTGATTTAAGAACCAAGTCGAATTCCTGAGTAAATTTTTAAAAAAGTTTTGTGTTGCCGCAAGGGAAAAGTTAAGATTAGCGTTCATGACTATTTGCGAATAAAATTTAAGGATATACATATCTGAATTTATCCATCATTGGTTTAAATTTAAATTACATTTCAGCATTACCATGTTCGCCATATAATCTTCTGATTTTAAAGCGTAGTCCAAAGCTTTTCCATCCGCTTATAATGCTATTTTGTTATAGGCACTTATCGAGATACTTTGCTGCATATCACTTGAATCTTTGGCTGATTCATGCCAACCTCTTTTTGATAAATTCTCAATTTGAGCAAACACTTTAGCTAAACCAATATTAAGTTGAACATTAGCATTTTTGAATTTTTCCATTAAAATCTCTTTGGTTAGTATTTTCTGGTTTTCTAAAATCTTTTGCCACCTGATGTTATTATCTGACGTTGGGAATATTATAGTGTGATCTTGCATAGTATGGTAATCTCCTCCATGTTGTAGTGTAACATAATTATGGCTAATATCCCTTAGAGGCTTTGGCTTTTTTTCGGTTTCTTGAACTGTGTCGGTACCAAATAGTTCCTTATTTGCGGTAGGGGTTAAATATCCTATTTGCTCATTTTCGACGCACTCTTCTAAAATTTCCTCAAAGTTTCGTTGGAACATAAAGATTTTTGAATCTCTTATTTTGCGTTGGTTCTTATTTTTGCGTTGGTTATATTGATTTTAATACAGTGTTAAATGTGCTGTTAGAAGTAAAAGAGAAGCTAATAGCTTAGGTAACCGCAAACTCTATGCCAATCTCAATCCTTAAACCAGCATGTATAAAAAATTGGTTAACTGCTCACTACATTCTAATCCAACCCCAACTCAACTCCTACTCAACTTCAACTCGACTTCAACTCTACCCGCAAATTGGCCCCTAACTTAACCTTCAAATCAATTTCATTTGTTGGGTCAATTCGTAATTGGCAGGTACCCCCCCCCCCCTCTTGACGTACAGTCTCCAAAAGCTTTCAAATTTCCGCCTTGACCATAGAAGCAGACTGGCGAAAAAAAATTCCAAATAGAACAAGCCTTTCTCGAGACACCATGGGTAGAGACATCCAGGCATCCCGACAGAAGGACGGAATTTTTTTTTGCTTTTTCAGATTCAGGGACACTTCAAAACCTCGAGAAAAGTGGTTTTGGACCAACCAAATGTTTCGTCATTTTTGACAGGATTTCAATACTTTGGTCTTTTTAGATCGAAGTAATTTATAAATTTCATAAGGTTAGGAAGGGTCCATGCTGGACTCTTTCTCACATTTGTCTTACCTCAATTTAGTTTTAAATTGAAGTAGAATGATTTCCGAGCTTCTTGAGGAAAATTAAACAATATTGTTCTTTGTTAAGAAGGGAGTAATATTAAATTCATGTCAGGTAATTGCTAGGAAGTCTTCCTAACAGTGCGAATTTTATAAATTTTTTACAAGGACAATTTTAATTAAATTCATTTCAGACAAATGTCAGGAAGGTTTCAACTTAGGCCGTTAATACTCCTTTCCTAACCTTACAAAATTTATAAATGTTGTTTAAGAAAATCGCCAATGATTCTTCTTAAATTTATAATTAAATTCATGTCAGACTATCAACCATACTAAATTTATAAAATTTCCTGAAGAGGATCGTCAATGATTTCATTTGAATTTAAAATTAAATTTATGTCTGTGTCTGAAAAATGTTAGTGACGGTCTATTTTGGACCCTATCCTTGCTTCTTCAATGATTCTACTTCAATAGATCATGTCAAACTGTCAAGAAAATACTACTTTCACGAACGGAGCCATCTGTTATAAAACATGACCTTCCAGATGATGCCACTAGCTGTCACTACTAATATAATAGAAAACAGTCTTGAAGCTAGATGTCACTACTATTGATAATTTTTCTTATAATAATGCTGCCAAATTATTTTATAAAGGTGTTTTTTTAGACTTTGTGAGTGTTTTACGATGTAATAAATTATGAATAATCGTAATAAAATTTGAAAAAGAGAGTTATGATACGTATGAAAAATGAGTGTTTAGCGCTGCCGTCTTTTGGAAAACGTGAAGTACTTTCGTTCTACTTTAGTAGTGACAACTAGCGGCAAATGTACTTACCATTATATTACTTTCGCTCGATCTGCTCTCTTTCGGAAAACATGATCTATTTAAACTTAATAGCGGTTTGTGGCTCAGAAAATTTTCATCAAAGAATTTATTGGTCTATTTTAATTTTACGATGATAACAACTGGATTGGAGGTGTCATCATACAAGTTACTTCTTTTGACTCTTCTATAATAAGTTAATATTTTGCGGCCTGCACTACAAGTTAATTCAGAAATCTGTCGATATATTTTCTATATATTTTAGAAACTCTAATTGCATATTAATAGCTTTCAGCTCCCACCAGACCAACAATGATTATTTAAATGTGAAAGCTTGTTCACTTTACGTGTGAACAGGGCTTATTTGTTAAGTCATCATTTTAATTTTAAGTAATAAATAAGTTTCTAGCCAAAGTGCATAGGTTGCAGAATGTGAAATATTAATAAAGGAAGTATGCATACACGTTATTTGTCAATAAATATATAAGCGTATAAACATTATCAAAACCTATTATTAAGCATTTTCTAAATTTGTATTTTAAACTCGAAATTTATTAAAAATGAATGAGAATAAACTTAACCACCAGTGGTAAACTAATTAGATAAACTTAACCACCAGTGGTAAGCATAATATTTGTTAGATTAACATTGGTCCTTCGAGACATTAAAAACTGGCAAAAGAATCAACAGCTATATACATAACAACAAAGAAGTAATGGAGCTATTTATCCAACAAGGCGAGATAGCAGAAAAAATATTCCAGTTGCACACAAATTACAAGAATTGGAGATTCACGGAAAACAACAAAATATTATCTCGAATCCAAGATAGCATTAAAGCATTGTACAACGAGTAAACAACCAATGACAACAAAATTCGGTACGTTACACCAGCCTTAGAGTCGACCCATCAGTACTTTCGAGATAGGCAGAAAGTAGTGGACGTACACAGTACTTTCATAGATGAAATACCATAGATGAAATAACTTTAACGGATGATAACAGCAAACCTGGGACTTTCTTCTTGTTCACAGCACCGAAAGACTTACTGCTTGGTGCAGATAACTATACCGAAATAGTGTTATCGGATAAAATAAAAATAAATAATCAGCAACCAATTGCTCAACATACAAAGATTGGGTCGATAATTTTAGGAAGATCTAATAATTCACTCTCAATAGACGAGCCGTTAACCAAAACAGTTGCAATCACAACAAAGGAAAATGCGGTAAAAGAAATTGCGAAAACTCTTAAGAAATTTTTGGAAAATAGAGGAATTACATCCATCGAGAAAACATACTACTGAAGAGGCAGAATGTGAACAACATATTCGAAATTCCTACAAAAGAGAATCAGACGGTAGATATATGCTTAAAATTCTGTTCCAATAACAGGCAAACCTCCTTCGACGATCTCATGACAGGCTGCGATACAATCAGAGTAGCATCACCCGAAATCCAACTAACTGAACTACTTCAAAAAGGAGGCTTTAATTTAAAAAAATGGGCAAGTAACCAGACAGAGCTCTTAATCAAGGTAGCCAAAAGAGAACTAACAGAATCACTTAAAGCGGATGCATTTGAATTTAATATAAACATACCAATTCTAAGTGGCAAGCTGATGAAGCGAAACATTCTCTCTTCGATTAGGATGGCTAGCACCAGTAATAATAACACAAAAAATAATGTTACAAAAGATGTGACTCATGGGGTCTCAAGTGGGATGAACCGGTTCCTGAAGCCATAGGTCAACAATGGTTAAAATTTAAAGACAAATTACAACTTCTCAACGATATAAAAATTCCAAGAGCGATTTTCCAGCTGGCAACGCCTCCTTCGTGTGCAAGCATATGTGTTGAGGTATGTAAATAACCTAAGATGCAGAGTCCAGAACATGGCCGTATTGGATGTGCAACCAGAAAAGGTGGGTAAGCCGACATCATCCAGGGAGATGAGCCAACTTACCGGGTTGGAGAATGTTGCCAAAAATAAAACCATGTAGCCCGGTTGTTTCGATGCGTTCGTGCAAAAAACAAAAGGGAAAGAAAAAAGAAAAGAAAGGGCAGTGAAAAAAAGGAAACTGGTGAAGAACACACCTAAAATTAAATTAAAAAAATTATTAAAAATATAAAATAAAAGTAATTTTGTAGCGGAATACCAAATATTCCAGCTAACAAATAAATTGTTTTATTGATTGATCCAAAGAGTGAACCAAGCAGCATCGATCTACAAAAATCGATCACAACGAGGACTATTATCTGATGCTCATTACTCGCCCTCCTTCTGCTTCTCACTTTGGCAATTCTATTGGCCAACAATGTGTAAATACTTTACAGAATATGTAAAATATTGTGAGGTTTGCAATGGTTTTAAATACCATAACCTAATAATTATTGGAAATTCATAGAAGCGACTCGCCGGTCAAAATTTTGAAATTGTTTTCTGTTTGTCATGCTTGACCAATAATGAATGACGCTTCCTCTAAGTATGTGATTCCATTTTTAAAGGAAGAGGTTTCTGATATATTCTCGGCTCCTGAGTACTTGATCAGTGGCAATGGAGTTCAGATAACCTCAAACGCATTTAAATGCTTTCTAGAAGAAAATGGCATACATCATATTCGCACTCCTAAATATTCACCACAGTAAAATATATCGGAATGAGTAAATCGGTTCATTCTAACTGTTATAAGATCATACATATATCCGAGAAAACCATTTAAACTGGGACATATACATCGGCTCTGTAGCACTTGCCTTGAAAAATTAAAAACATCAGCACACAAGTCTCCACAAGTAGTCTCAGGCTGAGTAGTTTGAATATTAATCGCAACTTGTATATGTGAAACGATAAATAATTCTGTTAACCAATAGGCCTTAAAGGAGGCCTGTTTTTTTATATTATCGACAATGTTTGATGATGCTGGTTGGTTCACAACAGATTTAGTAGGCGATGCCGTTCAAAGAATCATCATGGTGTTTTAGAAAAAAAAAAAACTAAACTTAAAAATACAAAATGGTTTAGAGCACGTTATCTCAATATTATCATCTTCAACAAAATAGTATAGAATAATACTACCTAGCTTTAGTTGCATTTTTTTCAGAAAACAATAAAATCTCGGATTCATTTTGACTTGGCAACTGTATTAGCCAAAACTTCAAATGGATCTAATTTTTTTTCTGGAATTGATCCAACCTCATAAAAAATTGTATCGTCTACGATTTTAATTTAATAAAGTATTATACAAAGTACATAATACATTAAACTGTTTATTTCATTATTCAATTACTTTATAAAAATACGTGAAACATGTTTAAGAACCTCCGTAAGTAGGTAGAACAATAATACAATAATAATGTCCTTTTCCATTTTCTTATATAAATTTTCCCCAACCAACAACAATACTAATAATAACCGTAACAATAATATCCGTGAAAGTCCTTGACAGTTGCGCTTTCTGTTTTATTTGAAATAGAGAATTCTTAATTATATCTTAAAATTTTATAGTTTTTGTTGCAAACAAATATTTGTTTGGTTTTGTTTGACTAAATAAAATTACAAATGAAAAGTTTTTATTGTAGCGCTTAACAAATAAAATTAAAAAAATATTTTCATACAAAAAGAAAATGATTGTGAATCAACACATGACTTGATGGTTACTCTTACCGAGAAAAACAGTGAGGCCGAAGGAGTTTCAGCTATCTTTCTCACAAGTTCTAGTTTACAGTTGCTATGGAAAAATCACGGCTAGTTAATGTAAGGATCATTATCCGTTGAAAAAATTATTACGAAACATCATCATGAAGCGGCCAAATCCCTCTAGGGGATGTAGCGCCAGAAAAAAATCGAAATTTAATGAATCCCAGAATATTAATATTTAGATGTTCAACATATCTTGAGTGGAACTGAGCTTAAACTGAGCTAAATCGAATTGAAGAAATGTTAAAACAACTTTGGGAAGTTGAACCCATCCCAGGCACACCGTAATTAACGTATGAAGAGGTAAAGTGTGAAGAATTGTTTGTTAGAACCGCAAATCAAAATTCAGAAATAGTGCAACTATCGGTGAACAAGACAAAGAGCAATTGGGAGGCTCATTAAGAGCGATAGGATAAAAATTCCTAGAAGATCCAGTAATCAAACATACCTACACAAAATGCATATCTGAGTATTGCCAGCTGGGACACATGATAGAGGTTAAAGATAAGGACATAGAGAATCTAAACTACCTACCCCGCCATGGCATCTTAAAAGCATTAAAGTTCAGAGTTGTATTTGGTGCCTCCGCCAAGACTTCGAACGGGTTGTCACTAAACGATTTACTAATGGTGACGCCTATGGTACATCCATAAATGTACGCTATAATATTACGCTTTCGTTTAAATAAAGTAGCGATTAGTGCCGACGTGGAGAATGATGATAGGAAGAATCAAGCGATAGTTTGGAGGTTAAATGACGAGGAACCCATGAAGTACTATACAAATTAACAACGAAAATGGGTTTCCAATTCAGATACGTTCCTGAAGATAGTATTCGTGGAGGGTAGATTAACAACCATTAAGGAGTTTTCACAGGATGACATAACAGCGAAGGTGTTGTGTTTACAGTGGGACCCGAAATTGGATACATTTTCGTATCGTGTCAGCTTATTTACTCCAGTACATACCAAACCAAAATTGCTATCTGAAAGCAGCCAAATTTTTGATCAATTAGGATGGTTGTCTCCTGCAATGATTAAAATTAAAATTTCAGACCCTTTGGTTAACCACTGTAGATTTGGATGAAGAATTGCCGCAGACAATCAAACATAAATGGTCAATTATTCGAGATGAGGACAGCTAACCGTAGTGCAAACATATAGAGTTGCACGGATTGTACGATGCAAATCGCGCGGCAGACATGTATACATTTGATAGCTGTGAAGTGTAAAGTAGCTCCAATCAAAAAACTTTCAGTCGTTAGGCTACAACTTTATGTAGCTATTAGCAAAACTATAGTGAAATCTATGAACCTAATATTACAAGTTTACCATATTAAGTATAGTTTTTTGGACCGATTCAACGATTGTTTTAGATTGGCTTTCTGATGTTCCTATGTACGGTGGGAGACATTTGTTGGAAACAAAATGTCCCAAATCTTGGAAGTTGTTGCAAGAGACAAATGGCGTCATGTCCCTACCAAGGATAATCCGGCTGACTGTGTATCACGGGGAATGTTACCATTAGAACTGTTAATTGATGAATCGTGGTGGATGTCTTCTAGGTGGTTACGGCTTACGGGGTAATGTTGATAGCTGACCAGTGTAGAAAGTCACTTATGGTTCTCTCATTGATAGCAGCCTATCAGATTGTCTCGTTTCCTTTAGCCTTTGTCGAGAAACTTTCCTCATTTATAAAACTTTTTAGAAAAGTCGCAATTGTTCAACGGTTTATAAACAACGTAAGCAGTGCACGGCGAGAAGCAGCAAAACACAAATGGCCAATATCAGTTACAGAGCTACAAAAAACAGTCAGATTGTATTGTAGACAAGTTCAAACAGTTGTATAGCGGAGCATATTCTAGTGGTTAAGCAGTCGCGGAAAACAAATCAAACCTAAATCAGCTAGACAATAAATTATCAAATAATAAATAAGGTTAAGGAATTCTTTCGGGGATTTTTTCGTTCGGGAATATGAACATCACGGGAAGAAATCTCCGAATACTTAACAACGGGGAACTCATATTCCCGAAAATAAGCATTCCCGAAAAATATAAAATAATTTGCCCCATTAAAAAGGAAGCCCCATTAAATTTTTCTTGACTAGATATGAAAACGAAAGAGAGCTACTTTCATGTCATCCTTGCGCATGAAGGACCAATACTAAGCGTTTTGGGGAGTTTTTTATTTCAGTACGTGAATAATTATCAGAACACAAATTGTTGAAAAATATTCTAATTTGTTATAAATGGTTTGGAGCAGCAGTCCCCATCTAAAGGATGGGATCTAGAAGTATAACACGAATTAAAATAACTTTTCAAAAATTGGTTTTATTAAAAAAAAAAAGTTTCAGTTTTTTTCTAGAGTTACCATTTGCTACCCTAACCATAGATGAAAACATCAAATCCAAAAATGTTCCTCAATTGTTTCTTCGGGGCAACTGCTTTTACGTAATACTAGCAAAGTAATCGGTCACGGCCTGTGTTTTCTGACCGGTAGAAGAGGGCGAAAAAATACCATACACGTCAAACCAAACAATATTAGCAAAATTGAAATCACCGGTGACCGGGAGTTGTTCATCAATACTTTCTGAAGACATCACATATTTGAAAAAGTCAATAAATTCCAGATAACTTTCTAAACTTGACTGTTAAGGAACTAATACAATGTCCACGATAAGAAAAAAGAAAACTATTAAAGAGCTGAAAGATCATAAGATGATCAGAACTTCGGTCCTGAAGATTAACTCAACTCCCAAATCAATCGCTAACGGAACCTTTTAAATCAATTTACAGCTCAACCTTTAAGTAAGTTTATAACTCATCCTCCAACTCAGTCGCAATGCAATCATCAAATTAATTGCCAACCCAACACTCAACTCAATCACCAAATCAACCTCAAATCGACTTTCAAATCAAACCTTAACTTAACTCCAAATCAACTTTTAAATTATTCTCCAATCGAACCTCTTACTTAACCCCAACGTAAGCAACTTCAACTAAATTTAGTTCGAACCAAATTTCAACCCTTCACTCAACTCTACACTAAACGGCCAACCCAATTCCAAAATCAACTCAATGCGAAAGCTACATACATGCATGAATTCAACTAAAATTAACTCAATTAACCCACTAAAACCCAAATTTAACCCCAAATTAAACCCCAAAACCGAACCACTGACTCAAATGCAAATCAACTTTTACTCAAATCCTATTCAACCCTAACTCGACCTCAACCCAAACCAACCCTAAACTTAACCATTTCTCAACTCCAACTCTACCTTCAACTCAACCCCAATTTAAATCTCAACTCAACCCTTAACTTAACGCCTTACTCACTCGTACATAAGATCAACTCAAAAGTTAAGCTAACTTAAAGCTCAAACCTTAATTCAACCAATTAATAAAACTCAATAAAGCTCACTCAACCCCAAGCGCAGCGCCCTACTCAATCCTCAAATCAACATGGTCCGAAAAAATACATGAGAACGTGAACTCAACTCAAGCTAATTTCTAACTCAACCCAAAACTCTCCCAAAATAAATCCTCCCACACAACCCCTCACACAACTCAACTCCCAATTCAACCCTAAACTCAACTCCAAATTCAATTTCTCAACTAACACGGTTTGAAAACCGCTTGTCTCTGTGAACACTGAATCCTAACTGAACCCCCACTAAACATCAACTTAATCCCAAACTGAACATCCAACCCATTCCTAACGTGACTCGAAAAACGAGTGATGTGAACGAGTAAAAGTGCTGATGCTGATATGTTTTTTGAGAACAAGTTTGAAATGTAAATAATTCCTAAATATTTAAACTGTTCAACAGAATCAATACATAGATGCGCTCAGACAACTAGATAGGTACATTTGGGGTTACGTTCATGGTTTTAAAATTAATACACTCCGATGAATGATACAGAATTTTCAGATTACCAGATAACTCAAAAAAGATAACTTTAGTTTTCGCACTCATATACATGAAATGAAGATCTAACTTTTTTCTCAAAACCATAAGGTCATAATTCATCTGATCAGCAACCGATTTTTGGGAAGCAGCCTTATAAGTTTGTGAAAAATCATCAGCGAAAGCTTATACGTTATATCCATAGAGATCTAGTTGGAACAACGAGTTGTTATAAATTAGAAAGAGAATGGGATCCAGTACCGATCGCTGTGGAACACCGCAATTAACCACTACTCATTGTATTCATCACCAATTTTTACAGTTTACCTTCTACTGACAAAGTAAGAACAAAACCAAGCATTGGCGATTCATCGAATACCTGCACAATTCAATTTATATAGCAACAATTCATAGTCAACCGTATCAAATAGAAGAACACATTATGTAAGATATAAACTGATATAATAAAGCAAGTTCAGTAATGCAACCCTCCGTGAAACCATACTGATTTTATGAGAAAATTCCCTTTCATTCAGGAAAATTAAAAGTCTAGTTTTAACGCACTTTTCAAGAATTTTTGAAAAAACCGACAATAATGATATAGGGCGATAGTTTGATGTATCGCTCAGATCCCCTTTCTGATATAAAGCAATAACAACTGCTGTTTTCAAAACATCAAGGAAGATAACATTGGTAAGGCATAAGTTAAAAATGTGTGCGAAAATATAAACAATGCTTGCGGCCATCATTTTAAGAACTTTGTTGCTATCGAGGCTGTTTACGTAGTTTATAATTTCAGATGGAGGGACTGGTGTGAAGAAAAAAACTTTCCGAAATATTTTTATGGCAGATCATTTTACGATTAGTATCATAAGCTGCTGCTTAAAATTCAGAGACACCAATAAAACATTTATTGAAAGCAATCGTTATGTCACGTCGGTCACTTATTAAGCACCCATCCGTATAATTATGATTTCTGAAATGGTTTTAGTATTATAAAACCTTCACCGATAATGTCATCCACTAAAAGCCATTGACTTTTCAGATTTTTCTTGGACTTTTCAAACCTAGAATAAAATTAACTTTCCTTAGTTGTTTTAATGTAAGCTTGAATTTTCACCCGAAGTCTTCGTACACGATTAAGCAGCTTTACATTATTGGGTTGATTACACAAATAATTTAATAACTTGTTCTTCAACTTAATCACTTTAAGTAGTTTGTTTGACATCCAAGGTTAAATTTTTTTTTTTTTTGCAGATGACAAATGTGGTATAACCAATGAAGCTTCGGTAATTTTCCTCGTTAGATCGATTAAAAATTGATCCACAACACTGTTTGGGTCGTTGAATAACATAATTTTCTCTTGATGATGTGGTAAAAGAGAAATTAAAAGATTAAAATTATTTTGTTTAATAGAAAATAATTTATGATCTGAGAGCATTAAATCACATACCTCTCTCTGCTTGAAAATTAAATCTTGAATGTGGTTTTAGTCTCGTGAAAACGTATTCAATGGAAGTAGATATTGTACAGGTAAGCGTGTTGGTTTATTAACTAATGATATTAATCCGAAACTCGACATCATATCAAAGTAATTATTTACAGCGCCATACTCAGAAATTTATCTTGAAATATCTATGTTAAAATCTCCTAGCAAAATTAAATTCTTGGTATGAATATCCGACAAATACATTGAAAATTCATTAATGAAATCACTAATTGATCGAAAATGAAATCTTTAAACGCACACAACGCAAACGCCTCTTGGCCCAAATTTGTACTAATCTGCAAATTATCAGCTGTTTTGATATGTTTAACGGACGATTTAAATGTATACCTATTTTTAATATAACCGATAATACCTCCGGTACCTCCTTCCTCATGTATATGCATTAATCTCATCACTTGCAAGCCAAATCTCTGAAAAGATAATAAATTGGGTAATGATGCTGATATGTTTTCAACATAAGCGGCAAAGTGAGCAAATATGGAATCACTCTTTCTTCGGAGACTATACGCTCATTTTGATGAATGATCCAAAATTTACATTTTTTATTTAAATCAGGTGTAGGTTCAACTGCAGTGTTAATAAATGAATGCGAATGACTTATTGTTATATTATTAAAATTAATATTTGGATATGAAACAAGATTTCATTACAAGTTTTTAAAGTCAGCCGCATCATTTATAACACATAATTCACCTCCATCTACCTTCCTTGATGATAATATTGCTTCTCGATCTTCGCACTCCGTGCTAATAGAAATAGTGGCCTCTTAGAATAAGTTAAACTTTCATTTATAAATATTGACCCGCTGAAATTTAACCCGTAGTTAGAGCCTGTTAAGCGCGTTTTCCTTTTGGCCTCGAACACTTTTTTTCTTACTTTATGAACTTTACGTGAATAATATTAAGAAATTTCCCTTCCTTATTTACGATAAGTACCGACCATTCTACCACCATTCCCTCATTCATTCCATCATACCATCATTCCATCATACCACCATTCCATCATTTCCTCATTCCTCCATTCCATTATTCCCTTATAGCATCATATTATCATACCATCACACCATCATACCATCATTTCATCATACCATGATGCAATCATACCATCATCCCATCATACCATCATACAATCGTACCATCATACCATCTTAACATCATACCATTACGCCATTATATCAACATACCATCATACAATCATATCATCATACCAGGATGCCACCATACCATCATACCATCACACCATCATACCATCGTACTGTCATACTATCATACCATTACACCATTACACTATCATTACATCTTACAATTACACCATTCCATCATTCCATGATTCCATCATACCATCATACCGCCATACCACCATAACATCATACCACCAATCCAATCGCAAACTCAACCCCCAACTCTTTCAACAAATTGGTCAACTGCTCTTAATATCTTAATCCAAACCCCCATCTCAAGTTCATGTGAACTTAACCTTCAAGTCAACCCCAAATTCAGTATCCAACTCAATATTTAAACCGGCATATATTGAAAATTGGTAAATATTTATAAAACCAGGTGGATTTGGTTAATTCTTATGGCAGGTACCCGACGATGGCGTACAGATTCCGAAAGCTTTTCAAATTTCCGCCTTGGCCGTAGAAACAGATTGGTGGAAAAAAATCCAAATCGGACTAGCCGTTCTCGAGATATCATGGGTACTACATGCATCCAGACATCCAAACGTCCGGACAGACGGAGGGGCATTTTATTGTTGTTGTTTCTTGAAACGTCGCTTTGAAACGTCAAGAAAAGTGGTTTTGGGCCAACGCAATTTTTGCTCATTTTTTACTGGATTTAAATATTTTGGTCTTTTTACACCGAGGTAATAATACGTTTAACCATAATGTCGTAACCCGAATGGCATGCACTAACCTCGCCTGAAAGTGATTTATTGACTGCACTGCGGAAAACGTTACACCGGTGGTATTCCAGGTCCTGATGTTTTTTCATTATACAAAACTATAAAAAATAAAAGCCTAACACTTATTAAACCGAGCTGAAACATCAACAATCAATAACAACAATATAGAACAATTATTATTCAATTTGCAAAAATATACAATCAACGTGATTTCTATGCGAAGTTGCGAACAAGTGTAATATTAATTAATACACTTACGACCAAAAACATAAAATTGTACCTCTAACCCTTATCACTATATTTTTATACCAAAGGTACAAGCATTCAATGAATCATCTACCTAAAGTTTATTAATCGCAACCATCATGATCATTTTTTATTGTTCAACGCCAGAAGAAACAATCGCTAATGCAAACAAAATCCACAACTTACGAAAATTTTTTCAGTTTCGTTCGAAACACAGCAATTCTTAACCAATTTTAATTCAGACCACTAGACGTGATCTGAAAAAGGTTTTTAAAATTGGCTACTAAACGCATTATATAACCGGACCTATACTCCTAATTGGACCAATTTTTAAAGGTCCGCATAGTGGTATTACACAGGTTTGATTGTATTGGAACGATTTTAGGTTATTATTACTTTTTGGCAGAAATAGCTTTGTTTTGCCATTGGGGCAAACATGTAGATATTTTTAGGATTGTCAAAGAAACAGTCTTGATGTAGCGCCTTATTCCGCCGCAAAGTCTTACTGCGGTAAATTAATTTTAGTTCATCTTAACTAGCCCCGGAATAATTCGAATTCTCCCATGAGAGATAAGCTAGCCGAAGTGATTTTCATTGCCCAGTCATTTGAAGATTTCACAGATTCGGTTGTTTACCATTTTAAAGTCACCTAAACTGGTTATCTCTTGATAATAACTCCATCAGTTCCTTCAACATCATATGGCATTTTCTAGTTGGATAATAAGATTTAACATCAGCCTGATACTCCCATCTCGGCACCACCATTAACATTCATCAGAAATCTTTTTCGTCGTTAGTATTTAAAGCTGTCGAGATTAAATTAAAGAATAAAGATGAATAAAGTTTGAAAATATTCCAGCAAACTATAAATAAATAAAATCGTGATATCGAAATTTTCAACACGATTACAATTACTACATAACTGGAACATAAAAAAACTTTCTTTTGGTTCGAACCAAAAAAAAAAGTTTCAAGAAATAGCAAATATACACAGCTTATACAGTCTTTAGGTTTTGTTTATTCGTTCAAGAACAAATGGTTTTCTTCTCATACCGATAAGATCATAACACTTAACGACAACTTTACTAAGAAATATAAAAGTTATACCGTAATAGTAAACAAAGCTTGTACGTAATCATCTGTACTAAAACCTCTTTAAATATAAAAATCCATAGTTTTCCAGCATCGAAGGCAAATGGCTTATTGCATTAAACTTTTTTATTATTTTCGTGTTGAGAGCAAAATCGACTGATTTTCAGCTTAAACAGCTCTTGCAAAAATGATTCTGTTCTACTTGCTTTATATTGCTTATATACGTTATCATTATGTACTCGTCATTGGAAATCGGTTTTCTTAATATTTGGTTTATATGAATCACCGGAATTTAGATGAGATCGTTAAAAAAGTGCGATAAGCAGTTTTAGCAGGGCCAACAAGAATTGCAACTAAAAATGTGGAACATTGTAAGCATTCAGAACTGTCACAGTATTGGGCCAGGGCTCTTAATATTTTGTATTCACTCGACAAAAAACAACGAAGCCAGTGTTCGCCATAAAAATTTATTATAGTCCTTCTTATTATAAGGCCTGATTGGAATGGAATCATTGCCTTCATCTTGTACATCAGTAACGCTTTACAAACCGCTGGTTAATGTCCGCGATCTTACAAAGTGCATATACAACACTACATTAAGGTGAGGGAAAGGTCATTGTAAAGGAATATAATAAAAACAAGGCACAAGCAGAAAACTTTCTTGGTATTGAATGAAAATTAATTGGGACCGGAAGACTCCCCGCCCATTTCGAAAGTGTGCATAAATTTGTAATCTAACTAAAATTTCGAACCCAATAAAATATGTAAGCACAATAAAGATTCAATTGCTCCAACATCTAAACTAAACTTTGGCATGTCAAGTGGTTTAACTTGATACAAACTCCAAATTCAAAATCTTAAATCTTAAATCTTAAATCTTAAATCTTAAATCTTAAATCTTAAATCTTAAATCTTAAATCTTAAATCTTAAATCTTAAATCTTAAATCTTAAATCTTAAATCTTAAATCTTAAATCTTAAATCTTAAATCTTAAATCTTAAATCTTAAATCTTAAATCTTAAATCTTAAATCTTAAATCTTAAATCTTAAATCTTAAATCTTAAATCTTAAATCTTAAATCTTAAATCTTAAATCTTAAATCTTAAATCTTAAATCTTAAATCTTAAATCTTAAATCTTAAATCTTAAATCTTAAATCTTAAATCTTAAATCTTAAATCTTAAATCTTAAATCTTAAATCTTAAATCTTAAATCTTAAATCTTAAATCTTAAATCTTAAATCTTAAATCTTAAATCTTAAATCTTAAATCTTAAATCTTAAACCTTAAATCTTAAATCTTAAATCTTAAATCTTAAATCTTAAATCTTAAATCTTAAATCTTAAATCTTAAATCTTAAATCTTAAATCTTAAATCTTAAATCTTAAATCTTAAATCTTAAATCTTAAATCTTAAATCTTAAATCTTAAATCTTAAATCTTAAATCTTAAATCTTAAATCTTAAATCTTAAATCTTAAATCTTAAATCTTAAATCTTAAATCTTAAATCTTAAATCTTAAATCTTAAATCTTAAATCTTAAATCTTAAATCTTAAATCTTAAATCTTAAATCTTAAATCTTAAATCTTAAATCTTAAATCTTAAATCTTAAATCTTAAATCTTAAATCTTAAATCTTAAATCTTAAATCTTAAATCTTAAATCTTAAATCTTAAATCTCAAATCTTAAATCTTAAATTTTACATTTCAAATTCCAAATTTTAAATTTCAATTTCGAAACTTCAAATTCCAAATTCCAAACTTCAAATTCTAAACTTCAAATTCCAATTCCAAAATTTCAAATTTCAAATTGCAAATTGCAAATTCCAAATTCCGAATTTCAAATTTCAAACTCCAAAATTCAAATTCCAAATTTACAATCCCACATTTCAAATTTCGAATTTCAAATTTCCAAGTCCAAATTTTAAATTCCTTAAACCAGATTCAAAATTTTAAATCTTAAATTTCAAATTCCAAATTTTAAATTCCAAATTTTAAATTCCAAATTCCAAACTCAAATTCCAAACTTCAAATTTCAAATCACAAATTTCAAATTCCAAACTTTAAATTCCAAATTTCAAACTTCAAATTCTAAACTTCACAATCCAAATCCCAAATTTTAAATTTTAAATTGCAAATACTAAATTCAAAATTTCAAATTTCAAACTTAAAATTTAAAATTCAAATCCCTCATTCCAAATTTCAAATTCAAAATTTCCAATTTGAAATTCCAATTTTGAAATTCCCAAATCAAATTCCAAATTCAAAATTTTAAATCTTAAATCTTAAATTTCATATTTCAAATTACAAATTTTAAATTTAATTTTTAATTTGAAATTCCAAACTTCAAATTTCTTAAAAATTTTAAATTTCAAATTCCAAATTAAAAATTCCAAACTTCAAACTTCAAATTTCTTAAAAATCTTAAATTTTAAATTCCAAATTAAAAATTCCAAGCTTCAATTTCCAAATTCTGAAGTTTGGAATTCCAAAACTCAAATTTCAAATTTTAATTTTAAATCTTAAATTTCAAATTCCAAACTCCAATTCCAAACTTCAAATTCCAAATTTCAAATTACAAACTTTAAATGCCAAATTCAAAACTTCAAATTCAAAACCTCAAAATCCAAATCCCAAATTTCAAACTTCAAATTTAAAATTTCAAACCACTCATTCCAAATTTAAAATTCAAAATTTCCGATTTTAAATTACAAATTTTAAATTACAAAATCCAAATTCCGAATTCCAAATTTAAAAGTTTAAAGCTTAAATCTTAAATTTTAGAATCCATATTTATAATTTATTATTTATTTTTATTTATTTCATTACAAAAACTATTTCATTACAACAACTATTTAAAATTCCAAACTTCAAAGTCCAAATTCCAAACTTCAAATTCTAAACTTCACAATCCAACTAAATTTCAAATTTCAAACTCCAAACTTCAAATTTCAAAATTCAAATCCCACATTCCAAATTCAAATTTGAAATTTAAAATTTAAAATTTCATTTCCCAAATTCCAAAATTCAAAATTTCATATTCCAAATTTCAAATTTCAAATTAAAAATTTAAAATTTTAAATTCCAAATTCCAAATTCCAAATTCCAAATTTCCAAATTCAAATTCCAAATTTCAAATCCCAAATTCAAAATTCATGGATTTGAGGGAAAGATCGTCAGTTCAATAGTAGATCGTAAGTAATGTGCTCCCAATTCAGTTAATGACTGGTGTACTGCTAAGATTAGCCTTAGCAACAATTATTCAAATAAAATTATTTCTATCCTTTATAGAAAACGAAGGAAACTTCTTTTCCCCGAACATGGAAACTCTCATACCTGGGAGTTACATAAACTTCATAAAAACCGATATAAGCAAACAAAGCTTATTTCACTTACCAGCTAATGATTGGCTAAACCAAAATGTCTAATTAACCGTTTTTCTCGGCCCTGAACCTATATTTGCTTACTGCAAAGGCCATTTAGTTGATACAAGATGTAAGTTTTTTAGAAAAAAATCAAAAGAGGTATTTTTACTTGGGAGTCGCTGCTGCTACCTTCAAGTCGACTTATATATTTTAACTCTGATTTATATTGGTGACTTCTAAATTAGTAAGGTCTTCTGGTAAATTAAATACTTTAACAAAATAGAAATTTTGAACTGTGAGGTGCATTTTACTTCTTAAGTGGTGTGGTAACTATACTAAGCCAAACTGATTGAGACTGTTCTTTTGTTTGTCTGACATTCTCAGACAGCTTATACTTAAATTATATTAGTTTCGTTTTACTTACCAATAATAACACATAATACAACATAATTTGGGTTTAACTGTCTAATTTGAATGAAAAATATCATAGACGAACGCTTTTGAATAATAATGTGAAAATTAGTCTAAACATAATTTCAATAAAAAATTTTCTGTTCGATGATTTTTACTTTCACGTTCGAGTGTTATTTCCTTGCCAATCACAAGTCGATTGTGATTTAGGGAAATATGTGGGCTACACAAGTTTTAATCAGCGCACAAAATATTCATATACCATAGGGTGTAAAAGTTTGTTGGAAGAACATACAATTTATGTGATAAGCGTAGTTATTTCTTTCTCCGGTATACATTGACAGGTATACACAGGAAATACATCAAAAACAAAAAAAACAAAAATCGACATTATTCACTTGCTTTAATTCCTGAGAGAAATTAGTTTTAATGCTTATTTCAAAAATAAACAATTCTCAGAATAAAATGTTTGAAAACAATCTGCACATTTTTTTTTTGTTTAACTTTGAAATAATCAAACTTCTTTTATATGCAACATACATATGTAGCTTAAATCTCAAATGATCAACCGATGTCAAATGCAGATAAATTTGTGGCAGATTTAAAAAAGTTTGAATTTAATTTCAATAAAGAATTCAACATATAAACCTCATATCCAAACGTTAACATACATATACATATGTTGGTATGTGGATTGAAACTTGTACGAATAACTTGTACATACTCGTATGCCTTATATACTCAAAACACTTTGGTGTTTGATTTATCTTCTTAATATATAAAAATCACGTGTCACGATGTTCTTATACACTAATCTCCAAAAACGCCCAACCGATTTCAATGAAATTTTGTAAATGTATATGGTTAATTCAAGCTTAATAAATAGGATAGTTTTGGATCCGATAGGTGGCGCTGTTGTCGAGATTAAAAAAAATTCGTTTAATTTTGTCAACAAAACATTTTTTTTAAATTTTTTTGAGATTTTTCATTTAAAAATACATAAAACCACAAATTTTAACTTCCCTATCCCCTAATTTGTTAATGTCGAGTCTGTACAGTCCATTAAGTACATTTGCAAATACGTTAATAAAAACACTGCCAGTTTGAAGTACAAAATGTAAATGAAAACGACGAAATATCACGTTACCAAATAGGCAGATACATCAGCAGCAGCGAAGCTGTCTGGCGTATTCTTAGTTTTCCAATATACGAACGAAACCCAAGTATCGAGCACCTTGTGGTACGAGAACGGTCAACGTGTACATTTCACTGAAAAAAATACTCTCCAACGAGCATTTGAGCCACCAAAACTGACACTTAGCGAATTTTTCACACTGTGCCAAAAACCTGTACCTAAATTTTGTTCGCAAACCGAGAATTGAGAGTAGAATAACCGCAAATTTTTAGTAGTGGTAGATTGTGTGTATATTAGTGGCCACGTGAGTGTTCTTTATTTTTTTATGAAATTGACGTCATTTAATTTTTTTCTGCCTATCAAAAGTGCTTGTATGCTAAAAATCATTAAACAACCGAAAATATTTTATTTATATGTTTTTATTAATAACAAATACGAAAAATAATTTATCCTTTAACTAAACAAAAAAAAAATGTTACTCCATAATCAAAAACAACAACAAATCAAGTCTCTCAAAAATTATTTTGTTTGTAGAATGACAAATCTCAACTCAAAAACAAGAGAGAAGTATAAAACACGAGAAGAGAAATGAACGTAAGCACCAAAAAATACAACCGATTCACCCGATTTAATTATTTTTGATGCTTAGTGTCCTAAAAAACGCACAAATACAACAAACAAAAATAATACAACATAACCACAAAAATGCATACTATACATCGTGTACGAATACAAAATTCTCAATTCTCGTGTCTCGGTTTGCGAACAAAATTTACGTACTGATGTTTTCGGACAATTCGCAAATACATTATTATATACCGACGTTCCATGCTATTACATATGGAAAAAGTCAGGTAAAAATGGGACCCACGTAGACAAGGCGAACCACATCTAACAATCGCAGGTATATTCAAAGTCTAGACATTGGGAAGACTTTAGACAATATCAAAACAATGTGAATGTTTCTTTTTTGCGTTTGTTGTTGGTTCAAGGACCAACGTTTTTCGAATTTTTGCGAACAGTCAATAGACAAGTGTTCAATACATATTAAGGTGCATGTCGCCAGTTGCAATTGCTGGAAGACGACAATCATTGGGATCTAACACTTGCAGATATGCCAGGAATGCCACCACACAATCTTAGATTGAAGATTGGTTCGCCAATAATTGTGTTTCGTAATTTAATTCCACCCAGATTATGCAACGGCTCATGTTTGGTCATCAAGTGGATTACCGGAAATGTTATTGAAGCAACCATTTTGAATGGAAAGTTTAAAGGAGAATTCGTTCTTCAATTTCCAATTCGCTTGGCATTCGTAATGACAATCAACAAATCTAAAGGGCAGACAATGTCCATTTGTGGACTGGATTTAGAAAATCCATGTTTCTCCAATGGCCAATTATACGTTGCTAATAAAAAATCTCGTAATACCCGCGAATAATTTGATAAATGTGTTAAATCTGCCAACCTGGTAGAAGAGGTAGATGCCGACTTGGTACCTTTAGCTTAAAAAAACGCATTCGACTCGTAGACTGGCGAAATTGTTCAAAGTTCGATTATGATCCTTCACTATACATCAACACTGGCTAGAGAATAATATCAAGTTTGAAAGAAATCTAACTTTTCGGACAAGGACGGGTTCCCCAGTCACCGTCCTTCTATATACATATTTGTATATATGCATATGATATATGTATATATTATATGGCAGCATATGGTAGAGAACTGATTGAATTTTGTTTTCTCTTCTAGATCATAATTAAGGATTAACTGTTTTTGAGAAAATAGCGTTAAAAAAACACGCACGTTTTATTGGCTCACCCTGTATAATTAATTGTTGAATGTTGAATGTTTAATGTTTAAAGCTTTTGTTGAATGTTTAATGTTTATTTTTTAATGTTGAATGTTAGATGTTTAATGTGAATGTTGATGTATAATGTTGAATGTTTAATGTTTATTGTTTATTGTTTAATGTTGAATATTGATTGTTGAATGATGATTGTTTAAGACTTAATGTTTAATGTTGAATGTGAAATGTTTTATGTTCAATGTTTAATGTTTAATGTTTAATGTTGAATGTTTAATGTTTAATGTTTAATGTTGAATGTTTATTGTTTAATGTTGAATGTTTAAAGACTTATATTTAATGTTGATTGTTTAATGCTTATTGTTTAACGTTTAATGTTTAATGTTTAATGCTTAATGTTGAATGTTTAATATTTATTGTTGAATGTTTAATGTTTGAAGCTTAATGTTTAATGTTGAATGTTTAATGTTTATTGTTTAATGTTGACTGTCAAATATTTATTGTTGAATGTTGTGTGTTGAATGTTTCATGTTGCATGTTTATTATTTAATGTATAATGTTGAATGTTTAATGTTTATTTTTTAATGTTGAATGTTAGATGTTTAATGTGAATGTTGATGTATAATGTTGAATATTTAATGTTTATTGTTTAATGTTTAATGTTGAATGTTTAATGCTTAATGTTGAATGTTTAATATTTATTGAAGAATATTGAATGTTTAATGTTTAATGTTTAAAGCTTAATGTTTATTGTTGAATGTTTAATGTTTATTGTTTAATGTTAAATGTTTATTGTTGAATGTTGTGTGTTGAATGTTTCATGTTGAATGTTTATTATTTAATGTATAATGTTGAATGTTTAATGTTTATTTTTTAATGTTGAATGTTAGATATTTAATATGAATGTTGATGTATAATGTTGAATGTTGGACACTTAATGTTTAATGAAAATGTTTCGGCTTTTTTATAGACAATATATTACTTGTAATGACATTCACTGTATTTTCGATTTGGTAAATCAAAAAAATAACAGAGGCCAATCACTTATAATATATCTACCAGCAAAAGTAGAAAATATTCATCCCCTCCCCCTTTTCTTTCCCGCAGAGTCAATGCAAAGTGTATCAACTCTCAAAAAATTAGAAATCTCTTTGAGCTTTCGTGTTGGTAATTCGGTTTCGTAAAGAAAAAGTAAGGTCTACTCTTCAGGTAGCTACGACCGAACTACAAACATTCAACTCTAAATTTTTACATTATATGTAAAACTAGAGTGTATCGACTTAGTGAATTATATTCAACTAAATCAAACTCAACAACCCAAGCAGAAATCTAATTTGTGTGTGCATGATGCCCACACGAATATTTACGAAATTTAACCAATTGTCTGAATACTATGAAAATGTTTCGGCTTTTTTATAGACCAAAACCGATAATACAGTGAATGTCATTACAAGTAATATATTGTCTATAAAAAAGCCGAAACATTTTCATAATATTAAATGTTTATTGTTGAATGTTGCGTGTTGAATGTTTCATGTTGAATGTTTATTGTTTAATGTATAATGTTGAATGTTGAATGTTAAATGTTTTATGTTGAATGTTTAATGTTGAATGTTTAATGTTGAATGTTTAATGTTGAATGTTTAATGTTGAATGTTGATTGTTGAATGTTTACAGCTTAATGTTTAATGTTTATTGTTTAACGTTTAATGTTTAATGTTTAAAGCTTAATGTTTATTGTTGAATGTTTAATGTTTATTGTTTAATGTTTATTGTTGAATGTTTAATGTTTATTGTTTATTGTTGAATGTTAAATGTTTATTGTGGAATGTTGTGTGTTGAATGTTTCATGTTGAATATTTATTGTTTAATTTATACTGTTGAATGTTTAATATTTATTGTTTAATGTTGAAAGTTTAATTTTTATTGTATAATATTTTTTGTTTGGGTAATATTTGATCTTTGATTGAAATTCAAAATAAAAATAACAAAAAAACTCGAATAGTTAAGGTGCTTAACAATAATAATTTTGATAATTTATGGGCTGGTATTGTTATAACTGGTTGGTATTGCGAGCAAAGTTGTCTTGTTTTTTGCCTTTTCTCTATAATTGGTCTACTATTGTTCTTTCAGATTGGTTTACTAGTAACATTTTTGTCTCGTTTGAAGTGAAAGAATATACTCTTTGTGCCACCGAACCCAAAAGTGCTGTTTGTCATACATATATTGGCCATAACTTGGTTGTCCATTTCCTGGATGATTAGACAGTCGTCAAGAACTATTTGTGAATCTGTCCATAACACTGTATTTGCGATATCAACCAACAGGCTTTGGTTGCAATTAATGAGAAAATATCACTACTGTTTCTTCCATTTTATACACTGCATAGACAACTGTTGCATATACCTTCTCGCTTGCATCGCAGATACCGTGTAAAGCAGTTTTTGTTCTCGAGTGAATCCACCTTGGTATTTCTATGACGCCTATATTTCGAAATTTACTTTTTAAATCAGAATAACTCTGTTAAATATGTATTAGTAGTGAATAATCCCAATCGATTTTTCCGGCCCACAAAACAATTTGAAATAAGTTTGAAATTTTTACATTCACCGGTAATGTTGATGATGAGTTAAAAATGAATTCCTCCTTTTCTGAATTTCACGTAAGACCCAAAACAACAATAATGCCGTCATCTTTGGATATATAAATTTAGGGTTTATAAATTTATTGAGAAAAACAGATAAAAGTGCTTTGAAAAATCAAACCATATTACACCGCTTTTAATTGGCTCTTATTTATTAGCTTTTTACGTGTTAAGCTTACAAAATTTGTTTCCACCAAAAATATGGCAAAACTATCATCCGAAAGCCGTACGATTAAGTTTTATTAATCCAACTAATCTCGTTTTAAACAATATAATACGGTCGAACATGCAGGAAACATGGGGTACTAAAGAGGAAAACTCAATTATTTAAATTTTTCCAAAAGCACACAAAGAAAATCGTTAACTAAAAAACGAAAGATAGGTGGTACCTACATTAAAATCATGTGTACGTAGAGAATGAAAAATCATATTCAGCAAATTTTTTTTTATCCTTTTTCCAATCTGAAATTTTCATTTCACCATGTACTCGTACATTACACAATCTTTGTGTACTACAAACCGTTGTAAATTTTCTTTTAACGTTTTTTTTTTGTCGTTTTATAATTTGATTTACGTGTAAAAATGTTGTATATATTACAAAAAATAAAAATAAATGGAAATAGGTTTAAGGAAGTGTATTATGTATGTGGGTATGTGTGTGTCTGCATGTGTAAAATGGATTTTGTGCACAAAACGTGATTTATGTCCCTTTTTTGTCGTACTACGCTATTTATAAAGTTAAACTCGATCAAAATGGTGACATTTTTAACTTTACTTTGACAAATTAAATGAAATACTGAGATCTAATTTACATCTGTATAGCTTTGGTGATTTATCTTTCATTTTAGATCAATTGCTAACCAGAATGGTTACCTCTCGTTGATTAGAAATCGTCACTATCAGTTTTGAATTGTTGGTCATTATCCCTCCCAATAATATGACACAAAAAAGAAATGGTAGATATGAGAACACTTATGCTGCAGGACGTATGAAACTGGAAAGAGGCATACGATTCCCCAATTATTAAATAGTTGTATCCAGAAAGCAACCAATTTGAGAGTATTTAGAGCGACATTTTTATATGTATGTGTAGAGGCACTCGTAAACCTTTTACACCATTAGAGACTTGCCATAGTCATTGCAAACATTGGGGGTTCACACGATGAGTTCACACGATTTTTAATATTGTATTGGGTACATAATAGCACTGGTCGATAGTATAATTTATGATTGGTAGCTACGTTCACCAGGTCATCTTCCATTTGTGCCTTAATTATAACCATTTCCTTGGGCAGATTTTAAAATATTTTTGAATAATGCATCGCACCTTCTCAATTTATTCTTCCATACTTGGCCACCAGCATACAGATCTTGCTAGCATTTTCATCCTTACGACTCCCGAATGCTCTTCATGTAGTAATTGAAGAACATACTTTTGTAACGACTAAGGACCATGTTATAACGATATGACTACCACACACCAGACATCCACCCTCGTTAATTAGCTCATTCTTGCGAATAAAATACGGCTTCATTCCCCGATCAGTAATAGAAGTAGGCCATCCTTTCATCGCACGTGTGCCACGTCCTCATGATAAAATGGAAAACGGTCATCGTCTTTCAAAAACGCATTGGCTGACTGGATTATACTCATCTACGATAAATTCGTCTTTTTGAGGTACTACTTTGAGGTACCATAAGGTCTTGTCCAAGGCCCTTCGCTGAAGTCTGTTAGTTTGAGCTGGGTGGCATTTTGCGGTACCGCAGCATTGTTAATAGCCGCAATCTTACTTGGTCTCGTGGCCCAAATATTTCACTTCATGGCTTAAATTAAACATTTATTTTCATTCATGTGAACGTTAAATACTTAGCAAGTTGTTGAAACACTACTTCCCCATTGCGCTGACACTGGCAAACAGTTTTCAGCAACTCCTGAAAATCTCTATCCATAAGTAGCCACGTATATCTAAACAATCCCAGATAAGTGTTGATTTTGAAAAATTCTATAAATCTTCAACTACTACAATTTGCACCGGCCAAATCCAAAACTGTAAAATAGTTGCTTCCTGAGAGACTAGCTAAAATATCATCGAGATTTGGTAAGGGGTAATGATGAAAATCAAACAACATATTAACTGTCATTTTAAAATCCACGGAAATTCGGAGACTTTAATCCTTTACTGGAACTATCATAATGGGGCTAGCCCATTCGCTGTGCTGCACACCAATCAACATACCAGTCTTGACCATCTTCACCTCCACCTTTGGTTTTAAAGCGTATGACACCGAATACAGCTTCCAGAATATCGGATTTGAATCTTCCTTCAAGACAATGGTTTGTTTAAAATGTTTCACGGAAGAAGGCTCACTTGAAAACACAGAGGAATATTTTTTCTTTAGCCAAGCGTTTGTACTCCGTTACCATCCGTAGAAAACTCGCGAATCATTTTGCACCAGATAGGCTTTAATTTATCTAACCATCGTCTATTACTCCACCGACCCAAAAACCACACCAGACAATCACTTTTTGCGGATGCATCAGGTTTTCCATTACTTCTGACCACTAAAGATATACAAGGCTGAAAAAATTCACATTTTCAAGTGTGTTTCTTATGGCCCAACTAGCGAATTGTTATCGTAAGCCACAGTATGAAAGCACTGTTTTTGACATTATCTGAATCGTGTATCCCTTCAAATGAAGATCTCTGTGCAAAATTGTGAATAAACACGTTGTTGGAATGTGTAATTACTGTGAACGACGACGAATTTTTGTTTTTTTACTCTCTAGCAATATTTTCTTCTAAACGATATGATTGAACGATATTTTCTTCTGAAAAATATGATTTGCAAAATGTTGAATTTGGACTGAAAAAGTTTGAAGTGTAAAGGGTTAAATTTGAAGTATAAAACCTGTGTCAGAAATTTAGAATCCTTTAATTATGCCAACAACGTACTAACGATAACTCTGTAAAATGTTCAATATTTACCTATAATCAACACAAATTTTCTAATTGCAATTCAGCAATTTTACATTTGTGAATTAAATTATTTACAAAAAAATCATCTTTGATTACACTCTAAGGAATAAATTAATGCTATACAACTCGACACTCACACAAAATAAAATTTAAAATATCATATTTTCCTCTTGAAATGGTAATACACAATTGTACAAATTCTCAGTCGATGTTGAGTGGAATTCGCAAGACAATGGAAATTGATGATAACATTTAAATTTTATTCCATTTTTACTTTACCCACTATGACAATGTTATATTGGGGAAGTATTGTAATCGCGAAAAGAAATGTATTATTAATTTTTGCATTTCTGGTCGAATTAGGTTAACAGGACTCTAAAACATCAATTAAAAAGTTTCCGTCCTTCCATCCTTCCAGTCATAGATACATTTTTGTTATTTGTTTTGCCTTCCAATATAAATTTTAGTAAAAAGCAGGTTGGTTAAACTTTTAGGTCGACTTGAATCTAGAATAGAAGAGGTGGCAGTGGAAGATAAATTTACCAAATAGATTCTATGGAAAATGGGACCTGCGATTTTATTATATGTTGATGATGAATATGACAACCGAACTGAATATTGATTAAATATTTTTCTACGATTAGAACACCTTCTAAATTCCAACAATTATTTAATAATTTTAAACGTGTATAAATCAGTCATTGAATTGAGGATGGGGGCTACGGCCCCCAAACACCGCTTTGACACTTTTTTGAAATTCTAACGTTCATAGAGAACATTCATACTAAAATCATCATGAGGACCACCGAAAGGCTCATCATAATATGTTTCCTTTATATTTTGTGTTACATAAAATTTTTGTTTATAATTATTATCATGAAACTCATCAAAAGAATCATCATAATGTTTACTTTTTTATTATTTTATAAAAACACAATCACAGCAATCTTGGTTTAATTATTGTATGCGTGTAGAATTTTTGCCAAATAGTATTTGGTGAACTGGTGAGCTTTTGTTACCAGGGTTGTACACTCCCGAGCAACTGAATCGACTAGACCATCAAAACGCATATTTTTTTAAAATGGCTGGATCGATTTTCGAAAAACAACCTTCTTTTGACAACCTAGTATTTTATCTTTTCAAGGATATCTTTATCATTAAAATCCATACAGTACTTTTCAAATTAAAGCAGTCTTAGCAAAATGCGATGTTTCGGTGAAAACAATTGGCGTGATGCAATCTCCTGTATAATGCAACGTTGACCGATATTTGTCGTCACTTATGAGTCAGACGTTGACCTGAACAAATCTCTACCAGTTTAATTCATTGTTTCCTTAAAATCATGGATACCACTCCAGAAAAATTCGCACAAGTTGTTGCTTTATTGCAAGAAGGACGCAATCAACAAGAAGTCGCTCATCAGCTTAACATGAGCCAATCTGCTGTCTCAAGAGTATTCAGAAGGTTTCAGGAAACTGGTACCTTCAATCGAAGATCACAAACCAGCCGGTTTCGGTGTACATCAGAGAGGGACGATCGATTTATCGTCCTAACTTCACTGCGAAATCGCCATCTCACGGGCGTCGATGTGCAGCAGGAGCTAAGACAAGTTCGAGATGTAGCTGTTAGTCAATGGACAGTAAGAAGACGCTTAAAGGAAGCCAACCTCACTCCAAGACGGCAGGCTAGAGGCCCAAAATTGACAACATGCCACCGCAAACAGCGACTCGAATTTGCTCGCGAACACATCAATTGGAACATCGAGCAATGGACGTCCGTTCTATTTACTGACGAGTGCAGAATATGTCTCCATGGTAGTGATATGAGAGACCGGGTCTACCGGCGTCCAAGAGAGCGATTTTCGCAGTGCTGTTTTGCTGAAACAGTCTCATACGGCGGCGGTTCGTGTATGGTGTGGGCTGGCATATCGTTTGAGGGAAAAACAGATCTTGTTTTCGTACCTGGTGGAGGCCGTGAAGGGGGTCTGACCGCTGAATGATATATCGAGGGCATTCTGTTGGATCATGTAGTGCCCTATGCAGGATATATAGAGGAAGATTTCATATTGATGCATGACAATGCCCGGTGTCGCACAGCTCGAACCACTCGACAGTTCTTGGATGAGGTCGGACTCGAGACGATGAGGTGGCCAGCACTCAGTCCAAACATGAATCCAATTGAGCATTTATGGGACGAACTAAAACGGAGGGTCCGAGCTAGAAATCCTGTACCATCTAACATCAGTAACCAGAAGATTGCGTTAGAGGAGTGGGGTGCGATCCCCCAAGTATTTGTCAAAACCTTAATAAGGTCAATGGGGAACCGCATGCGAACCGTTGTAGACGCAAGGGGAGGCCATACTTATTATTAACCAATAAAATTATTTTTGTTTTGCTTGAGTTTTTTGTTGTAATTTAATTTAAACACCCCCAATATTTTTTGCTTAATCATCAATTTTGGTTGCGTTTTCATTCAAAATTCATTACAAAGAAAAGTACTAAACCAATTTTCATAAAAATAGTGTCATTTTAAAGCAAAAATATCAGGCTTTCAAAATAATGTCTTATGAAAATCGGTTTGACCGTTCTAACAAAAATCGCCCTTATGTGAGCGCTTAAGGTTTTAGTCGATTCAGTTGTTCAGGAGTGTAGTTGAATAAGACAAGTAAGCACACGAAATACTCACAAGTAAGTGTAAGTGTTTGGATATGGAATGGAAACAATTTTGATGAAATTCGTTGACAGAATATAAAATTTGAAATTTAGAAATTGAAATTTAGAATTTGGAATTTGAAATTTAGAGTTTGAAATTTGAAATTTGGTATTTGGAATTTAAAATTTAAAATTTGGAATTGAGCTTTGGATTTTAAAATTTGGAATTGAGATTTGGAATTAAGAATTTAAAATTTGAGATTTAAAATTTGATATTTAAAGTTTGAAATTTGAAATTTAGAGCTTGATATTTGAAATTTAAAATTTGAAAGTTAAAATTTGAAATTTCATATTTGAAATTTTTAAAATTTAAAATTTAAAATTTAGAATTTGGAATATAAAATTTGAAAATTAAAACTTATAATTTAAAAATGGAGATCTAAAATTTAAAATGTAAAGTTTGAAATTTGAGATTTAAAATTTGAACTTTAAAGTTTGAAGTTTGAAATTTAAAATTTGAAATTAGGAGTTCGAAATTTGAAATTTTAAATTTGAAAGTTAAAATTTGAAATTTATATAGTTTGAAATTTGGAGCTTGGAATTGGAAATTTTAAATTTAAAATTTGGAATTTAAAATTTGGTATTTAAAATTTAAAATTTGGAATTTGAAATTTGGAATTGAGATTTAGAATTGAGAATTTAAAATTTGAGATTTAAAATTTGAAATTTAAAGTTGGAAATTTGAAATTTAAAGTTTGATAATTGAAATTAAAAATTTGAAATTTTTGAATAGAAATTTAATGGAATTTGAAATTTAAAATTTAGTGTTTGAAATTTGAAACTTGGAATTGAAAATTTTAAATTAAAAATTTGGAATTTATAATTTAAAATTTGGAATTTGAAATTTGGAATTGAGATTTAGAATTGAGAATTTAAAATTTGAAATTTAAAGTTAGAAATTTGAAATTTAGAGTTTGGTATTTGAAATTTAATATTTGGAAGTTAAAATATAAAATTTCATATTTCAAATTTTAAATTTAAAATTTTAAATTAAGAATTTGAAATTTGGAATTTAAAATTTAAAAATTAAAACTTAAAATTTAAAATTTGAGATCTAAAATTTGAAATTTAAAGTTTGAAATTTAAAATTTGAGATTTAGAGTTTAAAATTTGAAATTTGAAAGACAAATTTAAAATTTCAGATTTAATATTTTTAAAATTTAGAGATTTAAATTTAAAATTAAAACTTTGAAATTTGGAATTGATATTTGGAATTTAGAAGTTGAAATTTAAAATTTGAGAATTAAAATTTAAAATTTAAAGTTTGAAATTTTAAATCTAAAGTTTGAAATTTAGAGTTTAAAATTTAAAATTTAATAGTTTAAATTTTAAATTTTTACAACTTAGGATTTTAAATTTAAAATTTGAAATTTGGAATTTAAAATTTAAAATTCAAAATTTGGAATTTGAAATTTAAAGTTTTTGATAGATGAAATTTGAAATTTTTAAAATTTAGAATTTAAAATTTAGAATTTGAAATTTATAATTCAGAATTTAAAAAGTGAAAATTTGAAATTAAATTTTTTTTTTCTTTCATTACCAATTTTATGAAAAAACATAATCAAAAAATTTTACAAAATTGCTAAAATGAAATAATTGGTAAGATAATTGCTCGTTGTTTCAAAGAAACTTGTGTGAGGTACAATATGATTCTCAGTAAAATTACAACAGTAATTAAAAATCTAAAAGTTAAGACAATAAGAAATTACAAGTACTTACATACATATTTACATATCTTTTTTTTTATATTGTCTCAAAAGGTAAGTTATTAAAAATGACAGGTGAGACCACACTGAGAAAACGTTTACGAAACTTTAAATTAAAATTGGGGACATTCTTTAAAAATTTAAAATTTAAAGTTATAAACAGAATAATTAACAAGATTATTCCCGCTGATGATATAAAAAAGCTTTAAGACCTTGAAGACATACATGTGTTATAAAGGCATTATATCCAGCTCTTGAAATATAGGTCATGATAGTGTTAGCAATGACTTAAAAGTCATTAGTGTAAATTTAAAATTTAGAATATGAAATTTGGAATATGAAAATCGAAATTTAAAATTTGAAATTGAAAATTTGAAATTTGGAATTTGAAATTTGAAATTAAGATTTGGAATTGAGAATTATAATTTGAGATTTAAAATTTTAAATTTAAAGTTGGAAATTTGAAATTTATAGTTTGATATTTGAAATTTAAAATTTGAAATTTAGAGTTTTAAATTTGAAATTTAAAATGTGCTAGTTGAAATTTGAAATTTGGGAATTGAAATTCAAAATTTGAAATTTATAGTTTGAAATTTTAAGCTTGGAATTGAAAATTTTAAATTAAGAATTTTAAATTTAAAATTTGGCATTTAAAATTTAAAATTTGAAATTTGGAATTGAGATTTAGTATTGAGAAATTAAAATTTGAGATTTAAAATTTGAAATTTAAGGTTGGAAATTAGAAATTTAAAGTTTGATATTTGAAATTTAAAATTTGAAAATTGGAAATTTGAAATTTAAAATTTAGAATTGGAAATCTGAAATTTAGTGTTTGAAATTTGAAACTTGGAATTGGAAATTTTAAATTTAAAATTTGGAATTGTTAGAATTGAGAATTTAAAATTTGAATTTTAAAGTTTGAAATTTGAAATTTAAAATTGAAAGCTAAAATTTGAAATTACACATTTGAAATTTTTTAAATTTAAAATTTAAAATTTAAAATTTGGAATTTAAAATTTGAGATTTAAAATTTGAAATTTAAAGTCTGAAATTTAGAAATTACGATTTAAAATTTAAAATATGGAATTGATATTTAGAATTTAGAAGTTTGAAAATTTTTAAAATATAGAATTTGAAACTTAAAATTTAAAATTTAAAATTTGAAATTAAGAGTTTTAAATTTAAATTTAAAATTTGATAGTTGAAATTTAAAAGTTTTAAAATTTAAAATTTAAAATTTAGAATTTGAAATTTGGAATTTGAAATTTAGAATTTGAAATTTGAAATTTAGAGTTTTAAGTTTGAAATTTAAAATTTGATAGTCTAAATTTGAAATTTCTAAATATGTATTTGAATTTAAAATTTGAAAATTGGAATGAGACATTTAAAATTTGAAATTTGAAATTTCAAATTTTAAATTTGGAATTTAAAATTTGAAATTTGGAATTTAAAATTTTAAACTTGTGATTTAAAATTTGAAATTTAAATTAAGAGTTTGAAATTAAGAGTTTGAAATTTGAAAGTTAAAAAATGATTTGAAATTTTTAAAATTTAAAATTTGGAATTTATATATGAAATTCAAAATTTGAAATTTGGAATTGAGATTTGGAATTTAGAATTTAAAATTTAAAATTTGAGATTTAAAATTTGAAATTCAAAGTTTGAAATTTTAAATTTGAGAGTTATGTATATGTATTTTGAAATTTAAAATTTGAAAATTAAAATTTGAAATTTCAGATTTGAAATTTTTAAAATTTAGAATTTTAAATTCAGAATTTGGAATTTTAGAATTTGAAATTTGAAATTTAAGATTTGGAATATAAAAAATTATTAAAATTATTTATTTATTTCCTTTTTTTTATATCTGTGATTAAATAGTTTTTGTAATGAAATAAATAAAAAAAAAAAAATTAACAAATTTGGAATTTGAAATTTGGAATTTTAAATGTGGAAATTTGAAATTTGGAAATAAAATTTGGAATTTAGAATTTAAAATTTGAAATTTAGAATTTAAAAGTTGCATATATGTAATTCGAAATTTGAAATTTGAAAATTAAAATTTGAAATTTAAAATTTGGAATTTAAGATTTAAAATTATTTACTTATTTCATTTTTTGTGGTAATTATGTTATATATGTACATATGTATGTGATAATAGTTTTTGTAATGAAATAAATAAAAATCCAAAAATAAATAAATTTGAAATTGAGATTTGGAGTTTAAAATTTGAGATTTAAAATTTAAAATTTAAAGTTTGAAATTTGAAGTTTAAAATTTGAAATTTAGAGTTTGAATTTTGAAATTAAAAATGTGAAAGTTAAAAAATGAAATTTTCGATTTGAAATTTTTAAAATTTTGAATTGAAAATTTAGAATTTGTAATTTGTAATTTAAAATTTAAAATTTGGAATTTAAAATTTAAAATTTAAAATTTAAAATTTAAAATTTAAAATTTAAAATTTAAAATTTAAAATTTAAAATTTAAAATTTAAAATTTAAAATTTAAAATTTAAAATTTAAAATTTAAAATTTAAAATTTAAAATTTAAAATTTAAAATTTAAAATTTAAAATTTAAAATTTAAAATTTAAAATTTAAAATTTAAAATTTAAAATTTAAAATTTAAAATTTAAAATTTAAAATTTAAAATTTAAAATTTAAAATTTAAAATTTAAAATTTAAAATTTAAAATTTAAAATTTAAAATTTAAAATTTAAAATTTAAAATTTAAAATTTAAAATTTAAAATTTAAAATTTAAAATTTAAAATTTAAAATTTAAAATTTAAAATTTAAAATTTAAAATTTAAAATTTAAAATTTAAAATTTAAAATTTAAAATTTAAAATTTAAAATTTAAAATTTAAAATTTAAAATTTAAAATTTAAAATTTAAAATTTAAAATTTAAAATTTAAAATTTAAAATGTATGATAATTTGAATTTTGGAATTTGAATTTTGGAATTTGGATTTTGGATTTTTTAGTTGGGAATTTGAAATTTAGAATTTATTTGTTTAATCGTTCAAGGTGAAGAATTTTTGTATTCAAATAGTTTTTCATAACAATGTTGGTTGGGGCAAGGTTAATTAAGATTCAGATATCTAAAACAAAATGATTCTGAATTTAAATTCATATATCTTCTTATAGGGGGAATTTTCTTTAGCCGATTGTGTGTTTAAAATTAAAATAAAGTTTTTTAGTACTAATAAGAATATCAGCTTGATGAAATTTTGGTTCTTTATTAGGATTATGTTTAATTGTACAAATTGTTACCGGACTCTTTTTAGCAATACATTATACAGCAAATATTGATTTCGCCTTTAATAGACTTGGCATTAATTCTAAAAGGTGGAATATGAAAAACGGCGAATGCCATTTTCCTGAGTCAGTTATTTGGCATAACTGATTGGTTTGGTGACGGATAACAAACGCTTTGTATAGGAAAAGTGTCGTTCCAGGAGTCGCATCGGATAGAACAAATTTTTTTCACTTCATAATCAGAATTTTCTTGAAAACATTTTTTTATTTTTCATTTTATCCACTAAAGGATGCAATAAAATATTATTCCAACATCTTTCGTTTGTTGTTTAATTTAAGAAGATTACAATTACGTTGAATGTTCATTGTGTGTTTAGCAAGCGGTTTAAAATTTACGATGAGTGTTGAAATCTTTATGCATTTATCTTAATTGGAAATGATAAATTTTTTTGTGTTGTTGTTTTATTCTGTGAATATTTTATATTTTTTGGACATCCGCAGATATATACAAAATATTTTGGTATAACAGATAAACAAATTTCCATTCCTTTGTTTAACAAAGGATATTGTTTTACTCAAAACGATATAAAGTTGTTCCTTTGAAATTTATTATGTATACCTAAATTGAATGTGGTGTAGATTTTGGCATACCGGAAATGACATATTCTTGTTTGTCCTGGTATGTTATATAAAATCTCCTTGTAATATGAGCTGTGTATTCGAGTATTCGTACACTAACAACTTGATTTATTTTGGTGTGCAAAAAATTTCAATTATTTGTGTTTTTTTGTACATTCAGTTTGTGTGGTTTCATGTTCCAAAATACCAGAGCATTGTTTAAAAAAAAACGTAATTTGGTTTTATTTTTTTTTGTTCTTTTTGGTATACACTGTAAATCATGTTAAACGATTTTTTATTTTTCATTTTAATTGTATGTTACATAATTTTACCAAACAATTTTATTTGCACAAGCAAATCGAAACCTAACGAACGAGTGAAACTTAAACGATTTTTCTTGATAAAAATCATCCAAACATTTTTGTTTGGTGCGGAAGCCAACCCATTCGCGCGAACTACCGAACAATCATTTCCAATCCACTATTTGTCTACAATGAAAAATGTTTTTTTTTCCGCCGGCCATATAAATATGTTATTGTGGTCAGATTAAAACAAGAAATTAAAATTTGTTTTAATTTTTGGACCGCTTCGGAATTTTGTTTTACAAATTGCTTCATTTAAAATCATGATGAAATATAATCATTCGTATAAATCGTTATTTACATAAATAAAAAATATTTCAATTATTCCGAGGTTTCTTTTTTTAGCACAACATAAAAGGGAAATATTTTATAAGCTTTTTCAACAAGAAATGCAATTAAAAAAAACAATTTGAGAAGCTTTAAAAATGAGCTTTAAAAATTAATTCTGTTAAAATCGCAAAATCGAAAAATAAACGAATGAGTTTGGTTTTTGTAATGAAAATGGAGTTTTTGTGTTATCAAAAGTTTACTCAGTATTTTAAATTCAGAATGTGGGTGGTTGTGGGCGAATTTCTTTTGTAAGAAGGATTAAATAATGTTTGATTGAAAAATGATTTAATGAGCTTAATTTCATGCTACGCCTAACTTATAAACATATGTACATAATTTATTATTTTTTTAAACCATACCACGACAAAATTTGTAGATTTGTTATTTTTGATTTTTGACTTCTTAATTTATAATTAAAATTATTAATTTAGGCTAACACAAATATTTATTTTAACTAATTTTTACTTTTATCAATTTTCGTTTTGTTAAATTGTTTCCTTTTTAATAAAATTGTTTTAATTAGAAGTTATCGTTCACTTTTTATCGAACTATAATAAATGGATTGACATAATATTGACATTGACTAAATATTGACAGACTACTGTCCTGTATGGGTTTGATGTCCAGGGCAATGCGGATGACGTGGCTATCATGATTAGAGGCAAGTTTGATAGGATCATCTCTGATTTCATGCAAAACGCAATCAATTTAATATGGCAGTGGTGTGAGCAGGCAGGACTCAGTGTCAATCCAAACAAAACTGTCATAGTCGCTTTTACAGGAGGTGCAAGCTCTCACTTATAGATCCCTCGTTAAACGGTACTATAGTGGCTTTTTGCAAAGCGGTTAGGGGTCATCCTAGATCACAAACTGAACTGGGAACAACATTTACAAAAAATTCAAAATAGAGCCACAATGGCCTTTTGGGCCTGTCAGAGACTCTACGGACGTACTAAACTGGATTTCCACAAACCATTTTGGGTTAGATATCCATCCTTTGAGCGAGAGCGAATGGTGTGGTTTACCGATGGATCAAAAACGGAACATGTAACTCTCGAAGTCCTTGGGTACCAACGCAAAACAGAATGCTATAGAACTTTGCGCAAGGATAGACATATATTAAGGCCTAGACGACGCAAAGATTTATATTGTATCAGACACCCAATTGGTTGTAAAAGCTATTAGGTCTGTTACCATTGAGTCAAGTTTGGTATGGGATTGTCTGAAAGTTATTAAGATTCTGGCAAGCTCAAATAAGGTAACACTTGTTTGGATGCCAGGTCATACTAGAATTGCGGGAAACGAGGCAGCTGATGGCTGATGGTTCTTTCTCTCCATTCATTGGAACAGAGCCCTTCTGCGGCGTCACTAAGGGACATCTTAATCGGACATCGTGCAAAAGTTCTCCTCTTGGCGCAGAATTCCAGGTTTGCGACAGGCGAAGGAATTAATTTGACGTTCGTCAGCCAGGTACTTAGGAAACCTGAGCTGAGGCAGCTTACTGGCTTCCTCACAGGTCACATCACCTTAAGGCATCGCCTTAAGAAAATGGGCCTAAGTACGACAGATGGATACCGCTTCTGCGACCTGGAAGCGGAATCAGCGGAACATGTTCTGTGCGATTGCCCAGCCATTTTCTGCCAAAGATTACAACATCTAGGAGGGAGAGTAATGAGACCGGATAGTACACATATGCATCATATACCAACGGGCAGTATTGTCAAGTTCATTAAAAGCCTGAATATTGACTGGACGGCTCTTTAAGTAGGGTCTATGTACAAAAGATCTTTTAGGTCGCAGTGCGGGGTGGCTTGAACGCCCACATGGCCCTCCAGTAATAATAATAATAAATGTTCATACATTGCGTTCCTTAATGAAAGCTTTTTTGAATTTCAGTGCTAATTTTGCTGAACACTTTTGGGCTGCGTCACTTTGACAAAAGTTTTGCTCAAATACTTGTTTTTTTTTCGCTAGCGCTACATCCCATGGAGGGAGTTGGCCGCTTCATTGTGAAGTTTCGTAATCATTTTTTTTTTAACGGATAATGAATGATTAATTCATTGATCCTTACATTTACCAGCCGTGATTTTTTCATCAACCGCCGGGAATCGAACCCAGGACCTCCGGAGCTTAAAGCAAGCATGCTAACAACTGTGCCACCGGGCGGCATACTTGTTGTCCAGCACAAAATTAATGATGAGGAGGTTGTATTTGTTTGAGTGCTGAGTATGGGCTTTAAGTAGATTTGCAAGTACGGTTTTTTATGAAAGGGTTAATCTATCAGCATTGGGTAATTGAACTTCATTGTCTTCTAGGCTATTTAATTGTTGAAGTAAAAATTGATGTGATTGACAGGTGGTCGATCCGTGCTTTCATGGATTACATTTCGCAAGGCACAAGCAATATAATGAATGTGCATATCCCAAGCAGTATGGTCCTCTTGTACATATGAGCGAACGGCCGCATTAAAGACACGATTCTCCAAAAATTTTACAATGATCAAATACAACGAAGAGATAAAGGTTTCCAGATTTAGATCGTGGAAATGTACGCATGAAATCAGCGTTGATGCGCTAGCAATTCCTTAATATCTCGGTATAATGACCCATTGGAGGACGAATTAAAACGTTTGTCGCTTTGCTAGTTTTGCAAATTTCACAATTTAATGTCACAAAATTATGAACATCCGCAGCCATTTTAGGCCAATAATAGTGCCTCCGTAATACTTCCAAAGGCTTACGTATGCCTAAGTGAGAGGCATAGGAGGCGAATGTACTCTTTCTAACAGAATGGGAATGAGAGATTTGGGAATATATATCTTCCACGCAGGAATGTCAGTAGACAGATCGAACTCAAAATTGGGAAGAATAAATATCTTATTATTTCTAATTTAGAGATTAGAACTTATGTGTGGCTTCTCTTGGATTATGGAAATTGGGTAAGGTAATCCGGATCTCGAAAGAAGATTGAATCGGGATCTAGAAGTAAGGGGTAGTCGGGATTACATTCATGAAAGGTAAACGCTTCGGTCTGGCGTGAAAGCGTATCTGGAACTATTTTCTCTTTACCATTGCGGTATTCGATTGTAAAATAAAACTCTTGGAGTTTAAGGCTCCAGCGAGCGAGACGCCCAGAAAGTTCTCGCTACCCCATCAACCACTTCAGACTCGTGTAATGAAACGTGAAACTAGAAGCCTTCTACATGTTGCCTAAATTTCTCAACACTTAATACAGCGGCGTAACATTCGAGTTCAGTAACGCTGTAGTTTCGATGCGCTGTATTACATTTTTGAGAAACAAAGCAATAGGGCGTTCATCGCCGCTGGAAGATCTCTGAAATAGAACGGCTCCCACACTAGTCGTAAAAGCGTCACACTGGATAAAAAATGGCTTACTCCAATCAGGGTTACAAAGGACAGGAGCGGTAGAAAGGGATAGTTTCAATTTTTTAAAAGATCTCTGGACCATGCGTTCCACTCGAATTTATGGTTCTTTTTTAATAGGGTGGTGTGGAAAGATCTGCGTAACGATGAATAACTCGTATGTACCACCCCGACATGCCCAAAAACCTTCTGAGTTGTCGAACTGTTTTGGGAATAAGTTAGGAAGTAATGGCAGATATTTTAGCAGAGTCCAGCTTAAGCACACCATCACCGGCAATATACCCCAGGTATCAGATTTCTTTGAGGAAAAATTTGCTGAGGTAAAAGAAAACCTGGTTATGCAGCTCATGTGGTATGACCCGATGCATGAGTCTGCACATAATCTACGGTGCATTGCGGAGGCCGAAAGGCATGACGTTAAACTGGTAAAAAGGGCGGTCTGGGAGAGTGAAGGCTGTCTCATCCTTTGACCCCTCATCCAATGATATTTGCCAAAAGGCATTTTTTAATTCAAGGCTAGATATAAACCTTGTCTTATTAAGACACCCTAGCAACCCATCAATGAGAGGTAAAGGATAAGCATCCTTCACTGTCACCGCGTTCACTTTACTGGCGTCAAGACACAATCGGACTCTGCCGTCCGCATTGCGGATTATGGCAATCGAAGAACTCCACGAGCTGGTTAAATGCGTTCGACCCAAACCAAGCAGAGCGGAAGATGGAAATTGTTGCTTAAATGTCTCCAACTGTTTCTGCTGATCCGATATTAACTGATGTAAATAAGGTTCGCTTTCACCGTTGGTTACTTCTGTCGTATCCCGTGAAAAAAAAAAAATTTGGGAAGGAGACAGGATGTCAGGAAAATCAGAATCACAAAAAAATGTTAAATAGAATATTCACCAAAAATCGATACCTAGATATAATACTTGACTTAGGTTGGGAACTACCTGTAGGGTTATATAGTTTGTTTGACCAGCAAACGTTACTGAAATTCTTACATGACCAATTATTTGTTCAATAGCACCATTTACGGTCTTAATTGTTGAGGGAAGATGACGGAAATGGACGGTAGGATCTTTTAGAATATCCTCGCAATTTTTCCCAAGTATTGACACATTGGCACCGCTATCCAACAAACCTCGTAACTTCCTACCAAGTAACTCGACCTCTGCATAGGGACGTCCATCCGTTTCATCAGCTGTTAGTGATTCAATAATTTGAGATTTAAATGATTTGCGTAAGCGAAAATAGTGAAATTTTGAAATAGTGTATTTTCATCTAAGGACGCTTGTTGTTTGTCTTGACCCATTTGTGTACCGGTGGGAATTATCTTTGGAACGTTCAACCCCTCCTTCAAGTTTCCCCAAATAACTTTACAATTTGGACAGTGGGTCTTAATGACTTCAGGCGTCCCACAACCGAAACAAAAGGTGTGTAGTATCCGGTAATTACAGTTCTTAAAGAAATGGCCCATTTGTCGACAATTCCAGCAATGCTTAACCACTTGAGATTCACTTTTTGGAGGTAACGCTTCAATTGTTTGTGTGTGTGGATTCGATCTAATGGCGTTAACCGCTAGTTGTTGTGGTATATGGTATTAGCAATGCTTGAATTCTGAAAGGAATACTCCATACTATTGTGGAAATCATAATATGTATTGCCAGGATGATAATGAGAGGGTTGAGTTGAAGGCATGACATTTGACAACAGATTTTGATAAACTGCTGGATTTTGCGTGACATTAGGGGTATTTGAGTTATAATACATTGGTCTTGCCATTAATTGGACATCATTGGTATTTGTATTATCTCGATCATATATTAATTGTGGATCTTAGAACGCTTTGATTTCGCTGACGTATCTTCTTGACTCACAATACATCTCTTCAGTCGGTCTTGTAAACCCGAGCGCATGTTTTGCGTGAGGATGAAAATCAATTCGGAATCCGGCTACAATATTTTCCGGAGTAGTTTAAATATTTTATGTTCGTGTTCATTTAGAAAGTTAATGGTTATGATAATACAATTTATAACTATTTACCCGCAGCCTTGATTTCAGTTCGCTAGCATAACCCGTTTTGTAGAAATAGCTGTTTTTAGTAGACTATTAAGACACTATAGAAGAATCGACATATCTTCGAAACTAGATCGAATATTTACCCTCTGTTGTAAGTGTATGATAGCTAAAAGAACAACCTATTAAATCAAAATTTAATAGAAAAATACCATAATTTGGTAATTGCAGCAGAAATGGTAAAGATTGGATACCAAATTTTTTTGGCATTTATAAGATTATGTCATAAACTTGTAACGATGTTATATAATAATGGTACTATATATAATATTCCGGGCGTTCATGATCGTTGTTTGGAAATTCCAGTACCAAGTCCAGTACCATCAACGCAATGATTTAATGAAAGGATCATCGAATCGGCAACTATCACTTTTGCCCAGGGAGATAGGAAAATTCACCTGTCAACGTGGAAGATTGATTTTGATGACCGAGGGAATGGTATACCCGTAGAGAGGTTTCTTTTCAGAGTCGAGCATTTTGCACGTACCTATCATGTTTCGGAAAAGGATTTGACCGATCAGATTGGGGTTATTTTAGAGGGGGCCGCTTCAAATTGGTACTGGTGCTATCTAGAAAGAATTCCGTATACGAATTGGTCGCAACTAAAAACAGCTATTATCGAACGTTTTCAAGATCGTCGAACGGACGATGACTAATAGATTCACGAAAACCAAAATTTGTTGAAACCTTTATAGAATTTTATAATAAAATTTTAGGTTTGACCCTTCGTTTAATGTAATTTTATATCGGACTCTGAAATATTGAGAATCATCCTTAATAATATGAATCCTGGTTTGCAGAATCATCTTGCTGATCAGGATATCGATTCAATCAGTACGCTTGTTAGAACATGTGTACCATTGGAAGGTATGTGGCAAACGGAATAATTACGTTAACAATAAATTTCGTAATGCTTCGCAGCAAATTAATGAATTTTTAAATTCGAATAAGGGGCAAGCTAATCAAATTCCAGCCTCAAATAATAATTTAGGTTCAGAAAATTTCCACAATTCTTCGGCGACAAGTTCTGGATCTCAAAATTTTCAACCTCCTTTCGAATTTATGATAACTCTGGCCAGATTCAGAACCAAAATTGTACCAACCAAATTAACGCATTGGATCAAAATACCATTCAACCAAATTATTATATTTGTTAGAACTGTCGGGACGGTCACACTTTTACAAAATGTTCTAAGCCCCAAAGACTATTTTGTCATGGTTGTGGAGAAGATTACATCTATAAATCGCACTGTTTAAAGTGTCGTACTTCGGAAAATGGCGTGATGAAGTATCAGGAAAGTTACCCTGAATACTTCAAGGACTCCTCAGCAGCCACAACAACGTCCAATAATAACCAAAAACCATATTCAACAAAATCAACATTAACTTGTCATTTAGATCACGATGTAAGTAGAACCTCCAAATCCTATAAATTCTAATTCAAAATTTCGTTGTGAAAATTCTCCTGTTATTTCTAAAGGCAAAAAGCCTTCTACCTCGGCTAAATTGGGAATTTGTAATTATTGGGACCAACGGAACCATGTGAAACAGGAAATCGCCGAATCCATATTTATTTTCAAACCATATTATGCTGATATAAGTATTAATGGCATACCATATAAAGGTTTATTAGATAGTGGGGAGATACCAGGACATTTCCTCGCGCACTTTCCTCGCGCACATTTCCTCGCACACATTTCCTAGCGGGAACACTTCCTCGCTGGGACATTTCCTCGCACATATATTATATCGCCGTTGCTGTGTGGTGCTTGGGTGTATATCTCGGCCGGCCGAGATATACACCCAAGCACCACACAGCAACGGCGATAAAATATATGTGCGAAGAAATAATTTATGATTAAATGTTAAGTAAATACAAATATAAAATATATTAGAAATATATAAATATTAAACTAAATATTTATTTTAAAAAGTAATGGATAAAATGTAAAAATGTGAAGTTCGGTAATGGATATATAATGGATTACCATGCGTGTGAAGTTTATCCTAAACTTGTCCTAAACTTGAGTCCTGTTTTTGAGCGTATTGTTTAATAAGTGTATTGCTTTGGTAAATCTACAAAAAAATACAACAACAATTGCATTAAATAAATCCAAAAAAGATTCAGCTAAATCCAATTATTTTTTTAATTTACTTAAATCAAATCCGATTTTTAGTTTCAATACCTACCACTTGAATTTACTTCATATGAAATACATCAAACAAAGATTAATTTCAAAAATAAATCTTTGCGGGTTGCTTTCTGAACTTTTAAATCCAAACCTAAAGCTAATCCTTTTTTACCAAAGCAATACACTTATTGTGTACTATTTTGTGTATCACTTTTTCCTTCGTCGCTACTGCTTTATTATTAAAATGTTTTTTTCATATTCAATAATTTTAATTCAATATCACCCATAGTTAATAATATTTATATTTATTTTATTCATGTTTAATTTTAATATTTATCACTTTACGAGTATATCTAAATATTTAGTTTTTTATTTTCTTATTATTATTTCTTGTATTTCTTAATTTTGTTTTTTTGTATTTTGAGGAAAAATGCCTGCCACTGGTAAATTATACCAAAAGGCTTTTCCTGTTTTTTAAGTTGTATCTTGGATTTAAATAAAATAAATAAATAAATAAATAAAACTTATCCTAAACCTTACAATTCCGTTACACTGTTAATTTTTTTTATTCCTAATAAATAAAATGACTGCCGTATATTTATTGAAACTAATTTCGACATTCTTTTTATTTAAAAAAACGTTAAAATTCATAAATAAATATCGGGGGAATAGGGGACACGAAGTCAAATTATTTAGATATAGTCATTCAACAGAATTTCATTTTAAATTTATTCCCGTCTCGAAGTAATTCGAGTACTACCATTCGTATGTCAATGAAATTATGATGGCTTTCATAACGGAGCATTAATGGCAACAAAAAATTATAACGGTTCCTCATGCTAACATTTATGACCATTTTTGTTTAAAAATCAACTAATTTGTAAATTTTTCTTTAATTACAATAAAATATTTTAAAAAAAATATTAAAATATAAAAAACTATAAATAGACTTAATTTTGTTTTTTTTTCTCATTCGTTGTTTTACACAGCATTCACAATGAAAAACTTTTTACTTTTGCCTTCCAGGTTTGTATGAAATTTATTTTGAGAAAAAAAAAATTTTTGCTCGTTATGTTGGTGGTTGCCTCAAGGAAAAAGTTAACAAAGTTTTATCTTTTACCTCAAGAACAAAAAGAATGAAGTTAACTACATTTCAAACTAATTGTCAAAATTGGTTTGTTTATGTTTACAAATTGAAATGCCATTTCTGTATTTTTCTGAAGGTATTTTTCTAATTTTTTGTTTGTGTTCTTTAATTTTTGTTTTAATTTTACCATTAATTTGTTTTGTTATTTGGTTTAGGTATTACTGTATAGTTGAGTTGATAATTGCGAAATGGAGGCGACATTAATTGAAAGTGTGAAAAATTTTATTTTTATTTATGATAAAAGCTGTAAGCTTTATAAAAATAAATTGGCCATCGCCAATGCGTGGGAGGAGGTTGCCAAAACGGTTGGAGTTTCGCCCGAGGAATGCGCAGCCAAATGGCGCCAACTAAGAAACTCATTTTCAAAAGCTGTAAAAGCTGAAAAAAACAAGCCAAGTGGCTCAGCGGGAGTGAAAACAAAAAAATTTAAATTTGCCGAAGAGATGAGTTTTTTAAAGCCATATATTCAAACCAGAAGGTAAGCTTATTAATTTAAATTTAAATACATATATGTATATAAGAGATGACGCAAATCGGCATTTTAAACCGTCCAATCCAATTTTTACCAAAATTGTACACCTTATAATATCAAAATTATAAACAAATAGTTCAAATCTTTAAGTACACTTTAATCTTAGAAAATTTTATTAAAATTTATTTGATTTCATCCAGAAAAACTCTAATGTTATGTTCTGATGGACGGATTTTAGCTTGACGGCTGGCACAATATAAAAGGGGGATTTGAACGGAATTAAATAAATTGTAATAAAATTTTCGAAGATTAAAGTGAAGGTACTTATAGATTTGAACTATTTGGTAATAATTTTGATATTGTAAAGTGAACAATTTTCGCAAAAATTGGATGCCATTTTACATGGGATAATTCCTTTATAAACAACGTATATCTGCTTAATTAACTTTTCAGAACGTTCGGTAATGTCGATATTTCAGAAACACCCCTTCAAATGGAATATTTAGAGGATGATTCCGATAAGGAAAATATTTTGAAATATGACGAAGGATTCAGCACGAACAGAAAGCCCGACGGATCGTCATTAGACAGTGATGAAGAGCTGTTCCAGCACGTCCTGTCTAATTTGGACGACGACAATCAAATAAAACCCGGACCATCACATCCCACCGTGGAGAAACTACCAATAAAAAAAAAAAAAAAGGACTTGGAGGACAAAATAAGTGATGTGATTGAATTAATAAAGGATCAACCTAATGTACAATCAACACATCAAGAGGTAGAACATTTTTGTAATTTATGCTCTTGCGTTCTTGGCCGAGAACCATCTAAAAAGAAACGACTCCGAACCATTTTAAAATTAACAACGGTACTGTATGAAGAGGAGAGCTCCGACTGAGTAATATTTTTAAATTTAAAAACATTAATTTTTATTTTATACGAGTACATGAATTTTTATTTATTTTTAAGGTACATATATGAAATTTTTATTTATTTTTATTTTATACATATATGATGAAATTTTTTTTTTATTTTTATTTTATACAAAAAAAATGTAATTTTGAATTAGTGAAATGTGCAATAAAATTATTTTAAAAAAATATTAATACAAAACATTAGTATATTTTATTTGTAACAACGTGGTTAACTTGCTCGTCCAATATTCACGCTATTTGTTTGCCAGCTAAGGATGTCATCATTGACAAAATAATTTTTAATTTCATCACGCATGGCAAGATTCTCCCTCGTTGAGTTTCTTGCTCCAAATCGCATGCCTGTTGTATTCTTTCTGCGCAATCCGCTGCATTTATCTAATACAAGGGTGCATTGCTGGTCAGCTCGATTGGTAAAGGTTTTATTCGGACGTTTAGTTATAATATAATTGTGCAGTACTACGGCGGCTTTTATTATACTGTCTACTGTTTTTGGAGATGCTCTTATTTTTGAATACAGGATATTGAAGCGGCTCACTAACACACCGAAAGCTCTTTCGATACAGTTCCTAGCTCTGGCTAACCGGTAATTGAAAATTTTTTTTGATGGTGATAATCCTGTGCCGCCGTAAGGATTTAGCATATTTCTATGCAACTGGAACGCAGCATCTCCAATAAAAAAGAATGGAAATTTTTTGCCATCTTTACTCTTGGGGAAAGGTCTTTCAGCCGGAAAATTCAATTTATTTTTAATAAATTTTTTCCCGAAAGCTGATTGTCGGAATATACCGGAATCATGATTCGAACCATATGCTCCAATATCCACGAATATAAATCGTAGGCTTGCGTCGCATATGGCCATTAAAACAACGCTAAATGATTGTTTGTAATTATAAAACAACGTTCCCGATTTATTTGGGCATTGTATGACAACATGTTTGCCATCTATACATCCCAAACAATTGGGGAAATTCCACTTTTCGTAAAACTCGTCAGCAATTGATTGCCATGCTGACTCAGTTGGTGGTTTCAGGTAACGTTGTTTTAATGTTGCCCAAATAGCTTCGCAAACCTCGTATACAATTTTAGAAACTGTCGATGCTCCCACCCGATACTCATACGCCATGCTCATCATAGAGTTTCCAGCGGCAAGGTATCTGAAATGTAATATTTAAATTAATTAGGTACATCGATAAGAAAATATCTATTTAAATTTTACCTCAATGTTAGCATTAACCTAAGACCCGGTGATATACTTTTGCGCATGCTGGTTTTCTTTAAGAGCGGCGAAACACTTTTCAGTAACTCCTGGTACTCTTCGATGGTTAAACGGCAATAATTTTTAAATTTATCTGGGTATTTATACAATTCTCTAATAAGAGTTTTGTATGATCCCATTTGTGCTCTATTTTGCCAGAGCGGATGAACCCAATATCTGCGGTTCGGTGATTTTAACTTCAGGTAGGCCAAACTAAGTATGGACAGAAGTGCCAAATCTATCTTTCGATTTCTTCCTCTCATACTTGCACTAACCACTTTTCACAACTTTTTTATTTACTGAAAATTTTAATATGTAATTACCAATATGTACCTTGTTAAGAATGAACACGAATATAAAAATTCCTCGTATTTATACACTCACCTACCTATTTATGTACCTGTTTTTTTTTTCTTTAAATTACCAAATTTATTAGGTATATATTTAAAGCTTGCCACATGACTTATTACAGACGTTTCCTAGAAACAGATATCCAATTTATGAATAAATGACTGCTAATTTGTGAATAAATTTAATGATAAATAACATAAAATAACTTAATTTATTAATTAAAATAATAAATGTTCAATAATTTAACAATTTTAATTGAAAAATAAGCATTTTTCATTTCAGTCGTTCCCAGAAATGCATCTTGATATAAATGGTCATTTTTCAATTAAAATTGCTAAATTTTTGATCATTTATTGTTTTAATAATTAATTTGAGTTAGTTTATTTTATTTATCATTAATTTAAATCAAAACTATATAGTCATTTATTCATAAATTTAAATTTATTTATATATAAATAGAAAACCCGTTTCTAGGAAAATATATATTTGTCATGTGGCAATGCTTTTACCAATTGTGTAAATACCTAAATATTCCTACCTGTAGCTGTAATAAATAAAAAAGGAATATGTACTCATGCTATTGCGACAAAAGAAAGTGACCTTTTTAATATTTTTTAGGATTTTTCATTTTTAAATAAATTGGTAAAGAAAAGGTAAAAAAATTAAGAAAACTATAAAAGGGTATAAAAGGTAGGGACATCCAGATCTCAATGTTTTGTGACTAATTGGATACGATTAAAATTAAAATATATTTTATTACATATTTTAAAATAACGCTGTATGTATAATAATATACTAACGAATATTTTAACTTTAATTATTTTGATTCATGATTTGACTGTTTGTAATGAAATGAAGTTGGTTTCAATTTGACTTTTCCTCATTCATTGTGCATGCATTTTTTAAAGCAAAAGTAAAATGTAAAAGTAAAAAGTCAAAAGTTTTGCATTGTGAAGAGCGTTAAGATCTTTTACTTTCTTTTACGTAAGTAAAATAAAGTATAGGAATCATGAAAATTTTCGACCTTGAGATTATTGAAGATTTATCTGTTTTGAGGTCCCCTGAGTCCGAAAAAGTGAGTTTCGAAATGATGTCTGTCTGTCCGTCTGTCAGTCTGTGTCCTCTCTACAGCCCAGATGGCTTAACCAATCCAGCTGAAACTTCAGATTTAAGCTTTTTTGATAAATTGGGAGGTCCCAGTGAATTTTGCTCCAAATCGGTCAACCGGAAGTAGCCACTCCCGTGGGGCAGAAAATTTGTTTTGCAAATATCTGAAAAAGTATAAGGTTTACAAAAAACTACTAAAATAAAATGTTTCCAAAAACTAAAAGTAAAAAAAAATAAACAAAAAAAAATTAAAAATTAAAAAAAAAAAAATTTAAAAAAAAATTTAAAAAATTTTATAAAAAAAATAAAATTGATGTGTGGCCAACACATTTCTTCTACGAACAGGGAATTTTGAGACACCAATTACGCAAACTTCTTACAAATTTATTATTTTTTATTACTTTCTTTTACATAAGTAAAGCTTAAATCTAAAGTTTTTGTTAGATTGGTTAAGCCATCTGGGCTATAGAGAAGACACAGACAAACAGACGAGCAGACAAACGGACAGACTGACAGACAGACATCATTTCGAAACCCACTTTTTCGGACTCAAGGGGCCTCAAAACAGATATATCTTCTGTTGAGGACTCATCACTATAATCAGCTCAGCACCTGTAATTACAAGAAAACCAATTTAGATTTAGCAATTAGAAATACATAATAGTAAATAAAACTTATCTTTATACATATTCATGTCATCATAACCTAAAATTACACAAACTAAAATTAGAATAATTTTACTTATTATATAAAATTAATACTTAGCTTAATTCACATTAATTAACTCCAGTCGAATTCTGAAATAGTTAAAGTTATTAGTTATATATAAGTTATTCAATTTTGAAATTAACAAATAAATATTTACCTAGTTATTTGTTGAAATCGAGCGCAACCATTTGACGTTTTGAGATTGTTTACATTACAAAATAACAAATACCAACTTCAGAACATCAAAGTGGGTGCGTTCGGTTCGATGATTTGTTACCATGACGACATCTATAGATTAAAGAGTGTACCATGAAACACGTTACAACGTAAAGAAAATTAAGATAATTATAAAACAAAAAATTGTTAATATTTTTTTTAGTCGTCGTTCAACCAGCTGTCATAAAAGTTAAAATAAATAAAAATTGTAAAACCACAAATAAAATCAGTGTTATTGAATTTATTATAAAATCAAACCAATCAATATTTATTTAAAACCAAAAACCTAAAAACAATACCATCACCATACCAGACTACAAAATCAGTCAACATCTTCTGTACCGCACCTATTCCGGTACATTAATGGTCCTTCGAGCCGGATCTTCGGAAAGCTACGCCATTACACAAAAAATAAAATTGCATAACCAAGAGACCGCATGGAAATAACCTCAATCTGGATTTCATCAAAACGAAACCTTAAGTATCACACATTTTTATATATCTTATATAAATTAATTTTAAATTAAAATAATTTATGCACAATATTGATTACTAATTTATCAAATTATAATTTGTTTAATAATCATTAAATCAAAACTAATTTGCACGTACATATATTGTTATATCATACGCACATAAAATACAATCGTGCAAAATTAGACATAATCTTCCAATAATCGTAAATTTAACAAATACCGCGTAAATCAAAAGTGTTTAAAAGTGCAATTAGTGTTGGTGTATACTTAAGGAAATTGAAGAAAAATAAAATGGCAGCGCTTGTAGCATTGAAGAAGAGACGTTCTACCATGAAAGGCAACATAACCAAGTTGCTGAAATACATCAAGAGCATAACCGATCAAACTGACACAGAACTAATCAAGGCCCGATTATTACTCGTTCATAAACTTCGGGACGAATTCATTGCAACTGAAGACAAAATAGTCGAATTAGACGAAAATGAAGAGCCAGATGAGGATTTCGAAGAAAATTATTATACCATCGTGGCAGGACTAAACCACGCGTTAAGATTAATTCCGGAAGCATCAACTTCAACAAGTGAAACAATGGCAAATGCAAGTATGTCCGGTAATCATACCGAAGTGAAGTTACCGAAGATCTCAATTCCAGTATTCAGCAGTGATTATACTGATTGGCAGTCGTTCTACGACCTTTTCTGCTCCACCATACATGACAATCAGAAACTCACGGCATCACGAAAGCTACAGTACCTCAAGGAATCACTCAAAGGCGAAGCAGCTGGGTTACTGAAACATTTCAACATCACCGATATGAACTATATCGAAGCCTTGAAAAAATTGAAGGAACGATATGATAGACGAAAGCATACCATATATGCGTTTATCCGTAATTTCATGTCACAACCAACAGTAACAACAGCCAATAATTTCAATGTAAGACGCCTTTTAGACACATCGGATGAAATCATACGAGGTCTAAAAGCATTAGGCGAAGATGCGGAATCCAGAGATCATTGGCTAATATACATCATGACAAATAAACTCGATGATGAAACCAACAGCTTATGGGCGCAAGAATCTTCCGTTGATGATCGACCAACACTAAAAGGATTCTTTGATTTTTTAAATAAACGAATTGATGCACTCGAATCAATGAAAGTACCAAACCGACGCGTACAACAGCCATCAAACCAGTTCAAACCGAACGTCAGAAGTCACGCAGCAATTACGACATCAGCAACACCATGCACAATATGTCCACAAGAATACCACAAATTATTCGAGTGCAACAAATTCAAGGAAATGCCGATAGCCAAAAGAGTGGAGATGCTCAAAAGTGAAAATCGATGCGTTAATTGTTTAAACAACAATCACGCCGTAAATACCTGTAGATCCAGATATCGATGCAGACAGTGTAATCTAAAACACCATAGTTTAGTACACGAAACATCACCATCACCAAAACCAGAATCAGATGTTACCGTATTAAACACTCAATGCATCACTTCAGACCCAGCCAAGGACATTTCCAGTTACAAGTCAGGAACATCTCTCCTACCTACGGCTCTAGTACAAGTACGCGACTCATCAAACCGAAACCAATACTGTAGAGCACTGTTAGACTCAGGATCTCAAGGGTCTTTTATGTCAGAAAGCTGTGCACAAAGACTGAATCTGCATAGGAGAAACGCCAAGTTTGCAATCACAGGCATCGGAGCATCAAAGAACGGTTATACCAGGGGGTCAATGTTATTAACAATTTCACCATGGTACAAAGAGAAACCAAACATTCAAATTGATGCCCTAATATTACCAAAGCTGACGGCAAACCAATCCGAAGTATCACAACCAATAGATATGAAGTTCCTATAGCAGTATGAATTAGCAGATCCTTATTTCATCAAACGAGAGGAAGTCGATATGATACTTGGAGCAGACATCGTGTTGGAAGTGCTAACCGAGGGTAAAATAATAACCGACCAATTAATCATGCAGAACACGCTACTGGGATGGGTAGTTGTCACCAAATCAAATGAAGACCAACCAAGACAATCAACCACAGTCACTTTGAGCAATCCAAATGAAAACCTCGACAACATATTAAAACAGTTTTGGGAAATAGAGTCTGCAGAAGTTCCATGTAATATTTTGTCGCAAGAAGAGGAGTTCTGTGAAAACCACTTTCGGGAGACCAAACGAGTCGACAGTTCTGGCCGATTTGAAGTGCGCTTACCATTCAAGCTATCATCGTCGCTATTAGGAGACTCTTATCAAGCCGCAATTCAGAGAATGCACTCAATTGAAAGGAAATTCACCAAAGATCCAGAATTTGCAACACTTTACAAGGATTTCATGAAGGAGTATGAATCGCTAGGACACATGAGAAGAACATCTGATCTTGAAGTATTACAAAAGGGATACTATCTACCGCACCATGGCGTAATAAAGAGCTCCAGTAGCACCACGAAGCTGAGAGTTGTATTCGACGGCTCCGCCAAAACAAGTTCAGATGTGTCATTAAATGATTGCCTAGCAGTAGGACCAACCAATCAATCCACATTATACGACATACTAATGCGATTCCGAAAATCCAAGGTTGCATTTACAAGTGATATAGAGAAGATGTTCAGACAAATCCGAGTAGCGGCAGACGACACCAGATAAAAGAGGATAATATGGCGCAACACACCTAGTAAACCGTTTAGTACCTACGAATTAAGTACTGTCACGTACGGCACAGCCAGTGCAACATACCTTGCGACTCGAGCACTTAATGAGGCAACCGAAAACTATAAGGAGATACACCCGGAAGCGGTAAACCAAATAAAGACCAGCATTTACGTAGACGACTTGATGTCAGGAGCCGACACTGCCCAAGAAGCAATGAGGTTAGTGCAAGATATTGATATGATACTGTCAAAGTTCGGTTTTAAGCTGAGAAAATGGCTGACAAACGACCAAACCATTCTAAAAACCTTACCGTCACTATTCACCGAACAAAATAGCACTCTTGAAATAAAAGGTTCTGACTCAGTGAAAATGTTGGGTTTATATTGGGACCCGAAAGCTGATTATTTTAAATTCAAGGTGAATTTGAATAATAAATCTCCCATCACCAAGAGAGGAATACTTTCAGAAGCCAGCCGGTTGTTTGACCCGATTGGATGGCTTGCTCCAGTTACAGTAAGAGCAAAGATATTCTTTCAAACCTTGTGGATCCATAATTTAGCTTGGGATGATGACTTACCAAATGACCTAATGGCAGAATGGACCAGAATTCGACATAATCTAGTTAACCTCGAAAACATTAAAATTGACAGATACATAGGCACAACGTTCAACAGTGAGGCAATATTACATGGATTCTCAGATGCCTCCAGAAATGCATATTCAGCGGTTGTGTACATTGAAACTAAAACGCCAAATGGAAGTTCCTGTATAAGATTGCTGACTGCCAAAACCAAAGTTGCTCCAGTTAAGCAAATCTCAATCCCACGCCTTGAACTTTGCGGAGCGTTACTTCTGAGCAAACTCATCTTAAAAACTAAGCAAGCCATGCGGATTAACATCAGCCAAATCAACGCCTGGACCGACTCCACCATAGTTTTGAGTTGGCTCGCAGCACACCCTACAAAATGGACCACGTTCGTGGGGAATAGGACTGGTGAGATCTTATCACATATGAGTCGTTCACAGTGGAGACATGTGTGCTCGCAAGAAAATCCTGCCGACTTTGCATCGAGAGGTCTCGATCCAGACAAATTGAAAAACGCTAGCTTATGGTGGAATGGACCTCAATGGCTTAAGGATCCATTATCTTGGCCAAAGGACATAGCGAATCTACCTACCACAACAGATGAGCTGCGAAATCAATCATTTCACGCACAAATTCCATCACCAAACATATTAGACGACCTAATTACAAAATCATCCAACTTTACCAAAATAGTGCGAATTTTGGCCTACATAATGCGATACATAAACCTAAAATTAAAACGAATACCTAAAAATTCCTTAACACCAAACCTCCTCTGCTCTGAACTCCAAAAATCTAAATTGATCATTATCCGACACATACAATCCAAATGTTTCCAATTTGAAATCAATATTCTTAAATCTAAAAGGGAACTACCTAAAACCAGCAACCTAAGATGCCTTCAACCCTTTTACGATGAGTCATTCATTCTACGAGTTGGTGGGCGAATCAAAAATGCGGCAATTACCTATGATGTCTAACACCCGCCAATACTATCATACCTTCAAAGGAAAGACTGGTAGAGCTTATTGTAAGAGAACACCATGAAAAATACTTACATGCTGGTCCTACATTGATGATGGCAACTTTACGCCAAAGGTATTGGATCATTCGAAGCAGAAGCCTAATCAGAAAGGTCATCCACAGTTGTATAAAATGCACAAAATACTCTGCACGGGATTCTAATCAAGTCATGGGGGATCTACCTAATCCCAGGGTCGAATTGGTTAGACCATTCCATAAGGTTGGAGTGGATTATGCGGGTCCAATTTTAACACACACATGCAGAGGCAGAGGGCAAAAAACATACAAAAGCTACATTTGTATATTCGTATGTTTAGCTACAAAAGCAGTTCACATTGAACTAGTCTCCGATTTGACGACAGATGCGTATATGGGAGCATTGCGAAGATTCATAGCCCACAGGGGTATATGTACCGAAGTTCATAGCGACAATGCAACTAACTTCATTGGAGCGCGAAACCATCTATACGAATTCTATTCATTCCTAAGAAAAAATGCTAATTATTTTTCTAATCTTTTATTGGCAGATCAAATTCATTTTAAATTTATTCCGCCGAGCTCACCACACTTTGGAGGGTTGTGGGAAGCTGCCGTCAAGAGTATGAAGTTTCACCTGCGACGAGTTACTGACGGTCACATACTAACAATCGAAGAAATGACGACTTTGCTGACCGAGATCGAGGCCATGTTAAATTCCAGACCGATCTGTGTATTATCCTGCGACGACTTGGACTACCTTACTCCAGGGCATTTTCTGATTGGCCGGCCAACAACACAACTTCCGAGCGATTATATGGCAGAGGTCAAACTTTCCAAATTATCCAGGTGGCAGATAATATAAAAGATGAACCAAGACATTTGGAAGAGATGGAATCTCGAATATTTGACGAATCTGCAACAGAAAAGTAAATGGCACGTCAAGCAAACTAATATAAAAATAGACGACGTAGTGCTCATCAAGGAAATCAACTTACCCCCTTCGAAATGGTCAATGGGTAGAGTTGTCACATTACACCCAGGCACCGACGACAACGTACGAGTTGTTACTATAAAAACACAAAGTGGTAACATAAAACGTCCAATACACAAACTCTGTCGTTTACCAATAAGTTGAATCAACCGATTCAAGGCGGCCGGGATGTTGAGGACTCATCACTATAATCAGCTCAGCACCTGTAATTACAAGAAAACCAATTTAGATTTAGCAATTAGAAATACATAATAGTAAATAAAACTTATCTTTATACATATTCATGTCATCATAACCTAAAATTACACAAACTAAAATTAGAATAATTTTACTTATTATATAAAATTAATACTTAGCTTAATTCACATTAATTAACTCCCGTCGAATTCTGAAATAGTTAAAGTTATTAGTTATATATAAGTTATTCAATTTTGAAATTAACAAATAAATATTTATAGTGAAAATAATATCTCAGCGAAACTCATTTTTACATCGTTGTGCGCAGCCAACAGTGAAGTAGTTAAAATAAATTAAAAATTCAAAGAAGGGTCGGCTGAGTAATAGTTTTAAAAACAAAAAAAATTATAAATAAAGATATGTGAAATTTGATTCCATTAAATAATGTAATTTATATTAGAAAATATTAAAAATTCTCATTATTTTATAGGGAAATTCTAAAATAACATGCGAAATTAAAAAAATATAAAAAATATTAACAACACCACTGGATATATACCGTTATACCCATTTAAGGTACGAACTAGGCATATTTACAAAGAAATGTCATTTTTCGTGTTAAAGCAAAACAACAAAAAATACTCGATTTTAAATTTAAATTTGTTCGAGGCAAGCTAATGACATTAAAATTATCTTAAATGTTATCAAAAGTTCTAGTGCTAGTGTGTTATCTAAATTAAAATTACATTAATTATTATGAATTAATTTGAGGAAAAACATAATTCAAAATAGACAAATTCTAACCTCAAAATGTAAACAAATTAGCCTAAATACATCGCTGTGTTTACGCCATTTGTTTTGATGCGCGAGAGCTGTCAGAATTTCGCTGAGATATTATTTTCACTATATATAGTTATTTGTTGAAATCGAGCGCAACCATTTGACGTTTTGAGATTGTTTACATTACAAAATAACAAATACCAACTTCAGAACATCAAAGTGGGTGCGTTCGGTTCGATGATTTGTTACCATGACGACATCTATAGATTAAAGAGTGTACCATGAAACACGTTACAACGTAAAGAAAATTAAGATAATTATAAAACAAAAAATTGTTAATATTTTTTTTAGTCGTCGTTCAACCAGCTGTCATAAAAGTTAAAATAAATAAAAATTGTAAAACCACAAATAAAATCAGTGTTATTGAATTTATTATAAAATCAAACCAATCAATATTTATTTAAAACCAAAAACCTAAAAACAATACCATCACCATACCAGACTACAAAATCAGTCAACATCTTCTGTACCGCACCTATTCCGGTACATCTTCATTAATCTCTTACATAATATTTCGGGTTCCAGGTCCCAGATTCCGTAAAACAGAAAATTTATTTTACAAATATTTCAAAAATATACAATTTACAGAAAACATGAAAAAATAAAAACAATCTTAATAAAGTTTGCAAGAAATTTGCATTATAAAAGTTTCTTAAAATTCGCTGTTCGTAAAAGAAAGTCGTGTGTTGGCCACACCTCCATTTTTTTATTAGATAATTAATTATTAGTTATATATAATCATGTCATTATCTAAGTTTTGTTTCTAGTTAATAGTTATATTTTTTAGTATTAATAATTTTTGGCACTTAATCTATAAGCTAAGCTATTCCATTTTTTTACTATTAAAATGGTGAAAATATATAAAAAGAAGCGAAGTGGTAATTCGCCAAAATTCGATGTTACCAAACTGATGAAGTGTTCGAAACTAATATTTGGGAACAATTTTAAAATTCCAAGACATAATTCGGAAAAAATGCAATCATTAATGCAAATTATGAACATCAAAAATAATATTGTTAATCGAAACCGTATTTATAATTATTTTAGGCTTAATACAAAAGTTGTTAAAAATGTAAATACGCAAATGAACATGTTTCCAGATTCTGATAAGAATGAATCATTAATAAAATTTATGAATGAACCGTCGATTATTTCAATTAATTCATTTAATTTGGCCGAAAATTCAAACGACACACAAGAGAATGAGTCACTTCCAATTGAAATCGCGGAACCGCCATTTAATAGTTGGTCATACCGGGGGATTATGAAACTTAGTGAATTTGACATTAAAACTCTTAATTACGAGATAATTCGAAATAAGATACGTGAAGCTCGTACAGCTGTGGAGAATACTTGCGTTTTACGTTTTAAATCCATCAATTTTAATAATTCTTACACAGTGGCTTATGGTATCTGTAAATACAAAAATCACAAACAACAATTTAAATTTGCCTTGCGGGGTGAGTCGCTAATGTCCTTATTCACTATTGGCGATGACTTGAAAAATCATGGTGATGTAAAAGAATTTGTGCAACTTCGGGGTCAGAGGAGAATCACAAAACCGATTGAGCTGGAAAACGATTTCGCCCATAATATTTGCCTAAAATCTTACACTAATTTAAATATGATTTAGCGAAAGAAGGGAATACGCAAGAGTTCGTAAATTTGGTAAATTTACGAAAAGCCAAAACAGAAAGGAAGCTTTTAAAGGATTTAGTATCAGATTGTGAGGTTCATGACGCAATGTATAGACATTCTCATCAACCAGCAAATGATGATTATATTTATTCCGTTTCTGATCCTTTGTCTCTCACCCTTTACGCAAAGCAAAGCTCGAGCTGTTAAACAATTCGGAGAATAACTGCATTTATGTCGATGCCACAGGTAGTGTCGTACGTTCGCCAAAATGGTGCAACTCGCATTATTTTAAAAAGATATTTTACTATGCTTGTATAATTAAAGTAAATGGCATAATTATACCAATCGCTGAACTTATTAGTAGCAAGCATGGCGTAGCTGCAATTTCGAAACTTTTCATTGATTTGTATTCGGAAATAAAACTTTGCCAACCGAAAGTTCGATTGCCCCTTTATTTTGTTACAGATTGGTCTTGGGTCCTTATTAACTCCATTTTAAATTTTGATGACAGGACAATCCATTAAAATAATTAATATATTTATATGTTGCTGCCATTTTATAGCCATAATTGTAAGAAATATTAAAAGTAAAATTACCAACTGTAAGAAACATGTTCGGTAAATCTCATTTTAGATGCAGACCAGTTAGAAGACATAGATCGACTATTTGAAATATTTTGTATTGTTTGTCTTTATAAAACTAAGGACGATGTGTTTCAAAAAGCCTAATTTAAGTTCGTTAACGAAGTAGAAAACAAATATTCAACTGACCACCTCAAATATAATGATCTGGAGATTTCTAAAAACAGTCAACTAGAAAATGAAGACGATTTAACCGAGCATCCTGAAAATAATAAAATGTCTGATTATTATAAAAGATATTTTGAAATATATGTATTCCAAAGTACTTGGTGATTTGAAAGACACGCACCCAGTAAATAATGAATTTTACTGCCCAAATTTTATGGGCTATTTCACAAAGCATTACATGAGTTACTTACCTCTTTGGGCTACTATTTACTTAAAAGAAATATCAGGTGTTAATGGAGTATCTAATGCTTTGGCGGAAAACTGGTTCAATATTTTGAAAAATAAGTATATGAACGAAACACATATGAAAATTGGAAGATTTGTTGATCTCTTAAGAGAAAAAACATCACAACGCATTGAATCAATACGGTTTGAACCTGTGTTGCGACATAAAAAAAGGAATTCCTCTTCTCAAAAATCAACGGGAAATATTAAAGAAAGAAAAAATGAAACCGAATTGTCTGTAATAAAACGCACACCTTGTTCTAGAAATCGCATTGATTCTACCAATCCTGAAAAAGTTTTTAAAATATCAGAGGAATGGAATAGAAAGCCGAAAAGGAAACAAGTAAAATATTCAGGACCTGGACGTAAACTCGGATTTGAAAATAAACTTGGAAATGTTGTGCCGCTTCTTCCAAATTATTTGATAGACAGCGTAGATTATTATAATAATTTTAAGAACCGTTTAATTTGCTTAGGCCATTTTGAGATTAACTGTCATTGGGTGACAAGGCTCGCAATTTCTTGTTTCTCATCCCTAACCGGTAATAGTTATTTAACAGAGGATGTTTTATATGTCTGCATCGCTCTTTTAACTAAAGGGAAAAACTCTGTCTGTTTAGATCCTTATCAGGTCTTAAAAGTTTTTAATAAACATGTACTTTTTAAATACGACGTAAGCTCGAACAGACAGTTTGACTTAGAAATTTTTCCAGAAATTAGGTACATTTTCTTTCCACTATGTATTAATGGAAATCATTGGGTTTTAATTTACATCGACATGGATGAACAGGTAATTATTACCTACGATGCATTATTTCCTAAAAAAATTTTAAAACCTGAAGGGGATCTAGCACAAAATTACCTAACAGAGTTAGGCAAATGCGCAAATTAGACTGTCCGATTTTTTCAATTCGAGCAAACGAGGCTTTCCCAAAACAAAAAGATTCTTTTAATTGCGGAGTTCTTGTAATTTACAGCTTGGACCTTTTAGTAAACTCTAATTTTACCATAGAAGTGCATTTGTCTGAAAAGGAAAGTTATTTAACGGCTTTGAACCAATATAGACACAAACTTCAAAAATTGATACTTACAAATTCACTGTCTGTAAAAGATAATTGTTTGATCTGTTTTGATATTGTGACACAAAACGCCAATAATAATAATATTTGTAAACAGTGTCAAAGAAAAATTCACGTGGTCTGTAAGTCCGAAAACTTTTTTGAACATGATATTTGCAAATATTGCCGTTAATTTTTACGTGAGATGAATGTGTTCTTTTTTTTTTTTTTTTACTGAATTATTATTATTATTTTTTTTTTTGGTGGTCAGGTTGGTTGACGTGTATACAAGTGGATAAACAAACGATTCGCTTCTTCTGCAGTAACTGCATGCAACTTCAGCAAGTGCTCACACTGCCTCTTCGTGGCGGCCACTGGTAACTACTCTGTTAAAAGAGTAGGCTAAAGTGTGAGGGCTATGGCGGGTTTTGGGTGTTGACGGTGGGTTAACAGCCCAACCTGTAAAGGTTTTTGTTTCGAAAACCTTGTATATTTTTGGTTTCACTACAAAGAACTCGATACAAGGATAAGGATTTTAATTTCAGTCACCATAATTTCATTGACATACGAATGGTAGTACTCGAATTATTTCGAGACGGGAATAAATTTAAAGAGAAATTCTTTTGAATGACTATATTTAAATAATTTGACTTCATGTACCCCCTTTTCCCCCGATATTTATTTATGGATTTTAACGTTTTTTTAAATAAAAAGAATGTCGAAGTTTCAATAAATATACGGCAGTCATTTTATTTATTAGGAACAAAAAAAATTAACAGTGTAACGGAATTGTAAGGTTTAGGATAAGTTTAGGACAAGTTTAGGATAAACTTCACACGCATTGGATTACCTACTTTTGAGTTATTAAATTAACGAATTTTTTGAGCTCATTTAGAAACAAACTTAATACTAATGTTTTGAGCTATTGCTTTGAGGTAATCCATTACGTCATAAATGCTTATATTCGTTGCAATTCTGAATACATTTTCAGATATGTCTCGGTACTTCTTTCGTTGTGGAACTCCAGTATCAATTTCAGCCAAAACTTGTTGTTTCACCATTTCAATTTCGGTTTGCTTTCTGTGAAAACAATCAAGTAAAAACCAAATATTTGGATTGTCGTGGCCAATCAAATTATGCATTGTATTATTGAAACCTTCAGCAATATTATTGGTTTTTTGTTGTTTATTAATTGTAATTGAATACTTCCATAAATTCCGAGGAAAACGAGGTGTCCTAAGAGTCCCACTTGGACTTAATGTTCCAAAATAATTAATTTCAAAGTAATTTATAAAGTCCTCATTTTCGTTTACCCATCCCAATTTTGAACATAATTCTGTGTAATATTCATCAATTTTTTCTAATGGAACGAATGCAATTTTATAAGTTTAGAGCATACGAAGCGCTATCATTGTACAAGGATTTTTTTTCGAGGCTTAGATTTCTGTATATTGATTGAATCAAATGGAAAAAGCAACAATAAATTCTTGAATCCGTAAATTCTGCATTAATTGCACTAATCATCGCCATTTCAAAATCAATGTGAAAATTATTAGGTGCGATATTGTGTTCCTTTAACACATTCAGTAACTTAATACATATAGGTTTGTTTCTTTTTGTTCGGTAGCAAAGCGTAAAGAAGTGGTAATGGAACACCGTTTAATACAACGAGAATTATATATAGCTGTGCGAATAACTGGGGACAGCTTTTAAATGTTCCATCCATGTAGACATCTTTGCTTTGAGAAAGTATTCGTAGATTATAAATTCTGGAAAATGGGAATTTAAAAATTATAAATTCTGGAAACGCTCCCTTATATCAGGCGAGGAAATGTTCCCGCGAGAAAATGTTCCCGCGAGGAAATGTGTGCGAGAAAATGTGCGCGAGAAAATGTGCGCGAGGAAATGTGCGCGAGGAACTGTCCTGTTACCTAGTGGGGCAACCATAACTGCCTTGGGTTGTGGCTTTGAATCAGTTTTCACTAACTCTAAATGTAATGTTTCCTATATTTCATCTCATATTAAAACGGCAGAGCGTGTTGTCGGATATATATGCTAAGGTTTGTTTTAATGGTATTGAAAAAATTATGCAAATTTATTTGATACCTGGATTAACGCAGTCATTGTATCTGGGAATTAATTTTTGGAGATTGTTCGGTATAGAACCAGGGTCAATTTCTGAAATAAATAATGACGCTATTAATCTGCAAACATTTCATAAAATTCTTCCTGAAGAACAAATACAGCTAGATAGGGTTATAAATAAAATTCCATCTTTCAATAAACAAGGTCTAGGTAAGACGACTTAAGTATATCATCCTATTGATGTACAAGGAGCTGCACCAATTAAACAGAGGCTTTATCCCATATCTCCAATAAACCAGGAGGCCCTGTATGCAGAATTAGAAGACTCGAGAAGTTCATGGAGTTTACCCGTAACATTAGTTCAGAAGCCGAATGGTAAATTTCGGTTGTATTTAGACGATAGACGGGTAAATGAAGTCACGAAAAAGGACGCGTATATGTTGCCAATAATCGACGGACTCTTAAGTCGATTAGTGGATACCAAATTCATTTCAAGTTTGGACCTAAAGGATGCCTTTTGGCAAATACCGCTAGACGAAGAGTCCCGAGATAAGACGGCGTTTACCGTACCTGGTCGACCGTTATTCCAATTCACCGTAATTCCATTCGGACTTTGTAATGCGCCACAGACTTATGTGCCGGTTAATGGATCATGTGATACCCCATGAACTTCACGAATGCATATTCGTGTATTTGGATGATCTATTGATTACATCTATGACGTTTGGGGAACATCTTGATTTGTTGGGGGTAGAGCCGATAGGTTTTCAAAGGGCGGAGTTATCGGTTAATATTGAGAAGAGTAATTTACGATGGCAACAAATCCTGAAAAAGTTAGGGACATTCATGATTTACCCGTCCCTACTACTCTTAAGAAACTACGCCGTTTCCTGGGAATGGCATCTCTTGTAGCACCACTTACGAATTTAACCAAGAAAAATAATAAATTCGGCTGGACCGGTAAAGCGAACGAACCATTTGAGAAAGCTAAATTGTCCGTGACAAATGCACGTACTTGTACATCCTAATTTTCATAAGCCATTTGTAATTCATTGTGATGCTAGCACTCCCGGAGTTGGAGGAGTGCTGCTTCAGACGGGAGACGACGATGAGGAACATTCTATTGAATGCTGCACAGCGCAACTATACTGTTTTGCGGCGGTGTTGAGTGTGAGGAAATTTCGGGCATATATCGAGGGATATCCTTTCACCATTGTCACAGACCACTCGAGCCTTAAATGGCTTATGAGCTAAAAGGAGCTTGAAGGCAGGCTAGCGCGTTGGAATCTGAAGTTGCAGGCTTTCAATTTCACGGTGCAGCATCGCAACGGATCGCAGATGGTAGTACCAGATGCACTATGGAGAAAATGGTTTTATTGGATTGTGGGTTTAATGTTAATCTGGATTCTCTAGCATTCAAATCACCCGAATATTTCGATTTAATTTCCAAAATTCTATCTTCTCCGGAATCATACACAAATTTTCAAATTTCGGACGGTAAAATTTTGGTTAATACCTCTGGGAATAAACATTTCTCGTTCACCTTGTCGGTTGTCCCACATTGAAAATTACATTTGCCCCAGGCTTTGACTAAATTTATTATAATATGAGCTCATAATCCACCTACCTCAGCTCATTGTGGGTCGGCAAATATGCTTGAACATATTCAACGCTAGGTACTTTTATTGGCCCAAAATGGCAGGTGAGGGTAGAGAATACGTCAGTAATTGCTCCAAATGTAAGGAAACTAAAGCTGTAAATTACACCACCCGACCTAAGATGGGTAAGCAAAGATTGGTAGTGAGGTCCATGCAGCGGCTATTCGTTAACTTTTTGGGTCCGTATCCCAGATCTAAAAGCGGTAATACTTACCTCTTTATTATATTAGACCAATATTCTAAATTTATCTTTCTTAAACCTTTCCGAAAAGCTACGGCGGCCGATATAATTAAATTTTTAGAGAAAGAAATATTTCTTACCTTCTCCGTACCAGAATTTATTATGTAACGTTATATGTAAATGTATCTGCAGCCAGTTGCCACTGTAACCCCAATACCTTTATTTCGGTTGGATCTTCGGCGAGTGTCTTTGGAAGGGATGAATTTGTTTCAGCAGCTTTTATTTCCTTCAAAGGTTCTGGAGAGTTGGAATGCTATTTTCTTAGGTTAAATCCGGAGTCCGCCATTAGAGACACCAGTTGTTTTGCTAACATGACTGTTTGAAATACGGATTGGTCATAACTACCCTTTGGCGACTCCACTTCTACCATATGCGCGAGTCGTTGGTACTCCTCCAAAAAATCAACATAATTCTACTGGAAGCTTCTGTTACTTTTGACCTTTTTCTTCATACTGTGAAGTCTCTTGACAGCAATATGTAGTGACTCTTTCAATGGTGTCCTGTCTTCTTTAAAGAAGAATGACAAACTTACCATGTAATGGCTGTCATTTAATTTCATAGTGCTTGTTTGAAATAATTGTTCTCATAGCTGGTGTTCGGGCAATAATGGAGCTGAATTGAATACTTCCTCTGATTCCCAGAATTTTCGTAGAGTTTTATCTAAATTTTAGTATTACTTCGGTCTAAAAAGACCAAAGTATTGAAATCCTGTCAAAAATGACGAAAAATTTGGTTGGTCCAAAACCACTTTTCTCGACGTTTTGAAAGTCCCTGAGTCTGAAAATGCAAAAAAAAAAAAAATTTCCGTCCGTCTGTCTGGATGTCTGGATGTCTGTGTGTCTGGACCCATGGTATCTCGAGAACGGCTTGTCCGATTTTGAATTTTTTTTCGCCAATCTGTTTCTATGGTCAAGGCGGAGATTTGAAAAGCTTTTGGAGACTGTACGTCAAGAGGGTGGGGTACCTGCCATACGAATTGACCCAAAATACCTGGTTTTATAAATATTTACGATTTTTTTATGTATGCTGGTTTGATTATTATTGAATTGGGCATTGAATTTGGAATTGATTTGAAGGTTAAGTTAGGGGTAAATTTGATGGTTGAGTTGAAGTTGAGTTGGAGTTGAGTTGGGGTTGCATTAGGATGTAGTGAGCAAGTAGTTAACAAATTTTTGATATGATGGAACTTGCGCTTGCCTATTTATCAACCGATTATTATGAAATTTGACATGTGTGTCGGAAATGGGAATCTAAAATGATTTTTGGATAAAGTTCTGGAATATGTCAAAGTATGATGGAAGTTGCCTATTTTTCAACCGATTAAGATGAAATCCGATACGTGCATTGGAAATGTGATTCTAAAATGATTTTTGGATGAAGTTCTGGAAAATGGCCAAGTAATTGGCACTTACCCATTTCTCAACCGATTATGATGAAATTTGATATGTGTGTCAGAAATGGGATTCTGAAACGAATTTTGGATGAAGTTCTGGAATATGGCCAAGTATGATGGAACTTGCCCATTTCTCAACCGATTAAGATGAAATCCGATACGTGCGTTGGAAATGTGATTCTAAAATGATTTTTGGATGAAGTTTAGGAATATGGCCAAGTATTATGAAACTTAACTATTTCTCATCACATGTGCGTTGAAAATGGGATTCTAAAATGTTTTTTGGATGAAGTTCTGGAATAAGGCCAAGTATGATGAAACTGGCCCATTTCTCAACCGATTTTGATGAAATTCGATATGTGTATTGGAAATGGGATTCTAAAATGAGCTTTGGATGAAATTCTGGAGTAGGATGTAGCTTGGCAATTCCTTAATGGGGTATCATCAAATTTGAGATTGGTGTTGGGAATGGAATATTCTAAAATAATTATTTTATGAAGCTCTGGAATAAGGTCAAGTAGGATGGAACTTAGTTATTCCTTACCCGATTATGATGAAATTTGACATGTGCGTTGTAAATGGGATTCTAAAATGATTCTTGGTTAAAGTTCTAGAATATGGTCAGTTACACGGTTAGAAATATCAGTATAATTTTGTATACTACTTTCGGTATAAAGTTCTAAAATACGATTTTTCGTGTTATATTGGATTCCTGTACCCCAGCTACTAAAGTTGTTGACCTGTTTGGCTGTTGTTGTATGTATGTATAAGTAAATATATGTTAGTTAAAATAGAAATCAGTACTGTCAAAACTGTCACACCAACTTTATAACACAGGTGACAGGCGAATGCAATCGTCATTGAAAAAACCAAAGACCAAAGTTCTGATCACCTCGTGAGGTTTCAGCCCTTTATATTTTTGCCTGTTAATATCCATCCAAACTGTGTATTATGGGCATACATCTTGTTGTCGGAATTCTTTATTTGCTCTGGTTTCAATATGTCAAAAAACTTGTCAGCACCAAGAAGTAAGTCGATTTTGTAGGTTGTTTTGGAACTTTTATCAGCTAATGCTAAATTTGAATCAGTACATTTACAGTTCAACCAATCGGCGGCCTTCGGTGTTGAGTTGATCGTTGTAATGACCGGTATAACATACGTGAATGTTTCAACTGTAAAATTGAACTTAGAATGCTACTATACCTCGAGTAGTAAGAAGCTTCCGATCGTTGAGACCTTGGATGCAAATTCTGCAACTTCTGCGTTATAAAGGAATGCTGCGATCTGGAATCTTGTAATGCACGATAAAAGTGGTAGAGGGCGTTTTTAACCTTTACCTTCACTGTGGCTCTAGGTAATATTGCAGATTGGAATTCATGACTAGAATGGAGACATAATTTTTGCTCGAGAGAATTTTCTGGTAGAGGTTGACTAAGTTCGCATAAATTGTCTGGCTAGCTAAATTTTCACTGGAATGAAAACCGTTATCGGTGGATAAATGTAAAAGTGAACTGTGTCTTTGTTTACAAATATAACATCGCCCTTTGGATTTGCATTGATAAACGGGGTGAAATGGACTGTGACAATTAAAGCATTTTTTTTGCTGGTTTCATCAATTTTTGGCGTTGCTCAACTGACCATTCCCTGAATTTTGGACATTGATATAGAACATGGTAATCCTCCTTACACACGATACATGGTTACGCGGTATGATTGGTGAATAGGTTTCCCTAGGGTATGTGGTGTTGTTGGTGCGATTTGTGGTGAATTCAGATTGCTAATCGATGGTACGTCCATGATATCCTTGATGAACGACTGGACTGTATAACGGTTTCTGTCATATCGGGCCTTTAGTTTGTTCAAGGCCTTAATGTAATTGGCGTCCGATATAGGCAGATGCTTCAGGAGATTAGCAGCTTCATTTCTCAGCAATCCCTTAAATCCCGTAGATGAGAACAAGTTTGGTAGTTTCATTGCTATATTTGAGATTCGCGATTGTTCCCCTTGGGTTTCGTTGGAGATCCACCGACACGTTTCTAGCCGCCAAATTAGCTCTCCAAATTAATTTATTTAATTCGGCAACAGCGTTGTAATAGCCTTCCTCGAATTCATCTTGATGGCTTCAATTCAATGATGGATTGCTCAACGATAGAAAATTCAATCAATAAGCCCTCCGCTCTTCCTAATCGTACCCTTAGTTGCTCCACATCAAGTTGGGATGGTTCAGATTTTTCCTTAGCACGCGCATAATTAATTATTTTGGTTAAGGATCTCTTAATATTTGCGCGTCGTTTATTTAACGGTTCTACTTGCACCATTTTCAAGAAACTCTTTCACTGTTCACTTTATTTGCACGTGGTTATGGTTACTGAATGCTCTTTTCCCTATAATGCCGCACAAGTCACAATGGATATACAACACGGTTGGTAGAGGAATCAACTTACGTTTAATTACTTACCGAAATTACAATTCCAGCCTTCTCAATACCTAAATAGTAAATTAATAATGCTCGATCTTAATTTTAAATAAATTTATTGATGTTTTATTGAAATGCTCAAAATAAAAGTTTTGTATTAATGTTCGTTCGTTTTTTGTGTTGTTGTAATTGATTTCAAATTGCGATGCGATCTCTCAGCTAAAATTTGAAGGTCTTACGTAATAACGCGCAATAAATAATATTTTAATATTTTAAATTTAACATTTAATTATAACATTCTGTTTTAGTCATATATAATATTTTATTAAAATTTATAATTTTTTTTTTTATTGTAATTAACAAATTTTTATAATTATTATTTTTAATTTTTATTTATTAATAAATTCTTTTTTTCCAAATTTGTTTCTTTGTTTTACTATTTATAAGTTCTATAATTTTTTAGCTTCGTATATTAATCACAAATTACTTTGAAAGAGCGAGTAAAATTTTGTTCTTTTCTATTATTTTTAATTTTAATTAATTAAGTTTTTTTTTTTTTCTGTTATATGTTTACCACAAATTCCAATTTGCCTGGACGTTGTGCCACTGCAACAATATTTAATTATACATTATAAAAAATACAGTAGAATTTTTATTTTAGTAAATTTCTTTTTTAATTTAATTATTATATATTAAATTAATTAATTAGATATTACATTTTTTTACAAAAGTTTGATGTGTTCAAAAACTTTTAATTTAAAATTTTTCGAATGAAAATTTAAGTAACTTATTATGTTAAATATAGTGGATGTAGCCTTAGTTTAAATGTTAATTTTAATTATACACATACGTTTTATAAATTTATACAAAAATTACATATTTTAAATTTTTGTTTTATAATAAAAATATATAAACATTTGTTTTATAATTTATTTACGATAATTTTTTTTTTAATGTTTTATTTTGTATTTTTTTTTTACATAGGCGTAACTTTAAAGCAGCGGATAGGGATTCGTTGTATTGTTGTCATTATTATTATTATTATTAATATTAATATTATTAGTAGTAGTAGTGGTAGTTAAATTATTAATATTAGTTTTATTAAAGTTAAAAATATTAAAACAACAATCAAATAAACCTGTAGTCTGCCTATTGGAACGCCCATCTAATTGCTACACATGTGATATTTGTGTTACATGTGTTGTATGCCCATTGTCATTCCTACCTCGTCCATTCGGATTATCTTCGTCACCGTCTTGCGGCACAGGTGCCCAGCGATCTAGAAACTTTGGACGAAACAGTAGATTGAATGTTGTGCGGAATTGTCGACTCATCGAACAGTATAAAATGAAATTGATGGCGGAATTTATTAGGGCCAAGATGTCCATTAGTTCGCCTGGAACGGAAAAAAATTAAAAAAAACATTTTAATCATGCTGTATAGTAATAAATTTGTAAATATTTATGTTAAAAAGTGTTCTTTTTGGATGTAGAGTAGTGGATAAGAGACCTGCTTACTGGCCAAAATGTATTTACGATAATCACCGACATTCAAGTAGAAAATCCAGCAAACCAGGGCGATATCACAAAATGAATTTAAATTAAAATTCTATCGGTAATAAGTTTAATATCAACTAACTTTTATTTTTTATTGAATACAGTAATTAAGATTGTTGGATCATAATTTGACGCTACTATTTTTAAATAGATATGCGTCTCTCTCATTCTCTGACATTCTACTTTACATACCTCTGGACACCAATATTATTAATGCACCGTCAACTGTCTTAACTAAAATTTTATAGGCGTTTTAGGTCCTTGTCATTTTCTGGACTGCCTTTACTCTATTGGCACTAAGTCTTGATGAACCAATAAAACAACAAGATTTCGGCTTAGTAAGTCAACAACGGTGGCATAATTGTTAGCATGCTTGCTTTAAGCTTCAGTGGTCCTGGGTTCGATTCCCGGCGGTTGATAAAAAAATCACGGCTGGTCATTGTATACACTCAGAGAAAAAATATGATAAATGAATGATTGGAATTATTTTGTTATGATCCAGGAAATCATATTCAACTATATTTGATATATTCTAATATACTATTATAATAAATATCATTTATCTAATTACTAGAATTATGTATGATAAATTTTATTAAAATATGATAAATGCAATAATTTTCGACTTTAATGATTGCAACAATCATGCGATATGATTTAATATAATCGTTTTATATATGATCTGCAATATTTAAATATGGTTAGAACAATCATAATACAATAGGGTCTATCATAATAGAATTAGATCTATCAAAACGAAATAAGGTTTATTGGAAATTATTTGTATAATATCCTCGTGTTTGCTACGGTCATATCAAATTGAATTTGTACTCCAACAAGGTGTAATTATTACCTAATCTCGTGAGAAGTCTTAAATAAAGAAAATATTATAACAGTTTAAAAATAAATTATTGTATTTAATTAATTTACTATTAACGTTAATAGTTAAAAAGTGTTTTAGTGATGTTAGTAGTTTTGAAACCTAAAAGTGAATTTTTAGTAGGATAAATAGTTATTAAACCTTATAAGGAGGTAATTGTGCCTTGCAGTGGAAAACTACGGCACGTAAGTACATTTCTTTTAAAACTACTACGCATTAAACACTGTGTTGGTTATTGAACCATTTTTCTTTCTGAGTATTTGCTCGTTCAGTGTTATTAATTATTAAAATAAAGAGTGTTTCCAATTATTTATTGTGTGTTTGGAATACAATTTTAAGAAAACAATTGTACAAAAATAGTTTTTGAGAATATAAATTCAATTTTCTAAAATAGATTCAAAACAAGTAAAATAGACATAATTTTCCAATTACATTTAAAAATTTATTCCACTAAACAAATTTTTAGCCCTTAAAAACAATTTTATTCAAACACTATTTCGGCTGAAACCGGCAAACCAATTACGCTTGTAACAGAGGAACGGAACAACGTATCTACGGTGATAATTGAATATATCATCAATCGCAACCTAAATAAATTGTAAGTAGTTTTATTAGAATTAAAATATGAATATCTTTCATTGAGGTTTCTTTAGGCTTTTTAAGGACGACTTTACAAAATTCGCGAAACTTGTGCAGACGTTATTTCCAAAAGAGTTACACAGCCGTACTAAGGAAAAAAGTCACAAACGCCATAAGTCGAAAAATGCCCTAGGGGCATATTTGGATTCTGCAAATAAATACCTGTTTTTCTGCTTTTTTAAACAGCTAAATATCCTGCATCAAATGCCATAAAATCATGTTATTTAATAGTCAGGTTTCATATTAAAACTAAGGCAAACAAAAATAGTTAAATTGAAATTACACAAAACTACAAAAAGGCAAATGTGACTTTTTTCTTAGCAAGGCAGCAGGAGACGTACTTTATTCCATCTTCCGAAGGTTGCATTGCCAAAGGTAATACAATATAATTTGCATTAAAGTATATTATAAAAATGCTCAGTGTATTTATTTTTATTTTCAGGAAAACTATTCAATGTTTACACCAATTGCAGCTCACCTTTCTTTCTCTGAATTAATAAAAATATGATCCATATCATCTACTGCTACCTGAACCATCTCAAATATGTAATGTGAAATATCGAATTTAAGTAAATTAATAATAAGCTCTTGAGCTGATAGATATCCATTTCTGTGATGACATTGACTATTTAAAATGTAGATGACTGCGGGGAGCTTTACGAACGCTGGTAAAAACCAATATTTATAGAATTAATTTATTAACACATATAGCAACATTTGAATATTTGAACCTGTTTTATTCATTAAAAGCGGAATTAATTCCTAAATTGGTTAGTTGCATAAATTACTTGCATCTTGTAACAATATTAATAAATATTTTTTCACTATTTCCCGATGATCATTGGTGCTACCCTAAAACATCCAAATATTGAAACCTCTAAGCAGTGGAATTTTCGAATAAATTATTGATTCAATCAGATTATATCAATTCGTTCTTTTAAAACACTAAGGCAACAAAATTAACCTAAATTTCTCGTAATTTTATGCCAAGATAGTCTTTTGAAAAACGGAAATTCGGCACAATTTTCTATAATTAGCTATTACATAAAAATTTAATAAATTATTTTTGGTGTATAATTTAGCCACTTCTAAAAAATATAAAATTTAAAGACCATTAGTGAATTGTTCCAAATTAATCAAAACGTTTTATTGCCTAAGCCCATGCCACATACGCAAATGGCAAACTGGAATTTCAAACCGACAAACCCATTTTTTGTTAAAACTGTTTCATTTGCAATATTAGAAATATGAAAAAAATGTTCAATAAGTACCATCTTTTTCTAGAAAATTTTATTAAAACTGATTTAATTTCACGGACAAATTTTAGCTTGACTAAAATGTGAAATAATGGCAAAATATAAAATTGCTGTTTTTTAAATGAAATTAAATAAATTTTAATAAAATTTAAGACAATAAGTGCAACGTTATTGTTTTAACTTTTATTAAAATTTTTTAAGTTTTATAAAACAATATTATATTATTATTATAGGTTTAAACCATTTTTTAATAATTTTGATTTTGAAAAATTGGGTTTGACGGTTTGATACGCCGGTTTGTCATTTGTGCATGGACCAACGTCTACGTTCTACAAAAAGCAAGGGTTAGTGCATTTTGAACGAAAAATTGTTTTGTTTGATTTAGCTTCACACTATAGGAAATTAGATATGACTGTTTGGTGGTGGTTACCCACGATACCACTAGGCAAAGTTTATACAAACTAATTTAAAAAAAAAAAAAAAAATTCTAAGATAGCCATACTTTAAGTCCTATGTTGTATATACATAGCTAGTAAGGCTCAACCAGTGAAAAATTATAAATTAAGGAATTTTAACGACACTAATTTTTCTTAATTTTTTTTGACATTCGAACCAGCGAAAAATTATAAACTTAATAAAGGAACCTACACACAAACAAAATAAAAAATAATAAATTACAAATTGTTATTGTTTATGTGCAGTACAAAATTGGGCTACATAATTTGCGAGCACAAAATGATCACATGTTTTACCCTTTTAGGAACAAGTACATTAGAAAAATGATGTTAAATCAACAAATAAATTAATTTCAGTCAGTTAAACCTAGAAAAATAAAACTGAAATAAATAAATAATAAATGAAAATAAAAGCCATGAAATGAAAAAGTTTACATCTTTCGCATCAACATTTTTTTGGAATTGACATTTATTTCTTACGTTTGGACGCAAAATCGCGCATTCATAATTTTTTTTAAGTGACAGAGCTAATTTAAGGAAGATTCGTTAAATTTGTTAAGTGACGTTAATTTTCCGCTGGGCGAGAATACAGAAATTCTATCTACCGCATTTTTAAGTTTTGTTAATTCTTAATTTTTAAGTTTACAATTTTTCGCTGGTCGCCACTTTAGTCAAGCAAAAAATGTTTTGACTAATTTATCATAATTCAATAATATTTCTATTTACAGATGAACGACTAGCGCTTAGTTTAGTACTTCTGTCGCGGAAAGAGGAATCACAGGGGAAATTCTCGCTTTTCTAAAAAAGAAATTACAAAATCATTTATCACTATACGTATAAATTAGGCTATATTTTAATTATGTACATCAAAAACTACAACCTATTTTATCACAGAAACCAGTTGAAACGGCCGAAACGGAAGAAAATACTGAATTTCTCAAAATTATTTTTAGACGTGAACCTTTAGAAATAATTCATGTGTGAGTTTTGCGGGAAAACGTACATGTTTACGAATACTTTAGAACCATTAAATAGTACCTTTAATTGTTTAGGTATAAATGCTATAACTATCCAACATTTTCCAAACATATATACATGGCTTTCATACAGAAAGCTACATAAAACGTCATCACAGACAAGTTCAATGATTCCAGATGTATTTGAAGATAATACTTCCTATTTTTCTAATGAATTACTAAATTTCTTAATTTTAAGTTGAGTTTAATTAATGAATTTGGCTCAAGATACTGGTTTTGTATGTGGCAGTCTAATGCTCGGTTTCACAAAAACAGGCAAACTCCAATTAGTGCATATTTCATTTCTTTCTTCTTTTATGAAATTGCGATTTATTTCAATTTCTTAAATGCACGCTAATTTTATTTCGCTGAAGGCTAAATATTTCTTTGTAAAATAAAAATATAATTAACTTACATTGCATTTTTATTGTGAAATAAAACGCAATTTCATAAAAGAAGAAAAGGAGGTAACATTATTTAACTAGAGATTGGTTAATTTTTTGTGAAACCAGGCATAATGGAACTAAGAAATCTGGAAATTTCACAGAAATATAAGTTTGCGCGACAAGAGAAATTGTTTAGCACTAATTTCATAGAATTCGGAAATATTATGATATCTAAAGAAAGGACCAGTAATCCACTTAAATTGTATTCCTAAATTTGTTTTTGTTAAATGGTTACTGAAATATAAAACTGTAAAATATATTTTGTGATTACACGAATTAAATATTTGATTCAAGTTAAAGTAGAAAAGAAAATTATTAAGAGAATTTGGGTGTGTTAGTATAATTCGCTAATACAACCGCGCGGTTCATTTTGTATAATATAGAATGAAAATTGTGATACAATTATTCCAGTTGCCGCAGCCTGATAAAAAGATTGATTATTTCATAATCATAATCTGATCAGTTCGAACTTGGATTAAATTATATTACAATTTTCGGAACATATTTACTTCAAATAAATTAAAAATTAAAAATATAAAACGGTATATTTTAGTTGTGTTTAACATTTGGAAAATTTAGGTTTCAATTACCATTATTACGGGTTTGAAATTGAATTTGTAGAGCAATTTTAAACAATCATATAACTAAAAGTTTTGTGAAAAATTTTAAGAAGTTATATATAAATAATGTTTCAAATAAAAATATAAAAATAAAAAATAATTTCGTTTAGTTTAGACCTCTAATTTGGATATAATTATACTATGTGTACTGTACGATAAAGTAATTCAAAATAAATTGTACATTTCATGAACTATAGAATATGTTTTATTATTTAGTAAAATATGGTATGATAGCTGCTATCACACTCCGCAGTATACTTCATTAATTGATACGATAACAACTATCACACCATCTGATGGGCTTTGTCATATAAACATACTAAATTCAATTAATTTATTGATAACAACTATCATAATATCTGATTGTCTTTACCATTTCGAAATGATAAATTCAATTATATTATTGATACGATCTATCACAATAGCGATATATGTAATCATGGATATGGTTAATTCAATAATATTTGCATAATAACGTGCATAATTTATTAAATAGATACAATCATTATTATTAATTATATACATCAAGGTATGATTTTCTTAATTATTGCATCTAATCATAAATATGATGGTCACTTTTATGATCAGCTCAATCATATTTTTTCTCTGAGTGTAGGATCAATGAATTAATCACTCATTATCCGTTGAAAAAATGAATACGAAACTTCATCATGAAGCGGCCAAATCCATCTATGGGATGTAGCGGTAGCGAAAAAAAAGTCAACCAAGAAGATAAACTACAAATTTCAATAGGGCTCTGGCGATTGTCAATACCTCCAACCAAGGTGTTTTCTTACTAAAAAAAAAAGGGCTGGAGCTCTGATCCTCGCTGTTAACTGACCCATAGATCTCCTTATCTGTAATCCAATAAGGGCTCGTTTTTTACCTTTAGCCGGAATTATTATTTCATCCATGTAAAGGCGTATTACACTAATACCTCTTCTTTACTAATTCCTTAAAACACCGTTACTGTGTCGTTGAAACCCAGATGGGGAGTTCACAAACCGAAGAATCCGTCTTTTCAATTTATTTGCCCACAATACGTCATTCAATAGGTAATAGTCTTCGTGGAGGTTGATAGATAGGTTTATCATCCATCAAAACTCTTTTCATTTGCACCTTACTATCGACATCATTACTGTGCCGCGTAATTAACTTTCTAATTTTGTTCGCAGTTCGTACATCTTTGAGGTGGATTTTTTCGTCTGCTGCTAATGCGAGAATCATATTTTCTGCGGGACAAGATTTTTCCATTATCACATCTTTCGGCGTGAGGACTGTGATAGTTGCTCTCATTAATTCTTTGCCTACAATAATCTGTCCGGCAAACGTTCATCTTCGATGAAATGAAAATAGTTTTATATTTTAGTATAGTTAGCCACTGCTCTAGTTGGCCACCAACTAGGATTTGTTTTGGCATATTGCTACCTTTATACTGGTGTGGTGTTTTAACACTCGATCCAACCTGCGATTTCTCATGTCCGTTACATTGATAACATTTGTACACTTTTCCTTTATTTGGACACTCTGTGTTGATCGTTTTTTACTCAGCTCATTGGAACTCACAGCACTCGAGACATCTGCTGTTGCTTTAGTGCTTGCAAAACGGGTCGCAGGTGGCATTGATGGGGATAAGAAAAATTGATTTGGTATCTTCGACGAAATTTTCTCATATAACTTTAGTTTTGATTTGAATTCGTCCATTCTAGTACACCAATGTACTATTGTATAATGGAACCATCCTCAAGTTGTCCAGTTTTGTTTAGTTTTCTTAACTCGATGAAATAACGTTGAAATGGTTTAGACGAATTGTTTTTCTTGGCTGGCATTTTTTCTGAACCACGACACAGTTCAGCTGCACTTCAAATTATTGACGAATGGTTTCAACCCCTTCCAGCGATCGTTCACACCAGTAAACCTCATCGGCAATTTAGAGCCTCCCCTTTGAGTCTCTAAGCATAGAATAATTTGTCCACGTTAGGCTAACCTGAGAACTAAGCAGTTTCTTCGAAATCTCAAAATTATACCGAGGCTAATTTGACTCACAGCCGCAAGAAAATCAATAAATTTTATTTAAATTTTAAACTAAACTTAACCCGATCAGTAATAAGTACAAAGTTCAACTAACTTTTATTTTATTTTTTTTTTCTAAAGTCCCCTTACATTCCATTTGTATGAAAAACGATTGTATGTGAAACTGTTCGGTGGCTGAAAGGTTTTCACAAACATTTCAATTGTCAATAAGATAAATGTGTAAACTTTATGCATAACTCAAACTCGAATAATTTAAATTTGTAACTTTTCTTTAATCGCCACAACAAATTAGAAATTTTAAAATAATCTCGAAAATATAAAAAAAAAAATATCGAAAAATCTCCAATAATTTGAAAATTAATATGAAATTGGCTCAAAAGCCGTGATCACCTTCGGCTAAATCAATGTCAAATTGTCAAGCAACCCGCAAATCAAATATTACAGCCAGAGTTTGCGATCTGTAAAATGACTATGGAACCAGAATCAGAAGCAACAGAAGGCAGAAGGCAGAAATTGCCGCTTCTAAGTGGAATGAATCGATATGAATAATATTAACGACGCGGAGAATGTACGATATACTTAAAGGAAAACAAATCGTGATTGTTAATATAATCTTATTGTTAGATGCAGTAAAAAATAAGAACCATATCCCAAAGTATTTCTTTATCAATGGACCTGGTGGCAAAGGCAAAACTGCAGGACCAAAATTCTAGCGTGAAGTAAAAAATAAAACCGGGAAGAACCTTATTTTTGAAAAAAAATCTTTGATCAGTGGTGTGAATTGAGCTGAATACCAGCAGCATGGTAAACTATTCTCTTGCCACCGCTCCACCGTCTTGTTTTATTGGCAAATTTTTTCAATTTGTTACATATTTAATTTCTAAAAATTAATTAATGGCAATAAGCCATAAATCTAATGTCTATATATTATACCTACTTGCATTAGATATTCAAAATATTTATATTTGCTTTTCCGATTTGTGCCTTTTGTTCAGATATAGAGGACAAGAAGAATTTTTAAAGGTAAAGAAAAAATTCATTAGAATAATCCGCGGTCCCATCAAAGAGGAAGCGACGTATAGGTTGCGAATAATACACGGGATCCGAAACGATCTCATCGGATTCATATATTCGTCTAGGTTATGGTGCCTAGAAAACGTTTTATGTTCTCACGAAAGTTCTGTGCGTGGTTGCATTTGTTTAAAAATTAAAGTTAATCAGAAATCTTATAATTACAAAAACATGGTTGTCGAACAGCAATTTAGCTCCCTTTTCTTATAAATAGTTGTTGTTGTTAAAATTAATTAAAAATTATTGTTTTCAAAAATAAACAAACATAAATAAAATTTATAAAATTAAATAAAAGAAGACAAAATCAAAAATGTGGATAGTTTTCAGGACCCCTTAGCCGTATCTGGAACTAATTTTGAAGCCCCATATAGAAATAACAGAAACTATAAACAAATAACGCAACAACAATAATTAAAAAGAAACAGTTAAAAAAAGGAACCTGGGCCCTAACGGAGGGCCCCTAAACTTTTCCCGAAATCAGAACTCATCGCAATCGCTTCCTGGCACTCAAAAACTTCCCTCACCAAATTGTATCAAAATCGTTAAAACAATTTCCGAAAACCCTTGTTACAAACAAACGATCAATTTTATATACTGTTAAAGTTAGCCAAAAGTTGCGATCCGAAAGTGAAAAGTCGATAATGCAGATTTTATTACTTCATCCGGAAGCAAACCCGGTAATGCATATTGTGTTATCCCAGCCGAAAATAAAAACTGAAGTCTATATCGATCGGTAGTATTTAGCCTAAAAACTACTAAGGAATGTTAGGATGCATGATTATCATTGAATACCTTTGTTAATATTCATATACATACTAGAAAACCTCGCTGCAGTTCCTCGTGGAAAATTGTGGTAATCTCGAGAAACCCAAAAAAAATATTTTAATTGGAATTAAAACCGCCTCTAGAGTGTTATGTCGGGAGATGTATTTTATTGATGTGGCCTGTCAATAGCTATCGAAGGAAAAAAATTCAATTCAAGTTTCCTGTGGGATATCTCGGAAAATTTAATGTTTGAAATGTTTCCAATGAGAAATGTTATATACACTCTAGAGGTTGATTTTATTCCAATTTTGTGAATTCTTCTGATTTTCCCATGTTTTCCGCGATTAGGTTAAACAAAGTTTTCCACGTAAGACTATTTACAAAATTGTTTTATACAAGCCATGTATCCTATTTACTTTCGGCTGATAACTACAAAATTTTTTATTTTCGTCTGGAATGTTAATAAAGCATTATATTAAGTTCTGCATTATCGACTTTTTACTTTCGGCTGGAAACTTTCGGCTAACTTTAACAGGGTCAATTTTATGGCGCTTAAATATAGAAGATTACATTTGGAAAAGGGGTTGAAAAAATTAGTATAACTATAAATACAACAAATTTTATATAGTTATCAGTTTGGTTTTGTTCACTTTCTTATTATGATATTTATTTTTATTTGACTCCTTTGCAAAATTCTAATAAACGCTATTATTATTGAAATTGGTTGGAACACATATAGGTTCCGCACTTAATGCACAAGAGCTGTAAGGCTAGGATTCTATATCAACTCACGGGTGCACACTGCAAACTTAGCAAACTGGATCAGTTTAGACCAAGGGAGAAAAGGCATCCTACCTAAATTGATAGTCCTACAATTAAACAAAATGACTACAGCTATCATCTTGAACCAATTCCAAGCGATGTAGATGATCCTTAAAACGGTAATGGCCAGTGAGAATTATGACCAGCATCCTGAGCTGATCTCTTTTTGAATATGAAGCATGTTTTTAAATCCGCCTGAAATACAGTGCAGTGCGAACTCAGACTACCAAACGATCTGAAATCATTTAGAGAGCAGTAAGTTCCAAATCCAACACCAAGTTAAGAGCAAGATCTATCAGAAAAAAGGTCAAGGAACTCCGATAAAGTTTTACGAAATTGCTGCGAAGACCACAAATATCTCGATGAATAAACCACAAAGTATTAATTTTTGAAATTGAACTCAGGCAGTAGCCTATCATTAACCTTATCAATTTCTGGTATCAATGAGAGGTATGTATTAATGATTAGTCTATGCCCCACAATTGTACCTAAAACACTCCATGCACCAATACATATCAAGCGATACGCCGCAGAGCAAACAGTGCCAAGAATGAAGGTGTTCAACAGGGCAGACACAAAATGGACCACATAGCAAGAAGTGGAGTGGAAGACATACCTCCGCAGTAATGGCTCAACAAGCAATATTTTGTAGCCCATGAAGTTTAATTAAAGAAGTCGATAAATTTAACCACTGGCCATCAAATATTGGAGCCGTATGAGAGGATTGGTGAAACCAACGATTTATAAATAAATATTAACATTTTCAGGCTCAGGTATCAGGTTCCACGATTTCCCCAAAGCTTTTCGACACTGCCAAAAAATGGCAGTAGCATTTTGATTCTGTTACCAATGTGGTAATTCCACGAGAGTTTACTACCCAAGAAGACCCCGAGAAGTTTTACATAGACGGATCTAGTAATCGCTCTTTCAAAGAAAAGGGAACAGAGAAAATATCAATATTTCTATGCCTAGTAAAGATAATTAAATCTGTCTTAGACGGATTGATGCGAAAGCCCTTCTCAATACACCATGCCTCCACTATAAAAGTAGAGCCTATTGCATTAAGCCTAAACTTATATTAAAAAACTGCTTTTATATTCTATTTTTTTGTGCATGCGTGACTTGTGAATCAGGTCTCCCATATATTTTATTTTTTCTTTATTTTGTATATAAGAAAATAGAGTGGTTAGTGCCTTTTTTATATAAAAAACGAGAATTACAAAATACAAAAGGAGAATTTGTTGACCATCTGGTGTAAATGTAAAAATTATATTTTTTATGAACTTACAATGAGGTCGTAAATTTTGTTGCGGCCAAATTTTTTCGTTTAGTAATAAAGTGTTTCATCGTTTCTCGTCTATATCCAGTTCTTCTAATCTGTTCTTTTGGTGGTCCTTTTCGTGTTCTATGTAATACAGGTTTGTAGTACCTCAAATTGAACCTCTTCACACTTCGAATTGAACCTTCTACTCTTCAAATTAAACCTTTAGCAACTTATATGTATGACCGATTTGATCGAACTTTTCTATTCCTTAACGGATTTTAGTGAAATTTGATATCCGCAATGCAAATGGGATTCTAAAATGTTTTTTGGAGGATGGAACTTGACTATTCCTTAACCGATTATGATGAAATTCGACATTTGGGTTCGAAATAGGATCCCAAAATGATTTTTGAACAAAATTCTGGAAAATGACCAAATAGGATAGAACTTATCTATTCCTTAACGGATTTTAGGGGAATTTGCCAAATGCACTGGAAATGAGATTCTAAAATGATTTTTGAATAAAATTCTGGAATACGACACAGTAGGATGGAACTTGGCTATTCCCTAACCGATTATGATGATGACCTGTGCGTTGGGAATGAGATTCGAAAATGATATTTGAATGAAGATTTGTAATATGGCCAAATATGATGAAACTTGCCTATATCTATATCCTCTTCGTTTTGCTTGTTTAACGTAGCCATCATATTCTGCTAATTCTTCCAAACGTATACTTATTGTTCATTTTGTCAATTAAGTTCATGTTATATCCGGTCTTTATTCCTATATATTTATTGAAGTTCAGTGCTACTGAATAGTGCTGATTGTTTATCGGCCCAAATAACTCCCGAGTACAGAATTTCAAAATTTTGGTCAGTTTTTCGTTAATCGGCCCCACTGTACGCTGGTGCAGTTGTTAAGCCGATGATGAGTCTTATTGTCATTTTCGGTTTGGGAAATTTTGGTAGCGAGCGCTCTTATTTTTGGTGCAGTTGGTTTTATGGGTTTAAGTCCACAAATTAGCGAATCTAAAGAACGTAATATGTATACGACTTAAACAACGTAATATGAATTCACACATTGACTCCGGAATCTATAAGAATACATGTATGTACTTATTGCCCCCAAATTTACATCGGACAAACTGGCAGAAGTTTCGATGTCAGATTTACAGAAGATATCGGGAAACCTAAACTCCTCGAAATATGGCACTTGATGGCATAAAAATATATTTAAACTGACGAATACAGGAACGAACAGTACACTAGACATTTACAAACAACTTATGTATATTGGCATTCAGGTACATACTCTACAATATCTTGTTATGGGTAAATTAAAAATATTCTACTCAACTGGCTGTCTTGGTAAATGATTTGTAAGGGTGAGCAGAAATTAATTATACGTAATTCAATTAAGTAATTAGATTACCTACTTTGTTTCTTTATAATTTGTAATAAAAAAATGTTTAACAACACTATAGACAGTTTCGACAACACTATATTTGTCATCCAAAATCACTTGCAACCTAAATTCAATCAAAAAACTTAAAAATTGTAAAAAACCTAAATTTAATAATAATTAAATTTAACAAAACATGTTTGGTAAAATTAAAAACAAATTTAATAAATTTAAAAATTTCTCCGGGTCTCTTGAGAAGTCACATATAAGTTATGAAGGTAATCAATGGATTCAATTTTCTAAATATTCTTCGTAAATATTTTCCTTCGTAAGAAAAAAACTATATTTCTTTATTTGTCTCTTTCTAATACTAGGCTTTACTATTATACTATGTACTAAGTGGAAAGTAATCTTAATTAAAAGATTGTCCGTGCTAAATTGCTCTGAAAAAATCGAGATTATTCTGGAACTATGGTTTAGAGATAAAAAAGGCGAGTCGAATTGGAATATTCATGTTTGGAACTCGATACAGTGAAGATAAATAGTGCGATATAAAAATAATAATTTAACAGTGCGTATTAAATAGTGCGATTTATACGGTGTGAATAGTAACTAAAAAAACATATTGAGCATTAATAATAACCTTTCACGCCTAGTGAATCGCCGTCGTTTTGGTAGGCTTCTACTATAAGTTAAAAAATCCTAATAGTTTAGTTTTTTTGGCCTGAATATATTCTCGGCTCTACTCGATTTCAACTAGGTGTGACACATTTTACACTTTTTGATCCTCGCGGAACTGATTTTAAACAAATTCTCTTCTTGGGCTCCAAATATACTCTAGAAGCGCTTATAGAGCTGTATTATAGAGCAATTAGCCTTAAATATTGGGAGTTTGTTTATTTTATTCAGTTCCGAAATTGTATTAGCTGCTTGCACTAACGGATTTGACCCTGTCCTTAACATATGTTTCAACGTGGACAGAGAATTCTCAAAGGGATATGCATTGAAAGAGTTAAGAATTCCAAATCGCTCAACTTCGTCAACAACTTGACATAGATTATTTACATTACCTGTAAACTTAGAGTTCAATGTACTTTACTATGTAGTACTCTAGTAAAATTTTTGCTAATTAAAGAAGATGTTTATATGTTTTATTTGAACAGATGGTTATCGTACAGAAAAATGACAAGAAATGCTCATAAGCATCGTTGCATAAAAAATCTTACTATACCTACGTAATACAAAAATGTAAGATATTCCATACCTTTCCAATATGAAAGGCTATCCAAACCTTTTATTGCTCGATAAATCTCTCTGAGCATCTTTAATTTAATAAGTCTTTCGGTAATAAGTTTAATGGCCATTGCAGAAAATTTTATTTATCTCCATTCGTCCAGCCCGTTAAGCATTTTTTAACTATACCTTTAGAAACGAATAATAGTTTTCAGTTTTAGGCCATGTAGGTATGCCCATTTTTTTATACATTTACCTAAGTTAATTAAATTTAATGAGGATACAATATTACTCTATTAGGGGTTTCTAGTAAAGTCCGTGAATCTTGCGGGAGTCCTTCATCAGGCAATTTAGCTTTTCGCAAGAAACCTAATAATTTATGCAGTGCCTGATGTCTGATATTCTATTCTATTGCACAATTCTTTAATTTTTCTCTTAAATTTATTTGATTTGTTTCTATCTCGTAAACATGATCATCGCTCAAATTTTTCAATGTCTCTTCGATTTCCGCAACAGTTACTTCGTTGTCTTCACTTAAATCATCAATAGTAATTGAATCACACTGGTCGCGACGTACCTCCAAGTAGTGAGGTATATTTTCAGGAACCAAGTGTACTAGCTGTGCTATTGCTATTGATTTAGCGAAAAAAGTTACCCGCCTGCTGTTCTAGAGCTACGATAGAGTAATACCGCCACTAGCAGCACCCTGATTCTCTAAAAAATAAGATAATGGGTAAAGGTGTAAACTCTTAAAAAGCAAAGCCTTCTTTTGTTAGTTTGCAATTTTTCGATTTTATTTGAAGTAGTAATCAAATCAAAAAATTGGGAATTCGTTAGAGTAGGCCTCGCTTTTTGCAAGTTTACACATTTACCCGTTATTCTATTTTTTAGAGAATCAGAGTGCAGCTCTATGAAATGTTACTTGGGTATTGAACGAACACGCATTTAAAAAGACATAAAAAATATTTAAATTTTTATATTTAATTAAATTCTTAATTTATAAATAAATGAAGATAAATGAATATACGTACTAAGCTATCTAAAAATTAAAAGCTAATTCAATGTTTTTGGAAAATATAACGACAAAGTTTTATTTCTTCTTAAATAAATGTTTTAATTAAAGTTTTTTGTTTTGTCAACTTCTTCAAAAAAGTTTTCTTTCCCTATTTTTTATGTATATCTACATATGTATATGGCTGTGGTTACAATACAATTTAATTATATTAACTAAAAATTAAATGAAATATTATAATTAATAATTGAGATTTAATTGAATTAGGATACTGAAACCAAACAAACAAATCATAAAAAAAATTTGGCCTTCAGACAATCATAATAGTTTCTGGTGATGCTAATGTGGTCCTTTTGTATCAGCTATTAAATGTGGTCTTGTTTATGGTTCATTAAAACACACAGAAAGGGTGACCAAATAAGATGTTTTAAAATGAAATATTTGTGCTGCAATATTTTGGGTTTCGATTTGAATGTTAAAAATGTTGTACTGTTGTATGGGAGACCCATAAAAAAAGCGACACGTTCTTGTCCAAATTTGTATCCCAAAACGAAACATAAAAAAATAACGATTATTTTAAAATTTCTAATCGACATAAATCAAATTAGGGTTTTGTACTTCAGTATGTTAAATCCGGCTGAGGATTTTTGTTTGGTCTATTAAATTGATATTTAAGTAATTGGAGATTTTGGAAGTCAGGAAAAAAAAATAGAAAATATTTATTCACAAGATGAATGTGTTAGTAAAATCGTACTGAAATTGATATGGATTTACGGAAAATTTCATAATAAAGATAAATGCGATAAATGACAGATTGCAGATGTTAAATTTACCAAACTAAATATGTAAATGTTTTTTAGATGAAAAAAATAATTTTAGAATCTTCCATCGTACATGTTGAATTTTATCGGAATCGGTTAAGAAAACGTAAGTTCCGTCCTAATTGGCCCGTTTACAACTTATTAATGTAAAAGGCACAACGAACAAAGAAAACACAATGTTGTACAACACCCGAAATATCGATATACATAAAGATTTCTTTTTTAAATCAAGTGTTGATTTGTGTGTTAAGCCAGTCCCAATTTTGGTTTTAGAAATGGAAAATAGGTATCGCCTAAAACCGCAGAATAATGTCGTGTAATCTGTGGCTTTGGTTTGTGATTGGAATATCGTTGATTAGTCTTCAAAAATCATAACTCATGAATATAAATGAAAATCTCGAAAGTTCTGGAGATATCTGAAAAGCCTTAGAAATCTCCAATTAAATGTCTGGTCTTGGTAACTCAATGCTATAAAGTAAGAGATTTTCGAATAAAACTTGAACTCTGGATTAATTCGACAAATCTTTAAAATAGGCATCAAATACGGTATAATATGCTATGCACATCTCGATAATCTCAAGTATCTCAAAGTCCGAATAATTTCAGAATTTTAAAATCTCGTATTGCCTTTAAATCTGTAACATCAAGCAAATCTTCGCTCAACGTCACATAATCATGAATAATCTCGAAAATCGCCAAGCTTCGCCAATCGAAATCGAAGATCTCGAACTGAAGCCATCAGATCGAGAGCTCTTACCCAGAGAGTCAAATTTAAATTAAATAAATACTCCAAGTAAATTTTACTCGTGTATAGCTTCAATATCTTCCACGGCAATTGGCGATTGGACTGGTATGATTTTTCATGCAGAGCTTAGAGTTTAATTTAATTCCGATAGTTTCAATCTCCACATATGGTGACTGTCATGGCTACTAGAATTTGTTTTATTTTCGATGGGTATCACCTTTTGCAGTTGACTATTGACGATTGGAGCATCACGGATTCCATGTAGCGGATATTTTCCATGCTAAAACTATCTATCCATTGACGTTTAAAATTTTATTTCATTGCTGAAACAACCTCAATTCCTTCTTTCAATTTTTCCTATATTGTTGATCTAATTGTTTAAGTGTGTATCTACATATAGTTATAATGTAATGTAACAGAACGCAGTAAACTTAATTTCGAATGCAACACGAACTTCAAATGGATGGTTATTTTAAATAAATAATTTTTGCATGAGAGGCGTTCAGCCTACCTTTATAATCGTCAATTAGAAAAGTAGAGAATGCGATGCCTATCGGAAACAAAATAAACCATGATAAAGTATCACGCTACTATTGCCGATTGTAAATTTAGGGAAAACGCCCCTCGCGGTAAAAATTTGTACTGGATACATAAATTTAAAAAAAAAATCTGACAAAAATCGAATTAACGTCTAGATTATGCAAGAGCTAACCAGATTATATATTGTACTAAAACCAACCTAAATAATAAGAAAAAATCTAAAACAAGTAAAAACACACAATCAATACGAAGAAATCTGTATCCGCCTCAGTTGAGAATTTTTCCGCTACGTGGAATCCGTTTCTCCACTCGTCAATACATTTGTAATTGACGATTGTAAAAGTAGAGATGATATGAAATTATTGGAAATGGAATTATTTACAATAGTTAGCAATCTGGTAAGTAAAAATTGTGTTTACAGTTCAAAATTGGAATTGTTTACAACAATTTCGAACGTCAAATTATCAGCTAGCTCAGTTTAAAAATTTTCCACTAGACGGAATCCGTGATACTCCAATCGTCAATAGTAAGCAAAGGAAGGAAAAGGAATATTAAAATTTTTCTTTTGCTGTCCTCTAACTTCCCTCTCAATTACACAGTAAAAAAAAAAAATTGAATTTTCAATGCGGACTTTACATGCTTTTGTTGACAAAAACGCGAATTACCCATAAAATCTTGTTTTTTAATTGGAATTTCATTTAAAATTACAATTTTTCTGTAAATTTTAATAAATACTGATGATTACGGGTTTTGTTTTTAATATTACAAACTGATTGCGATTTTTCTTGGTTCAGTTGAAATTTACATCAAAAATAATGCAAATAGCTAATAATCGTTTAAGTATGTAATAATATTTTGCCCGATTCGGCATTTATTATAACAGGCCATTTCATGTAATTTTTAACAAAAAACATAATATTACATGAAAAAGTTGGTAATATTACGAACCTTAGTAAAATAATTTACATGAAATCGACAAAATTCACATATTAAAGTGAGAAAATTGAGAGTGAGATAAAATACACCAAAGAACGAATATGAATAAGAATTCGCTTCTCATTATTGAAGTGCGTTTTGTAAAAATCAGACGTTTTGCTTAACAAAAAAAATTAAAAATATTTCTAAAAAGTTTAACTACTTATATAATTAAAAATTGTTATTTAAATAAATTCTTTTATTTTTTATAATATAATAAATAATATATAATATAATAAGTTAAAAGTGAGCAAAATAGAGTTGAAAAGGTAAGCAAATTTATTATAATTAAGGTTAGGTTCTCCTCGTGTCTGTAAATCATTGTTACAATGCAAAATGTCAATAGCGTATTTAAAACTTAATTTTTTAATTAGGGTTTCATTTTGGTGGATACTTCAGGACCGCGTAATTACAATAATCTTTTTATCTTTCCCTTTTTCAAAGTATACTATTATGTTCGTTTGTAGTAATTGTGATAAAAATTGTGCGTCTTTAATAAAATACAGTTCCCATTTAAGAATTCATAAATTGGAATCAAGAGCGGTATTTAAGTGCCTGTTCAATCATTGTAAAAAAGTGTATAATAATTACTTATCTCACTATTACAGAAATCACCGAAAAAAACCAAAGGAAACAACACAAAGTGAAAGAAGCTTTTCTTGTTCTAAACAAGACTGCTTATTTAAATCAAACATTTTAGAAAATGTGCTGCGCCATGTTATGAAACATTTCCGAAATCCGGGTAGTTCAGAAATTAAATGTCCAATCGATGAATGTTTAAGAACTTTTACTCACGAAAAAACTTTTCGTAATCACATAAATGCTGTTCATAAGTTAAAGTTTTTAAAAAATCACTCAGTTGCCTGTGAAAATATATCTGAGAGTGTTGTTTTAATACCAGAATCATCAGAACATTCAACATTAGTGGGTTCAACACCTAGCTTAAACGCCGTTAAGAAAATTGTTAATAGAGATTCTGCGATAGACATTAAAAATTTAACCTCTAATTTGTTTTTAAAATTGAAAAGCGAACATAATATCCCAGAATGTGTCATTTCTTTAATAGCTGAAAGATTATCATAGTGCTCAGAAGTATTAAGGATCCAAGTTGGAGAGATTATTGATCAGCATTTTGCTAAATGTAATAATGAAAATAGTTCGAAAAATGATCTTTTAGTTTCAATTTTCCCTAAATTAGATTTGGTGTCAAATAGTTCAATGTCAACTTATAAAAGAAATCAAAATGCGCTATCGCCTTCTATGGTTAAACCTCTAAAAATCAACTTGGGATTAAACAATTATCATAAGCCCTGTTTTTATTATTACATTCCATTACTCGAAACATTAAAATTTCTTTTGGAAGATGAACAGATTAAATTGCAGTTTTCTTCAGATCAAGAATACAATTATTCCAAACTTCAAGATTATAAAGACGGTATATTTTATAAAAATAACGATTTCTTTTATAACAAAAAACGTATTGAGCTTTTATTCTATGTTGACTCGTTTGAAGTTTGCAAACCCACTAGGCTCAGCCAAATCAAAACATAAGCTCTTAGGCGTTTATTTTGTACTTGGCAACTTACATGTTCACAACAGATCACAAATAAATAATATAATGCTATGTTTGTTATGTACTGAATCACACGTAAAAAAGTTTGGGTTTAATTCAATTTTTGAAAACGTTATATCTGATTTAAAAATACTAGAAAAAGATGGAATAATTATTAATGGATTTAAAAATTCGTTAAAAGGGTCGATGATAGTAGCAATTTGTGGTGATAACTTAGGTTTACATCAAATTGGGGGTTTCTTGGAAAATTTTAGTTCAGCCGAATATTTCTGTATATATTGCTACGTAACATTAAGTGATTTTAAAAACAATTAGTAATTACCGAACACGCCGATTATTAAGAACAAAATCTTCACATGACGAAGATATTTTAAATTTAGAATTAATGGAGTTTAGTAGGGGAGTTAAAAACAATTCAAGTTTTAATCAGTTAGATTTTTGCCATGTAAGCAGTGGCCTTCCTCCTTGTATTGCCCATGATTTGTATGAAGGAGTAATTCCACAAGACTTATGTTTATCTGTTCATTACTTCGTCTATAATGATTGGATGACATATGACTAATTCAATATCACATGTAATCGGTTAGCTAAATCACTGAAATTTAATGTTAATTTTCCAGAAATGAAATACAGTAGTAAAAAAGTTAGTGGTCATGCAATGCAAAACTTCTATCAACTCACCTTGCTACCATTAATACTCGTTGGTAAAATAAAAGATCCAAATGATAGTTTACATACTTGAAATGATTATAATACTCTTGGAAATAACACAAATTATCTCATCACATAGTAAAACTTTTAACCAAATTAATTGTTTAGACGGATTGATTGATCGATACCTTGAACTTAGAATTGTTTTATTTCCAAATCAAAGATTGATACGAAAGCATCACTATATACAACATTATCCCTCGCTTATTAAATTATATGGACCATTAATTAAATTTTCAACACTACGATTTGAAAGCAAACATCAATATTTTAAACAAATCGCAGCAAAAAGTCGAAACTTCATTAATTTAACAAAATTATTAACACAAAGGCACCAACTTTTGCAATCAACTCTTTATGGCAAGAGATTTTCCACAGATGTTGTAGTCACAAAGTTATTACAAACCGAATGTGTATTAATTGCAAAACGTTACCCATATCAAGCCAACAAATTGGCATTTAAAAACGTTGATTATTTTTTGGGACAGTCCCTAGCAATATCTAACAACATTAATGGCACTGTTAAATGCTTAACAATCAAAAACATTTTAATTGATGGAAATTCTTCAAATGTAGCTTTTCGCGGAAACATGTTTTCAATGATATTCAACTACAAAATAGGATCATATGAAGTAAACAATATACATATATTCAAATGACATAATAGTTGTTCCTTCTGATCTGTCCTCTCCTTTTCCTTTTATAACCTACACAATTGGACAAGTCGAATATGCCACATTAACAAGGGCAGTTCCCCATTTTTGGTGAGGTAACAAAATTTATATTTAAGGCGTACTAATTAACTTCTTTTATCCATTAGATCAAATTTAAATTATGTCATCCGTTCGGTTAGTGGCCAAAATTTGGGACGCTACGAGAACAATCAAAAAAAGCTTCGTGTTTACTGATGGCCATTTACCAAGCATTATAGCAAAAGGTAAAAAATACATAATATTTTAAATTCTTCGAATTAATTTTGTATTCTCTGTATTTTTAGCAAACGCCGCAGGAATTGAAGGATCCAAGTTAGTTCTTGAATCCGATGGAACTGAGATAGACGATGCTGAAGTGTTCCAATATTACGGAGAAAAAAACCAAATTTTCCAATTATTGCCATACAACGTTAAATGGGCATCAACTTTAGAAAATGTAAACGAAACCAGCATTGTAGAACAGCAGGCTGTCGTAAATGTTGGCTCCAGTGACAATAGGCGTCTTCCATTGGCGAAAGCAAACTACTCGCTAGTACTTGTATCTACTCACAACTACCCATGCTCATATGATGGTGTAGAAAACATAAGTAGTTACGCATAGAATTTGCGCTAGTGGATTTTAGTTGCGAAAATTCACATAGATGGCTTTTAGACCTTTTTCGATATTTTTCGAGAGTTTTTTATTACGTTCGAGTTTTTTTATTTTTTGATGATGTAAAATGTTAAAATTAATACAAAATTATTTTGTTGTTGATGATACATTTTTAAGGAAAATGTGTTTAAATATCAATTTTATTACATGTCCATTTTATTTTGTCATATTTTGAATCTAATTTTAAATATCGCCATTACTATAATAAACAACTTTACAAAAGACAAAAAAAACAACTAAACAGAAGGCTGTATTTTACTTGTGTTACTCGATTTCTCATTCCATTAGCAAATTTTGCCCATTGGAAGACGGCTATTATCAACTGGGTTAACATTTTCTCAAATATAAATAGTATGTCAACAGTAAGTTATGTAGAACTTCCAAATTCACCTTTAAGTACTACAGTTTCAATGTCTAGCGGGCGTATTTCTTCATTAAATTCAGAAAAGTCAGGCCATATTGGTATTAGAAATGCTCAAAATTATTCTCAGACAATCAAATACCATACAACAAAATGCCGGAAGAGTTAGTTGGTTTATTAAATGAACATACACCTTTAGGCCGATGTTATTCATATTTTATTCATACAATTGTCACAGATATGCGGAACACTTCGTTTTATATTCCGCAAACCATATTTCATAAAATTGCGGCACAACTTTTATTGTTATTTCCAAAAAGCCTCGGTGTTTTAAATAGTGCTGGAGAATTGGTTTCTGAAGAGTCGGTTGGTTTAGCTACAAAATTGGTAAACCATAATAATTATATAAACAGGGCATCAAAAAGTGGTTTAGCTAAGCCAGCGAAACGAAATATGACTATTTCGGAAGGTGTTCCTAATTTCTACGCCAACGACAATATTCCAATTAACTCAGAAGACGAAAGCGAAGTTAAACGAGTTTGGCTCAAGGAGCATTTCAAAATGGATATTACAAACGACGAACTAAGACAGGAAGTAATAACAGTGTTTCAAAATACGTTCACGGCGCAAAGAAAATTTTTAATGGATAATCCCAACATAACAGAAGTTCGACAATGCTGGCCTCACTTACTGTCATCGTATTTCTTGATCTTGCACTTTGAAAATTTAATGAATATAGACGAAAAGACCTTTATGGAACGATGGGAAAACCTTAAAATAAAAACAATAGAATTTTCAGAAAAGAAAAACAGAAAATTTAAAATCTCTTCTACTGACGATGACATAAAAGTCCTGGAAATTATAACGCAACATTTCAAGGAAAAATTGGAATTAATGATACGTCAATATCCTGTAATTAAATACTGAATTAATTCAATTGTATGTAAATAGCTTACAATATTTTTTATTATATATTTTCAGACAGGAACAGCACAAAATGAAATTGAGGCTCTGGGCGCAACACCTTGCTTCGCTATTATAAGTGAAAAAGTAAAATATTACTAGTTCATTATAGTCATGTCAAACTTTAACTTTTTTGCTTTGTTGGTTTATTTGTCAGCAAATAGCATCGTAACAGGTTTTAGTACTGACTCTGGAGATAGGTTGACCCATTTTCTGCTCTCAAATAGAGCTCAAGTTGTTGTTTTTATTTTAATCACCGATTATAGTCTGATGTTTAAAAGTTACTTTTAGGTTTCATCACCGACCATAATCGGGTGTTTAGAAGTTGCCTTTATTTATTTTGAGCCCAAAATTTAAACTTTGTTCTAACTGATCGGTTTTCTAGTATAATCAGGGCAGGGTATACAGTTACGGTGTTGTGACAGACTTTACAACAAAGAAAAAACAAAGAGATAGAACAAAGTTTAAAGCGGCCAATTTTGGGTTCAAAACAAATAAAGCCAACTTTTAAACTACCGATTATGATCGGTGATGAAACCGAAAAGTAACTTGACTTATGATTGACCTTCAATCATAAAATTTCTATTAGCGTTCTTTGTTTTCATTCTCTGTAAAGAAACCTAAGCAATATTAATTTACACCAACATTTCCAATTGTAAAAAATAGTTGATTTGTCATGATATACAATAATGATTTTATTTTTATTTGTTTCCTCAGACTCCGATGATGAAAATATTTTCTATTTTATTATAGAAAATCAAATCGCTTGCTTCCAGTGCTGCTCGACAAAAAGGGCTATATTTCAGCTAATTGGTTCATTTTTTGTATTCAATTTAGAGTATCCCACTCACCTCTCACAAACATTCGAGGTGTTGCAAAGCACGTGCTTGAATCTTAACACTGATTATTCACGGTCAAAAAAAAGAAAATTAAATAATAAGGCAAAAGTCTTACATTTTATCAAAGAAATTATGTAAGATTGTTTCTAATGTGTAATTAATTTTTATTTTTATAATATAACCATAGACAATCATAATAGATCTCTCATTTGACTAAAAACAGAAAATAAAAACAAATATTTTCCATTCAAATATTATCGTTGTATTGTATATACGTATTATATTTGCAACGCATTCTAAAATTATTGCCTTATAAAATACACAACACAACGATACATTGGAATTATCAGAAGTTTTTGTTTTTTTCCTTTAGTTACTATGAAATGAGAAATCTAGTATAAATGTCTATGATATAACTTTTCAACTTTTTGTGATTGAGCTTTAATTAATAATTCTTTTTTATATTTTTGAATTTTGAGATTACACTAATGTCTTAATTTAACATTAAATAACAATGTGATTTTTGCACTTAGCTTTAAAATCAATATGTTTTATAATGAAATAGTATTCCAAGTATGTAATACGAAATAATACATGTTTCTTTATTTTATGAATAAAATTTAATTGAAATTAATATTTTAGTCTTTTGTATTTTATTTTTAAAGTCCGTAATTTTAAATGGAAAAATTATTCCTAAATTACTAGCTTTTTCATGGAACAGGACACATTCAATAGTAAAATTTTACAGACAAAGGGTTTATATTTACATTTGGAGAGTGGTAATTTTACGGAAGAAGTATTGACTTTCACATCCACGTAAATATATTATTACGTTATTTTTCTCTTATTAATCTACTATAATTTCTTTGTAAAATTACATGATTATACATTGAATTTTAATAATTCAATAATGATTTTACAAAGCATGTAAAATTACATGAAAAGGATAGGCAAATTTGCCCACTATCCAAAGCGTGTAAAATTCAATGGAAATTTTTTACTGTGTATACTAATAGCATTTGTCTGTATCACTTGCTGTGATGGAAATGAATAGTAATGAAATGAATTGAATATGCAATTTCGAAAAGGGCACATGTCTGAAAAATTAAATTTTTCAGGAATTAAAGAAAACTATCTATTTTCTAAAGTAGTATATAAATTTATACAATTTATTTTAAAGTTAAGTATAGGGTCAAAAAGTAATTGAAAATTATATAAATATTTAATGTTAATCTTTATTTTATATATTTTTTTAAGTATTATATGCATACGAGATGTGCCCTTTTCTAAATTCATAAAATATAAAGTAAATCTAATTAAAAATACAACGTATACACTTTATGAAACTGTTATCTTAAGTATCAAAATCACTTCAGCGACAGATAGAGATATATCGCCGTCGCCGATTAATAAAATGCATTAAATTCGAAAAGGGCACATCTCCAAGAGTTGTGACCTTTTCGAAATTATCGTTATACAAACCGACACTGGTGGCCGTATTAACACAAGAAATGTGCCTATTTCAAACCAAATAGGTGCGGGGATATATTTCCATCACATTAACGTGAAAAAACGGTTTTGTCAAAATTTTCGAGATGTGCCCTTTTCGAAATTGCATATTCAATTGTAATTGGAATATCATCGAAAGCCTCGAAAATCTTGACTTAAATTTAACGGATGGTAACCCACTGCTCAACACAAATTATTTCAAATAAAACTTGAAATATGAGGAAATCTAATAAGTTATCTGCAGTAGGTTCGAAGTAATTCAAAGGTATATGCTATGCTATGGACATCTCGATAATTTCAAATTTCTCTAAAAAGTTCGAAAAATCCCAGCATTATAAAAAAAATCGAATTACCCTAGCAAGGGTATTACAACATGCCATTCAATCCAAAGAAATTGCAGCTAGCTGTTGATAAAGTAGAATACTTAGGACACATTTTTTCACATCATGGTGTGTCTCCTCATCCAAATCGCATAAGCGCTATTATAAATTATGAAATGCCAAAAGATAAAAGAGCTCTTCAACGTTATCTTGGTATATTACTTAAGAGATTTTCTACCTCACCTGTCAGACAAAACAGCTCCGTTGTGGGCGCTGCTTAAGAATAACATAGAACTTTTTTGTGGTTATCAAATCTCACAGCGGCTATCCGAGAAATTAATCAAATGTTGGTTAAGGCGCCCTTGCTTCAAAATTTTGTCCCATCAAAAGAAATAAATATTCAATGTGACGCATCAAATATAAGGTTAGGATGTTACTTTTCAAAATCGCTAAGTGATGCTGAGAAAAATTATGCATCTATTGAAAAGGAATATCTCGCAGTTCTTTTTACTTGTCGTAAGTTTCACCACTATTTATATGGGAGACCAGTTACAGTTTATTCAGATCCCCTACCATTAATTGCAATAAATAAGAAGGAAGTGAATACAATTTTCTCTCCTAGGCTTCAAAGAATTAAACTCAAATTGCTTCGATATAACATCGAAATTAAGCACTTGCCCTGTTACGATTAATGTCGAAGAAGTTGATGAATCTTTAAACGATTTAGTTTATTCTATAAACATTTCAAAGCGAAGGCTAAATGAGTTTAAAGAAAAAACTAACGAAGATTATGTTTTAAGCAAGCTAACATTTTTTTTAATTGATCTTTTGAAATTCTATTACAACAAAAGACAAGATATTAGTATAATTGATGATTTATTATTTTACGAAAATAGTATTATGGTACCTCTTAATCTTAGAGAAACTATCCTACATCTACTTCATGAAACGCACTTAGGTATAACTAAAACCAAAGCCCAGGCCAGACCGTTGTTTTACTGGCCGAACATGGGTAAAGATATAGAAGACACTATCATGAAATGTCATATATGTGAAAAATTTCAGCCGAATAATGTGAAGGAACCATTGGTTCAGCATGATATTCCTACATTACCTTTTGAGATCATTGATTGTGATCTATTTGATTTCGGAATAAGGTCTTATTCAGTTGCAGTAGAAAATTTTTCGAAATGGATCGAATTAAAGCCATTATCATCGAAACAATCAGGTTTAGTGATTAAGGCGCTTAAAAAAGTATTTGCGGACATGGTGTTTGCGTCATACGAATTCAAAAATTTCAGTGAGACTTGGAACTTTGAAATTACAATTTCAAATGGCCTCGCCGAAAAAGCTGTTCATAGTAAGGCTATGCTTAAAAAAATTAACGGAAAGCAGTGAATGTGATTTAGACTTAATGCTGCTAAATTATCGTAATACACCTGTAGCAGGGTTAAAGTATTCACCCGCACAAATTCTCTATAGCCGTAGACTTCGCACCAAACTCCCTGTAAGTAATGAAATGTTGAAACCTTCATCGTTACGGAATGTACGCGGGCAACTGTTATACGTAATCAAATTAATTTTTTAAAATAAAAAATACTATGATAAAAATACAAGATGCAGAACTCTATTGTTCCTCCTGTAGAACCGGCTATTGATTATGATTACATTTTCAGCAAAGTGAACCAAAGATATGCCCACACAGAATCTTCATCTGATCCAATAACAACAAACAATAATTCATAGCAAGCCTATTCATCACAACGACAAGTAACTACTAGATATGGCAGGTTAATTAAAAAATCGGATTATTTTAAATCGGATAAATTTTAATACTTACATTTTCAATGTTTACAATTAAAAGTTAAATAGATGGGGGGATGTTATATATTAAATTAAGTACTATGAATTACATATTACTTTGTAATTGTGAATTGTATACATCATGTAATTCTTGATCTCTGTCTAGAACACGAAACCAATAATAAAAGCAAGGGAGACGAGAAAAGGCACTCTTGATAGAGTGGTTGATTAAATAACATTATATTCCGCAGCGTCCGATGTTTTATTAAAACGAAATTCGTTTTATCAAATAATGAAGACACGACAGTCGTCAACTGAATACCGTCAAAAAGTCATTACAAATCACAAAACTCATGAATGTAATGCAATACTAAAGCCAGAAAATTTCGAATAAAAATTGAAATCTGGTGTAAACTGGTAAATTTTCTGTAATAGGCGCTAAGAAACTCAAAGGTATATCACAATCTCAAATATCTCTAAAAGACTCGAATATTTTTACAATTTTGAAAAATCTCGAATTGCATATAAATCTGTAATATCGTGCAAATCTTCTTAAATAATCATGCAACTCAAAAATAGTTCTCGAATTTAACGAAAAATTAGCATAATGCGTGTGTAATATTATGAGAGCAACTCAATCCTAATAATTTCAAAAAATTTTGAACCACCTGAGAGCCAAGCAACTCAAAGCTCAGCAATTCAATGTCAAGTAAATCTCGAAAAATGCTAAGTCGCGAATAATCTCAATTGAGCCTGTGAAATTTCTAACAAAAAACAATAAACACTGTACCCTGATTCTCTAAAAAATAAGATAATGGGTAAACGTGTAAACTCGTAAAAAGAAAAGCTTTCTTTTATTAATTTGCAATTTTTCGATTTTATTTGAAGTAGTAATCAAATCAAAAAATTGGGAATTCGTTAAAGTAGGCCCCGCTTTTTGCAAGTTTACACATTTACCCAGTATCTTATTTTTTAGAGAATCAGGGTGCTGGTGTCACTCGAGTTATGCGGTATTTCACTTATGTGGATTTGATTTATGTGGCTTGAAATTTTGTCTGAAAATATTGATTTATGCGCCTTGGCTTTTGAGTTATGCGTGCATTATATTTTTTAATAAAAAAAATGTTAACTAACTATAATTGTACTTCGCTAAGTCAATGAGTACATAATATGTTATTTTTAATATTAATAGTAATACCACAGATAAGTACATATATGTAATACTTACTTACTTAGTTAATATATTTCATAGTAGAATTTAAATTTGTTTTTGTTGATTAAAAGTGTTTTTGTTTAACGGTACTTGGAATATTGTTTAGATTTGTATTTAACTAATGTGTGTATGTAATTACTCACAAAAAGGATTTTAACAGAGAGATGCCGAATAAAAAAGTAAAACGAAAAAAAATCTCAATGGAAATCAAAATAAAAATTCTAGAAAGATTCAAAAAAGGGGATGGACCTGCGGCTATAGGGCGCGATTTTGGAATGGGTGAATCAACAGTACGTGGAATTAAGATGAACGAAAATAAAATAGGACAGTCGGTCGAGGCTGATTTAACAATCAACATGGATAAGAAACTTTTAGCCAGAAATCCATTAATGGAAAAAATGGAGAAGCTTTTGATGATACAGATAAGCCATAAAAACCAGAAGAATATGCCTTTGGATGGCACAGCAATCCAACTAAAAGCAGTGCGTATTTACAATCACATCAAAATAAATTAACCATCCAGTTCTATTAGCCAAATACCAGAATTTTCTGGAAGCAAAGGATGGCTTGAGAATTTTTAAAAAAGATTTTCCTTACATAACGTCAAGCTATTGGGTGAAACAGCATCGGCTGAGAAAGAAGCAGCGAAATTATATCCGTCCGAGCTTAAACAAAGTATCGAAGAAAGCGGATATGTGGCGGATCAAATTTTTAATACATGAGACTGGTCATTTTTGGAAGAAAATACCAAATCGCACATACATTTCCAAGCAAGAAAAAACTGCGCAAGGTTTTAAGGCGGCCAAAGACAAACTTTCGTTGATATTATATAGTAATGCTTCAGGTGAGTGGTAACCAAACCATTAGCCATCCATCGCGCATTAAACCCTCGTGCGTTTAAAAGCAATATTAAAAATCAGCTTCCTGTATTTTGGAGAGCGAATAAAAAAGCATGGATGACTTCCATTTTATTTCGGGAGTGGTCTGTAAAAATGTTTGTTCCTGAAGTAGAACATTACGTTAAAAAAAAGAACTTAAGTTTCAAAATTTTATTAATTATCGACAATGCTCCATTCCATTCAGCTGATTTAAGCCATTCTAACGTTAAAGTACTGCCACCAAACACTACATCCCTCATTCAGCCTCAAGTTCAAGGAATCATTTCAAGTTTTAAGGCTAAATTCTTGCGACTGGTCTTCGAATTTCTTCTTGATAAGATGGAAGAGGACTCAACTTTATCAGTAAGTCAAATCTGGAAAAAGTACACAATTCTACACTGCGTCAATTTTATCGGGCAAGCAATTAAAGAGCTACAAAAGTCAACTCTTCCAGGCTCCTGGAAAAAATTATGGCCTGAAGGGATTGTTTCCCAACATAATACAAGAGACATTGAAATTGAAGTGGAACGTGTGTTACAAATGGCATACTCGGTTGGTGAGGAAGGCTTTAATGATATGGGTATGGATGAAGTAAACACATTGCTTGATACTGACGAAGATCTAAGTGAAGAAGATTTAGTAGATATATTAAATAACAATACCGAAGAAACTGTCTCAGAGAATGACATTGAGATAGAACCTCCTCATTTTACATCAAAAACTGGAGTCTCTTATAACTCAAAATGATGCCGATATAGACCGAATCCTACATTTTCAATGTTCTTTAAAAAACCTAATGGGTCCGTATGTAAAAATTCAAAACGAATTGTGTCGTGCTAAGAAACAACCATTGATTTCTTCATTTATGAAGCAGACTCAGTTACCTCGCTTATCCGCAGAAACTGATTATTCAAGTGATGAAAGTGTAATAACAAAACCAAGCTCAAATCGTCGAATGCTCATTGATTCGGAGTCAGACTCTAAATTTTTTATTTGCATAGGTATAGCATTTTGTTGTGAAATTGAATATATACCAGTATGTAATATATTTTATATTTAAAATAAAACTGAATTAAATAATTTTGAACCGTTACTTTCCGCATTTTCATTTCTAACTTTTCTTGAATTATGCGGTTTTGACTAATGCGCTGTTTTTGCGGAACCAAACTACCGCATAACTCGAGGGACACCAGCATATACAAATCGAATAAGAATTTTCAGATGTGAAGTTTCTAACAAAAAAATGGCGAATAATCCAATGAGATTTTTTATTTTTTTATTTCATATATAAGTTTTATTGCTATGGCCAGCTGGCCCAAGAGTATATAAAACATCTTTGGTCTCCACAACTTCATATCATGGGGATAAAGTTGATTCATTTCGATTAATTCCGACCATGACAGATTTCGTGTATTTACATATAATGGTGAAACCAAGAAGTGGCAAACAGAAGATAGAATATTGTTACCAAAATCAAAATAGAATAAATGACAGCAAATAAAGTTGTCATTCAAAATGAAGTTTTGTTTGTTGATGTCCAGCCGTTCGATATACAAACGAAGTATGTATAGCATTCAGCTTTGTGATATACAAAGCTCATTTGCAATTTTGGACCAAAGAGTTAATAAAAGGTGTAATAAATTACATGTTTATTTATTTATTTATATAGAATACAAATTTTGGGACACTTTATTTTGAGCATAAGCTCATTCACAATAAAGTGTCAATCTGCAAGAAACAAGAAGAGGCTGCATATAAGGCAAGATCAAAGCATGACCTTATAATTGTCCCAGTGTGTTTCGACCTTCCTTGTATTGGTAACTAAACAGTTTTTCGATATTTCCTCCCTCATTTGCAAGTGGACAATAGTGGCATTTATATAACGATCTTTTAAAATCCGGCGGTATAGTACAGTCTAACACCATTGTAAATCCACATATGTACCTTAATTTACATGACACAGTATTGACTATTTTAAAATTATAATTAAATAATATTTTTATAATTCCTCAACAATTTTCAAACGTTTCTGTTTTGACTTTTGAATTCGCGTTACACACACGGACTCGTTTTTCTCGCATTAAAGACAAACCATTCACACTAGTATCACAGATAAGAATAGACAGATGTGGAGCTTGTATATGGGCCATATTTACATTCTAAATTTCAATAACAAATTCCAATCCAATCCTTTTAGAGCAGGCTATTTTGATTTTATCAAAGCAAACATAAACCAACTTCAAACAACATTTTATTTTATAATATCCTGCTCTAAATGGATTGGATTGGAATTTGGTATTGAAATTTAGAATGTAAATATGGCCCATACAAGATCCACATCTGTCTATTCTTATCTGTGCTAGTATTATATGTGGCGCACTCCATAACTCAAAGTTCTGCAATAAAGAAAAATGGAAGCATCAGTGAGAAAACGCAGCAACTGTGATGGAGATCACACAGCAAATTGTAAAGGTGGCCCAATTTATCTAAAATTGTAAAGAGGAATTAACCCAATGCAGCGGCAGAGCAATTATCGGTTGCTGATAAGCTTTTCAAATAAAGATAATGAATTTCTGAAATTTATCCATTCTTCACAAAATGCAGAATACGTCAATTTTGTTGCTGGAAATGGCGTCTAATACACGATTCTATTTTTGAAATTTAACAATCATAACTCATTGCAGCGCCATCTATGTGTTAATACAAGATACTATTTAGTCCGTGTAGTAACTAAAACAGGCAAATTCGGGATAGGCAGTGTAAAACGCTATCACGTCAAAAACATAATAAAATAAAACAATTGCTTTTCTTCCACTTTAGTTTCGGCGAACTGAAAGCTCAAAGATCGGAATTAAATTAATCGACTTTATCCCTATGATATAAAGTTGGAGAGCTCAAAGATGTTTGATATTATCCTACGCCAGCTGACCGTATACTCCGCTACTTAGATTTATCTCTTGTAATTGCTGTTTGACCATTATAAATGCACGAAATCTGTCATGGTCCGAATTAAATTAATCGACTTTATCCCCATGATAAGAAGCTGGGGAGCTGAAAGGTGTTTGATATTATCCTACGCTAGTTAACTATGTACTCCGCTACTTAGATTTATCTCTGCACGAAATCTGTCATGGTCGGAATTAAATTAATCAACTTTATCCCCATGATATGAAGTTGGAAGCCCAAACATATTTGTTATTGTCTATGTGTTCAATGCGACCCCCTATACTTTATTCTTTTTTTTCTAAGTGCATTTATTTCCCTCATTTTAACATAACTTAGACACAAATCCTAATAAAATATAAAAAAATTAAAATTCTCATTGGATTTTAAGTGTATCAATTACTAACCCATACATATTTTTTGTTATTTGTTCTTTTTTGTTAGAAACTTCACATCGGTTCTCAATTTGCCATACACTACAAATATAGAAAAAATTGGAAAGTATTGGATTACCTTAAAATAAAATCTTTCCGAAACCGCGGGATGATCGGCAAACTTGAAAGCATTTCCTTATCATTTCATGAAAGGATGATACAGATGATCAGATCAAACATAAACGAGTTAGTTTATTTAACATTATTCGCACCGGGTTGCATGACATTTTTACGCAGTAAATAGCTATGACAACTTAAGTAACGGTTCGCATTAATTTCAAAAATTAACTCATAACCTTAAAAACATAAAAATGTGTCATTGGAACTTCTTCCTTAAGTCTACTGCTTAAGAATAACGGCCAAGAAGAACTACGCTTATTCTTGAAATGCATCAACCTAACCACATGGTTTTGAGCTATTACTAATGGTATGATCATCTTAAATACGTATACTTTCCGCTAAAGTATGGTATAGCCAATTTGAGTAACTTAGTTTCATTCTTCCGAGTGGCATAAAAGCTTTGATCACGTAAAGCTTTCAAAATTTCCCTTTTTAGGGCGTAGTGAAAGCTGTTATGGTTTCATTCATCTAGTTTTATCTGGTATTTAGCATAGGATTGAATTCCTGAGTCACATTCTTAATTTTTACATTTTGTGTCGTGTACCAGAGTCGTCCATTTCGGATTGTTTTTCATCAATTTCTTTTATCTGTTAAGCGTATTTTAGTTCTCGAATTATATGGGCGTTCTTTTATTTCTGGAAGAGGCACACGGTATATATGAGAAGGTGAAATAGTTTAAATATCTAGGGTCTCTGATCACCGGGCAACACTAATTTTCTGTACAAATTTAATCGAAGAACGCATCAGGCTACCAAGCATTTAACGCCGACATCAATATTCTCAAGTATCTTCTTATATCGTGGAAAATTATTAAAAATAATAATCGAACTGCGAATTGATGTTATCAGGCATATAATAAAGGAGCCATCTCTCAAACCCAAAATACGCATTACTTGCTACCGATAACCAAATATGTCTATGAATTTAGATTGAAAATTTGAAGAGAACCTCTTATTACTCTAAAACATGTACAAATCCGATTTCTTTCGTTTTCATTACAATAAATTTCAATTTCAATCTATCGCCATTCAATGTTAATAACGCCCCGACGATTAAATTAAATATTTGTGTTTCTTCGCACTGTTTGAACTGCTGCCTTCTTATTTCGAAAATATTTTCACGATGATTTAGAGATAATCTCTTAATATTTATTTAATTTTACAAAACAAAGTAAAGAATAATTCAAATAAAACAAAAAATTGATTTTTTGAGAGATAAAAGCATGATGTGCGCGAAATTAATGATCTAATCTTTGTTTCGTTTTATCTGCGTTTAAATATTGTTTATAATATTGAAATTAATCAAAATATATTTGCTATTGCCGTGGTATTTTAATTTTTTGGTCTGAAATCATTAAAATTGATGTTTCTTTTTTATTTGATGTGCCTGTTTGCTTTTGAAGTATTTATTTACATAACAAATTTTGAATATTTGTACTAGGTGATCGCATTATTGCTGTGCCACAGCACAATTAACGATTTGATTATGTTATAGGTACTCTTGTGTGAAGAATGAAATTAATTTTCTTAGCATTTTGAATTGTAAACAATCGAAACATTTTATTTACGAATTCTTTTTTTGTTTATTTAACCTGTTTGAAAGGTACTTACTCATAACATTTGCAAATTCATTGATTTTTACTTTTCCTACTATGTATAATAAAGTTATATTGAGTAAGCACTGTAATCGTGATTATCGATTTTCCCCATATATACTTGTAATTAATGAACTATTTGTTCAAGACTGTGTACGGCACACTTAAGTTTTGAAAAATTAAAGAAAAACGTAATTTTATTAAACCTCGTAAGTACATAAAAAAATATTACTAGTAACACATCAGCACTCTAATGGTGAATGGACAAATTAATGTTCATCTTACCATGGTGAATATTCATCGGTGTGGTGAAAGAATTTAGAGTTTTCTTGCGTCTGTATATTAAGGCCTTTCCATGGTACCTTCTTCAAGTTAGTCAGATACCTGTAAAAATCAAAACTGTATATCTACCACCAAAATCATAACGGTAAATTTGCTTAACAGTTTTATGTTCACCTTCTCAATTAAGCCTTTTGATTGATTTATTGATTTATTGAGATATACGACCAAGCATTATAGCAAGATTCCCGGATGACGTCGAGTCCACCGTACATCATTTTACATATAACAAGGCCAAGGGATAGAAAGTTAGTAAAAGACAACACAATTTCTAAACTAGAGCTTCTTCACTTCTTGTTGATCCTGGAAGGTTGATTTAAACTAGAATTTAATTCTGAAGCACGAGATTGATTTTAACCCCTATAATAATGATTAATTCTGGAACTAAGTTATATTCTGAAAATTAAGTTATTAGTCAGTAAGCTAATGTGCGACTAGATTCTTTGAAGAAAACATACAGTGAATATGAGATGGTTCTCGATACTCTGACCGAAATTGTGGAGGAAGAGAATTTTGCGGAGTTTATCGAGTCATTCGCTGAATTTGATAAGGCCTACTTACTGCTTCTTACAACTCTTCAAACTAAAATACAAGGGTTTGAACAAGCTCGGGACAGGAAAATGAACTGGTTTATCGGAGTCGATGAAAGCCGAGGCGGCTAGACTTCCTCAGGTTTAGGTACCAACATTCAGTGGCGATCGTGCCCAGAGGCTGACGTTTAAAGACACTTATTTGGCTGTTATCCACAATAATAACAAAATTTCTAACATAGTAAAATTAATTTATCTTCTTGATAAAATAAAAGGCCACTCCCGAGAGACAATTGGGCACATTACACTAACTTCAGCTGGTTACGATAGAACGCGGACAGATTTAATCCTAATTTATGACAATGCTATGTAGGATCATTGTCGATGTACATATTGAAGCATTATGTTCACTTTCGCAAATCAAAAGGGATAACGCCCAGGATCTGCGAATACTGTCAAACGCCTGTCGCAATCACATTTCATTTAACAAATTCTCATTCATATTATTTCTAAAAAATTTGGTGTTCAACTGCGTAAAGAATGGGAAGATAAACGGACTATTACTTGATCACAATTAAAAGAATTTTTGCATGTAAAATGTAGGGTGTAATTAAACCGAATTTCAAGCCACCAAAAAACTTTAACAAAAACTATAAAAAAGATAGCTCATTCGTTTTGTCAAATGAGTCACAAAATATAAATAATCAGACTTCTAAGGGCAAGCAACATATTGGTAATCAACGAAATTTTTGTCGTGTTTGTCAAACTACGTACCACCCTCTATTTATTTGTCAATCGTTTTTCAAATTATCAACTAACGATCGTTTAGTGAAAGCCAGGGACCTGAAAGTTTGCAATAACTGTTTAGGTTCATCCCATTCAATAGATTATTGCAAGTCAAGTGGCTGCAGAGTGTGCAATTCCAAACATCATACTCTATTGCATGATTCTTTACGAAATAATTCAGTCGAATTATGTGCCAGTGATAAACAGGTTAAACGAAATATGCATGCGCCTACAACTACAGAAGTTTTACTGTCTACTGCAATAATTCAAATCCAAGACAAATCATGCAAATATCACGATTGCAGAGTATTATTGGACTGCGGTAGCCAGTCAAATTTAATAGTTTCATCTTTGGCAAATAAAATCGACGTTAATCCAGATACGATACCGAATTTAACTGTCAGTGGCATTAATAAAACCAAAACTGTAATTTCACAAAGCATTTCAACAAATATTAAATCAAAGTACAGCAAGTACAACAAAAATTTTAATTTTTTAGTCGTTCCCCAAATTTCCGGTTCATTGCCCCAAATGAATTTAAATATTTCTTCGTGGTCTATACCATCAAATTTAACCCTAGCTGATTCCACTTTTTTTCAAGACCTGTAGAAGCACTATTGGGAGCAGAAATATTTTTTTGAAATTCTTGGAGTAAATCACGTTAAACTTAATAAGGCCCACAATTCAGGAATCCTTGTTTGGCCTGGATAATTGATGGACGGTCGGTGACTCCGGTAAATGATAACCGACACAACTTTCTTACACAGACTGAATCTGAATCTTCCGACGAACTAGTTCAATCTATTAAAGTGTTCTGGGAAATTGAAAAGATTCCATGACAGAGATTACTTTCGGATGAAGAGAGTCAATGTGAGGAAATATTTGTAAAAACCCATTCCAGAACATCGTCCGGTAGATACATCGTTTCTCTTCCAATGAAGCCTAATGCAGGAGAATCCCTTGGAGAATCAAAAACTTCTGCGTTGAAACGATTTCAGTATTTGGGAAAGAAGTTAAACTCCAATGTTAATTTGAAGCAAGGATACACAGAATTTATTAACGAATATTTACATTTAGGCCATATGAAAGAAACCGTTAACTTTTCAAATCTAAACTGACACATATTTTTTGCCACACCACGCCGTTTTTAAACCTTCTAGTACTAGCACAAAGTTACGAGTAGTCTTCGTTGCTTCTGCGAAAACTTCAAATAATTATTCTTTAAATGATATATTACTAACCGGTCCTACAGTCCAACAGGATTTGTTTTCAATAGTGCTTAGATTTAGAAAATACCGTTTTGCTTTCACTGCTGACATTTCAAAAATGACAAAACTTCAGACGATACTTTGGCGCGCCAATAGTACCGATCCAATAAAGGCTTATGAGTTGCTCACAGTAACTTATGGTACCGCCTCGGCACCTAACTTGACAACCCGTGGTTTCGAATTACATAAATGGTGTGCAAATGCCAGACTGGTAGAATATATACCACCTGAAAATCGTGGAAAACTAAAAACAAATGAATTTAACGGTTCCGAAACTATTAAAATGTTAGGTCTTACCAGGACACCCGAAGATGATATTTTTGTATTTGAGATTACTTCTCTAACGCATCACTCGATTTTAACAAAGCCACTTATGCTCTCTGAGATAGCGAAACTATATGATCCGTTAGGCCTATTGGGACCTATTGTTATTATTGCAAAACTACAAATACAGATGCTATGGAAATCTCTAACTGGCTGGGATGAAGAGCTTCCCCCAAACGAGTGCATCGCATGGAATCAATTTCGATCTCAACTTTTTATGGTAATCGAAATAAAGTTGAGTCGATGTGTCACTCCATCCAGCTCTACATATACAGAATTAAATGGGTTTTCCGATGCATCGGGAAAGGCTTACGGGGCTTGTGTGTATATTAAAACTATTGACGATCAAAATAACATTTCTGTCAATTAACTTTGCAGTAAGTCATGGGTAGCCCCACTGAAACAGTTAACATTACCAAGATTAGAATCTTGCTCTCAACCCTAATAAAAACAGTAACCGACTCTATGTCTATAAACTTTAGCAGTGTAAACTTATGATCAGACTCCACCATAACACATTGTGTTGGATTAATACACCACCGTACAAACTTAAAACTTTCGTCGCTAACCGGGTTAACGATATTTAAGAAATAACATCTGAATATACCTGGCGACATATTTCATCTGAATCCAACCCCGCAGAACTTCTAACTAGAAGAATATCTCCGGTTGAATTGCCAGTTTCAAAATTGTGGTGGCACGGACCTAACAAGTTATATTCTACAAATGATTATAGTAAATTTAGTTATGAGTTAGATACGTCTCAGGATTTCGAATTCAAACCAGTACCCATCACTATACTTGTTACCAAACCATTACCGTTAGATTTGATATCCAGGTTTAGTTCATTTCAAAAACTGGTTCAAATCACATAATATTGATTCCGATATATTAATAATCTTAATAAAAAGAAATTCAGGGTCCACTTACAGTGTTAGAAACAGAACGTGCATTGATAGAATTGTGCAAAATCAGTCAATTGGAATTCATTCCAGAAATTAAATGTCTTACACTCGGGAAACCGCTTCACAGGAGCAGTAAGTTAAATCAATTGAATCCATTTCTCGATCAAGATTCGTTGATAAGGGTAGGTGGCCGACTTTCAAAATCAGAATTGGTATATGATATTAAACATCAGATTATTTTACCGAATAAATGCCATTTCACCTTATTGGTGTTATTGTTCAAGGTTGCATAACATGTATTAAGGCAAAACCAATGCAATTGCAACAAATCATGGGTGACTTACCACCAGAAAGGATGCAGCATCCCGGCCATTTAACATAGCTGGTGTTGCCTTTTGCGGACCCTTCTTAATTAAAACTAAATACATGAGAAAGTCTAACGCCTCTAAGGTTTTTGTAGCCGTTTACAAGTGCTTTGCACTAAAACGGTTCACTTGGACATTGTCAGTGACCTTTCATCAGAGGCTTTTATATCATGTCTTAAACGATTCATTTCTAGTAAAGGAAAAATATAAACTCTGTATTCCGATAACGCCAAAAATGAATTACGGAAACGTTTAAGAGATTTTAATGATCAATTGCAAGGTGAGTCGATTCTGACCTTTTGCAACATTGAAGGAATAGAATGGAAATGTATACCTCCACGGGCGCCCAATTTTGGCGGTCTGTGGGAATCCGCAGTGAGGTCCTTTAAATATCACTTAAAACGCGTAACCATACTGGAACGCACTATACATATGAAGAATTTTATACCCTCATTGTACAAATTGAGGGAATAATAAATTCCAGACCATTGTCAATATTGTCATCTGATCCTAACGATCCACTTCCGCTGACTCAATCTAAGACAATTCACAATCTAAATTAAGTAGATGGAGGAAGATACCAAGCGCCGTCCATTGTTTTTGGAAGCGTTATTCTATTGAATATCTTCACACTTTACAATGTCGCAATAAATGGAGAGATACAAAACCAGACTTGAAATTAGGCGATGTTGTTCTTCTCGTAGAAGACAATTCTTTAGTGACCAATTGGGTAATGGGTTTGGTCGTAGCAGTATGCAGTATGTGGCTGAAAAAAAAGAAAAGTGGAGTATACAAGCGAGCACACAAATCTGTTTACGTGGTTCTACAGCCCGTAAAATATCCCCATTGCCAGTGCCAATAATAAAATTATTCTCAATGTTATTAGGAGCAGAATTTGAAAACGCAGAAGTAGACTGCTCAGCAGGAACATTATTGTTTTTATGAGCTTTTACTTTTTTCTTACTTCGTAAGTTCATTGGCTGATAAATCGGCAATGAACTAGTTTCAGAAATTGATTGACAAGTCGGCAATCCAGTTGTATCAACAAATTCCATATGGTAACGCACCAGCTGATTTTTGAGGTACCGAAAAACTTACATTTATGGAATTTTTTGAAATAATTTCATTAGATGAAACGTTTAGAAGACTTTTAGATTCAAACACAATTCCAGATGAATCTTCAGGTACCGAAACACTTCACATCACTTCGGTATAATTCATCACTTGATTTATCATGGCCGAATGAATCATTCGCGCACAAATGAACGCTTATAGCAGCCTACTTGCTGAATCAAGTTATTCTTAGCACACTTTTCAATACTATTGACTATCATATCAATGTTTTAACAAAGCACAGATAATTTTGACAGTTTATCATTGACCACTGCACCGTATACCATTGTCGTTAACTACACTGTCACATATAAAACACGCGTTGGCTGCCATTATAATGGACAGAACCAATAGTTCATGTAACACGTCTTGTAAAAAAAAAATTAAGTAGGTACACTTAAGCCTATACCTGAGGATTTTAACTGCAAAAAATTCCTCAACAATTTCGTAACTTTTGTAAATTCTGAAATCCATTTACATCCATATTTGTATATGTACCGTAACATTACCGATTGTACATAAATTATTCCAGGCGAATTATACGAAAAATAAATAAAGTTTTTAAAACTGACACAATACACGGAAAAATTTTATTTCAATTTTGTTTTTGTCAAAATTTTTTCTAAGTCTTCATAAGCGCACGTAAATTCTATTATCTTTACCTATGGTTTCCACTTGGATGCTTTGCGAATATTCGCAAAGGGAAATTTTTTGTTTCATGTCACTGTGTTAGAAAAATTTTGTATTTGTATTACCAAATAATATTGTCAATTTAGACATTTCTAGACGTCAATAAAAAGTCATAATAAAAACAATAAATTATTCATATAGGAAAAATATTTCAGCTTGCTTTGTTTATCGGAGGATTGAAAATGTTCCTATATAAAATAAGGGAAATTTTTACTTTTTTTTGTAAATGCAAAATTTGCAATGAAAAAAGATGTAGGCATGACTACTTTTGATTGCAAATCGTATTGTAAATTTGTCTATGGTTGCGTAGACAAATTTATATACCGATTATGTATTTTGTTTTTCAATGTATACTATCCGTGTGAAAAAATTTAAAACAGATTGCGATTATTCGCAAAGGCATCCCAAGTGGAAACCCACAGTTACATAACAAAATTACTTGCTGCAAAGCTAGTTTAAGTGTACGTTTCGACAGCAAAGTTCGTTGTTATTTTTGCAACGCTTCTCACACGGATAGTATACATATGCAAAAAAAATGTGTATCGACACAAAATTAGTAATCCACACAAATAAAAAAAACATTCAAAATAACAACCAAAAAGTACTAATGCATAGATATTTTTTGTTGTTATTTTTACATTAGTACTAAAATACAAAATTTCCCCTACGAAATTATTGAACCACCCTATAATGTAAACACATTTTTATTTTGACGTTTGTTGAATGTTTTAATTATACGACATGTAGAATATTATTTGTCCATTTTGAACAGGTTTAAGGAATTTTAGGGTTGAGCATGACCATCTGTAACAGATAAAATGTGATTCGTGATAATTAAATCGCATTTTGGCGAGCTGTGCGCCAAAATTTGTGGTGATTACCCAAATGCCTAGATCAAAAATATTACAAAATGCCAACATGGCGGCTGATGATGCCAAATGCATATATGCCAAAATAGCGGCTCAAAGTTATAAATAAAATATTAATTATAGATATTTTTAAAGTATTCTAATGAATTTTAAATTAATAAATTCAGAATATAGTCGGAAATCATGTCCTTGATACAACTCTCTTTCTTCGTGCGAATCTCAAGCAGCAATTCTACTCAACCTTAAACTACTCAACCTTAAAAAGTAGAAATACATATCCAAACGAAATACCCACACAACCATACAAAAAAATATTTCCCGTTGTTAAAATAACAACGAGATTTGCGGTCGAAACTAAGACTAAATTGGCAATCCCTTTTTAATGCCTTAAAATACTATTATCATAGCAGCCTGTCAGTAAAATATAAAAAAGAAAAACAAAATGGTTAAATTACGATGTCTATTTTTAATGTCTATATAAAAATAAATTTAAAATATGAAATAAACGAATATTACTGTCAAATGCAAGACAATGGACCGCCAAACAAAACTTAAGACCTGTGTCTATAAAAAGGCAATCAAATAAATTTTCCTCATTTTCTTGGTTATTATTTTTTAATGTTACCATTTTCTATATGATTCTCATTTTCCATTTAAATGAATTTCGATCAAAAACAAACAAAATGTAGCTTAAGAAAATAAATAATAACATAATAATAATAAATAACAAACGAAAAGCAAAAAAAAAAAACAAAAAATGTAAAATAAAATTGAAAAACAAAAACAGATTTTCCTTTTTGTTTGGTTTTTGTTTCTGTGTAGACTATGGCATCTTAAATTGAAAAAACATAAAAATCACATAGGCAGCAAGAGCTAAAACATGTTTTATTTTTGTTAAGGAGCTTTAATTTTTTTTTTTGTCAATATTTTAATGGGTTTTAGCTTTTCTACATAAATATGTATATGGTATATAATTCAGCACATACGTAAGTAAATGCACAACATCTTTTATAAAATATTAAAATGCTTTAGGCGTGGATGAATTTTTATTTTTAGAAAATTTTATTCCGTGGAAAAAAAAAAGGTTTATAGAAATAGAAAATAGAATTAAAATTTTTTATGTGAAAATTGAAAGGCTCAATATTTCGTAATTAATATCGAAATTGTTTTTAATGACATTCGATATCGTTATCATGATTTTCTCATATTTTGTTATAATGTGATTACATATAGATACAAACGAAACACGTGCTGGATTCTAATACAAAAACAAAATGTTTGCTATGTTTTTCCTTTCGTTTTCGCTTAGCATAAATTTACATAATAATATATTTGTATAACGAATTATGTAAAGCTTGAGAAAACATTTGTGTATCATATTATGTTGCCGCCCAAATGGGATTCTATTTTAATTATACAATAATGTCGTAGTTAGTAATGTAGGTAGTTACTACTAATTGCTCTGAGAACAATAAAATGTAAACTGTATAATTTTAAAACGGTAATCAATTTTAAGGGGCAAACAAATAATTATACCATTGAAATTATCAACTAATCACGTAATTATTAGAGCGTTTGTAATTATGTAGCTTGTTTAATTTTTTTAGTCGGTTACGTGATACAAGTAATGTTCAAATTGTTCTTCCTTAAGATAATTTTATTTTCACAATAATAAAATAGTCATGTTGATTATACAATTCGCGGGAGCGAAACGTGCATAAAAAAATTATAACTAAGAAACAATTTTTCTAAATTAAAGAAGCATGGACAACTATTATTAACTTGAACCCGGTAGAACTGGTGGAGGCCATAGTGAAACAAAGCCTATTTTATATGATAGGGGGAGAAGAACGGTTTTTGCTTAAGGGCAGTGAAAGTGGTGGAGAATAAACGATTTCGGGATATAGACTTATCAGACTAAGTGTTTGTGAGAAGGTGCTATAAATGTTTGAGCCTAAGCCATTTGGCCAGAGATTGTGCCATGAAAGGTATGACATTGTGTTGGAAGTGTGGAAAAGAGGATCATGGCTAGTAATTGTGACGGGGAGCCTAATTGCGCGAGCTGTGCGGAGGCGGCGGGGAAAATGATCTTATTGTTGATTACAAACACTCAGCATGGGGTGATAAGTGTCCACGTCCAGCATATGTAGAGAAAAGAAGGAGAGTAGTGAATTGGACGGCGAATTCAGATTGATGAGGGGTGGGGGGGGGGGTGGCATGTGGGCATGTAATGCTTGCTAAAACGGCGAGAATAGGTTTAGATAACATTGTAGAGCTGACACATTATCTATTTGTTATCACTCTCGCGGTATTCGATCAAAATCGCATGAAATGTATTTATTGGTGTTGGAAAATGACTATGATGTCATTTGTGTCATGGAACCATGACTGACTGGGTCGTTATTCGGAGCGTGAATCAGTTGAAGATTTTAGCTGTTAAACTTCTTTCAAGGGTAAGCTGGTGTTGATAGTATAAGTGTTTATATTCCATGTGGAACCTCAGCTCATTTGTATGGCTAGTTGTCTGCGTGTTTCTCAAACCAACTTGCATTTGTAGCTACTGAATTCGATTCTATGATGATTTTGGGTGATTTTAACCTGCAAAAAAAAAATGGTATACTGTTGATGATGATCTTCTGCCATTAAGCGGTGATTTAATGTCAGAGCTCGTGATGGATTCTATATGGTCTCTTGGACTAACACAACATTGAGCACCAGGGCAGCAATATTCTTAATCTAGTTCCATTGAGAATTTTTCATACACCACTACATATCCATTTAACTTTTGAAAATTGGTTTAATGTTAATTTTAATTCTAGTGAGTCTTTCAACTTTAAAAAGGGAGACTATCATGCTTTAAATGAGTTTCTGGACAACAATAATCGGGATCGATATAAAATAGGTAGTTTGGACGCTTATATTGATCAGGTTTTTAAAATAATGAACTCTTCAATTGAACATCTTATTCCTCGGTTGTATACAGTTTTTTTAGCATGTGAGTTGTGGTTTAATGGTCGACTGTCAGGCTTAAAAAATCGGAAATCTAAAGCTCATAAAAGGTATAAATTTAATCCATCCAACGTAAATTATGAAATATTTAGTGCTCTTAAAGTTCAATTTAAACTTTTAAATCGTTTCTTGTATAATTCATATATTATTGGGATTGAATCGAATATTAGAATCAATCCTAAATATTTCTGGATTTATGTTGATTCGAAGCGAAACTGTAGAGATATTCCCTCGCAAATGTCACTGAATTCAGTGACTTTTAGTGATTCACATAGAATCTCTGACAGGTCGCAGCATTTTTTGAGAATGTGTATGTCCCTTGGGATTTGAAATTTTGAATTTGGGATTTGGAATTTGAAATAGAGAATTTGAGATTTAGAATTTGTAATTTGAAATTTGGAATTTGAAATTTAGAATTTGAAATTTGAAGTTTGGAATTTGAAATTTGGAATTTGAAAATTGGATTTTGAAATTTAAAATTTTAAAGTTGGAATTTGGAATTTGAAATTTGAGATTTAAAATTTAAAAGTTGGAATTTGGAATTTGGAATTTGAAATTTGAAATTTCAATTTGGAATTTGAAATTTAAAATTTAAAATTAATAAGTTGGAATTTAGAATTTGGGATTTAAAATTTGGTATTTGGGATTTGAAAGTTTGAATTTGGGATTTGGGCTTTTAAATATAGAATTTGAAATTTAGAATTTGAAATTAGAAATTTGGAATTTGAAATTTATGATTTTAAATTTTGAATTTGAAATTTGGAATTTGAAATTTAAAATTTAAAATTTAAAATTTAAAAGTTGGAATTTGGAATTTGAAATTTGAGATTTAAAATTTAAAAGTTGGAATTTGGAATTTGAAATTTGAAGTTTCAGGCTTGGAATTTGAAGTTTCAAATTTGGAACTTGAAGTTTTAAGTTTTGGTTTTAAAATTTGAAATTTAAAATTTGGAATTTGAAATTTGAAGTTTCAGGTTTGGAATTTGAAGTTTGAAATTTGGTATTTGAAATTTTAAGTTTTTCATTTAAAATTTGAAATTTGGAATTTACAATTTGGTAATTGAAATATAACGTTTGAAATTTGGAATTTTAAATTTAGAATTTGGAATTTCAAATTTAGAATTTGGAGTTTCAAATTTAGAATTTGAAATTTTGAATTTTAGAATTTGGAATTTGAAATTTAAAATTTAAAATTAATAAGTTGGAATATTTAGAATTTTAGAATACTTAGAATTTGGGATTTAAAATTTTGTACTTGGGATTTAAAATTTTGAATTTGGGATTTGGAATTTGGAATTTTAAATTTAGAATTTGAAATTTGAAGTTTGGAATTTGAAATTGGAATTTGAAATTTGAAATTTGGAATTTGAAATTTAAAATTTTAAAGTTGGAATTTGAAATTTGAGATTATAAATTTAAAATTTTAAAGTTGGAATTTGAAATTTGAAGTTTCAGGTTTGGATTTTGAAGTTTGAAATTTGAAATTTGGAACTTGAAATTTTAAGTTCTGGATCTAAAATTTGAAATTTGGAATTTACAATTTGGTATTTGAGATTTAAAATTTGAAATTTGGAATTTTAAATTTTGAATTTTAATTTTGGAATTTAGAATTTGAAATTTAAAATTAATAAGTTGGAATTTGGAATTTTGAATTTAAAATTTGGGATTTAAAATTTGGTATTTGGGATTTGGAATTTTGAATTTGGGATTTGGAATTTGAAATTTGGCATTTGGAATTTGAAATTTGAAGTTTAAAATTTGAAATTTGGAATTTGAAATTTGGAATTTGAAATTTTGATTTTGAAATTTGGAATTTGAAATTTAAAATTTTAAAGTTGGAATTTGGAATTTGAAATTTGAAATTTAAAATTTAAAAGTTGGAATTTGGAATTTGAAATTTGAAGTTTCAGGCATGGAATTTGAAGTTTGAAATTTGAAATTTGGAACTTGAAATTTTAAGTTTTGGATTTAAAATTTGAAATTTAAAATTTAAAAGTTGGAATTTGGAATTTGAAATTTGAAGTTTCAGGTTTGGAATTTGAAGTTTGAAATTTGAAATTTGGAACTTGAAATTTGAAGTTTTGGATTTAAAATTTGAAATTTAAAATTTAAAAGTTGGAATTTGGAATTTGAAATTTGAGATTTAAAATTTAAAATTTAAAAGTTGAAATTTGGAATTTGAAATTTCATGTTTCAGGTTTGGAATTTGAAGTTTGAAATTTGAAATTTGCCAAATTTCAATTTCCAAATCCCAAATTCAAAATTCCAAATCCCAAATACCAAATTTTAAATCCCAAATTTTAAATTCAAAATTAAAAAATTCCAACTTATTAATTTTAAATTTCAAATTCTAAATTCCAAAATTAAAATTCCAAATTTAAAATTCCAAATTTCAAATTTTAAATCTCAAATACCAAATTGTAAATTCCAAATTTCAAATTTTAGATCATGAACTTTAAATTTCAAGTTCCAAATTTCAAATTTCAAACTTCAAAATCCAAACCTGAAACTTCAAATTTCAAATTCCAACTTTAAAATTTTAAATTTTAAATCTCAAATTTCAAATTCCAACTTTAAAATTTTAAATTTCAAATTCCAAATTTCAAATTCCAATTTCAAATTCCAAACTTCAAATTTCAAATTCTAAATTTAAAATTCCAAATTCCAAATCCCAAATTCAATATTTTAAATCCCAAGTACAAAATTTTAAATCCCAAATTCTAAGTATTCTAAAATTCTAAATATTCCAACTTATTAATTTTAAATTTTAAATTTCAAATTCCAAATTCCAAAATTCAAAATTTCAAATTCTAAATTTGAAACTCCAAATTCTAAATTTGAAATTCCAAATTCTAAATTTAAAATTCCAAATTTCAAACGTTATATTTCAATTACCAAATTGTAAATTCCAAATTTCAAATTTTAAATGAAAAACTTAAAATTTCAAATACCAAATTTCAAACTTCAAATTCCAAACCTGAAACTTCAAATTTCAATTTCCAAATTTTAAATTTCAAATTTCAAACTTTAAATCTCAAATACCAAATTGTAAATTTCAAATTTTAAAACCAAAACTTAAAACTTCAAGTTCCAAATTTGAAACTTCAAATTCCAAGCCTGAAACTTCAAATTCCAAATTCCAACTTTTAAATTTTAAATCTCAAATTTCAAATTCCAAATTCCAACTTTTAAATTTTAAATTTTAAATTTCAAATTCCAAATTTCAAATTCAAAATTTAAAATTTAAAATCATAAATTTCAAATTCCAAATTTCTAATTTCAAATTCTAAATTTAAAATTCTATATTTAAAAATCCAAATCCCAAATTCAAACTTTCAAATCCCAAATACCAAATTTTAAATCCCAAATTCTAAATTCCACCTTATTAATTTTAAATTTTAAATTTCAAATTTCAAATTCCAAATTGAAATTTCAAATTTCAAATTTTAGATGTCAAATTTAAAATTTTTAAATTTTATATCTTAAATTTAAAATACCAAATTGTAAATTTCAAATTTTAAATCCAAAACTTGAAATTTTAAAGTTCCAAATTTCAAATTTCAAAATTCAAATTCAAGCCTGAAACTTCAAATTTCAAATTCCAAATTCCAACTTTTAAATTTTAAATCTCAAAATTTAAAATTTAAAATTCAAAAATTCAAATTTCAATTTCCAAATTTTAAACTTTAAATCTCAAATACCAAATTGTAAAATTTCAAATTTTAAATCCAAAACTTAAAATTTCAAGTTCCAAATTCCAAATTTCAAACTTCAAATTCCAAGCCTGAAATTCCAAATTTAAAATTCCAAATTCCAAATTCTAAATTCCAAATTTTAAGAGCTGAATGAATACACTGAAGAGTTTCATTGAAAGAAGTACTGTTTTGATTCTGCTGTCGAGCTCTTTCTTGGGGGAAGAAATTTGCTACAGAACGTTTGAGATAATTTACCTCACCAAAGGAAAAAATGAGGTTGATTTTCGTTCGAAGAAGGAGAGAAGCGGTTCCTCCTTTATGTGACGTAATATTGATTAACTATTTTCTTTTGCTAGATCTGAAGCATTAGTTGTTCCAATGACCAAGTTAGTTTTTAGGTCGCAGTGCGAGGTAACTGAACGTCCACATAACCCTTCAATAATAATAATAATAAGTTTTCAAAAAAATTCCAGTGTATTTAAAATTGAAATTTCCTTACGCTGTACGAATAAAATAAAGTTTGAGTTGCCTATTTCACTAAGAGTTGGTGGATATTACTATCGTCTGCCCTACGATTTATAGTACGTTTTATTAAATATCAACGAAATTTTCAAATACTCTACTTTCAATATCATAATTGGTTTTGATAAACGAAATCTCCTACCCCCAAGCCAAATCACCAACTCACTATTTTAAATTAATTAAATAGTAAAGTTGTTTTAATTAGGAATTCCTACCTTTTCATCATTATTCATTGCACCTACTTACGTATAAGAAGTGAGTTTAATTTCCACGGTAAACATCTCTGCTACTGCTAGTTATTATCAAAACGATTAATTTCTTATTTCGGAGAGTAAGCCACAACTTTAAAAAATTATTTACTGTAAATTTGTGTTGTTTGGTCAAATAATTAGAGTATATGCCTTTAGTGATGATAGTTAGCAGATTAATTCGTTGCTTAGTGTTTATGTCTGAAGCGCCATTGTGATCAGCTCGAACAATATAAACCATATACAAAATTAGAATTAACGTAACAGATTTGTTTAATATGAGATTTTGTGGTTACGTGATACGGTTAAACTCACATTATTCCCCACCTATTCTTCACCTGCCAGTGTGATATAATTTAGAGACATTCCTTCATAACATGGTATTATGATTCATAAGCGATAACCAGGAAATTTATTACTCGTAAATAATACCGGTTATAGGGGCGATTACACCACAACAATTCACGAACAATTTTTAAAACATTAAAATATCATAAATCATCAAAGAAACAAAATATTTTAAATGCTCACTACAAAACTTTCTTATTTTGAAATATTGACAATATAATTTGCCACCAACATAATATTGACAAATGCAGGAAACTTTTAGAAATTTGAATATCAAATTATACGACAGTATCTTTTCATTTTGTATAAAAGTCTGGTAATCTAATTTTCGTCGAGAAATGTCAAAGTATGGGACAACATTTTTTTTTTCGCGATTACCCATTACAGCCGGAAAAATAAAATCGAAAACTCTAATATTTATATACAGTTTTTATGATTAATGATATTTAAAAATTTCTGCATTTTCATGACATCCGTCTATAAATTATTATACATATTATTCTATGGGATATTATCTCATTAAACCCCCGGAAAATATTCACAAATTCAAAATCAATTAATCATTAAAATATTTAGAATGCCACAAATCCGCAAATAAAAAACTCTATATACACGACATTTATTTATTTGCCCGTTTAATATTTTTGCGGTATTTAAAATATTATATCCTATGCGGATGTCTTTAAATCATCATGGTTGTATTAAAAAAGGGGTAAAAAAATCAATATAAATAAATTAAATTGTCAGAAGAATATTCTCTTGAACGGAATTTTAATTTTACGAATATCATTGAACGCGAACATCAAATAAATCATGTGACAAGTACAATATAGCACCGATGCAATGAAAATTATTGAGTTTTTTAGAAAACTATAAACAACAATATTATAAACCGAACAATTTATTAGTTTTCTACTTAATTTATTTGTTTCGTGACTTTTGAATTTGAGTACATATAATGGTTGTGGTGCGGGGGTGTGAGGAGTTCTATCGATATAGCGTGATATAACTGTTTTGTTAACTATAAAGCTATTTACAAAAGTGAAATGAAATTGTTTTTTATGAGTTCCTTGACGGATGTGAAGTTTTCAACAAATAACAAAAAATATATATGCATTGGTGAACAGATTATGTAGCAGACCAAAAAATCTGTTAAAACATCTGTTAAAGATTAAAGTATTAAAGATTGGCCAACTCACAGTCTAACGGATGTACTTGTCCGATATATTTTGGGAATCGATTTTTAGATGGATACATGTGGCAACATAAAAATTGCAACATAGCGATGCGCTAATGAATTTTTTGTCTATACTTGAACCAATTTGTATACGTTACAAATTCGAATAAGATTCGTATTTCATATAAATTAGAAATGAACTAGTCTGATTTAATTCAAATCAGAATCGTATACTTCGAATAATCAAATACGTTCGAATCGTATTAATAAATTGCCCTCTGACACTAACGTTGCGAAAATCTCCGTTATGGCGCTGGTGGGCGCCAGGTATGTTTGTCACTTGCGGTTGTCGCACAGACTCGAAAAAAGGTGTCGATGGAAATATCTTGACCTATACAGGCCAGGGTAGTTGAAATATTACGCAATAAAATGGTAAATCTAATTTTCACTTAAACATAGCCTTATAACTTATCATTGTAAAGTCTAGAACAATTCAAAAACCTTTGGTTATTTGACATTAATTATTCTGGGCATTTATTTATTTATTTTATTGTACTTTAACAATATTTTAGTATTAAAAGGAAAAGCACAGATGGAAACAGAGTAAACGGAACAAAAGAACAAAAATAAAATGATGAAGCTGCTTCCATTAGGCAGAAAAACCTTTTAAATTTTTTCAAACAATTTCCATCTCATGCATACACATTCTATTTTGAGCAAAAGCTCATTTACAATAAAATGTACAGCAAGAGGTGAAATAATATTAAAATTTAACAATAATAATAATAATATTAAAAAAAAATTTAATAAACTACGTATTGCCCATCAATCACGCCACTCCAAAAATTTTGACTTAAATAATTTGGCCGATCCTAAACTCTTAATTTCCAATGGAATTGAATTCCAAAGAGAAACTCCCCTAACGTAAAATGATTTGTTTAGCGACCTACAACTATTTTTGGCCGGAATCAGGCGGAAGTTTGAGGAATGAGACCTGCTAAAAAGTAACTTCCTATAAAGATAACAAGGCTTCTTAGCTTTGAGAAGTTTAAAAATAAAAAGACAAACGCGAAATTCGTAAAAGGTAGATAAACTACATCCTAAAATAAGGCTAGAGTAGGAAGAAATATGATCGAATTTCCTAATACCAAAAATAAACCTAGTACATACATGCATTGAAACATCTTTGGAGAACGTTCATATTTTCCTGAAGCATACCGAATAAAACTACGTCACCATAAATAAAATGAGGAAGAAGATAAGACAAAAAATTTTTTTTCCTAAACTGACTATCAGAAAATCCTACTACTTTATACAAACAACTAAGCATACCAAAGACCCTCTTACTAATACTAACTAAATGGTCACCCCAAGAAAGAGTTTTATTAATAACTAAGCCTAAATCTCTAACAGTATTTGAATACCTAATTAGCGAACCCTGCAGAAAAATACCAGGAAAGGACGAGGTGTCTAACGATTTTTTATAAATTATGATCGACTGAGATTTATTCGCATTTAAAACGAGCCTATTAGAGACCGACCAACTAGCGATATTACTTAAGTCTTCATTTATCAGAGAAATATTCCTATCAATAGAATCCTGATCTAAACGACTATTTTTATAAATTTGGACGTCATCAGCGAAAATGTGAAATGAACAATGGTGAATAGAGGATTCTATGTCATTAATGTACATAGAAAACAATAGAGGACCCAGCACTGAACCCTGAGGAACACCGGAAATTACAGGAAGGAAATCAGACAAAGAATTGTCGAAAAAAACTGCCTGAGAACGATTAGAAAGATAGTTAAAAATTAGTCTGGCAGCGGAAACCGAAAATCTAAACTGAGATAAGAGTTTGTTAAAAAGAATTCTGTGATTAATAGAATCAAAGGCCTTAGAAAAATCTAACAAAGTTAAAGAAGTCAATTCCCTATTATTCATATTACGCCTAATATCATCACATACATTTAATAACGCAGTAGAAGTGCTATGAAATTTTCTAAACCCAGATTGGAAGAAACTAATTAAACTATTGCTATTTAGATGCGATTGAATTTGAGTTTTAACAACTATCTCGAAAGCTTTAGAGAGAGATCTTAAAATGCTAATTGGCCTCAAATGGGATAGCTCTGAAGGATTACTAATCTTTGGGATGGGTATGATTTTACTTAGCTTCCACTGATCTGGATAGGAAGAGGATGTGAGAATAAAATTAAAAATATGTAACAAATATTTTGAGACGAAAGGGAAAACTCGTTTAACGAATTTCAAATTGACGTTATCCAGACCAGAAGATTCCGACTTAACATTCCAAATGGCAGACTGTAAATCCTCGAGAGAAATATTTGAAAACGAAAACGAATTAGAGGACGCATTAGAGAACAAATCGACGGTACTACTGCCCGAGTTCAAACTAGAGCAAAAATAACTATTAATATCATTGGGCTTAAACACCCCACTAGAACTACTCTTGCATCTGCCTAGGTCTAAATTACGAACATTACGCCAAAAAACCTTGGGAGGAAGGGAGGGGTCTAACTTGTCCTTAAAATAATTACGTTTAGCAATCCGAATTAACCCTACAACTCTATTACGAGCCTGCTTATAATCTAAATGAGACTGACTATTAGGATACCTTTTCCATAAACGATATTTACTAACTCTAATACTTATGGCATTCGAAACTTCCTGAGACAACCAAGGCGGAGATTTTGCTTTGAAAGTAACCTTTTTAAGCGGAACGCAACTATCAAAGACCAAACTAATATACGAGTTGAAAAATTCTACTTGGGTAGTTGACGAACTAAGGCAAAAAATATCCTCCCAAGGAACCGAGTTACAAACTAAGTAAAGGCGGGAATTATCTATACTAGCAAAATCTCTAAAGCTAAAACTGTTAGGCTTACGTGAAGAGTAACAATTCACAGAAAAAACTAAAAGATCATGATGGGATCCCATACCGAGAGACAACTGATTGAAAAAACAAATAGAGTTATCAGTAAAAGAGATGATATGGTTAATAAGGGAATAAGAGGCACCGCTAGCGGTTGGACAACAAAACGTCGGCGCCACAGTGTTGTGGACGGATAAATTAAGACTATTTAAAAGATTCAAATAATCACGAGGGAAGCCGGAATTTTGGAGTATATCGAAATTGAAGTCACCTGATATATATATTTCATCGAATCTACAAGAGAAATAACTAAACAAACTTTCTAAATCTACAAGGGATTTTTTAAATTGGGCATACGACCTCTTACTAGTTTTTGGAGGGTTATAGACGGTACCGAATAAGATTTTACGACCACTAATGAAAACGTTGACAAATAAAAACTCTAAATCCGATACTAACGATTCCGAAATAGAAGAAGGTATGGTAACTAATCTAGCCTTAATATGATCACCTACAAACATACATAAACCACCATAATTAAGGGGAGGTACCGTCCTATCTTTCCTAAATATATTAAAACCTTTGATGGCAAAAGCTGAATTAGGGATATTTGGATTTAGAAAGGTCTCAGAGAAACAAAGTATGTCCACTGGAGCGCCATTAAAAATGTGACGAATCTCGTCAATATTTGGGACTAGACTTTGGACATTCAAACTAACTACATTCAATAACGACCTATCAACTAACATGGATTTTAGAACTATATTGGGATAACTAAGCGACATCATCAAACTCAAAATCAAAATTTAGCGTACACACGACGTGGGCGTGATTGATACGCAATACTTACAAATAAAATTAAATAAATTTTGCTTCGTCCAGTTTCAAAATAAACCCCAATCAATGGAAATCTAAAACGAGAAGAAACAAAAAAAAACGATCCAAAGTAACAAGTGCTAAGAAATAGTAAACAAAGGAACAATACTTAACCGTAAGCCCCAATTTTTGCCCCAAAAATCGATAATTTTTTTTTTCCGAAGACAAAAAAAAAAAAAAAACGAGACACTTCTGACTAAGGCTACGTAAACTCTTTCGATATAGATATTTAGGGTGAGTGCTGTTAGAAGGCTATTAGGTTGAGAGCCCAAGGCAAATCAAGATAATATACTTGTCAAGCACGACAACAAAATTTCACAACGGCAAGGTGAAAATATAGTTTTTTACGTCCTCATGTATTGTTTAAACTTTAAAAGTAAATGGCGTGATTATTTTAATTCAAGTACATTTGGTGGAGAAACCTTATTGATAGTGGGCGATTTCCCACAAGTTCGGCTTGATGTGAATTTCACTGAATTCTTGTTCATACTAGTGGATGGAAAATTACCGCAGCTTCGATTTAATGCTTTCATTTGGTTTAATTACATTTTGTGTAATTGCCTGTACAATTCCCGTAAACCTTTAGTAAGCTCAGTATCTTCCGTCGATACCATAGAAATGTGCTAGAAATTTTGACAGTACAAATATTCTGCTGATTCCTCACAGCCCACAAGTATTATGTATATTATGTGTGTGTTATGTATAATTAAGCCAACGTTCCTAATTGGCTTGCTTTAGAAAGTTTGTCCTGTGGTCATTTTCATTCGCAATCTAAGCTGCATTGTTTAACGGCACAACATGGATCATAATAAAAGCTACATAAATTTGGATGGAAGCTCAAAAACCATACATTGACATCAAGCGTTTAATCTCTTCGGTTTGTTTCAAATTTTTGGCTGGCAGCTTGGAATTGAGATGTATAGGTTCCACTGAAACTGGTTTAAAATTGTGTGTTTTTGTGCATTATGGCACAGTCGATTGCGTTTCGAAGACAAAGTTTTAGTGCCACTTGCTAGAGTAATTAACAATACGGTCTATATAACCATGGACCTGGTTCCTTTCGCTGGTAGCTAACAAGCATATCTAAATCAAAGTTGTTTGTTTACTTTTGGAAGCGACTTACACATAAATTACCTAAACAGAGTCGAACCAAATGATATTTTACTCGGTCAATAAGTTTTTTCCACGTAAGCTAACGATGTTTACGCAAATAATTCTATAGATTGAAGTGAAAATATAATAATTGTCATTAACAAAAAAGTAAACAATTTTCCTGAGCCAAAACAATTTTTCTTTGGTTTTCTCAAGTAGTTAAAATTCTAAAATTGATATGCAAAAGAACAAATCTGGGCACATGCTGAAAATGTTGCTGATGGAGACATTATCAGATCAGCATTTCATTTTTTTGAAAACTCAGCAAAAATCTGATATATGTGTAGTATCTGGTAAGTTTAGAAGAATCAATTAGTTCAAGCATAAGAAAGGAGTTCCTTTTTGAAGATCACGGTGTTTATTTGAGTCGGGAGATAGAAGGCTGAATTCAAGGAAAAGACGAACCATTTCGCACTTATCTCTCATATATGTTGTGGTATTTTGATAATTTAAATGAGCATGTATCTGAACATTTTAAATTAAGGATCATTATTCGCAATTTACAACAATTTTATATTGAGAAGCATTCCATATCCCATATAAATACTAATCAGGACTTGATAAATCACTGTAAACGTATCGAATATTTGAGGTTTAAGTTCCACAAGGATTACTAACGGGCCCCCAGTTGAGTTCAAAGAAAATGAAGCTAAACCTTCTTCCATTGCGATAGTGAGCGGACCAACTTGTTGGAATTGTTTAAAACGAGGGCATATCTTTCACACATGCAAAGCCGCTAGAACAAAAATTGTCTGCTATACAAATGTGGGAAAGAAGGATTCACAATTAGTAATCGTGCTTAATGCACGTCTACTACTGCTACGGAAAACTCAGATTAGATATTAAACCTACGAGTCGGTATAATCTCTACAACTCTAAGACTCCAATTGTAATAAAGCAGGACAAGTCGGAGTCTTTCTCATATTTTGCTAATAGTTTAAACTCCACCATACAGTATTGTGACGACGGAGGGCCGTCAATTGATATGAAAATATTTGATCAGGTTGTTAAAGGGCTATCCGATCCTGGGGCTAGTCGTACGATATTTGGAAAACATAGTGAAGAGATAATTGCCTCATTAAAATTAACTAGATTCGAAATTGACTGAAATATTTCTACCGCAGACAACACCAAACATATTACGAAAGGTTATGTACATATTCCTTTTACCTATAATAATCAAACTTGGGTGATTCCTACGCTGATTGTGCCTTTAATTACATCCACATTAATTTTCATATCAAACGGATCGGTTTCATATCAAACCAGTAATTGGTGATCTATCATTAACAGTAATCCAGCTTGATACATAGTAAGATTGTTGAACGCCAACCTAACACCAATTAACTAATGATCAGTGAGTTTTATCTAAGTTTTCAGTTGCAAATGACAATAGTTTAGGCAAAACGACGCTTCTAACACATTATATTGATACGGGGGATTCGAAACCAATAAAGCAGCGGAATTATCCAATATCTCCCTACATTTAAGAGAAAATAGACGCCTAGCTGGATCGCATACTGAAGTTGAAGGTTATCGAATATTCTAAATTATAGAATTAGGTTATGTCTAGATTCGAGAACACTCAATTCAGTAACAAAGCCGGAAGCTTATCCGTTATCTCATATCGCACGTTTACGCAGGAGGTTCCATTTTAATGGCATGCCTTTTGGCCTGCATAATACCCCTCAGACACAGTGTAGGCTTATCGATATGGTGTTGGGTGTAAATATCGAGCCAATGTATTCGTATATTTCGATGATATTATTGTTAGTACTGCCATGTTCGATAAGCATATGGAATTATTGAAAATTGACGTCGTGCGGTTACGCGCTGCAAACCTAGCATCAAATACATGCAAAAAGGTGTGAAATATTTAGGTTGGATTACGCACAGACCCACAGAAGGTCGAATCAGTTTTAAATTACCCGATACCTAATTCACCAAAAGCTGTAAGAAGATTATTGGGGATGGCCGGTTGGTATAGGCGGTTTGTGCATAAATTTGCCTCAATATCAGCACCAATATCGGACCCCAAAAATGGGGAAAAGTTTAAATTGGCTGACTGTTCAATTTTGGCAAACCCCGATTTTGAAAAGCAATTTGTTTTACAAAGACGTCTGCGTAGGTGCAGTATTTACGCTGGGCGAGGGGTCAGAAGAAAAGTTATCGTGTTCTTTAGACAAAAATTGACTACACAGCAATTTAATTTGGTTCCAGATGCTTTATCAAGAGCACTGCTATGCGATTCGATTAACCAACAGGTTGACGACCCGTGGTTTTAAAAAGTTTATGAAGGGGTGAAAAAGACACCTCAAAACTTTCCTGATTTTAGAATTGAAGGTTCTAAATTATTGAAAAATATAGGAAATTCCAATTGGAAGTGTGTGGTGCCATAATCCGAACAAATACATGATCCGATGTCCACTCATTTAGGAATATCGAAAATAATTAATCGAATAAGACAATTTTATTTTTGGCCCGACATGTTCAGCACTTGTAAAGAAGTATGTTAACAATTGTGTAATTTGTAAATCAGTAAAGGAATAAACTCAATGTTATTAGTTTAGAATAGCATTTATTTAAAGCTAACCAATTAATATATAAAATGTAATTATTCATAATTTTTGTCAAAAAATCAATAAATTTTTTAATTATTTCAACGCAACACAAAATTATCATTTTGTAACCAATTTGGTTGACCTTGCAACTTTTTATTGAATCAATGTACTAATTTAATAGAAGTTTCACTAAATGTTATGTTATGGTTTATATTATTGATGAATTAATTAATTAATCTTACTAACATTTATGAAGCAAAATGATTGATATAACATCTAAATTTATTAATTTAAATAACTAATTCATTGGCACAATGTAGTAATAGATAATATTGGATTGGTAACCTCATTTCACGATGTATGAGCTTTGTGTTTAAATCAACGAATAAATTAATCGAAACTGTTGCAACAATGAATGGGAGGAGGGGGTTAATATACATAATATATATATATATATATATATATATATATATATATATATATATATATATATATATATATATATATATATATATATATATATATATATATATATATATATATATATATATATATATATATGTATATATTAGAGCGGATTAAATTGTATGGAGAAAAAATTTTTGGTCTGGAGACTCCACTTTTCTGTAAATTCATTGTATTTGAAGCAAAAATGTCCACTACACCATATGGCTACGATGAATTTCGAGCCTGCATAATTTCATTTGAAGATTTTTTTTTATATAGAGTGAGTTTTCTATAATGCCAGGCTTTTATCTCGAGAACGGTGCTGGATAGGAGAAAATTAATTTTAATGAAATTTATTAAGGGTCGAGGGGACATCAGATGGTGACCTTTAATTCGACCTTGACTACAACCTTCAAGGTCATTTGATGGTCAAATTGATTGTTTTAAATGAAAAGCCCTATTTTTGGACCTCTGATTCGGAAAGGGCACACAATTTTACGTTCAGATAGGAAGTTTATTCTATTTTGAATGACTTTCAGATGTTAGTTCAAGGACAAACTACTAAATAATATGAAATAATCAGGTAAGTATATTCCCCATTTCATTATTTGCAGATCATTTCTAATTATTTAGTAATTTGTTCTTGAACTAACAGCAGAAAGTCATCCAAAGGAAGAAACTAAAATGCCTATCTGAACCTAAAATTTTGCGTTTTTTATGAATCTGGGGTCAAAAATAATGATTTATATTTAACAAATTCAATTTAACCTTCAAATAACCTTGAAGGACATAGTCAAGGTTGAATTGAAGGTCACTATTCGATGTCCCCATAGACCCTTAACAAATTTCATTATAAGTAATTTTCTCCTATCTAGCACCGTACGCCTGGCATTTTTTAAAAACTCACTCTATATAAAGAAAAATCTTCAAATGAAATTATGCAGGCTCGAAATTCATCGTAGCCATATCGTGTTGTGGACTTTTTAGCTTAAAACTAAATGAATTTTCAAAAAAATGGAGTCTCCAGACCACTTAAAAATTTAATCCGCCCTAATATATATATATATATATGTATATATATATATATATATATATATATATATATATATATATATATATATATATATATATATATATATATATATATACATATATAACTATAATATATATATATATATATCGGATCGGATCGGATCGGATCGGATCGGATCGGATCGGATCGGATCGGATCGGATCGGATCGGATCGGATCGGATCGGATCGGATCGGATCGGATCGGATCGGATCGGATCGGATCGGATCGGATCGGATCGGATCGGATCGGATCGGATCGGATCGGATCGGATCGGATCGGATCGGATCGGATCGGATCGGATCGGATCGGATCGGATCGGATCGGATCGGATCGGATCGGATCGGATCGGATCGGATCGGATCGGATCGGATCGGATCGGATCGGATCGGATCGGATCGGATCGGATCGGATCGGATCGGATCGGATCGGATCGGATCGGATCGGATCGGATCGGATCGGATCGGATCGGATCGGATCGGATCGGATCGGATCGGATCGGATCGGATCGGATCGGATCGGATCGGATCGGATCGGATCGGATCGGATCGGATCGGATCGGATCGGATCGGATCGGATCGGATCGGATCGGATCGGATCGGATCGGATCGGATCGGATCGGATCGGATCGGATCGGATCGGATCGGATCGGATCGGATCGGATCGGATCGGATCGGATCGGATCGGATCGGATCGGATCGGATCGGATCGGATCGGATCGGATCGGATCGGATCGGATCGGATCGGATCGGATCGGATCGGATCGGATCGGATCGGATCGGATCGGATCGGATCGGATCGGATCGGATCGGATCGGATCGGATCGGATCGGATCGGATCGGATCGGATCGGATCGGATCGGATCGGATCGGATCGGATCGGATCGGATCGGATCGGATCGGATCGGATCGGATCGGATCGGATCGGATCGGATCGGATCGGATCGGATCGGATCGGATCGGATCGGATCGGATCGGATCGGATCGGATCGGATCGGATCGGATCGGATCGGATCGGATCGGATCGGATCGGATCGGATCGGATCGGATCGGATCGGATCGGATCGGATCGGATCGGATCGGATCGGATCGGATCGGATCGGATCGGATCGGATCGGATCGGATCGGATCGGATCGGATCGGATCGGATCGGATCGGATCGGATCGGATCGGATCGGATCGGATCGGATCGGATCGGATCGGATCGGATCGGATAGGATAGGATAGGATAGGATTGGATAGGATAGGATTGGATAGGATTGGATAGGATTGGATAGGATTGGATAGGATAGGATAGGATAGGATAGGATAGGATAGGATAGGATAGGATAGGATAGGATAGGATAGGATAGGATAGGATTGGATAGGATTGGATAGGATAGGATAGGATAGGATAGGATAGGATAAGATAGGATAGGATAGGATAGGATAGGATAGGATAGGATAGGATAAATAGTTTCTATTTACCTACAACGAACGAAAGAGGCTAAAATTCTGTATCTTCGCACACTTATAAAATACAATAGAACGAAATTTTAACAGTAAAAATGAGAAAAAAGAAATGTGGGTGAGTGTAAAAACAATACGCAGAATGTGTAATTCCCTAGTTTACCATATAAATCAAACGGGTTCGGACGCGCTAAACTTTCAATATTAATAACATTTAAATTAGGTAAGTGATTTATTGAAAACACGTATTAAACAATTTCCGATTTAAATTACAAGGCTTGTGATTAATAAATGTGATGTTTTGTAGTTTATTGGCAAAACTGTTAATACTGGACTTAATCAAATTTCAATGTTTCATATTTTGGACTTACATATTTTGCTCGCTTAAAGCCAATATTAATTTTGTTGAATTCACGTGAGAGAAATGGGTTAGTCCAAAATATAAAAAATGTACAAAATAATCATCAGCCTATAATGGCAAGCTTGCATAATGCGGGCAAACTCAAATTTATATAAAATATAATAAAATTCAAACTAATATTAATATCTACCGCCATCAAAACTGAATGTTTATTCAGACAATCATTTACTGCCGTGCTAAATAGATTTTACCTAACTACATTTTTGGCCAAATTGAATATTGATGCCAATCGATATCTAATAATAAACTTTACCATTAGAGTTAAACAAAAATAATAAAAACGCGAGAACGCGTAATAAGGAAAATAGTTTTCATTTTTGCTTCAAAATACACTAATTTCAAAACTTTAACATCGATTCAAGACACATTTTATGTAGTTATTTAAACCGGTAGGCCGAAACTGGGATGTCCATCAGCTCCTTCGTCGCATTTCGTTTTATGGCTTCCAGAGATTCAAATCTTTTTCCACGAAGTGGTAATTTAAGTCGAGGGAAGAGAAAAAAGTCGCACGGAGCCATATCGGGTGAATACGGTGCCTGCTCAAGGATATTTACGCTGTGTTTTGTCAAAAAATCTGTCACAACACGCGCTTTGTGTGACGGCGCATTATCGTGGTGCAAAATCCAACTGTTGTCGGCCCACAAATCCGGCCGTTTGCGGCGTAAGATCACTAGCAATCTCTTTAATACTCACATGACGATTTTCAAGCACAGTTTTCTTCACAATTTCAACGTTTTCATCGGTATTAGATGTGGAAGGGCGTCCAGAACGAGGCAAGTCTTCAACCACTTTACGACCATTTTTAAACACTTTATACCATTCATATGCTCTGGTTTTTGATAGAGCAGACTCAAAGGCTTTCTGCAACATTTTCAACGATTCAGCACAAGAAATTCCGTTCAAAACACAAAACTCCAAGCAAAATCTTTGCTCAATAAAATTGTTCATGTTAAAATGCGACAAAACACAAAAACTTGTCTATTATGAACAGCTGACAAACAAACACTAATCATCTGATCCCACTCAAGTTACACACAGATGTCAGTATAGGATCTACCAACTTAAAAAAAAAAATATCCGAATCGGTCGAGAGCGGTTCATTTAAATTACAAATTCCCGGTACTTTTTGATCATACTGTATAGCATTTTTGGTGCAATTTATATTTATTTTAAATCAAATTGATACTGACTGCTACTAAAGCAGACAAGCTATATTGTATCTATTAAAATGAAATTCAATTATTCAAAAAATAACTGCGCTTTTAACAACTTTTCTTGGATTACGTAACAGTCGGTATTATCTAAATAAGAAGAAGTGAGAAACCGAATGCCAATATTCCTTTCCTGCAATCACAAAACGAAATCTTTTTGAAATATTGGCAACTAGGATGAAAACAGTCTGGCCGTCCATTCGTTGAATTGCGTCTGTAAAATACTGAAGCAACCAGAGCTAACGCGATCAGAGAGGAGAGGGAAGTAGGACGCCAAGACCAATTCTAGAGACGCAAACACGAAACTGACAAGCAATATGTTATATATTCTAGAGTGTTGTGGTACGATAATCAAACATTTATTTAGGGAATTATTCAGAAAAGGTTTGGAATTAGGTTAAAACCTCATTCCAATTTTGACTCTGAATTTCGGTCAAGAACACAATTACCACCAGACAATTTATTTAGCCATTTTAAATAAAAATCAGTATATAATTCATTTTTATTTTTGAATGAATGAAGTTTTTATATAATTTAAGAAATATGTTCTAACATAATAAAGTGGTAATTCCCCATCAAACTAAATAAGTGCAATATTAAAACAATAAATACTTCAATCGATTCAACGAATTATTCTTTCAGAAAATCATTTAAATACGTATATTTAATCTATTAACCATTTCTCAAGTGGAATAAACTGGTTTTTTTCTTATTAACTTAGTTTATAAAGTTGTTAAAACTTTTATTAACTTCCATAGATTTCAGGATATTGACGAGAAGTCGGTCAATAAATGGCTATTAATTGAATTGACGACGCGGTTATTAATTTATAATCGTGTTTATTTTAGAATTAATGTGACCAGTTAATAAATTCATTGGTTCAAAGAATTTTTCTTCCGAAAAATTTAATCAAATGGATTCATTGAATTATTTTTTTCAGTGTATCATGAGCTATCTGCAGCAGTGTTCGAATTATTAAAAATGGACAACAATTAATTCCATAAGTGACTGTTAGTTATGCTACTGACATGAGTAAGTCTAAAATTTTTTGCTGCCCTTGCACGTCGACTTTTCCAATCGAACTTTTCTGCTCACATTAATAGTTCTAATTGGTAGTCTGTCATCGTTGTCTGGTTTAACTAGAGATTTCTTAATTATAGTTTCTTTGGATCTGCTCTCATTGTCATCCACAATCCACATTCTGGCTAATCCAGAACTTCAGAACCAGCTTCTCTCGATGATCCATAATAATTCACCTAGTTGCTTCTGTACCGCTATTCGCTATTCGTGTCATTCATTCTCATGAAGTGCAAGATGACCTCGCCCATATGAGCATCTGCAGTACATCGCTTGGACAATAATCAGGAGTTCAATATTAACATCAAGAGGAACTGTCGATTGAATCGTGTATAGGTACATATTTCAAAGCGAAACAAAATTAACTAGGATTGTATGTGGCATTGTGTCGGGTCGAGACGATTTTTTTGTAGCTTTGTCAGGTTTTTCTGAGACGATTTAATTTCTCTATAACTAGATAATATTAAATTTGTAACAATACTCGTTACTCGTATATTGCAAATTATTAAAGAATCCTTAAATTTAATTCTTTATTCTATTATTTAATATTCTGAATTTGTTGAATTCATTCAAGACAGCAACAAATATGTGCTTTGTCTCGAAATAAGAAAAACTAAAAGTATTTTTGTTATTTATTACACACCCACACAGACTCATGCATAGAATAAGTATTTTATATGGATTCAACAAATATGCAGAATCATTTGCTTGCAGCAGTTTTCTTAGAATAAAATTAAATTAAATTTGGAAATTTTATAACAACAAAATTGTCCTGTGCACACATATTTTTTTTAGATACAATATTTATGTTGCCTAACAATATGTGGATACATAAAATGCGTATATTTATGTTGTACATACATAATACATATTTTGAGTTATCTTTAAGCGACAGACAAAACGTAAATATAGAAGTAATTTAAAAAAAAATATTTATTTTATTTAAATTATACCAATGGGAGATTTTTGACAAAAATTCCGTACTTCTAAACAAAATTTTGATAATCCCTTGGAGCAAATACAATTGAATTACAAACAGAGCATAACTTGATGATTATTTTGCTTATTCTAATATGCCGCACGCATTTTTGTTATAATTTTGCTTAATTAGAATATTTATAAACAGGGAAGATATTTTTTGTGTACTGAATTAATATAATCTTCGAAATGTTGAACCTACGCAAGTATGGCATAAAATCAACAAATTGAAAAAATTATTTTTACTCCCTTATGTTTTATATATTGTTGAATCTATAGTACATACATTTTACCATCCATTTGAATAACAAATTTATCATACCCAAATTTATCTTAATAATATTATAGAAACAACAATAAACTGTGCTCAACTGCTAGTACCTGATGTTTTTGTTGAAAAACAGTATTATAATGGTAATCAATTATTAATTTTCCAGTCCTCCTCTCGAGACACAACGTAGAGTATACACAAATTTTACGTTTAGTATAGTCTGCTGTAAATAATGAATAATTTAGGAATATTATTCGGATAAAGTACCTTGTTTAATGTAATCAATCAACAATTTAATCTGTACGCTGAATTAAGTGTGACGGTGATGAATTATTAGTGCTTGTTAATACAAATTATTCTAAATACGTTCGCGATGTGCCTACAAGGCGGTTTTTGGCAATATTTTGTTAGTTTAGTATAACATCAGCTTTTGTTCTTATCCCATTTTCGAAACATATCCACCAACGGATGGAAATATTATCATATGGTATATCCCTAAAATTAGGGAAACTAGAATTTCCGCAGAAAGATAAATTAAAGCACAATTATATTTTTTTTGTTTTTGGTTTAACGAGGCTTAGAAAGTAATTATCAATGATCCATCTAACACTAAGTAGCAATCAACAAGAGAACAACATTTGGATGATTATGCCCAGCGTAAAATTTTTCGAGGCTGTACGCAAAATAAATTGGGAGGCTGCTTGTTAATCAATTTGTAAAATATAAATTTTTGTAGAAGAATAATCGAGATCATTTAATGGATAGGAATATCACCATTCAGGCGAAAAAGAACCACTGCATATTTGTAGTCTAGGAGCCAGTGAGCATAAAACTAAAAGAAAAAAATTTCAAATTTTCTATTTATTTTCACTTTAACCGTTAACCTCCTTTATTTTTGTACCATTAGCAGCCGTTCACCCGCTATCGATATGTAAATAAAAAATTCAATAAAAACTTCTTTATAAAACTTCCGTGCCGGTCATTTCCACAAAAAAAAAAGTATATAGGTACAAGCCGTAGATATAGAAGCCATCAGCATCAAATTCGAACCTTATATAACGGGGTTAGAAATAGGCTTGACATTTGATTTTGCAATCCCGGAAAATATTTATAAAATTCCCCCATATTCCCGGGAAACGGGAATACTTTTCATTTCCGGGAATTTCATTCCGGGGATTCTCGGGATGCAAGCTCTAGTTAGGAAGACAAAAAAAAATTAATTTTTCGAACAAGTCATATCTTCCCACAAGTCATACATATCATCGTTTGGTCTCACTTCATTGCAAGGCACCATTGGCTATGCTTATTAATGCTCTTAGAAATAGTTAGAACAGCTTAGGAACGAATCGACGGCCGATTTTAATTTTGTAAACTAAATGTCATCATGGAACACCCTGTTAACCTCAAGGGATTTTCTTGAAAAAAATTACATATCATCGTTTGGTCTCACTTCATTGCAAGGCAACACTGGCTATGCTTATTAATGCTTTAAGAAATAGTTAGGACATCTTAGAAACAAAACGACGGCCGATTTTAATTTTTTAAACTAAATGACATCATGGAACGCCCTGTTAGCCTCAAGATATTTTCCTGAAAAAAATTACATATCATCGTTTGGTCTCACTTCATTGCAAGGCAACACGGGCTATGATTATTAATGCTTTTAGAAATAGTTAGGACAGCTTAGGAATGAATCGACGGCCGATTTTAATTTTTTAAACTAAATATCATCATGGAACACCCAGTTAGCCTCAAGATATTTTCTTGAAAAAAATTACATATCATCGTTTGGTCCCACTTCATTGCAAGGAACCTTTGGCTATGCTTATTAATGCTTTTAGAAATAGTTAGGACAGCTTAGGAATGAATCGACGGCCGATTTTAATTTTCTAAACTAAATGTCATCATGGAACACCCTGTTAGCCTCAAGAGATTTTCCTGAAAAAAATTACTTATCATCATTTGGTCCCACTTCATTGCAAGGCAACACTGGCTATGCTTATTAATGCTATTAGAAATAGTTAGGACAGCTTAGAAGCAAAACGACGGCCGATTTTAATTTTTTAAACTAAATGTCATCATGGAACACCCAGTTAGCCTCAAGAGATTTTCTTGAAAAAAATTACATATCATCGTTTGGTCCCACTTCATTGCAAGGCAACACTGGCTATGCTTATTAATGCTATTAGAAATAGTTAGGACAGCTTAGAAGCAAAACGACGGCCGATTTTAATTTTTTAAACTAAATGTCATCATGGAACACCCAGTTAGCCTCAAGAGACTTTCTTGAAAAAAATTACATATCATCGTTTGGTCGCACTTCATTGCAAGGCACAATTGGTAATGCTTATTAATGCTTTAAGAAATAGTTAGGACATCTTAGAAACAAAACGACGGCCGATTTTAATTTTTTAAACTAAATGACATCATGGAACGCCCTGTTAGCCTCAAGAGATTTTCTTGAAAAAAATTACATATCATCGTTTGGTCCCACTTCATTGCAAGGTGCCTTTGGCTATGCTTATTAATGCTTTTAGAAATAGTTAGAACAACTTAGGAACAAAACGACGGCCGATTTCAATTTTTTAAACTAAATGTCATCGTGGAACACCCTGTTAGCCTCAAGAGATTTTCTTGAAAAAAATTACATATCATCGTTTGGTTCTACTTCATTGCAAGGCAACACTGTCTATGCTTATTAATGCTTTTAGAAATAGTTAGAGCAGCTTAGGAACAAATCGACGGCCGATTTTAATTTTTTAAACTAAATGTCATCGTGGAACACCCTGTTAGCCTCAAGAGATTTTCTTGAAAAAAATTACATATCATCGTTTGGTCCCACTTCATTGCAAGGCAACACTGGCTATGCTTATTAATGCTTTTAGAAATAGTTAGGACAGTTTAGGAACAAATCGACGGCCGATTTTAATTTTTTAAACTAAATGTCATCATGGAACACCCTGTTAGCCTCAAGAGATTTTCTTGAAAAAAATTATATATCATCGTTTGGTCCCACTTCATTGCAAGGTGCCATTGGCTATTCATGTTAATGCTTTTAGAAATAGTTCGGACAGTTTAGGAACAAATCGACGGCCGATTTAAATTTTTTAAACTAAATGTCATCATGAAACACCCTGTTAGCCTGAAGAGATTTTCTTGAAAAAAATTATATATCATCGTTTGGTCCCACTTCATTGCAAGGCAGCACTGTCTATGCTTATTAATGCTTTTAGAAATAGTTAGGACAGCTTAGGAACAAATCGACGGCCTATTTTAATTTTTTAAACTACATGTCATCATAGAACACCCTGTGAGCCTTTAAGATATTTTCTTGGAAAAAATTACATATCATCGTTTGGTCCCACTTCATTGCAAGGCAACACTGGCTATGCTTATTAATGCTTTAAGAAATAGTTAGGACATCTTAGAAACAAAACGACGGCCGATTTTAATTTTTTAAACTAAATGACATCATGGAACGCCCTGTTAGCCTCAAGATATTTTCCTGAAAAAAATTACATATCATCGTTTGGTCTCACTTCATTGCAAGGCAACACGGGCTATGCTTATTAATGCTTTTAGAAATAGTTAGGACAGCTTAGGAATGAATCGACGGCCGATTTTAATTTTTTTAACTAAATATCATCATGGAACACCCAGTTAGCCTCAAGATATTTTCTTGAAAAAAATTACATATCATCGTTTGGTCCCACTTCATTGCAAGGAACCTTTGGCTATGCTTATTAATGCTTTTAGAAATAGTTAGGACAGCTTAGGAACAAATCGACGGTCGATTTTAATTTTTTAAACTAAATGTCATCATGGAACACCCAGTTAGCCTCAAGAGATTTTCTTGAAAAAAATTACATATCATCGTTTGGTCCCACTTCATTGCAAGGCAACACTGGCTATGCTTATTAATGCTATTAGAAATAGTTAGGACAGCTTAGAAGCAAAACGACGGCCGATTTTAATTTTTTAAACTAAATGTCATCATGGAACACCCAGTTAGCCTCAAGAGATTTTCTTGCAAAAAATTACATATCATCGTTTGGTCCCACTTCATTGCAAGGCACCATTGGCTATGCTTATTAATGCTTTTAGAAATAGTTAGGACAGCTTAGGAACAAATAGACGGCCGATTTTAATTTTTTAAACTAAATGTCATCATGGAACACCCTGTTAGCCTCAAGAGATTTTCTTGAAAAAATTACATATCACCGTTTGGTCCCACTTCATTGCAAGGCAAATCTGGCTATGCATATTAATGCTTTTAGAAATAGCTAGGACAGCTTAGGAACAAATCGACGGCCGATTTTAATTTTTTAAACTAAATGTCATCATGGAACACCCTGTTAGCCTGAAGAGATTTTCTTGAAAAAAATTACATATCATCATTTGGTCCCACTTCATTGCAAGGAACCATTGGCTATGCTTATTAATGCTTTTAGAAATAGTTAGGACAGCTTAGGAACAAATCGACGGCCGATTTTAATTTTTTAAACTAAATGTCATCATGGAACACCCTGTTAGCCTCAAGAGATTTTCTTGAAAAAATTACATATCACCGTTTGGTCCCACTTCATTGCAAGGCAAATCTGGCTATGCATATTAATGCTTTTAGAAATAGCTAGGACAGCTTAGGAAGGCCGATTTAGGCCGATTTTCATTTTTTAAACTAAATGTCATCATGAAACACCCTGTTAGCCTCAAGAGATTTTCTTGAAAAAAATTACATATCATCGTTTGGTCCCACTTCATTGCAAGGTGCCATTGGCTATGCTCATTAATGCTTTTAGAAATAGTTGATAAAAGGACAGCTTAGGACAAATCGACGGCCGATTTTCATTTTTTAAACTAAATGTCATCATGAAACACCCTGTTAGCCTCAAGAGATTTTCTTGAAAAAAATTACATATCATCGTTTGGTCCCACTTCATTGCAAGGAACCATTGGCTATGTTTAATTATGCTCTTCGAAATAGTTAGGACAGCTTAGGAACAAATCGACGGCCGATTTTAATTTTTTAAACTAAATGTCATCATGGAACACCCTGTTAGCCTGAAGAGATTTTCTTGAAAAAAATTACATATCATCATTTGGTCCCACTTCATTGCAAGGAACCATTGGCTATGCTTATTAATGCTTTTAGAAATAGTTAGGACAGCTTAGGAACAAATCGACGGCCGATTTTAATTTTTTAAACTAAATGTCATCATGGAACACCCTGTTAGCCTCAAGAGATTTTCTTGAAAAAATTACATATCACCGTTTGGTCCCACTTCATTGCAAGGCAAATCTGGCTATGCATATTAATGCTTTTAGAAATAGCTAGGACAGCTTAGGAAGGCCGATTTAGGCCGATTTTCATTTTTTAAACTAAATGTCATCATGAAACACCCTGTTAGCCTCAAGAGATTTTCTTGAAAAAAATTACATATCATCGTTTGGTCCCACTTCATTGCAAGGTGCCATTGGCTATGCTCATTAATGCTTTTAGAAATAGTTGATAAAAGGACAGCTTAGGACAAATCGACGGCCGATTTTCATTTTTTAAACTAAATGTCATCATGAAACACCCTGTTAGCCTCAAGAGATTTTCTTGAAAAAAATTACATATCATCGTTTGGTCCCACTTCATTGCAAGGAACCATTGGCTATGTTTAATTATGCTCTTCGAAATAGTTAGGACAGCTTAGGAACAAATCGACGGCCGATTTTAATTTTTTAAACTAAATGTCATCATGGAACACCCTGTTAGCCTGAAGAGATTTTCTTGAAAAAAATTACATATCATCATTTGGTCCCACTTCATTGCAAGGAACCATTGGCTATGCTTATTAATGCTTTTAGAAATAGTTAGGACAGCTTAGGAACAAATCGACGGCCGATTTTAATTTTTTAAACTAAATGTCATCATGGAACACCCTGTTAGCCTCAAGAGATTTTCTTGAAAAAATTACATATCACCGTTTGGTCCCACTTCATTGCAAGGCAAATCTGGCTATGCATATTAATGCTTTTAGAAATAGCTAGGACAGCTTAGGAAGGCCGATTTAGGCCGATTTTCATTTTTTAAACTAAATGTCATCATGAAACACCCTGTTAGCCTCAAGAGATTTTCTTGAAAAAAATTACATATCATCGTTTGGTCCCACTTCATTGCAAGGTGCCATTGGCTATGCTCATTAATGCTTTTAGAAATAGTTGATAAAAGGACAGCTTAGGACAAATCGACGGCCGATTTTCATTTTTTAAACTAAATGTCATCATGAAACACCCTGTTAGCCTCAAGAGATTTTCTTGAAAAAAATTACATATCATCGTTTGGTCCCACTTCATTGCAAGGAACCATTGGCTATGTTTAATTATGCTCTTCGAAATAGTTAGGACAGCTTAGGAACAAATCGACGGCCGATTTTAATTTTTTAAACTAAATAAACTAATTAAATTTAACCGAACTATTTCCACCCTGCGACATATTTCGTCCTAGCCTGAATAATACAAAAGAATTCTGTTCATCTGAAGTTTTGTTAAAGATTTAAATTTTTTGTTTTCGCAGGCGCTACATCCCATAGATCGATTTGACCGCTTCATTTGAAGTTTCGTAAATATTTGTTTTAACGGATAATGAATGATCAATTCATTGATCCAACATTAACCAGCCGTGATTTTTTCATCACCCGCCGGGAATCGAACCCGGAACCTCCGGAGCTTAAAGCAAGCATGCTAACTAGTGTGCCACCGGAGCGGCTTTAAATTTGGTTTGAAGATATGTTACAGTTAATGACTATCACTTTACGAAATTTAACTAAAACCCCCTTTTTTTGGATCAAAAGGCTTAGATTATTTTTCAATCTTTTTGCAACGTCTGTTTGTATATAATAAGTTCATTGTTCATATTCAGAACATATTCTACATTATGAAGGTATTGTTAATTAAACAACATGATAAATATATCACCTTAACGGTTAATCAAGCGCAAAGTATTTTTTTATTGTCAAACTTTAATTAAAAATATTTTCATTTAGTTTCCCAGCAATGGCTATAACCACTCGTGCATTCGTGTAGTATTTGCTTCTTTATGAATTTCTAGCTTGTACAAAATTAAATTAAATTTATTCAGTTTTCAAAGTCATAAATGAAATATTTTAATGTTTTTTTATGTGGGTTTTGTACACTAGCATATTAAAATTGATAGCTATAAGAACATGAATAAGAAATGAGGTCGTTAAAATTCTGTACTCAGTACCTATAAAAATTCTTTTCAAATGTTTTATATCTCATATATATTAATAAATTATGTATGTAGTTGTGAGGACACCAAAAAAAAAATTGTTAACTTACCCAATTTTGAATAGCATTCCTTAAAAAATGCATCACCAAAGATGGCACTCAATAGTCCAAGTACACCTTGTGGAAATTCCGTCAATAAAAATAACAACAGCACGGCCAATAACATTTTGGTTGTACGATCCGTTTGTTTTTCCTTCTCCAGTAATTTACTATTTTTACGTTTCTTTTCTACTTTACCGTCCACCATAATTTTCATATTATTTGAATGGCCCATTAATTGTTTGCGACGACTTTTTGCCTCAAGCAATGCACCAATTAACTGTAAACTTAATATTGTTAAGGCAAGACATGGTATTATTTTGATGATAACACTGTACACCCAAAAATTAGCGGTCACTAAATTTGGATTATTTTTTGCTAAATCACTGTAACCGACAATGTACAAGGTGGCATTGTGTCCCTCGGCCAACGTCATATTTTTCAAGAAACGATTACCATCATTAGCCAACATTACAACAACATCGGTGATGCTGTACGATAAATAAATTGGAATTGCTATAATTGGGCAAATAACATATGCACTGGCGATTGTAATTAAAGTTGTCTGCATTTGACACCAGAGACGATTTTTTTGTGGATGTGCCACCGCAATATAACGCCATACAGCCAATGTAACGGTTAACCATATTGATACGGTATGGCAAACTTGAGCGAATATCGAATGTGACAGAACAATAAAAGCGTTTCGATAGGAAAGTTTTTCTTTGCGGGTGTATACGAAAATGTTCGGCAGTAGATATTCGATTATTGAATACGGTATGTAATCAATCATCACCAATAAATCGGCTATTGCTAAACCAGTTAGGATAGCATTTGTCGGTGATCTCATTTCACGTCGTGTTAGCACGACGATATTTAAGCTATTTGCTATACATCCGAATATGCATACCAATAGACTAACGTATCCGTGGGCATTCGAATATCTGAAAAGAGAGAAAAAATAATTTTGTTAATATGTATTATTGTTGTTATTATAAAACAAGGCTGGAATAATCCTGCCTTCAAAATTAAATTTAATCGACAAATCGTTTGATGTAGTGGGGCAGAACAATGTGTATTATGGGAAGCATACGTCTTGGACTAAGCATGTGAAAATGGGATTCCAATTTGAGTTTCAAATGTGGTTTCTGGAAAATGAGATGACAAAATGAGTTCCGAGTGTGGCTCTAGAAAATTGCCAATTTGAATATAAAATTACGCCATTTCTTATCCGCTTTGGATGAAACACGGTATGTTTGATGAAAATGAGATTCTAACATGAGGTCCTGATGTTGTTTTGGAAAATTAGTAATTTTAATGGGACTCTCAACTGATTGGGATGAAACTTGTATTTGTATAATGTAAATGGAATACTTCTAGAAACTGGCTTATTTTGTTTTGTTTCTATGATTAAAATTTGATTTCAGTATGAATTTCGGATGTGGTTTTAAAAATTGGAACTAACTCAGTTCTTCACAGATTGGCATGAAACTCGTTCTAGAAATAACCTTACCAATTTGAAAAGGCTTATAATGGCAATTTTGATGGAGCTAAGAAATTCAGACGTGAATTGGAGCGCTCTTCTGGCTAATCTTTGATTGAATCAAAAATTTTATATACTTTGGAATATCCAGTCAGTTAGTCGATAATTTTGGCCTTTTATCTACGTCTTTATTCAGTGGCGCTAGCCAGTTTCAATTCTTAATTTCTTCATAGTTGTGATTGGCGAGGCAATTTCCGAACACTTCGTTAATTAGATTGCCATTCGACAGGAGATCCTCCGGTAATTTTATATTTTCAAACTGGTTCATCGGAAGTTTTCCGTCTCCCAATTTCGACACATAATTGGCGAATTCTATCTGTTCGACATCGACACGCATATTATCCACCAGTGAAAATGAAGTGAAGTATCTCCAGAGATTACTTCGCGTAATTGATAGATCCAGCCGAACACTTTGGTTGGCTCGTGGCTTGCCCATTTAGTATTGACGAAAATCACCTCCCAGGACCATAACCTTTCCTCCAAATGGCAAAATATAATTTCCAATTTTGCCACCAGCTCCTCCAATAAAGAAACACTTTAGGCTAAGGTTCGTATTTTTCAATTTCGATTTGTTTTACTTTAAGCATCCCGTACATGCGTCTGCCAAGAGTATTTGAATTATCGACGTTGATGATTTGTTCATTTAGCTGGTTCTCATAGTCGTCAATATTTTCCATACCGAATCGTTCCACCCAGAAGCGGAAACTTCTGCCTTCTGTTGCTTTTGTGTTTAGCTTGTATGCGATGATCCGATAAGCGTGTTCAATTCCTTCTTCGTCCGACTTGCCAGTTCGTCTGGCTTCTTGGATAAAATCTTCACACAAGTCTCGTTTAAACATCAGGATCTGTACGAACAACGCTCTCATTACTCTTGGCATTTTTGACACGATAGATTCCTGCAAACCTTCTATCCACTGTTAATAGTCGTATACGAGTCCTTGGTACAGGACAGGTTTGCTTGTATATAGCATATTTAGTGTTGTTAAACATTAAAAGATGATTGAAACTTGTTGCGTTCTTAGCGCATTTGATCGAGTTCCGGTTGGGCGGCGAAATTAACATTATGAATTCTGCCCAAAGACGCGTAGACGACGTTTTCTAGGGACCCAATGACTTGATGTTCCTACCCATTTATAATGTTCTGGTATCTGCTAATAATAATGGTAAACTATTTCCAAATATCTATTTAAACGACGGTCTTCTTGTTCTTGTAGTCTCCTCTTGGCTGGACAAAAAGATGTCCAATCTTTGAACGAAATGACTCTTCTTTTGGATCTCATTACCAAATAATCGCCAGCATGCTTCTGATGAAGTATGCTTCTGATAAGCATTATATAGAATATAGTGCAACGTGACGATTACCCCGTGTTATTCGATGATCATTTTTGTCCTTGCAGTATACGGCATATGTTCATGTAAAAATTCATCGGTGTTATGTTGATCCAATTTCGGGTCGTAGCGACGTCGGTACTTTGGCTTCTCGTCATCCACTAAAATGTTAAATCTTGGAAACGCTTGGGGAAGTCGAAGCGGCACTTTACGCATCCATTTTTGTTTATCATACAGAGTGCATCTGGATTCAGGTCCCCACATGGATTATGAATCATCCATTTTAAAACCAGTTTTCGCAATTCAGGATCATCGTTGCCAGGAATTTCAGGTATTCGACTATTCCTTCTGCATTATGGATCTTGTCTTCAGGGTTCATAATCAGCAGCAGGTGCATGTGGAGACCTCGCTTCTGAAATTATATTGTATAAGCAGCGACCTTTCCGAAGAGTTGACGTTTATCTAGTTGTTCGATGATTTCGTCAAATTTCAGATTGGCAATGCCAGCGGCGAGGTCAGGTCGATCTTGGGTAAGCTATTGTAAGGTAGTTTCATCGTCTGGAGCAATACATGACGCTGCTCTAATTTCAGGCCAATTATGGGATTGCAGTTGATAGTAATCAAGAAATCTGGCGATCCATGACGGCGAACAATACCCATAGCGTCTTTAAAGTGTTCTATGTAATATTGAGTTGAACCAGGGAATGATGGTGGTAGTACAGGATGGGCCATCTATTGGTCCTTTTTTAAATCAATAAATTTTAGTACTTAATGTTATCAGTTCTACAAAATTCGTTGACATATGAAAAGTCAAAAATATGCACTTTATCCTCATGGAGTCGCTAACAACATAACAACGCATTTTGATTGTCCAAGTTTATTATAAAAATAATCGTTCAAAAACAACAACATTTCGTAAATTACGTGAGAGTTTTGGTCGACATGGACGGGTCCTACTGAGCATGCAATTGACAAAATTATTCATCGTTTTAAAGAAACTGGTTAAGTAGAAGGTCGTACACCGTATCAACATGTTCATCCAGTTCGTACTCCTGATGCAGTGGCAGCTGTTAGTGAAAGTGATCGTAATGAACCAAGCACATCAACCAGGCATCGTTCACAAGAACTAAATATTTCACGAACCACATTGCGACGCATTTTGCATGTTGATTTTCATTTGTATCCATACAAAATTCAACTAACTCAAAAATTAAGGCCACTAGACCATTTAAATCGTCGTCGTTTAAATTGTGAAGTTCCTTGGTCACCAATAATCCCGGATTTAACACCACTTGATTATTTTTTGTGGAGTTATTTGAAAGGTAAGGTTTATGCTAATCATCCACAAACAACTCAACAACTTAAAAACATCATTCAAGCTGAAATTGAGGCCATTGATCCGCTTTTATTGAAAAAAGTCATCGAAAATTTTGATGTTCGGATGCAGGTCTGTAGACGAAGTCGTGGTGAGCATATGAACGAAATTGTTTTTCATACATAAATGGCATAGAACCACCTTTCATTATCAATAAAAAATGTTGATTTTTCATCCCAAAACGTGTGTTTCATTTTACAAATAGAAAAAGGACTAACAGATGGCCCAACCTATATGCTTTCTCTCTAACAACAGCTTTCTTTTCCTTAGCGAGTATGTCGATAAAGCGGTTAACTCCGCCCACCAAAATGTAAAGAGTTGAACCTGACTTCGCGTAGATCAGGGCCCAATATAGGGCCCAGGCCCAGATCAAGGTAGATCAGGGCCCAATAAGGAGCTGGAGGAGTTCATAATAATTTCATAATCATAAACTCAATACGGTAATGTGCACATTCAAGCCGCGTAAGATTTTGACGGCTGACATAAGGTTTATGTAGTTGGATATTTGTTAAACACTCCATACCTCTAACGATTATCAATATTCTTTAAAGTTACAAGCGTTTTACCACTTTGATGAACAACCATTTCGTTCTATGGAAAACTTAGATCGCCGTTTAGTGTGAGAATGGCATATACTTCATTTGACGCACGAACGTTAAATTTTCTATAATCGGAAATTCTTTTGCTCTATCAAATCGTGCTTTCCGTTCAATTGTTTGCAAGTAGTCGTCCCGTCTAAATTACAAATTTCAAAATCTATACATTGATCATTTGTCGAATTCCGGATACCGAATGCCCGCAACATCCGACGATTATCGCAACATTTTTTTAAACAAATTTCGGCTCAAGGAATCCGAAGGCAACCCAAATTTGTATTGAATATTGTTCCAACTAATTGGCAGTTACACGGCGAGTCTGAAAAGAAAAAAATAATACAAGATTAAATGTTAGACGACGAAGATAGAAAGGATACAGCAATAAATGCCGCTCCAACACAAGTAACAAATGATGTACGCATAACAGACGCCGTAAACGGGAAGGAAATATCGTCAACGAGCGTCAAACTGCAACCTTTGTGGGCGGCATCACCATTGAACTGGTTCCGAGTGGCCGAGTTGCAGTTTGAAAGGCAACAAATTAAATCAAAAACGAAATTTTTGCACGTACTTGGCGCTTTAATGCCTGAGACGTGCAATTTTATTTCCGATTTTTTCGAAAATCCTCCCACGACAAATCAATACCTTAAATTAAAAAAATATACGTTTAGAGCGTTTAGCTCGTTCAGAAGAGCAAAAGCTCGCGCAATTACTGGCAGGTCAGCAGATTGGCAATGGAAAACCATCGGAAATTTTAAGGTCGATTCGCTCACTTGCGAGCACGAACTTATCCGCGGTAGTAATCCGATCATTCTGGATCCGAAAGATGCCAGAGACATATAAGCGCAAAAGCCAGTCACAAGCAGACATATCAGACTGCACAAAGATCCCGTCCCACGCAGCGAAATGAGCACAGTTATGAGCTCCTTATTAGATCGCCAAGAAAAACAGTCGAAGAGCGATTAACCCAAATCGAGGCAAGATTGAATCAGCTAGCCCAGGGAATAGGTCGCCATCGCATAGAAGGGGCAGCGAAATAGATCAAACAACAGAAACTACAACAATAGGTCCAATCAAGGTCAAGGGTCGCCAAATAGACCTAATACAAATAGGTATTGTATTTTACATTATAAATACCGAGAGAAAGCGAGATCATGTTATCCGCCATGCAGCTGCATCGGAAGCCAGCCTAACCAGGCGATGACCGAAAACGTGAAGAGCACGTCAAAAAACTTGTAAACAGTCCCTAGGTCTTTACGGCACAGACCAACAAAATAACAAGCCGATTAACTATATTTGACAGAATAAATAACCTACACTTCGTAACAGACACGGGAGCTGACCTGTCGGTGCTCCCGGTCAGACATATAATTACATCAAATTTGAATTTTTATAGTAATTACACAAGCAAGATGAGTTGCAGTAATAATAGTAGTAATAAGATTGGCAACATGAATTCTTCGCCAATTTACTTTAATTATAACAAGTCCGATCTCGTGTTATCGGCAGCCAATGGCACGACAATTAATACCTACGGTACAAAGTTTTTAGATGTTAATATCGGACTCAGGCGTACATTTGTTCACGCATTTATAATCGCAGATGTGAGTCCTCCGATTATTGGTGCAGATTTCCTTTTAAAATTTGGCCTCTTAGTCGATCTTAAACGAAAGAGACTAGTTGATTCAGCGACTCAGCTGTCAATATGTGCCAATGAGACACAAGTAGAGGTTGAAAGTCCAATTCATTTCGCAATCGACGATGGCTATGGTACAATTCTTAAAAAGTTCCCTTCGCTCACATCAGAGCCTAATTATAATGCACCAGAGAAACATCCAGTGGTACATCATATAGTTACTGAAGGATATTTACCAGTGACAAGGCCGAGGAGATTAGATTCCATACGCCATAAGGCAGCTTTATTAGAATTTAAACATATGGTTGAACTAGGCATTTGTAGACCTTCATCTCCTCCTGTATCATGCCCAATGCATATGGTCAAGAAAAAAGATCTCGATTGGAGACCATGTGGTGATTATCGCAGATTAAACGTGATCAGAACACCGGATCCGATACGACATATTCAAAATTTCTCAATGAATTTGCATGGAAATAGTATTTTCTCGAAAATCGATTTAGACATTGAACATTTCGAAAAAAACGTATAAATTTGATTTTCAGAATTCTATAAAATGTATTAAGAGATGTGCTGTTGTAAAAGGTATGGGTTCCACGAGACGAAGCAAATAATTGGGTAATTATTGTAATTGCCACTTCGGACGCACCCATAGGGTAATTATTGTAATTATTGTTTGCTTTATTAAGTAAAACTCAGAAAGGCAAACGAAGAGCGGTCAAGAAGAGATATTTGAACCAAATACAGAGGGTGATATTTAACCGTTACATGGGTGGGTCCATCATCCTCAGTAGATGATGATAAATATTCTAAAGATTTAAAAATTAATTTTGATGTTGTCTGAAATTATTCTCAGTAAGTCACTAAAAGTCAGAAACTTTTAAAATACGTGATTTTTTTTATAACCCGAGTTCGATTATTTGCTCCAAAAAATTCGGAATAGTCACAATTTTATATAGTCGTTAGAAATTTGTCATTCTGTAATATTTTAGCAATAAATAAATTAATAATTAATCAGTAAATTCTTTGCAACTTGTAGTTTAAATTTAAGAATTGTTTCCTTTAAAATTCAATTATTCTAAATTTTAAAGCTCCCGCAAATTATTAAGCCACTAAAATAAACAAAATTCATAAAAAGTTAATTTTTCAAATCATTTTAGGCATTTCAAAATTTATAGAATTATTGAATTTAAAATTCAAAATTTATAAAAACTTATTCTGGATAACGCTTCATCAAAAAGCAGCAAACTTAAATATAGTACATTCTAACAGCTTTGAATATCAGTAGATGATGAAACTAGACCTTCAAAATTAAGAGAGGCTTTAATCACAGATAAGAATATGTATCAGATGTTTGAAGACGAACAAATTGGAAATCCAATCTGAAACCCAAACCTAAAACTCAAACCAATTTAAATTATTTCTACTGAGGTTCCATATAACCTTTAACAAATAAAAACAGTTAGTAGAGACACATTTTATTAAGCTCGATATTTTTCAGTTGATTTTGGTTTATTTTGTTGTAAAAAATTAAAACTATTTGCTTTAATAATTTAATATATCATTTACTTCAATAAAAGAAAATATTTGTTTAAAAATTTGTATATTTACCATATTTACGATAGCTGGTGCTACTTAAATCATTTTTGTATTATTTTGCGTCCATACTAAAGTATTAGAGACACATTTAATATTGGGTTCCAGTTCAAACAATCGCAATATCAGTCGTGCTTGATTCATCTGATATTCTTATCTGTGCTTAAGTCTATATATGTATTTCGTAAAATTCTAAAATAATTAATTAAGTCATTAAAATTCAGTAAAGTCTGAGAATCTTGAGTTCCACATATCCTAAATTTTTAAAATTACTACACACTTCAAACGACTGTTACATAAATTATTTTAGCAATATTGAGAGTCTCCGCAAATCGTAAGAATGTTGAATTTTAATTTCCAAGGTTAAAATTAAGAGAAATTGGAAAACTTCAAAATTTTGAAATTTTTGATTCCGTACTCATGTTACTCATTTTTAAAGGGTGATTCGAAATTTTTAATTCCGTAACCAATAAGACTGATTTAATTTAACAATGTTTCTAAATTACTAAATTTTTTTTTCTAAAATTTTCTAAATTTCAGGCTGATTGTAATTTTCGCCGCTAAAATTTAAGAACTTCATAAAAATGTGAACTTTTAATATTTTAGAACCATTGGATGAAAATGTCAAAACCTAGAAAATTCTAAAGTAATTACATATAATACAAATTCAACACAATATTGAAATTTGTAATTTTAGAATTTATATTTGTAGATATATTTCGCAGATAATTAATTTCAACTATTTTAAAATTCGAAAATCAAAAATTCAAATTAAAAATCTGCAAAAACTAAGAGTTCTTAATTGCAGAATTACAAAATTCATCAACGTTTTATAAATATTTTTGAATTACCGAACTTAAGATTTTACAAATTTCAAAATTGTATCAAATTCTAGAGACACCTTGTCACTTAAATTCAACTTTATCTATCTAATTTAGAATACTAAAAATTACTCTGTCCGTGAGATCTGTGCTCCAACGATGGATCATTGGGCGTGTTTCAATTTACCGATGAATGTTTTTTCATTCTGCTCTTTTCCGGGTGTGATTAAAAGTGATTGAATCTACAGTTTATAATTTCACACAAAATTCTCGCTAAAAAAAAATATTTTTCGATTTATTTCTACAGCTTTTTGGCGAAACCTAAAATTTGATAAATAATATTATTGCAAAATTGAAACAAAAATAAAATTATTGATTTTTCCCCATAAAACACATTTTCCGTATAAACACAATAAACACAAATACATTTCATATATGTACATGTGCCCAAACTCCCTTTCTGGTGTGACCTAATTTGTTGTGCCTGCAATTCATTTTTTATTTATTTATGATTTAATTAAATCATTTTCGCGATAAACCCATTTCCGTTGAGCGACTCACCACGTTTCACTCGACTAACAACTTCCAATTTAACAGATGCAGTAATTAATTTTCTTTGGCGGCCATAGTCGTAACTAACGATATACCTATATTTTGATTTGACTTGTTATTTTGACAGACGAGTTATCTGTTTTTCGAAAAGTTGAATAGTTCAATGTTTAAAAATGGTCGCATCAAACTATATAAAAGATATTTTGGTAGCGATGAAATAAAGCTATGATTTGCTATAGAGCCGATATCGAAAGCATAAAGAAGATTTTAAAAATTGTTCACCTTTATTGATTTGCGTGGTTTTCTCGGTGAACCTATCCTTACTTAAATTTTAATTAATTGAATTTTTCTATATTTACATTTTACCATCGAGAACGTGTGTATGTACAAAAGAATAATGTGTAGACTTTGTCGAATGTCATATTTTCCATTTTCTTCCTCCGGCAATGCAATCATTTCGACGTACATCTAACCTAACCGTTAACTATACACCATAAAATATAAACTGCAAACGTTATTATCGCAAGAAAAAAAAAAAGATTCTTAAAGATTTTATTGTTCCTTTCAGAGTACAATTAAACGATTTTCTTTATAACTTTTCCATCCTTCCCGTCTCTCGCACAACATCAGCCTCTCTCAAGGTAATAATAAAGAATGAAAATTTATTATAATTGAATTACTAATTGAATCTACTTGGTGAAACGACAGGTTTTTTCCGTTATAATGTTACTGGTTTTCTTCGTCTGTTGTTTGTTGCTTTCCATTCTTTGCTAAATACACCATTATTATTAATTTTATTATTACTGTTATGCTACCAGAGAATTGAGTTACAAATTGCAAATGGGAGTTGTGGAAAATATTGGCTCCATTATTCAGCGTTTTTTCTATTCAGGATATCTTCTTTGTTAAAGGAAATAAAAATTTGTCTTTAGATGAAAATTCTTGAGCTTCAGGGCGAATGTTTCTGAATAAATAAACGAGTATTGCTTTAGTTAATGTATACTAGATCCGATTTTAGTTAATTATTTGATAAAACTGGAAGTCTATTGCTACTATCCTAATTACGTATTTGGTACCAGAACTTTTCAGAAAAGATAAATTCACTGTTGTCGGACGACGTATATTTTAAAACAGCATTTAGACTTTTGTAAAGGGTCGAGAGGGTGTAGTTGGTGATGGTAGTCGTGCTTTTTGGCTGCTCGGATTTTCTTTGGTAAAAAAGAAAAAACTAAATCTTCATTCATCACATCATTTTGATCAGACGGTCAAGTAACTTACATTTATCTCAGGCATCCCTACTATGTTTAATATCATAAAAACTATGAACCTCTTTTTATACGTAGAATGAATTAAGTAAAAACTACTATAAAACACATTCGTTTATTGCAGAGCGACAACCGGCTTAAAAAAACGTTGATAATTTTTAAGTTAAGACTTTATTGACTGAATTGAAATTTTGTATTAAAACTGTTAAACATTTTAACATTTCACTTGTGAATTTTAGTAAGTGTACGATATTTTAAATAATTTGGTGGAAAAGGAAACCCCGTTCTCGTCACTCATTCTTAATATTGTATACCGGTCATAATTTTTATTTTGTAATTTTATAAAGAACAACACGGTTAAATTTAGTTGAAGTGGAATTTATGTAGAAGTGACTTGTAAATGATGGATTATGGAAAGGTAGATGTATATGACTTGCCGAGGAGGAAATGCTATTGTATTGAGATTTGGTTGTTATATTTTTTGAGGTTAGATTTTTTAATGTGGTTTGATTATTAAATGCGTTCGTAGAAAAGACGCTTTCTTGTTTTTTTCTGATGTATATATACTTCAAACAGATTTGTGAAACCGAAAACGCAATTGAATTCACCAATAATTCTTTATTTAAAATCAGCCCTTAATACAGATTCATTTTCATTTTAAGTTAGAAATCTGAAATTTTAAATCTTGTCCCAACCAACAATGTTATCAACAAACTATTGCATCTTGAAAAATAAATTCAAAATTTTAAATCTAAAATTCCAAATTTCAAGCTTCAAACTCTAAAGCTTTTAAATCTAAAATTCCAAATTTCAAGCTTCAACATAGAGGGATTTAGCTGCTTTATGATGAAGTTTCGAATCATTTTTTAATGGATGATGAGTTATTAATTCATTGATCCAACATTAACCAGCCACCGGGGCGGCAATTCCAAATTCCAAATTTCAAATTCTCAAATACAAATTCCAAATCCCAAATTCAAAATTTTAAATCTTAAATCTGAAATAAGTTCCAAATTTTAAATTTTAATATTAAATTTCAAATTCCAAACTTCAAATTCCAAATTCCAAACTTCAAATTCTAAACTTCAAATTCTAAGCTTCAAATTCCAAATCCAAAATTTCAAATTGCAAATTGCAAATTCCGAATTTCAAATTTCAAACTCCAAAATTCAAATTCCAAATTTACAATCCCACATTTCAAATTTCGAATTCCAAATTTCAAATTCCAAATTCAAAACTTCAAATTCTAAACTTCACAATACAAATCCAAAATTTTAAATTTTAAATTTCAAATTGCAAATACTAAATTCGAAATTTCAAATTTCAAACTTCAAACTTAAAATTTAAAATCCCTCATTCCAAATTTCAAATTCAAAATTTCCAAATTGAAATTCCAAATTTTTAATTCCCAAATCCAAATTCCAAATTCAAAATTTTAAATCTTGAAACTTCAAATTCCAAATTCCAAACTTCAAATTTTAAACTTCAAATTACAAATCCAACATTTTAAATTTCAAAATGCAAATTGCAAATTCCAAATTCCGTATTTCAAATTTCAAACTCCAAAATTTTAATTTCAAATTTACCATCCCACATTTCAAATTTCAAATTCCGAACTTTAAATTCCAAATTCCAAACTTCAAATTCTAAACTTCACAATCCAAATCCCAAATTTCTAATTTTAAATTTCAAATTGCAAATTTCAAACTTTAAACTTAAAATTTCAAATTTCAAATCCCTCATTCTAAATTTCAAATTCAAAATTTCCAATTTGAAATTCCAAAGATTAAATTCCCAAATCCAAATTCAAAATTTGCAATTTTAATGTTTAATTTAAAATTTAAAATTCCAAATTTAAAATTTCAAACTTCAATATCCAAATTCCATACTTCACATTCCAAACGTCAAATTCCAAGGCTCAAATTTCAAATTTTAATTTTAAATTTAAATTTTCAAATTCCAAACTTGAAATTCCTAATTCTAAACTACAAAATCCAACCAAATTTCAAATTGGAAGGTCCAAATTCCAAATTTCATATCCCATATCCCAAATTTCAAATTTAAAATTCCATTTCCCAAAATCCAAAATTTCGTATTCCAAATTTCAAATTCCAAATTCAAATTTTCGTATCCCAAATTCCAAATTTTAAATCTTAAATCTTAAATCTTAAATCTTAAATCTTAAATCTTAAATCTTAAATCTTAAATCTTAAATCTTAAATCTTAAATCTTAAATCTTAAATCTTAAATCTTAAATCTTAAATCTTAAATCTTAAATCTTAAATCTTAAATCTTAAATCTTAAATCTTAAATCTTAAATCTTAAATCTTAAATCTTAAATCTTAAATCTTAAATCTTAAATCTTAAATCTTAAATCTTAAATCTTAAATCTTAAATCTTAAATCTTAAATCTTAAATCTTAAATCTTAAATCTTAAATCTTAAATCTTAAATCTTAAATCTTAAATCTTAAATCTTAAATCTTAAATCTTAAATCTTAAATCTTAAATCTTAAATCTTAAATCTTAAATCTTAAATCTTAAATCTTAAATCTTAAATCTTAAATCTTAAATCTTAAATCTTAAATCTTAAATCTTAAATCTTAAATCTTAAATCTTAAATCTTAAATCTTAAATCTTAAATCTTAAATCTTAAATCTTAAATCTTAAATCTTAAATCTTAAATCTTAAATCTTAAATCTTAAATCTTAAATCTTAAATCTTAAATCTTAAATCTTAAATCTTAAATCTTAAATCTTAAATCTTAAATCTTAAATCTTAAATCTTAAATCTTAAATCTTAAATCTTAAATCTTAAATCTTAAATCTTAAATCTTAAATCTTAAATCTTAAATCTTAAATCTTAAATCTTAAATCTTAAATCTTAAATCTTAAATCTTAAATCTTAAATCTTAAATCTTAAATCTTAAATCTTAAATCTTAAATCTTAAATCTTAAATCTTAAATCTTAAATCTTAAATCTTAAATCTTAAATCTTAAATCTTAAATCTTAAATCTTAAATCTTAAATCTTAAATCTTAAATCTTAAATCTTAAATCTTAAATCTTAAATCTTAAATCTTAAATCTTAAATCTTAAATCTTAAATCTTAAATCTTAAATCTTAAATCTTAAATCTTAAATCTTAAATCTTAAATCTTAAATCTTAAATCTTAAATCTTAAATCTTAAATCTTAAATCTTAAATCTTAAATCTTAAATCTTAAATCTTAAATCTTAAATCTTAAATCTTAAATCTTAAATCTTAAATCTTAAATCTTAAATCTTAAATCTTAAATCTTAAATCTTAAATCTTAAATCTTAAATCTTAAATCTTAAATCTTAAATCTTAAATCTTAAATCTTAAATCTTAAATCTTAAATCTTAAATCTTAAATCTTAAATCTTAAATCTTAAATCTTAAATCTTAAATCTTAAATCTTAAATCTTAAATCTTAAATCTTAAATCTTAAATCTTAAATCTTAAATCTTAAATCTTAAATCTTAAATCTTAAATCTTAAATCTTAAATCTTAAATCTTAAATCTTAAATCTTAAATCTTAAATCTTAAATCTTAAATCTTAAATCTTAAATCTTAAATCTTAAATCTTAAATCTTAAATCTTAAATCTTAAATCTTAAATCTTAAATCTTAAATCTTAAATCTTAAATCTTAAATCTTAAATCTTAAATCTTAAATCTTAAATCTTAAATCTTAAATCTTAAATCTTAAATCTTAAATCTTAAATCTTAAATCTTAAATCTTAAATCTTAAATCTTAAATCTTAAATCTTAAATCTTAAATCTTAAATCTTAAATCTTAAATCTTAAATCTTAAATCTTAAATCTTAAATCTTAAATCTTAAATCTTAAATCTTAAATCTTAAATCTTAAATCTTAAATCTTAAATCTTAAATCTTAAATCTTAAATCTTAAATCTTAAATCTTAAATCTTAAATCTTAAATCTTAAATCTTAAATCTTAAATCTTAAATCTTAAATCTTAAATCTTAAATCTTAAATCTTAAATCTTAAATCTTAAATCTTAAATCTTAAATCTTAAATCTTAAATCTTAAATCTTAAATCTTAAATTTTAAATCTTAAATCTTAAATCTTAAATCTTAAATCTTAAATCTTAAATCTTAAATCTTAAATTTTAAATCTTAAATCTTAAATCTTAAATCTTAAATCTTAAATCTTAAATCTTAAATCTTAAATCTTAAATCTTAAATCTTAAATCTTAAATCTTAAATCTTAAATCTTAAATCTTAAATCTTAAATCTTAAATCTTAAATCTTAAATCTTAAATCTTAAATCTTAAATCTTAAATCTTAAATCTTAAATCTTAAATCTTAAATCTTAAATCTTAAATCTTAAATCTTAAATCTTAAATCTTAAATCTTAAATCTTAAATCTTAAATCTTAAATCTTAAATCTTAAATCTTAAATCTTAAATCTTAAATCTTAAATCTTAAATCTTAAATCTTAAATCTTAAATCTTAAATCTTAAATCTTAAATCTTAAATCTTAAATCTTAAATCTTAAATCTTAAATCTTAAATCTTAAATCTTAAATCTTAAATCTTAAATCTTAAATCTTAAATCTTAAATCTTAAATCTTAAATCTTAAATCTTAAATCTTAAATCTTAAATCTTAAATCTTACATCTTAAATCTTAAATCTTAAATCTTAAATCTTAAATCTTAATTTTAAAATTTCGAACTTTTAATCTCAAATTTTTTATTGCAAATTCCAAATTTCAAATTTTAAATTTTGATTTCAAACTATAAATTTCAAATTCCAAACTTCAAATTCCAAATCCAAAATTTCAAATTTCAAATTGCAAATTTCAAATTCCGAATATCAAATTTCAAACTCAAAAATTCAAATTTCAAATTTACAATCCCACATTTCAAATTCCAAATTCCCAATTCAAAATTTCAAATTTTAAATTCATAAACACAAACACAAAATTTTAAATCTTAAATTCCAAACTTCAAATTTCAAATTCCAGACGTTAAACGCCAAATTCCAAACTTCAAATTCTAAACTTCAAAATCCAAATCCCAAATTTCAAACTCCAAACTTCAAATTTCAAATCTCACATTCCAAATTCTAAATTCAAATTTGAAATTTAAAATTTAAAATACCATATCCCAAAATCAAAAATTTTAAATTTCAAATTGCAAATTGCAAATTTCAAATTCCGAATTTCAAATTTTAGACTCCAAAATTCAAATTTCAAATTTACAGTCCCACATTTCAAATTCCAAATTTCCAAATCCAAATTTCAAATTTTAAATTCCTAAACCCAAACATAAAATTTTAAATTCCAAACTTCAAATTCCAAATTTCAATTTCCAAACTTTAAACGCCAAATTCTAAACTTCAAATTCTAAATTTCAAAATCCAAATCCCAAATTTCAAACTCCAAACTTCAAATTTCAAACTCCAAACTTTAAATTTCAAATTTCAAATCCCACATTCCAAATTCCAAATTCAAATTTGAAATTTAAAATTTAAAATTCCATATCCCAAATTCCAAAATCAAAAATTTCATATTACAAATTTCATGTCACAAGTTTAAAATTTAAAATTCCAAATTCCAAATTTCTAAATTTTCAATTCCAAATTCCAAATTCCAAATTTCTAAATTTTCAATTCCAAATTCCAAATTCCAAATTCAAAATTTTAAATCTTAAATCTTAAATTTGAAATTTCAACATTCAAATCCCTCATTCCAAATTTCAAATTCAAAATTTCCAATTTTAAATTCCAAATTCCAAATTCTAAATTCCCAAATCCAAATTCCAAATTTGAAATTTTAAAGCCTTAATCTTAAATTTCAAATTCCAAATTTAAAATTTATTATTTATTTTTATTTATTTCAAAAATTTCCAAACTTCGAATTCCAAACTTTAAATTCCAAAACCCAAATTGCAAATTTCAAATTTCAATTTAAAATTTAAAATTCCAAACTTTAAATTCCAAATTCCAAACTTCAAATTCCAAAATTCAAATTTCAAACTCCAAACTTCAAATTTCAAATCCCACATTCCAAATTCCAAACTTTAAATTTTTAATTTTTAATTTAAAATTCCATTTCTTAAATTCCAAAATCCGAAATTTCGTATTCCATCTTAAATTTAAAATTCCAAATTCCAAATTTCAAACTTCAAATCCTAAATTCCAAATTGCAAATTTCAAATTTCAAATTTTAATTTTAAATTTCAAATTTTAATTTCAAACTGTATATATCAAATTTCAAACTACAAATTCCAAATCCAAAATTTCAAATTTCAAATTCCGAATTTCAAATTTCAAACTCCAAAATTCAAATGTACAATCCCACATTTCAAATTTCAAATTTCCAAATACAAATTTCAAACTACAATTCCATACTTCAAATTCCAAACTATGCCGAATTCCAAACTTCAAATTCTAAACTTCAAAATCCAAATCACAAATTTCAAATTTTAATGAAAATACCAAATTTCAAATTTCAAACTCCAAACTTCAAATTTAAAATTTCAAACCTTTCATTTCAAATTTCAAATTAAAAATTCCATAATCAAATTCCAAATTCCAAATTTGTAATTTTAAAGATTAAATCTTAAATTTTAAAATCCAAATTTATAATTTATTATTTATTTTTATTTATTTCATTACAAAAACTATTTCATTACAACAACTATTTAAAATTCCAAACTCCAATTTCCAAATCCCAAACTTCAAATTCCAAATTCCAAACTTCAAAATCTTACCAAATTTCAAATTGCAAATTGCAAATTTCAAATTTCAATCTCCAAACTTCAAATTTCAAATTCTACATTCCAAATTCCAAACTTCAAATTTTAAATTTTAAATTCCATATCTCAAGTTCCAAAATCCAATATTTTATATTCCAAATTTAAAATTTTAAATTTCAAAGTCCAAATTATACATTCCAAATTCCAAAGTTCAAATTTCAAATTGCAAATTCCAAATTTTAAACTCCAAATTACAAATTCCAATTTGAAATTTCAAATCTGAAACTTCAAATTTTATATTTCATCCTACAGTAGATGTCGGTGTGCATATATATATATATATATATATATATATATATATATATATATATATATATATATATATATATATATATATATATATATATATATATATATATATATATATATGGGTGTGGGTCTAAAAGTGGGTGTGGGTAAGGGTTGGGTGCACGTGGGTAAGGTGGGTGCATGCGTGTAGGTGTGGAGGGTGACTTGGGGCTGAGGAAAATGACCAGTAATGTAAGAGGATGTTGACGAGGACATTTGATGCTGGGTATAATAGAGCTGCAACCCTATAATGAAAGCGGCTCGATTGACTTTGAATAGACAGTGTGAAAGGTGATGTTAGATAGAGATGGATTAAAAATTTTCCAAATAAATTAACGGAAAAGGGGGGGAAGTGCTTTTATAACAGAAAATAATAAAATATTGGTAAGCAAAGACCAGGTAAATATTGCAGGTTGAACGTTAAAGGTATAAATAAGTGACAGCATTACCCAGCGTACACGATATTACACTTATAGTCACATAAGCAGTTACGCCAACAAAACAATCCTAGCGAACTATTAACACCTTGTTAAAAAAAATCCAAAATACTATTAATGGAAATTGAGTTGGTGCACACTTTGGCGGAAACAGACACCGGATTGTAATGTGAGAAAATGACAACTCGCTGCAGTACATTTCTTCAGAAGTTAGAACCATTAACGAATCCCTATTTTTTAGTAATAGAGGCGAGTTAGGCAAGATTCAGGTTCCTTTCGTATTCTTTACAACTTATGTCTATTTTGGAGTTATTTGGTTCTAAGAAATTCTTCTTATGACAATAATTTATATAATAGTCTTCAGGAATAAATAAAACTTAGATTTTTTTTATTTTCATTTTAACCACTTCAAAATCGCGGCCATTTGCCAAAATAGAATGTTCAGATATTAAAAGTGTGGGGTCAATTCTATTAATGTTAATATCCGAAAAACGCAAAGCGAAGTCCATGCTTAGAAGAACAAACAACAAATAGGGTGAGTAACTGTTGTTTGTGTACTTGTAGATCTCAAAAGTTAAAGAATTATCACAACATGGTTAGAGTGTTACTGATAAAGGCTATTTCACGCTAGTTAAGAAGATCATAAAGGGAGGCCATAAAAATCACATTTCTTACAAACAAAATTTCTTCCCCGGCCACAATATCACTCTTAACAGTACTCTACCTTCAAAATTTATTAAGCAAATCCTGCAATTCAACAGATATACAAAATTGCTGCGATTCTTACACCAATCCACTTGCACTTGGCCGCACTACTGATGAGGCCCAAGCCACACAAAAACTTCTCTTGGATAGTAAAATTTTAATTGGCCTTAGCACAGCTAATAAATTAATTGGCTTTTATAACTCTGCTGTAGCACATAATTCAGCAACAGCATTCATGAAGAACGTTGGGCGCTGATGGGATTTTTCTCAAAGAAATCGTCGAAGGTTGGAGCTTATTTAAAACTTTCAAATCAGATTTCGGAACACGCAATAATTGTTACATTATTTTTGACATAATTGCTGTAAAATATTTTAGATTTAGTCCAGGGGGTCAATTCTCGTTCTGTGAAAAGTACAATGAAAAGTATTTTCAGTGAGAAATATTGATTTCTGATTCATGTTTCATGAGAAGGAAAAAAATGACGTCAAAATCTTCTCATATGAAAAAAACTTTCTCGCCGAGTATTTTGGTCGTGGGAATATAAATGAATATGGAAATTCAGTTTTATAACACCTAAATTTACAATTTTAATGTTAAATATGCAACCAAACTATAATACTAGTCACTTTAAAACTAATTTATAAGAAAATTTAGTAAACAAATTTCAATTCGTTTAAGAAAAATACTTAAATAATTAGTTTCGTTTAGTTTAAATAAAATTTTATCCATTTTAGTAATTTATTTTCTATTTTGACAAGCAATGACGAAAACTGGTTTAACTCTCTATTTACCTCTCTTTGAGAGAGTGATTAAATCTAATTACAAATTATAATCTCTTTTAACATTTATTTAGCTATTATTTGCACCATTTACCTAGCGCACCTAGAGGCAATATATATGAAACTTTATAAAATATGTTTTGCTGTGTAGTATTCAGCGTTCTTTTTCATTTGGACAACGAGAATCGCATATTGCTGTTGCGTGAAAAGATACTAATGAGAAAGTCGTAATGGAAACCAAATGGAAAGATTTTCTTCATTCCATTTTTTCATGGAACGAGAATTGACCCCCTGGGGGTCAATTCTCGTTCTGTGAAAAGTACAATGAAAAGTATTTTCAGTGAGAAATAGAGATTTCCGATTCATGTTTCATGAGAAGGAAAAAAATCACGTAAAAATCTTCTCATATGAAAAAAACTTTCTCACCGAGTATTTTGGTCGTGAGAATATAAATGAATATGGAAATTCAGTTTTATAACACCTAAATTTGCAATTTTAATGTTAAATGTGCAACCAAACTATAATACTAGTCACTTTAAAACTAATTTATAAGCAAATTTATTACACAAATTTCAATTCATTTAAGAAAAATCCCTAAATAATTAGTTTCGTTTAGTTTAAATAAAATTTGGCCATTTTAGTAATTTATTTTATATTTTGACAAGCAATGACGAAAATTGGTTTAACTCTCTATTTACCTCTCTTTGAGAGAGTGATTAAATATTATTACAAATTATAATCTCTTTCATCATTTATTTAGCTACTATTTGCACCATTTACCTAGCGCACCTAGCGGAAATATATATGAAACTTGATAAAATATGTTTTGCTGTGTAGTATTCAGCGTATTTCCATCGTTTTATTTCATTTGGACAACGAGAATCGCATATTGCTGTTGCGTGAAAAGATACTAATGAGAAAGACGTGATGGAAACTAAATGGAAAGATTTTTTTCATTCCATTTTTTCATAGAACGAGAATTGACCCCCAGCTGATGATGCACAGGATAACTGTGTGAAACGTTGACGAGTGAATAATAATTTTTTAATAAATAGGCTCAATTTCCAGATAACAACCGTATTTTTATATTTTTTTATAATAAAAAATGCAAATTCTATCCTTCCATCCATCGATTCGATTTTTCGGTAGCCGATAGTGGTTAGTATATCATAATGTAGCATAAATTACTTTAGTCGAAAAACTCGTTATGAGGCATACAGCATTAGGAATAAAACGAAGAGTTCCTATCAAAAAATTTTGAAACTTCATATTTAAGTTTTTTTCATAAATTGGGAGGTTCCAGTGAATTACAGTGAACCAACCAGCTAATGGGAATTGGGGAATTACAAATGATCCAAAAAATATAAGATTGACAGAAATCCCATTAAGTACAAAATGTTCCACAAAAAAAAATTAAATTTGTGTCCGTTCGTAAAAGAAGGTCATGTTGTGGTTACAACTCATTTTTTTTAAATTTCCCATGCCAAAATATTCACCTATAGACACGAGATGCAATAGTTGAATTGTGTTAGTGGAATTGGCTGGCTACCATAAATTAAAAGCTTCTTCCTTTGATGCACAACAGATAATGTGAAAGTTGTTTAACTACAGGTATTCAAAAAGTGTTTATTTGTAGTTTAATTAAAATTTGAGAACAATAAATAAAATATTTTCAAGCAACTTTAAATTTTATCTAAATTAAATAAATTTCTAATTATACCAAACATTTTATTTATGTTGAGATTTTTGTTATTTATAACTGGTAGAAGTACAAAATCATTCGAAATATAATTTGAAAAACTTTTAAACAATGATAAACAACTTTATGTACTTATCTAATGTGTAAAACTAGTACATCAACACTGAATTATTTGTTAGGTACAAATAAAATATTTCCTGTGGTCTAAAATATTGTTTTCAACTTTATGTACATAGGTAAACACATACACAGAAAGATTGTTATCAAAATTTCAAAAAACTCTTTGCCAAACAATTAAATTTATTAGTATTTGTGTTAGTTTTTGAAGAGCAAATGTTCTTTTCTCGTTATAAACAAAATAATTATTTTTCTAAGTTTGCGAAAATAAATTTTCTACTTTTCATTTTTTTGGAAAAACATTTTTTGGGTTTTTGGAATGAGATGTTATTGTGGTATCTTTATATGGCACATTATATATGCTCGGTGTGTTTATATGTTTATAAAGGTTAAAAATTTTATATCAGGTTTTGTTTTTCTTACCTCGAAAATTTTTCGTAAAATTTCAATTTGCCAAAAATTAGCACGTGCTCTAATCACGTAATATTTTCATCATAAACCATTTTTTCGCTTTCAATGGTAAATTTACATACGCTAATGTGGTTTTTGTAATATGGAATATGTACATACGAGTACGTTATTTTTATACCTTCGTGAATTTTTCAACTTTTTATTTATAAATAAATTGGTTATGTGCTATACGAACCTACATGCGGCAAAAAAACAGGAACAAGGAATTCATGTTAAGAAAAATAAATCTGGTTTTAGAAACAAACGAAAGAAAATAAAAATTCTCTTCGAGGTGAACGTAAATGAATAGGGTAGATTTTACTCGCTTTCAATTATTTTTAAGTTGCATGATTCTAAGAAAATTGAAATAAAATTAAGAAATAATTAAATTCAAATAAAGCTTTGGCGTGTTGTGATACAATATTTCTAAATAGGGCGAACCAACTATATAATACAAGAGTATCCAATAACCTATTATTAAAAAATTTAAGAAACTCTTAAAAATATTTTTTAAAATTGGGTAGTATCGTCAAGTACCATTAGGGAGGTGTGTACTTCCAAGAATTTCCGTTGCTATATGAATAACTTTGATCCAGTAGAATTCAATACCTATAGAAGTGTAGATAGCTATATTTGGATAAGTGTACAGCTGTAACGTCCTTTGCAACATGTGTTTTATAAAAGAGTAAAAAGTTTGGTTTTCACGTCTTGCAACAACAAATCTGATTTCGTCAATCCCCTAACTGATTTGTTCCAGTAGTTTCCTTTCATTTAAAAATAGTAACGTCAAATTATGATCGAATGATAAAAATTACTGTATATGAATTATAAAAATATAAGTCACATGAATTTTATACTTATTACCGATCAGTTGTTAATTTAATTTAAATAAAGTTCATTTTGTGGTTTCACCCTAGTTTGTCGGATTTTTCTACTTGGGAGCTCAACCGGGAGTTATCCCGACTAACACATATTTCTCGAATTGTGTGGTGCTTGGATAGAAAACGGAAAATAATCCAAAAATATTATTTCAAAGTGGTAAATTATAAACATTTAATAAGTGAGTGAATGTGCGTAAAGATAATAAAAATTTATATACCGTAAATCGGTGGAAAACGTGCGCACAATTGTCAAGGTGAAATAAAGTCGTACGATTTCAAATTTTGTATAAATGGTACAGACAAAGTAATTGTTAAATTTTAGTCTTTTATAAACATAAAATAAAATAAAAGTTGTTTATTCTCCGATCTACGCTCAATGGGTAAGAATAAGAAAAGAAGAAGCCAGTGTCTTAGTAGAAATCGGTCATCTTCAGGCGATCATGAATCTGTTTCCGTGGCGTGTGAGCGCTTAGCACCGAGGTGCGACCAAACGACTGCCGATGGTAAAAAAGAATCGTCTCGACGAAAATCGTCAGCGCCAGAGGTTAGTTTCGCGGAAATATTGAGACGGTTGTGAAATAAATAAGCCTCGGTACAATTTAAAGGATGTTAGTAATGCATTGGTTAGTTTTATTGGGGAAGATGATTACCCGGTGGAAAAATGGATTGTAAATTTCGAAGAAACTGCTGAGTTGTCAGGTTGGTCTGACTTGGATAAATGCTTTTATGCGAAGAGACTTATGGAAGGGGATGCTAAATTGCTAATGAAGTCTGCTGACGTCAACGATGGCTGGAAGGGTTTAAAACATTTCTTTGTCAAGAATTTGGAATGCAGCTGAACAGAGACTTGGTACACAAAAAAATGGCAGCCAGGAAAAAGAAATCGTCTGAGACATTTCAACGTTATCTCACCGAGTTAAAAGAGCTGGGTAAATCTGGGCAACTTGAGGATGCTGCGATTATACATTACTGCATCGATGGAATTCTTGATTTAGAATCTAATAAACAGATCTTATATGGGTGTACCAGAATGGATGAATTCAAACAAAAGTTAAAACTCTACGATGAAATTTCGTCGAAAATGCCAAAGAAATTTTTGTCAGCGCCATCAATCCCACCTTCGACTGGTATAGCAGACAGTAAAACAACCTCAGGTATCTCAAGTGCTGTGAGTTTAAGCGAGCCGAGGAAAAATCGATCAACAAAGTAATTGTTAAGCCGGGTACGATGTTTTCAGTTCAGTCATTCTAGCAAAGAGTGCCCACATAAAGCAAAAGGATACAACTGTTTTCGATGTGATGGATTCGGACATATGTCCTCGTCATGTTCTAAAACATGGAACATATGTCCTTGTCATTTCCTAATTGGCGGCAAAAAGGTTATGGATATGGTCGATACGGGCAGCGATCTAAACCTATAGTTTCAGATAACAGATACCGGACATGTATGAAGGCGAGTTAGAGGACCTTGTTGTCAATTTCAGCGGTGTTGGGTCAAAAGGACTACGAACAAAAGGACGATTCGGAACAGTTATGTCGATAGATGTTGAAAAATATAAAACAGATTTTCATGTCGTCGAAGATAAACTTTTGCCGGTAGAGATTATTGTGGGCAAAGAATTATTAAGACAAACTATCACAATCCTCACGCCGGAGAGCGTGATTATGAGAAAATGTATCCCAGAAAATACGATCTTCTGCATTAGCAGCAGACGAAGAAATCGATTTATGCCACCTCAAAGATGCACAAACTGCAAGCAAAATTAGAAGTTTAATTATTAATTACGCAGTCGATAGTAAGGTGCAAATGAACAGAGTTTTAATGGATGATAAACCTATTCAACAGCCTCCACGAAGGCTATCACTCCTTGAATCGAATATTGTGCGCAAACAAGTTGACGAGTAGCTTTCAGAAGGAATTATCCGATCAAGTTCATCGCCGTACGCCAGTCCAATCGTGTTGGCAAGTAAAAAGGATGGTACCAAACGCCCTTGCGTGGATTTATCGACGCCCCAAGAAAATCATCAGGAAGGACCGGTACCCTCTACCACTCATCGCATAGCAAATTGATCAATTACAAGGCGCAGATGTATTCACCACGCTGGACTTAAAAAACGGATTTTTCCACGTCCCAGTGGCAGAGAAATCCGTTCACTTAACTGCATTCGTCACACCATTCGGGCATATTAAGTTATGCCGAGTTCCATTCGGTCTGTGTAACTCACCATCCGTTTTTCAACGATATATTAACGAAGTTTTTAAGGAATTATGTAAAGATAAGGTAGTATGCCTGTACATGGGTGATATAGCAATTCCGGCTAAAGGTGAATAAGAGGCCCTTCAACGGTTGGCAGTCACTCTGAACATAGCAGCGGATAATGGATTGCAAATAAGGTGGTCAAAGTCAGTTTATGGTGAAGGAAATTGAGTATCTGGAGTATGAGATTTCGAACGAGACGCCGAACAGTGAAAAAGGTTCAAAGTTTCCTTGGTACGACGGGATATTTTCGGAAATTTGTAGAAGAATATCCGGATCTACTCCGGAAAGATGTATCATTTAAGTTTGGTGAGGAGCAGAAAATAGCTTTCAAAAACTTACGCAAAGTACATACGAGTCATCAGAGCTTCCACACTGTTTTTTTATTTTAGCAAGAAGACATCATCGTACGAAGAACGCGACAGCAGTTATGAGTTGGAGGTATTGCCAATCGTCAGAGCCCTAAAGAAATTTAGGAGTTTATCTTCTTGGCCTGAAATTCGTAATTGTTACCGATTGCGCTGCATTCAAAGCCACTATGGAGAAAAAGGAGTTGGCTGCCCGCATATATATATAGATGGGCGATGCAGCTGCAAGAATTCGATTTTCGGCTGGAATATCAACCGGGAACAAAAATGAGTCACGTTGACTCATTAAATCGAAATCGCGTTGTTTTGTTTGTTTTCCAAGATTTAGCCGCAACAGTAAAAGCAGCCCAGAAGAATGAGGAGGATATTCTAAACCCTATTTTTCACATCTTGGAAAATACAGGTACGTATAAAGATTACATAACTATAGTCATGGTATTTTGTTTAAGACGGTTCACATAGCCTTAGTGATGGTGTTGCCCAGAGGTATGCAAAGGGAGGTTGTGCGACACTATCACAAATTGGGACATTTTCTAGTCGGAAAGGTGCAAGAACTATCATAGTTAAAAGAGATTTCTTCATTCCTAATTTGACCCGCCACGTGAGTCTTATATCAAGAACTGTGTAACGTGTATTTTAGCGGAGGGGAAACTGGGGAAGAAAGAGGGTCTACTCAACCCGCTAAAAGGAGATCTACACTTGGCAACGTATCACGTAGATCGCATGGGGCATCTAGCTGTGATAAAGAAAAATTATCAATACATTTTGTCGATAATTGATAGTTTTTCGAAGTTCATCTGGCTCTATCCAACAAATGGCATAACAACTAAGGAGGTTTTTCAGAAGCTCGAGTTGCAAAAGTCGCAGTGTTCGGTAATCCTGCCAATATAATTACCGATCGCGGGACTTGTTTTACTTCCGCAGAATTTATTGAGTATTGTTAGATGGAGGGAATTGGACAACATAATATAACAACATATACCGTCGGGGAACGACTGCATCGTATAATTATTCCTGCTTTGGCAAAGTTGTCACGTGATGACCCTGGGGATTGGTATAAATACGTCGATCGACTGCAACGTTATCTAAATAACACGTTCCAACGTTCGATGAACATGACCCCGTTTGAATTGATGATGGGTGTCAAGATGCGATGCCCCGAAATCGTCGTGTAATGGAGACAATAGAGTAAGAAATTGACGAGAGTTTCTGTCAAGAACGAGATGATGAAAGGAAACGTGCAAACGATCAAATTGGCGAAGTTCAAGGAACGACACAAAGCATTTTTAGTCAAAAGTGATGTTGGATTCATATTCAGCGACCAAAAAGCTTTTACTATAATTTTAGTTTGACTTGGGCGATCATAATCTTGATAAGACTGCAATCTCTTTGCTGGACGTCGCCTTGAAGTCGCCATATTGGGCCGCCGTCATACGTTTTCAAAAAGTGCCACACTGCTTCAGAAACTAGAAAAGATAGGCTATAATTTGTGCCCAAACACACCCTAAAAAATTTCATTCATTTTTATATATGGGACATTCTCTGTCAAATCGGCCACTCCCCCTGCACATTTCATTTTTTGAGATAAATAAACTTTTTTGGGCTTCAAATTTTCGTTAGCATGAATTTGAGGTTATAATTTTAATATTCAAGGTGGCGGACCCAAGATGGTGGATCGAATATGGAAGAAAAAAAAGACCAGTTTTCGACATTCATAGAAATCAATTAAAATTTGTAAATCGAGGGTCTCCGGGGTCTATCATTAATTGAAGGTCAGAATTTGGAAATTCAAGACGACAGACTCAAGATGGCCGCCATAGAGGGTCAATTTTCAACGTTTATGAAAATCGATAAAAACATGATCAGAGGCTGATCAGAGATGGGCGACGTAGGTTACGTGATGTAATCTACGCGGTTTCGACGCGTAATCTATTACGTAGATTACGTCCAGATTTTTTGCGTTTTTGAGTAGACAACGTCGACAACCTACGAAATGATTAATTTCCTCATTTATTTAGCCGGTCTATTGCTGTCTGCTAATAAATAAGTCATTGTCTAATTAACCTAGGGATCAAACAAAGGTTAAATTTTGATAATAAATCACATAAATTACTCATTGGTACATGAACTGAGACTAACGTGAAAATTGTTTTTCTATTATTATAGAGATGGCACTGTGCAAATTCTTAATTAAGGTTTATATAACTAATATTTAATTTTATATGTTTTAAAATACATAGAAAAATATTTGTATTTCATCTAAAATTTACGTAAAATTATCTACTTTGAAATATAATGAACTATATTACTATTCATAATATGGATTAACTATAATCTACGGAAACAGTCCAACATTAAACGAATGCAGGCATAAAAAAGTTGTCGACGTTGTCTACGAATAGTCGACGTTGTCGACGTTGCTACGAGTTGTCGACGGTTGTCGACGCATTCGCGTAAAAATTAGTAGTCGACGCGTAATCGCCCATCTCTGGGGCTGATCACAAATCTAAAGTCACAATTTAAAAATTCTGTCAAAAAAGTACCAGATTCTCGATCAAATTTGTTATTTTTAGATATTTTTCAAAAATCTGGTGCTTCTGGGATATAATTTTTTAATTCTATATACTTATACATATATAATATAGGCTTAGGATTCTTAAGTAAAAAAATATTTTTTTTGGGAAATCCAAACCAAAAATTTGTTTTATGTTATTCTGTTTAGAACAAATAAAAGCGAATGGGCCGGGCCCTAGAGGGCCCTATATGTTTTATTCTAAATATTTTCAATTTTTCTGAAAGAATAACGAATTCGACTTTCATAGCTTAAGGTTTGATGAAACAAAAATATTTTATAAGCCAAATTTTAAATTTAGGCCAACAAATATTTTTTTTAGAAGTTAAAAATATTTTACTTTGCCCTAAACTCCGCTAAGTTAGGTCAATAAAGTAAGAACAAAATAAACGACAAATTAAAATATCTTAAAAGCTTACTGCACATTATTTAACGATCCGGAGTTCTTCTAGAAAAGCAGATTTTGTGATTGTTGTTTCTATTCGTTAACGTATGGGCCTTTATAAAAAACGAAATAGTCCAGGTTAATAAATTTATCTGATTAGGGCAAAATATGGAAGTGGATGTAAACTAATTCGTCAGAGTAAGCATTAAAATTCCTTAAACTATAAAATTATGGCAAATGGAATTCTACCCCATTTATGCACTTGTGAAGTGTTAATACTATTCATATTCAAAATATGGGCTCGAACGAAAATTAATTTTTAATCCGATTTAATCCGAAAAGTTCCAAGTTATTATATGTTTGAGGAAAATGTTGAATGTAAATTTGATTATTAAGTGTAAATTACTAACTGCATTATTTAACCAAAATGATAGATTAGAAATCGATTTGGTAAAACACTATGGATTTGATCAAAAATAGAGGGAAAAGTCAGATATTGTTTGTCAACATACGTTTGTGAATTTCAACATATCGAATATAAAATCAGAATTTCGAGCAAAAATCTGAATGAGAATTTGAATTCCCAAATGTAATTAAATAAATTCTTGAATAGGTACTTAAATTAGATTTAAAATTGACCTAGATTTGAACATCTTGTGTTTAATGTGAATCAAAAGCTAATCGTAGTTTTCAGCAGCAATTTAGGTATATATAGAGTTACAATCTTTGATTAAAAATTCCAACCAGGGCTTGACTAAATATTGAGGGGATTTAAAAAATAAACCTCCGGTGTTCAATCTATAAATTTTCAGTTTGAAATTAAACAGATACAGTTTTAATTGAGTTACAATTCGAACCACGATAACAACATTTTTAGTGAAATTTCCAATAGAAATTAAGAAAATGTTTCTGGATTAAACTACATTTTGCGTGGAACTCAAATAGTACAAATTATTGTACAGTGTTACTTGGGCTAAAAATTGATTAGGACATTCTAATTGGTTTTGAAAATTTGAGTGTAAATTTGGTGTTTCAAACTAGATTTAAACATAATTTTAATTGCAATTAGGTCAGAATTAGGTTTCAAAACGAGATTTGATTTTAAACAACCAACAAAATTTCGGAAATTTTGTATTGGAAATTTTAAGTGAAATTTGAATTAGGAATTTAAATTTTAAAAAATGGTTTTGGCATTTCAATCCATATAAAATGTTTGGTGAAATTATATTAAGTAAGAATTGATTTACAACTCGAATTTTGATTTCACAAAATTTTAAGAGAAATATAACTTAAATTGCACAATAGATATACTGAGTGCTTTTTTAATAAAAAAATAAAAAAAAAGAAGGGCAAATTAGGTGGATCAAAAAATAGATATCTCTAGGAAAAACCAAAATACATATTTTGAAACCAATCTGAATTGGACGAAATAATTAGACTGGAACCGAAAATAGTTTTAATTGGTTCGATTAAAACCTTGGAGATTGAGTATCCAGAGTAAAATAAATTTACAATTCCATCTGGATTTGAATAAACTTTGAGTGACATTTTAAACCGAAATTGAGTTTAACTTTCAAATTGTACTTGAATCTTGATTGTAATTTTGATCACAATTCAATTTGAATTAAATTAAAATAAAAACTTAAGTGAAATTTAAACTTTTAACAAAGTTTTTTAACAAATAATTAGGTATTCTACTAATTGATTATTGTAATTTTTCTTTTAATATCCGAGTAGTGTAGGTGTATAGACTAGTAACTTAGTTTAAAATCAAAATTGATTCAAAAAAATTAAGTTTTTAATCAGGAATTTAGTTCCAAGCTGTTTTCGAAGTTGAACAAAATGATAAATGAAATTTTGAACATAAATCTAGGCTTAATTGATCAACTGTATTCGGCAAACAGGAAATTGATTAAGAGAACGAAATTTTAAAGAGAGAAATGAAAGGGGTTCAAGCCCCACCTGAGCTGCAAATATTTGGTAAAACATAAAATCAAAAATAGAGGTAAATATTGTGACGATTTTGGCCATCATACAACAAGCTCACGTTATGAACAGCAATAGATTAGATGGTTAAGTGTTATAAACACGACCGATCGCAAGCAGAGAAAGTTTTTGGTTTATTTTAAATCGTTAAATAAAGAAATAATTCTGTTGTCATAGCCACCACCAGTTAGCAAGCGGACAGAATTAAATAGTAAAGTCAAAGCAAATATCAAAGTGAATAAAAAATAAAAAGTACAGTGTTTTTAATTTCAAAATTCGAACAAACTCAGTAGCCCAGTTCGTAATAATATTTTTGCTATATGACATGATTTGTTTTTTTTTGAAAATGATGATCATTGAAAATTTATGGTATGCAATTATATAACATTGAGAAAAGTCGGTCGCACAGAAATATTAAGCCTCAAAGATGTCGTCATGACATTTTAACACAGCAAACATGTAACATGAACACTGGAACTACTGCCCCTACGTTTTTTGTATTTTCTGTTTCTATTTTAATGTGTTGAATAAAAAGAGAGAAAATATTTTTATTTAATATAACATTTTATATGACACGCAACATTTAACATAACATTCTAACGCAGCTTGTAACATGAACCCAAAACTAGTACCCTAAATATTTTACCAAACATAAAAATTATCTTGAATTATAAACTAGGAAAGGAAACACATTTAGCAAAATATTTAATGCATTTTATGTAACTGACATTAAATTCTAAACCGATTTCAATAAATTTTTTGGTCAACTAGAAAATCAGAAATCGAGCAAAAATTTGAATTCTTTCTGTTTTATAACAGAAGCGTTTCAATTTTAGACCGTAACTGAATAAAATCTTAAGTAGGAACTAGAGAAACATCAGAAATATAGGTTTAAATTACAATTTGGTTTAAGCACATACATGAGCTTATAACATAAAACTTGAGTTTGGAATTCAGACTGTCTCTAATAACAGTTTGAGTGAATTAGAAGAAACTTTTTGATATCTAAATTTGCTTGATTAGAAATTTGGAGTACAACTTACAAGCTTTAGTTGCAAATGCATTTAAGAAAAATTAGATTGTTATTAGAAATACTGAGTTAGAGAAGAATTTAAAACTCTAGTATGAATCAAAAGGTTTGTTAAATTTGTATCAGAATTTTGAACAGAAATCTGAGTAAGTATCGAAGTATATGAATTTTAAGCAGTAATTAAATAAAATGTTAAATAGAAATTAAATTTGAATAGTGAGTACTTGAGCAAAAACATAACTGTAATTTAGCTTTTAATTTAAAAGTGGAGTTTGTATTTCGAATTGGACTGACAAGAGAGCAGCTAAAGACTAAGTTACAATTTTAAAATAGATTTGAGCAAAATTTTATGTTTAGTGAGGGCAAAGTTCTGAGAAAAAGTTGAGTTTGAATTCTAAAATTTTGGTTGCATTAGCCTTAGGCTAAGTTTCAAACTCGATTTGACAAAATTAAAGAGGAGGAATTGAGTTATAATTTTAAGTAAAATTTAAAATACAAAATTTACAGTTCAATTTCAGCTTTCATTTTAAAATGATTCAAAAAGTATAAATTTGATATTCCAAACTAAATTTTAATTGCAATTAGTAAAAATTGCAATACACATGATTTCAATGAAACAACAAAATTATTTAGTATCAGTACGATGTATAAAATATTATGAATTCTAAACTGTAATTGAATATAATCTTGATGGCAACTTAAATTAAAAATTAAGTTTGAATTACAATTTGATTGAGCAAAAATACGAGCGTAATTTAGCGTTTCTTAGTTTAAAACTTGCTTTAATAGCATGAATTTTTTAGTCTCATCCATCACCATTTTTGGACGACTTCTCCAGCAATTTATAACCCAGGAGAGTTAGTTTATCCAACTTTATAGCCAATAACTTGATAGTTTTTTGTTAATGAGTGAATTGAAATCCTCTTAAGATAAGGTTTTCTCCAATTTGATCACATATTTTTCCTTTTAATAACATATTTTACCACATATTTTGCAATTTTAGTTACATAGTTTATAGGAACATATTTTTGATTTTTTAGAACCTAAAAATCCTAAGCCTATATATTATATATATATATATATATATATATATATATATATATATATATATATATATATATATATATATATATATAAATATATATATATATATATATATATATATATATATATATATATATATATATATACATATATATATATATATAATATATTATATATATATATATATATATATATATATATATATATATATATATATATATATATATATGAGCGTATCCATTACTTTTTTACAAATCCGGGCGCATGCATTTCATAACATTCACCGATTTCGCTGTAATTTTTTTCAGGAATAGTAGTCGATGAAAAACTTTGTTTTCCAAAATGTTACCCCTTCATGGCCCCCCCCTTTTTCGAGTTATGATTTTTTAAAGTTAAGAAATTGAGTGATTTTAAGCTCTTTTCGATAGGTAACCGTTCTACTTAGGTTGCTTTGTTTTCAACGTTATGGACCTCATTCTCTTCGTATTTTATTGAACTTTTATTTTAAAGCAGTTTCAGAGCTAAATATTTAATATTGGCCAAATGCGACACAAAAAAGTGTAATTATTTTTTCTTAAAAAACAGCATGCTTTAAGATGGTCGCCAAATTTATGGATTTCAACTAAAATCCATTAAACTAGGCTCATGTTTTCAACTTTTCATGATCTTTCCAAATTTTTTAGCCACATTTAATTAAGTCGAAAACTTCTAAAGTTACAAGGCGTCAGAATACATCCAATTTTTCGGAAAACGTTATATTTACACCTCTGTAACTTTTGCCGTTTTACTCCAAAAGCCACCAATTTTTGGAAGAAAATTCTTTACTTTCTCCTTACTACATCGTATGAAATACTTTCTTGGATATTTAGATCCTAATTTCGGTATAATTTTTTCTAAAATTCCAATTCTGTTAGATTTATCTAGACTTAAAGGCAAACACTCAATGAATAAAGTGGTATAATATGTACTTGTTAGTTTTTAATGTGGTTACCTGAAGTCGAGATATTTGTGAAATACTGAAAAAATCGTACGTTACTACTCCTGATCTTCTTTTTCTTAAAGGGTTATAAGCTGTTTTAGAAAAAAATATACTGCAGTTAGGATCTAAATATCCAAAAAAGTATTTCATGGGGTGTAGTGGGGAGAAAATAAAGAATTTTCTTCCAAAAATTGCTGGCTTTTGGAGTAAAACGACAAAAGTTACAGAGGTGTAAATATAACGTTTTCCGAAAAATTGGATGTATTCTGACGCCTTGTAACATTAGAAGTTTTCGACTTAATTAAATGTGGCTAAAAAATTTGGAAAGATCATGAAAAGTTGAAAACATGAGCCTAGTTTAATGGATTTTAGTTGAAATCCATAAATTTGGCGACCATCTTAAAGCATGCTGTTTTTTAAGAAAAAATAATTACACTTTTTTGTGTCGCATTTGGCCAATATTAAATATTTAGCTCTGAAACTGCTTTAAAATAAAAGTTCAATAAAATACGAAGAGAATGAGGTCCATAACGTTGAAAACAAAGCAACCTAAGTAGAACGGTTACCTATCGAAAAGAGCTTAAAATCACTCAATTTCTTAACTTTAAAAAATCATAACTCGAAAAAGGGGGGCCATGAAGGAGTAACATTTTGGAAAACAAAGTTTTTCATCGACTACTATTCCTGAAAAAAATTACAGCGAAATCGGTGAATGTTATGAAATGCATGCGCCCGGTTTTTTAAAAAAGTAATGGATAAGCTCATATATATATATATTATATATATATATATATATATATATATATATATATATATATATATATATATATATATATATATATATATATATATATATATATATATATATATATATATATATATTATATATATACGGACGAGGTGTCCATAGAAGCAAGGCAAGCACGGCTTCCCTTCAAATTTTATATTTTCCAAGAGAAAATGTTTCTTTTTTACAAAATAACAATTTAAAACCAAAAACCATTAGAATAACAATCAGTTGCCTTCAACCTTTAGAAATGTAAATACCCAAATTATTCCAACGTAAAACAAAAAATGTTATAAGTATGTTCGTCATTCCAGTTAGAAATAATCAGAACTCGATCTGTTTATTTGCTGCAAAGGTTTTTGAAGCTTTATTTGGATTTTTTCTCCAAATTGTTCATTGCTTGCATTTTATTTCACACAATTTCCCTTTAAAAAGAATCATATATTCTTCTGGTGGGGTATATTATTGCACAATAAAACCAAATTGAAAAAAACAAAACAATCGATTTAAACAATTGACCGAAACATTCTCCAAACACTGGTATACAATCATTTTAAGGTTCCTGCGAAAAGATTCGCTAAGACATATTAAAATTTTACTAACCTAATCGCCATTTATGTTTAATTTCAAAATCATTCAGTTTTATTTTGTAGGAACCTGTACCTACATACATAAATAACATATCATCATCTATATTGACATTAAAGTAGCATAACCCCCAGCATATAATGTACAAGTATCATAATACATAAATCAACAAGAGCAAATAATAGCTTTTCAAAATTAAATTTGCCACTTGATATTATTGCAATACGTGAAATAATTTACGACCGCGAATATTTAAATCGAATATCCGCGATTACCACGTATACATATTTGTTTTATAGCACATCCAAATCGATTATTAAAGTTTTATTGATTTTGGTGGAAAATACAAAGTGGATTTGTGGGAAAATAAATAAATTCAAGTAACAAAAAAGAACGAATGAATATTAAAATAAACAAAAGTTTTTTTTTTGTATATCTAGATGGTGAAAATCTTAAGAAAAGAGAACGACAAACTGTAAAATCTAGGTCAAGATATTTTGTTGGAATTGTACAATGTGTGCAATTACTTTACCAGGGTTGTCACTTTTTGAAAATGCCTGATGATGACATTTAATTTGTTGAATTAAATACATACTTGATGATTATGTATTCGAAAATCCATCATTGGTTGTTAAAAAAGTTGCCAAAGTGTATTTTCGTAAAATTCAAATGTAAAATTCCAAATTATTTTAAGAATTTATTTGCTAATAGACGTTATTTAAATAAGGAACAATAAAAAAAATCTAAATAGCTCGATTAGGGTTCCGTTAATTGGAACGAATATAGATTTGAAATAAATGTATACTATCTACAGACAAAGCTAGCGGTTTTACTTATTGTAGGTAGTTCAAACTTATAGCAATAGTTTCTTAGCAAGAACTTAATCCTGAATACTGCTAAAATTCAAGCTTTTAAAAAAACAATTTTAAAAATGATTTCAACCAAAAAGTTCATCAGGAATGGTTTCACCAATTATAATGTATATTATGGTTTAGGTGTTGTAACGCTTCTCGGTGCTATGGTGCACATGCTTGCCAATTTTTATATATCCTGAATGGTCAGGGCTGGGAGGGTTCATCCTATGATAATTAGCGACCATTAGTATTACAACAAAAAATCATGTGCAATTGTATAATAAAACACCCACCATATTACGACCAACGCCTTATCTGCTACTTCCCCACAAATTCAACGCTTAATCAGCCATATTCAACTCACAATTAATACGCACCATAAAAAAAATTAATATTTGTATCAATTTTGTAACTTTTATTTTTAAATCACAAATAATGAACTAACTTTTATAACGATTAAATTATATAACATAAAAGAACTATTGATAAATACCCACTCGTCCTTTAAGAGGACTTCAGACATGATATGTTTAATTTAGTAAATTGATATCGGAAAACTCGTGGTAACCAAGGTGTTTAGTTTGTACGTTTGAGCATTAAGTGGTATTCATTCAACAGAATACGTGGCGGTTGAAAAATTTCATTCGTACAAACAAAAAAATTTAATAAATAATACTATATATGAAAACTTACCAACAAACTCCTGAGCGCTCTGGGTTGCTGTGCAAGGAATAAATATATCCCACCTAAAAAAAAAAATTCTGGTTTTGCACCAACACAAATTTTTACAACCACAAAATCAAGTTTTTTTTTTTTCACTATGCACTAAAAACGCACAATTACTTTGTGCAGCAAAAATTACCGAAATTAATTTAAAAAAAAAACTAACACTTTGGTTCACGAGGAGAAAAAAAAAAGAAATCATACAATAGCAATATTAATTTTCCGTTAACCAATGAATATCAAAATATTGATAAATAAAAACAAGAACTACACTAAATTTGCACAATGGCATAACTGTAACAACAATCGAACAAATCAGCTTTGATTTTATCTTCTGATATATTTGCTGCGCGATGGGATGATTCCCGCTGAATTTAATTCTGCTCTTCCGAATTATGGATGAGATGATTTTTTTGTTTTTTTTTTTTGTTTTTGTTTTTCTAATTCGCTGGCGCTGTCCCAAACTAGTATGCTGACGTATACAATTATCGATGGTATTTTATTTGTTTTGTGTATCCCGTATTATAATGATAAATATAATAAAATAAAAATTACTATAGCCGTGGTACGGCTAGCGGTGATTAGACGCGAAATCGTCACACATAGTAATTATGGCGGCCTTTTGAATGAAACAAAATTAGGTAAACGCCTTTGTGTATACCCGGCTATTAGAAAATGAAACGAAATATTCCGAAATAAATATTTATATAAATAATAGACCCCATTGAAATTAAAATATTTACCTATAGTAACGCTGTAATTAATTTGGAATGAAGTAGCCAGAAATTCCTGAATGAAAATTTCTTTCGTTCTGTTTTTAAATATTTTATTATCCTGGTTGTGTAATATATATAAAACAATATTAATTACTCTTGTTGTTTTGATCACCACCGCAAGTAAAGAACGAATGATTAAATAATGGCCGATAATGTTGACCAAAAGATAGAAGTGAGACGATTACGTCCGACCGAATAAAAAACGAGAACGAAATTCAACCGGATGAACAACAAAACCCACAATAATGTTTTCCCCTCACCACAATGATGAACGCATTATATTCATTCCAAATTAAATCAGAAATGAACGCCAAGCAATTGAAAATTGGTAGATATCAACTTTTAGGGGCAAATCAAATAATACTTCAACACAATCAAGTATGTACAGCCAAACGTTACAGTGTTTCCCCACCAACTAATTACGACTTGATTTTTGGATAGAATTATTAAATAGTTTTACTTTGTGTCATGTATACGTAATAATTTTTTAGAAGTGATGACTGTAAAAATTTGGTAAAGCCAAACCAAAATTTACCACCTGGGGAAATTTCAAGTTCAAAAATTGTAGGAAAAGCAAAACAAATTTACAAAATATTTAGAATGTCTGATAATTTTAGGATTAAATAATTTTTTTTCGTATTTTTCTATAAACACCTTAGACGTACAATAGTAAAACTAAAGATAACTTTAGAAAAAGTTCTATTTTACATCGTCAGAGCCAACGTTAATGTATTTTTCAAAATGAAAGTTCGGAAAATATAGTTTGTCCACGACTATCGTCAGAGCCTTATCGAGCCATAATCATTATGACGTATTTTTTAGAAGCTTTTTTAGTGGTATAACTTTTCACTGATTTCCATAGGAATCCATAGTAAAATTGGTGTTTTTTAGTTTGAAGCTTTTCAATGAAAAAACCAAAAATGTTACAAAATGTTTATACAAAATTGTTCTACATATCTTTAGCAACAATATACAGGAAGGGTTTATTGGTATTAAGTAAATATTAATTGCAGAAATATTAAAATTAAATTATTTCTAAAACATATTTTTCGAACTTTCATTTTGAAAAATACATCAAAGTTGGCTCTGACGAATTAAAATAATACTTGCTAAATTTATCTTTAGTTTTACTAGTGTACGTTAGATGTCTCAGATTTATACAGAAAAATCCGAAAAAAATTGTTTAATCATAAAATTATGACACGTTCTTAATATTATAAGAATTTGTTTTGCTTTTCCTACAATTTTTGAATTTGAAATTTCCCCAGGTGGCAATTTTTCGTACGATTTTTCAAAATGTTTACTGCCATCTATGTAATGTATATTGACTTAATGCACACGATTTGTAGTAAGCTTTTCTTTTTTATTTGACCAGAATGCTGTTGTTATGAACTTTTTTTTATATTTTGGTTTAAATAAATCAATTATTTCAAGAAAATGAAAACGATTTACTTAAACGATGTTCATATATGTTAAAATTTAAACATTTATGAAAATATTTTAGAAATCATAATAGAGAATTTGTAACGTTTTCATTTACAAATTTGTCTTTGGAAAAAAAGTGATTTCCCATATGTTTTATGCGTTTTACTATGAAAATTTTGATTTTTTCCTCGTTTCTAATTCCCTTATAAAAGCTTCGTTTTTTAGATTATGGCTTGTATAATCAAGGTTGCTTTGCTATCGTATAATATTGTACTCATTATACTTTTGTTTCTTTAATTATAATGACATGCATTATTCACTGCTAGCCGTGATTAATCATTAATCACTGTGATTCATTTTGGAAATTGTATCTAGTAGTCTCTTGTCATTTTCATTATAATTAAATTGACCCGTCAAAATGTGGACGGAAATTATTTAAGGTTTTTTAAAATATTTGATTATAAAATACAATATCCTTTATCGGTGGTGGATAAAGTATCGTATTCTACTCGCTTATAATGGCGTGCTGTGTAGAGAACTCGTGGCGAAAACCAAACTGTTAATAGTCGTATTTCCATGAGAATTTTACAACAACAATTGCTCGCGATACGAATTAAATAATTCAAACCAAAAGTTTGAATTATTTAATTCATTCCTAATTTTAGTTATACCACCCGACACAAGACGCCAACTTGGTCTCTCTACTTGTTGTTTTATTTCAATTCGAAAAAATAATTCGCGGCTTGTTTCCATGAGAAAAAATAATTCAAAAATAATTTGAATTCATTTTTCTCATGGAAATACGACAAATAAATTTATCAAGACGCTTTTTAATCACTATTTCGAAAATTGTTCCTAAGATAGCAAGCTTATTGGTTATGGTAACTAAATAATTCTTATTGGTGGAAAAATTAAGTCTTTTAAACAACTGTTAAATATTAATGTTATTAAAACAATAGCTTTTCTGGGGAGATTTTTGATTAACCTACCGTTAAATTTGTCTTCACCTGGAGATTTATAGGATTTAATCGATCTTACGATATATTTAATTTCTTTTGGAGTAGTCATGGTCAAATTATCTGGGGGTCTGTGTGAGACGTTAAAAAATTGCCAACTTCTGAACCTATTTGTTGAAAAAAATAAAGAAGTAGTACTATGGTTATTTAGAATGCCTGCAAATCTGTGTGCTAGCGACTCACATTTTTATTGGTTCGATATCAAGGTACGATTATTAATTTTGTCGTTGAGTGATGGAATTTGTCTACTTCGAAAACGTAGATATTTACTGGTTGCCCACATTTTATTGGTATTTTTATCGTTTTAGATATTTTCTAGAAGTTTAGTCTTGAGACTCACTACGTAGGTCTAAATTGCGATTAAGGATAATTTTATAATGTTTCCAATTTGCTGCAGAGTTATTTAGCCTACGTTTAATATTATAGTTTTGAGAATTTGAGTTCAACTGAAAAAGATCCGGGAGGTGGCCAGAGCTTAAATCTTGGATAGATTTCATATTATCTAAAAGATGAGGGCGGTTGTTAAGGGCTATGCCAAGAATGGAACCGTATTTCGAGTTGTGATTGTATAGTGGGTTGAGGAATTTGGAAATTTCACTGTAAATTTATCAACTAGCATTAGGTTGTAGAGAACGGAATCAGCTCTATTATTTTAGCGACAGTTCCAATGAGGATGTTTGGCATTTAAATCGCCTCCAATAATAAATTTTAAACTGATTGAAGTTAGATATTCTGTGTTTTGAATTTGTTTAAACCTTTAAAATAAGCAGCTATTAGTTTGATCCTTCCACGGTTTGTGAAAATATCAATTCCAATTGCCTCAATAATTTGGAGGTGAAAAGAAGGTAACAAATAGTGTTTAATATGTCTCTTTAGTAATATCGCAACTCCTCCCTTTGTACGGCCTGATTTGCTATTTAAATTATAGATTTTATATTCAGGGTCAATGAGGGATGTACCGACTTTCAACCATGTTTCTGTAATGAGAGTCATATGAACTTTATGGTGTTTTATATAAGTAAACGTTTCTTCCGCTTTATTTATAATACTGTGAGCATTCCATAATATACAAATGTTTAATTCATTGTAATGATTTGCTTGCGCTGGATCAATAATTTTTGTACATTAGTGTATAGATAAGTTAACGTGAGGCACGTTATTACTTCAAATTGTTCAAATTTCGTTTTACAACAGGTAAGACGAGAGACCATGTCACTTAACAATGAAAGTATTTTCTCGTATGAAAATAAAGAGCCTGTATATCTTTGCTCAGCTGTGTTAGATTCCAAATTAGTTTTATTATTATAGGTTTCGGTTGCTGGTTGAACATTGAACTCCACATCATGTATTTGAGTTTGTCGTGGCGGCGATAGCGCCGGAAATTTTTCGGTATTAGAGACGTATGGAGGACGTTGATCAGTCTCCTATTTTGTTGGTGTTTGTTGTTCTTAAATGTTTCCTAATTTTTAACATTTTCCTGAATGAGTACATATTCTTTTAATTTCGGGAAATTAGGTGAATTTTCTGCGTGATTTCCGTTGCAAAGACAGCATTTCAGGTTGGCTTCTGGTTCTACACAATTTGAATGATACAATTACATGATTAATACTTTTTATATTTTGTAATGTTTTAAATTTTATATTAAAAATTTTATATAGTCCATTTTGCAAAAGGATTTTGTTTTGAATTAACTCGGTACCTTCAAGGATGTGATTAGTTTTAATATAATTTGATGTGTAATCATTATTAGTGAGGCACTTTTTAATTTCTAAATGTTGGTGCCTTTAGGTAAACCATTTAAAATTACTTTAAGTAACTTGTCAGATGGAGATCTGTATGTGAAATGTTCAGCTTTCTCATTGATTATATGTTGCTGTAACTTTTTGTAGTCTGAAACATTATTTAGAGTCACTTTTATACCGATGCTGCTCAATTTTATTAAGACCAAGAGGATAACCTTAATTTTATCATTTGTTATATTTTGAATAATAATAGGTGGTATAATCACTTTTACATTTTTGTTTCTGTTTTGTTCTTCAAAGTTAAACTCGATACCGTCACCATCGCCATCAACTAAATCGTTGAATGTATTATTGGTTGGGGTATTAAAACTTGATATTGTTTGGATGTAAATCTCATTTCTGTTGTACATATCCAATTTAATCAAAATCGGTTAAGAAATGGCTAAGTTCTTTGCTAATTGGCCATATTGGAGAACTTCATCTGAAAATCATTTTTTAATTCCATTTTTACAGCACATGCTGAATTTCAAATAAACTGTTAAAAAGTGGTCAAGTTCCTTCCTTCCAAATCATTTTAGAATTCCGTTTTCACACATGTCGAATTTCATCATAATCGGTTAAAAAATAATCGAGTCCTTCCTACTTGGCCATATTCCAGAACATCGTCTAAAAATCATTTTAGAATCCCATTTCCATCGTATATATCGAATCATCATGATCGGTTGAGAAATAACCAAGTTCCATCTTGAGTGGTCAAATTCCAGAATCGCATCTAAAAATTAGTTACGAATCCCACATTTAGTCATACTGACAAAACACACAACAATCCATTCAAATGTTTCCATTCAGTATACATTCAAATGTATATTACTGGCGTTCTACAATAAATAACCCATAACGCAACAAAAACCCACTGTTAGTTTCATAAATTCGCATTTCATTCATTTTTTTCATATAAACAGGGTGGTGCAATTGTACATATCCAGCCGGAAAAAGGTTAACACATTAATCAACATACACAGTTTTTCCATTGCAAGTTTACGGTCTTTTTTAGCCTTGGTATCACCTTTTATGATGCCCGTTGAGCAAATTTGGTGTAATTTGCACAAATTTTTATTTTCGCTGGATCAGGAATTTGTTAAATAAAACACCGCAACACCCAATGAAACCACTTGATTTATTTTCAATTAAATTTAAATTCAAATTTGGATAACAATATTTAACTTTATTTTATAATTTAATACACTTTTTAAATCGCTTGTTTTAGTCGCTTGTGTTGCTTGTAAGATCGCCTTTTTTAGAATGTCCAATTTTTTGTAAAATCATCGTTTTTTCCCGGGAAAACTACTTTTCAAAACTCGTTTTGGTTGTAAGCCACTGAACACCAGTTTGACTATTTCCGATGACATTTCTTAAATTAATTGTAACCTTTGATAATTGCAACATAGTGACATCTTACAATGAATAGCTAACTTAAACTTATCTAGAAGTACATAATATTCAATAAATGAGCTACTAATTTAATCTACAAAAATTGAGTTATAATAACACGTTTAAGAATCATTGAATAGTTTTGTCAAAATAATAATTTGGTTATAAAAAACAATAATAATAACAATTGTGAGGCTGACTTGTGAACCAGCTAAGTTTGAAATTAAATTACAATAAAATAGCATTAAATAATTTGTTTATATAATTTCAGCGTTCATCAACACCCGTTACTTTGTTGATTTCTTGTTGGTTTAATATAGCCATGAGGATGTAAATCATCAATGTTTTGATCGAGTGACGATGAGCGAGGGTCGGCTCCTCCATAATCTTCTGGTAGTGCCGTTCTCTGATAACAGGCTGTCGGAGAGAGCGATACGACATATGTGTTAGTCGTTTCTTAGGAATGACGGCTTTCGCCCCGTGAGATTGGTCGTGGTTTGTTGCGAAGGCGCCCTTCCATCTTCATTTTTTCCATCGGAGACTGTTGGCGATTCCGATAGATTGGCCGATGATAAGGGTGTCTTCGCAGCAGACTGTGCGAGAGTTGAGCCAGGTGAAGTTGTCATTCCGAATGAGTACACCCGGTTAATGATTTCCTTAGCTCTTGAAGATGTGGCAGACTCTGTTTAGCTTTTTCATTTTTTAATTTTTTTCCCATGCGGTTATCCTAGCACGAAATCAAGTCTGGAAACCCTATAGCCAGCTAATAGACCGCATGGTTTCTAATAACAACATGTCCCAACTTTTGAAGAAAATTGATGTGATTGAATCGGGTTGCTGAAAATCGCAAATTAATCAATGCTTTGATAACTAGGTTCGGGGACAATAATTCCACTAAGCCTTCAGAAAAGTTGTTGAGTCTGGCCGCAATTCCAATAAAAACCATTCGCTGACACCAGTGCGAGCTATCGTGACCCATCAATACGATTAAAACTGACCCTCCTTGTGTATAATTCCCACCATTTACAAATTATCCACGCATAGTAAAAAAAACTATTGTAGGACCACTTTTAATCATCTAAAGTAACTTCCCCGTCACCCTACACACCATCATTTATCCATTGTAGCAGTGAAGCTCTTCCCCAGCCCCTATCATTTTCAAATATCTAGTACCATAATTCAAATAATATCCGAGCTAAATCTAAACCTCTGTATTTGTTAATTTTGAAGCAAGATTAGGATGTCATTTGCATCGTTGAGTCGTGTTAACCACTTCAAAACAGAGGAATATTTTCCATCATCTTATACTTATTATTCGGAGGGATAGATGTCTGCAAATTGACACTTGTAGCAAGGGTGGTTGATTGCATTCATATTCGTTGATCATATGTGTCACATATATACCCTGTTATTCAAGTATGGCAGTCTATCACAGGTATTTCGGACACTGTGAAATCTAATCTTGTCATACTTCTTTAGCAGGAGGATCGTCTTTTATTTTTGGATATTATAACACACTAACAGATATTGTATGGGAGATTGACACCTATTAACATAATCGATGAGATGGAAAGTTTTATCTCTGAAATATTTTCATTGGGTTTATATTACTGTTGTACTGTACTGTTTGATCATGAGGTAACAGTTTCCACGTGTGATGATTTAACTGAATCGTTTAGTATTTTCTACTCTCCGCTGAATATTTCATTTATGTTTGGATGCTGCGAGTTGTTCGAAAAAATGTGAACTCATGGATTCTCCATTTAAAAATGGGCATTACAGCTCCTTAAATGCATTTCTGGGAGTGTATGATTGGTCATTTTTTTATGATTGTGATAATATCGACGATTTATTTATTTTATTTATTTTATATACAAACTATTCTACAGTAAAATAACCTAATGAATAGTAACATACAAATTTTTAAAATAACGAAATATTTTAGAAAATAAAATTTAAGTTAAATACACAAATGTATAATACAGACAAAATTGGTGGTTAAAAATCACACTTACGAATTGCAACACGAAAAATCTCTCTTGAACTCGAAAAATCGAAAAAAAGATAATATTCATTAAATACTCTAGACATTGAAGCCGTCGGTTCATTGCTTCCATATTCAGTCCTGTGGCGTGGGACATATAAAAATTCCCTTTGGCGTAGATTTCGTTTGGGAACATAAATGCACCAGGTAGAAGTGAGGTCAAAACAATTAACCAATGAACAATTCTATGGAAATGCCCACTTATTAAGACAATTTGCTAATCTAGATCTCATAGCGATATGGAGAACTATAGAGCCATTTGCATTATTTGAGTTTTACTAAAATTTTGACATTCATTTCTCCCAGACAGCATGGATTTTTTCCTGGTAGGTCAATGAATACTAATTTAGTTTTGTTTACCTACTGTATTTCAGGTGTACTATTAAATAGTAATATTGGACAGGTCGTTTACACTGATTTCTTCAAGGCCTTTGACAAGTTCGATCATGAATTACTGCTGCGGAAACTTGGCTCCTTGGAATGTAACTTTTACCAATTGATTGAGCGTTGAGTTCCTATTCCTAAACATAGTCATTTGAGCCCATTTATTATTTTCGGGAATGATGTGGTAAATTGTCTGAGTCAGTCCGACATTCTAATTTATGCAGACGACATAAAAATTTTCAAGACTATATTTCTTGCGCGAATGATGCAATTGATTTTCAATCTGATCTGACAAACTTCAAAGCTTCGTGTACATCGCATGATCTTTTAGAGTACTGGTAAATATTGAAATCTCTTAATTGCATAATTTCATAAATATTTTTAAATAATTTAACCAGTTAAATAATTAAATTAATAAATATTTTCTAAGAATTGAAGCTAAGATTTCGAACTCTTCATGTCGTTAATGAGCGTGTCCAATTACAAAATATGGATCTCGTCTTGGCTTGATTGACAAATGTGATTGTTTGAAAATTATGTGAGTATCCAAGCGAAAATAGAACCTTCGGTAAGCCGCCTATTCGATTAACCGAATTTGTTGAAAGAGATATAAACAAACTAGGTAATCGTATCTGGTGTTCCCTTGTCGCGGATCGAACTACTTGGAGGAGCTTCGGTGAGATGGTCAAATTCCTTTATGAGATGTACTGGCGCCAGCGGAAGATGGGGTATATTTTTACTCGTATATTTGTATGTTTTCGTTTAAAATATTATTTTAAAAGCTTAACAGAATTCTGTCAAAAGCTTGAAAAAATTGTTAATTTATAAAATGTTTATGAAATTTTCAAAACATGATCAAATTATGGTTGTAGAAAATTATGCAATAAAAGGTATGATCTCCTTAAACAACTTTGCAAACGTTTCAATCAGCATTCCAATTTGTTTGCTTGTTTCGTTTTATTAATTTTTAATTTAGCTATTCGACGGGAATTTATTTAATAAACAAACGACCAAATTCACAATACAACAATAAAAGAAATCGAAAAACTGTCCTCAAAGCTATACAATTTCACCCACAGAAATTTCAATAAAACGGAAATTTATTGACAAAATACAAAAATATTTCTCTGTATGTAAATTGAAAAAGTTTTCCTAATTAATGTTTTTGCAATTTGAAATTTCATAAATACATAAAATAGTTTTGTGACAAAAATTTTTAGTTATTAAAATTTTTCGTTATTTTCCATTTAAACCAATTTAATTCGAAAAATATAAATTGAAATGGCAAAGTGAAATAATGTTTATGTTCTTGATAGGTTTAACCGAAATCGTTGGCATAAGCTTATGACTACTTTCTATAAACAATACTACTGTGTACATTTGAATTCCAAAAATAATTTGATTGATTTTCTATAAAAGTTGTAAGTATACCATCCATAAAAACAAACCAACCGTGGTAAACCAATTTAACAAAAACAAATAAACAAACTATAGGTAACTATACCATTAAATTGGAAAATTGTTTATTCTAAAATGTCTTCATATATCATATGTATGCTAAAGGTAAAATAATAGTTTTACTTAACATTTGGTTCAAAATGCCATCCACATTTGTGTTTTCTAAAGTTGATTACTATTATGCTACCGGAAAACCATTTTACACTGTTTGATGTATATCAAACACATATGTACACTACACAAACGATTGTGAACTCTTCGTACAAAGCAATGTGTTTTTCGGATGAAGAAACTACTTTTTTGTACTCACCTGCAAAAAAAAGGAAAGAAAGAAAATTTAGTTACTCGTAACGTATGTTAAGTTGGTTATGAAATAAATTTTTGTAATTACACGTTTGATCTTTTTTTGTACGTGGTATATATAACACAGTCAAATAATAACACATACACAGCTTTCAAAGAAATAAAATTAAATTGAAAGAACATTTTTTTACAAGAGTATGGATACGGAGAGCCGCAAATAAATCAAGAAACGCAATTTATTTTTTTGTTTTGTTTATAACGGTTATTTTTAAAACTTTCGTTGGCCTTACCTTGAATTTCTTTTATTTATAGTCAGAAAACATCAAGATTTATTCAGTTTTCACAACCGGATGGAATTTTCTTTTAAACGAATAGGAAAAAATAAATTTTGTTTATAACTGTAAAAAAGCGAATGTTTCAAAGGTAAACTATAAGTAGTATTTAGAGAGTTTGGATTTGCTTCTGTGTGATTGCCCAAAAGAAAAAAAAATATTTTCAAAAATGTTTAACTCAGAAGATTTAAAGGGTTAGCCCTGTTGTTTTCTGTGAAGGGCATAGTCTTTGATTGATCAAAGCCTATCTATTAGCAATTGGTTGGACTCAAGTCCGCTGTACCACGCAACTTTGGATTTGAATGAAAATTGGCACAATACCACTAGACTTTTTCGAGTAATTGATGATAATCCAGATATTTATTTAGTGACATCTATATAGTTAACGCAACGCACCTAAAATAAAACGAACAGAATATGCTGCCTCTGTGAAAATTTAACATTATTTGACATTTTCAGTCGTTTGCTATTTTCTTGTTCTTCCGTTATGTTATTTTCATCTTGACTGTTATTCATCATCTATTGTTGATAACTTCCATTATCGCTGGTTCCCGTTATATTTGTTTTGTGTTTGGTCTCGTTCTCAATAACCATGTTCACCTTTTTCACTAACTTTTATTTATATTTGAAACTAAATGCCTTCACCGAACATTCTTTAGAGGAAAAACAAAACTTATCGCAAAGGCCGCTCGATTCGAATCCCATTACATTACACTACGCCATAATTTACATTGTTAAATTGTTCTACTATTTCAAGGCATCATAATGACTTCACATTTTGTTAACGCTCGATTTTGCTTTTTATTAATTTGTGTATCGAGCGCTATATATTAAAATCGATTCTAAAGGAGTAAACTCCAAAACTTAAACTTAGCATAATTGAATTGAATTATCATATATAAATTTTATTTATCTTGTAAACATTGTATCTTATAGTTTGTAAAATTCGATTCGACTGTCATACATATACAAACAATAAATAAATACTTGCGTAAATCTAAATGACAGTCAATAATAATGTTAATTTCAATTGTTGTACATTCAACGAAATAATCTGTATTATCGATCTCGTTATCATACGTATATAACGCTCGATTATACTGTCACCTACCATCTAGTAGTTAACTAATATAACTCAGCGTTGTTTGCCCTAAACTGGTATTGTCGCGGGTTATTACGCATTTTCGCGAATCATAATTGTACAATTTTGTTTGTTCCTCGGTCATTTTTTTGGAATATTGCGAGCTGTAGACAACCATTTTAAGTATCGAGAGATTGGAGTTAATTTCATTTAACAAAATTTATTTTTGTAATTATTATACGAAATTTCTCGTTAAAATTAATTAAGTTGATCGAGAGTGCTGGTCAATATTTATTTGAGATATCTGTCGAATTATACGACATATTAATTGTGAGTGAATTCGTCATCAGCCATACTGATAACGCAAAAGCCATATTGGACGTTCTTCGCTATAATAGAAAACGAGCAACTTAGACTGTCACCGCGTCTGATAGCACAAAAAATAAGGTTTGGTTAAATAATTGGTGGGCATGTCTCTAAGGACAAAGGCGAGAGCGATGTGGTTAATTTTAACGTTACAATGGAGGTAGATAGCACGTTACGTAGGTTTTGGAGATTGAGAGTATTCCAACCATCGACGATCTAACAGAGGAAGAAAAATATTGAGAAGAGTGGTTTGGAAAAACAACGCAAAGGAGTGAAGAGGAAGTGATGAAATTTCCGGTCAGCGGTAAATTAACGAGCTTTGGGTTCAACTATTTCGTGGCGAAGCAACCATTTAAGGCAATGGAAAACAAATTTATGAATGAAGGCCTGAATTCAAGGAGCAGTATCATAATTTCATGGACGTCTACTTCTTGCCACATCATGGAGTTATCAAAGACACCAGTACAACCACCACACACCAATACGTCATAACGGGTGATGTAGAGAAAATGTACCGGCAGATTTGGGTACACCCAGAGAACCGATACTAATGAGCCAATTAAACAATACGCATTGAAGACACTAGCTTCAGCTTGAAAATACAGAAAAATATCCAACAGCTGCCGCAGCGATACAGACAGATATGCATGTTGACGACTTGATGACAGGAGCCAACGATGAATATGCACTGATAAGAATTAGAGAGAATATCGTCAACATACTCGATTCGTCAGGATTCAAGCTAAGAGATGAGACAATAAAATTATTGGGCTTAAAATGAAATCCAAACTCAGACAGTTTCTGCTTCTCCGTTTGCATTACAGAAAGAAACAATCATAACAAACGAACACTATTTTCCAAAGCTAACAGAATCTTCAATCCCCTGAGATGGTTGTCTCCGATAATAATAAGGATCTAAATATTCTTCCAGAGTTTATGGTTGCGAGAATTAAGATGGAATGATCAATTACTATACTAAAGGGAATCTAAAGGGATCTAAAGGGAATCAAAAAATTGATCATTAGTATGGTTGCAATTTAGTGATGAAATTGAGCGCACGCCTTTTCCGGTGCCAGTGAATTGGCATACAGTGGAGTGGTTTTTGCTAAGACACGTAATGCTGTTTATTTAATTGCAGGAAAAACCAAAGTTTCACCAATCCGACAGTTAAGCTTACCCAGGTTAGAGTTGTTGGGAGCAGTTTTATTGACCAAGCTGATCACTGGTATTCAGGCTTCGGGGGCCCACATAAAAATAATCCTTACGGTGTTATGGTGCGATAGCAAGTTCGTGCTAGATTGGTTGTCATCACATCCGAGGAAATGGAATGCATTCGTGCCCAATAGAATTTCCATAATTGTAGATCAATTCCCACGTGAATGCTGGCGGCATATACCATCCAAATATATTGCAGAAGACTCTGCGTCATGAGGCATACCAGTGGATGACCTTATTAAGGAAGATTGCATATGGTGGAACGTTCCAGACTTGCTGCAGTTAGAAGAAGAACGGTGGCCAGAGTAGAGACTATACTATCAAACCGAAGTCGAGAAGAAAAGTAAAAACCTGGACGTATTATTGACTACTGTTAATAGTTCGTCGATGATTTACTATAGAGATACAGCACATTCGGAAAACTTAAGAGACTACTGGCGTATATAAAGCGTTACATAAACCATCTCACCATCGTATAGTATTTTATAACAGAGATAAAATGTTTGGAGAAGAATCAAGAAATCCCGAGGAAGAGTTCGCTCAAGGCGTTTAATCCGTTCCTGGATAAAGATGGCACTATTAGGGTAGGATGGCAAATAACCAACTCCACGGCCAGCTACAACAACAAACTTCCTGCAATTTTGCCAGGTGTCAAATCATCGATGTCAAAATTCATTATGTTGGATTATCATATTAAATGGTTACATACTGGGTGTGGCCTGTTGGTGAGTCTATCACTAGTAATCGATAAGTGTATCAAATGTATCAGGTACAAGCCAAACATTGAACCACAATTAATGGGTGACTTACCACCAGCTCGAGTACGATTTATGCATCCATTTATTAACGTTCGAGTGGATTACTGCGGGCCACTCACGATTCAACTAATACGAGACGCCACGGTCAAACACCTGTTCACATCGAGGTAGCCAGTGGCATGTCGTCGAGCTGCTATTTGGGTTTGTTGCGAAGATTCAACGCAAGAAAAGGGATGTGCCGAATCATCTGCAGTGACAATGGATCAAATTTCGTGGGCGCAAACAATCAATTGAAGCAGTGGTACTATATGCTGAAGGAAACTGAACAACTTATCCAAGATGAATTAAGTAAAACCGAAATCCAGTAGAGCATCAACCCTGCCTCCAGCCCGCACATGGGTGGCTTGTGGGAGTCAGCAGTAAAGGTCATGAAGACTTACGAAAATCATTCGGCGAAACAATACTTACGCTGGAAGAATTCACTACGTTATTATCCAAAAATCATTTTTACAACGCACATGTTAAATTTCATAATAATCGGATAAGGAATAACCAAGCTCCATCCTAGCTTTATCCAAAAATCATTTTTGAATCCCATTTTCAACACACATATCAAATTTCATCGTAATCGGTTAAATTTCATCATAATCGGTCCATCCTACTTGGCCATATTCCAGAGCTTCATCCAAAACTCATTTTAGAATCTCATTTCCAATACACATGTCAAATTTCATAATGAGCCATTCCACATGAAATCAAACACCCATACGGGGGCAAGGTGTGCAATTATTTTGAAATTGCGGGAGATGGTTAATATGGATAAAAAAAAATATAAATTGAGTAAAAACTCTCTGGGATCAATATTCACGGGGTACCGTTATAATTCGTTTTTATCGAAACTCGAAAGTTGACATTTTTCAAATACGTGTATCTTAAGTATTTCTTGTCAGATCTTCACGTGTAATAGCTCGTTAGAAAAATAATTTTACATACTTTCAAATAAGCGTATTAAAGTCTTTTTCTGAAAAATCAAACTAGTTACCGTTTTATTTTTATTGCAAAGCACTTGAAAATACCTTTCCAACAACCCATCTTACATGGAGACTTAACGCGTTCGAGTTTTATAGAAAAAAACGTCATAACAAATTAGGACGACATGCATCATTTCAGTACAATTATTAATTACAAACTACGAACTGATAAAGCAAAAAAAAAATGACCGTCTATCTGTCTGTAAGTCTGGATAATTGGATGTCTGGATGTCAAGTGGTATCTCGAGAACGGCTTGACCGATTTAGAATTTTTATTCGCCAATTTGTTTCCATGGTCAAACCGGAGATTTGAAAAGCTTTTAGAGACTGTACTTTAAGAGAGTGGGTTACCTGCCATACGAATTGACCCAAAATACCTGGTTTTATAAATATTTACGATTTTTTTTATATAATATGCTGGTTTGATTAATGAATTGGGCATTGAATTGGGAATTGATTTGAAGGTTAAGTTAGGAGTCAATTTGCGGGTTGAGTTGAAGTTGAGTTGGAGTTGAGTTGGGGTTGGATTAGGATGTAGTGACTAGATAACAAATTTTTATATGATGGAACTTGCCTATTTATCAACAGATTGTTATGAAATTTGATATGTGAGTTGGAACTGGGATTCTAAAATGATTTTTGGATAAAGCTCTGGAATATGGCCAAGTAGGACGGAACTTGGTTATTCCTTACCCAATTATTATAAAATTTGACATGTGCGTTGTAACTAGGATTCGAAAGTGACTTTTTGGATAAAGTTCTGGAATATGGTCAGTGTGATATCTGAACGTATGGTCGATTGGGTGAATTGGGAATGTCAACAAACTTCATGGATATCGGGGGACATTTTTGGTCTGTTGCCTGATGTCAAGAAAAAGAGTGAATACATGACGCGCAGAATAATTGTGACTTCCCTCGAAACAACATGAACATGGTTGGTAGCGAGTAATTTATAAAGAACTAATTGTATTAATTCTGTGAAATATATAATTTATTGTGATCAAATAAATGTGGAAATATATTTGTTATAAAAACATCTTTCGATTTACAACAAGTGGCGACGAGGATGGGATTCGCATAAGCAAGATAAATGCAGATTTACATGTTACAATTCATTTGCTTATTACATTTATTTTGATCTAAGATCACATACTGAGATTACATTGCGAACCTAAAATAAAGAAATAATATACATGTGGTTTTGCTGCTACGAGAGGAAAAGAAAAGGAGAGTGCTTAAATATACTAAATATACATAAAATTAAAGTTTGTTAGTATTTCTTAAAAAAGAAGTCTGCGAGTAATCGAAGAAAGTGAAGTATCGTGGTGCAAGTTATTAAATCGTGCGGGCATAGTTCATTGTATTGTTGGTATAAAATTCAAAACGAAACCAGAGAAACAAAATGGCTACATTACAATTGTCAACATTCGCGATTGAACCATTTAACAAGAATGAAATTAAATGGACACGTTGGGTGGAGCGGTTAGAAAGTGCGTTTGCAGTATTCAAGGTGAAAGACGAGGAAACTAAATTACATTTGCTTCTGCATTACATGGGGCAAATTGCGTACAACGTACTAAGTGATAAAATAGCACCGGAAAAGCCAAGTTCAAAATCTTATGCGGAGATCACTAAATTACTAGATCAACACTTCAATCCAACACCATTGGAAATTATCGAGAATTATAGATTCCATTTATGAAAGCAGAAAGATGGAGAAAGCGTGGAAGAATTTTTGGTGGAACTGAGAAGATTCTCAATCAATTGCAAATTCAGGGATTATTTAAATACGGCGTTACGAAACCAATTCGTTTTGGTTTGAACAGCCAGAAGATCCAAAACCGACTGTTGGAAACAGTAGATCTCACATTAGAAAGTGCACAGAAAACAGCCATATCGATGGAATTATCGGAAAAAGGTGGTGCTGAAATCAATGTAAACAAAAATTTAAATGTATGTATACAATATTCGACAACCGTCATCCAGGAGTACATCGTATCAAAATCATAAGGACAATAATTCCACAAATTATCCAGGTACAGGGAATTTTAATACAAGTAAAGATAGTAGTTTGAAAATAAATAAGATTGCATGTTATAGATGTGGAAATGAAGCACACTTAGCAAACAAATGTTTTCATGTGAATTCCGTTTGTTCCTTTTGTAATAAACGGGGACATTTGAAACTAGTGTAGAATTAGTACAAATTTCATAACGAGTGATGAAGATAATAACGATGAAAATTACAGTAGCGAGGTAAATTTTAAAAACGAAGTTCTAAGGGAAGAACTATGTAATATAGATTGCGTAAAAGAAGGGAGAGCTAAAATTTTGTTAAATCTTAAAGTCAATAATAAAGACGTTAACTTCGAAGTGGATAGTGGATCTCCGGTATCGTTAATTAGTTTTAAAGATTCGTTAAAATATTTTCAAAATATCGAATTACAAAAATCAGATACGGAACTTACAAGTTACTGCAATAACAAAATTAAGATTTTCGGATAAATTGAAGCGGTTGTAAATTCTAATCTTGGGAATAAAAATTTAAAATACGTAGTGGATTCAAATAAACATCCGCTTTTAGGCCGCGAGTGGTTACGAAATTTAAATTTAAATTGGTATCAGGTTTTGGGAAATACGGAGGTTAATAAGATTGAGGATGGGTGTAGGAAAAATACAAAAAATGTTAGAACAGTACAAAAATTTATGGTCGGAAAATTTAGGACATATTCCAAATATTCAAGCAAAAATTAGTATTCAACTAAATGCGCAACCAGTTTTTATACGGGCTAGGCCAGTTCAATTTGCAGTTAGGGATGCAGTAGAGCGAGAGTTAGACGAATTGGTGGAAAACGGGATTTTAGTAAAAGTTAATAGTAGTAGATGGGCTAACCGCATTGTACCGATTCCGAAATTAGGAGGTACAGTGAGGATCTGCGGGGATTACAAAATCACGGTAAACCGAAACTTGATAGTGGATGAACACCCACTACCTAAAATAGAGGAACTTTTTGCTTCAATGGCGGGAGGAAAATTTTTTTTTTAAAATAGATTTAACGAAAGCCTATTCACAATTAGAAGTGGAAAAAGCGGATCGAGAGATACTGACCTTGAATATACAGAAAGGGTTGTACCAACCTCAACGTTTGATGTATGGGATAGCGTCAGCGCCTGCAATATGGCAACGAGAGATAGAAAATATTTTGGCAGGAATCCCGGGAATAACGATATTTTTAGATGATATAAATATAACTGGACCTACGGATGAAATTCATTTAGAAAGATTAAATGAAGTACTTAAAAGGTTAAATGAATTAAACGTAAGGATCAATAAAGATAAATGTAAATTTTTTGCAGAAAATATAGATTATTGCGGCTATAGAATAGATGAGTTAGGGATTCACAAAATGAAATCAAAAGTAGATGCGATTACTAATATGCCGGAACCAACAAACAAAGACCAATCAATCATTATCCAATCAATAATTTACTCAAAAATGATGTAGTGTTTGAATGGGACGAGAAATGCAAAGAGGCTTTTTCGAGAATTAAAACAGAAATGCAATCGGATAAGTGTTTAACTCACTATGATCCACAGTTACCTCTGATACTGGCTACAGATGCTTCACAGTACGGAGTGGGCGCTGTATTAAGTCACAGAGACGAAAATGGTATAGAGAAACCAATCCAGTATGTATCACAAACTCTAAACAAAACACAGCAAAGGTATTCACACATAGATAAAGAGGCCTATGCAATCATTTTCGAATTCGTAAGTTCTTCCAATACCTTTACGGTAGGAAGTTTACATTAATCACGGATAACAAACCAATTTCCCAAATTCTTTCACCTAAAAAAGGGTTACCTACGATGTCGGCAATGCGTATGCAACATTACGCAATTTTCTTACAAGGTTTTGATTATAATATTTGCTTTCGAAATACGAAAGAGCATGCGAATGCAGATGCTTTTTCACGATTGCCGATTAAGGATACGTTCAAAGCAATAGAGGAACCTGATTTATTGCAAATAAACCAAATAGAAACCTTACCTTTAACATTTAGAGAACTGGGGTTAGCCACCATGTTAGATATAAGTGTAAGACACCTGATTGAGGGAATAAAAAACGGTCGGGTAGTAAATCACTGTTACAGTTTTGGAATTGACCAGACGGAATTTTCATTACAAGAAGATTGTCTATTACGAGGCATAAGAGTGTACATACCTCCGATGTTACGCGGGCGAGTTTTAAATGAACTACATTCAGCGCATTTTGGGATGACAAGAATGAAATCATTAGCTAGAGCGTATTGTTGGTGGACAAACATTGATCGTGACATCGAGGAGATGGTGAAAAATTGCACAGATTGCCAGTTACATAAAGACAATCCAACGAAAGTACCAATACATACATGGGAAGCGCCGAAAGCTCCGTTTCAACGCGTACACGTGAACTTCGCCGGTCCATTACTAAACAAATATTGGCCCGAAGTTCATATTCTTTCAAATATAACAACTACAACTACCATAAATCACTTACGTCAAATATTCAGTGCGCATGGAATTCCTAGCATCCTAGTTTCAGATAGGGGTTCACAATTCACTTCCCTAGAATTTAAAGAGTTTTTACAGAATAACGGTATAGTACACCGAATGGGAGCGCCTTATCACCCTTCAACTAACGGACAAGCAGAGCGGACCGTTCAAACGATTAAAGCAAAATTATGTATCCTAAAATGCGATCAAGAGTCTCTTAATAAGGAACTTTGCAACATATTATTAACGTATCGAAAAACTTTACACCCTGCTACAGGAAAATCTCCTTCGATGCTAGTTTACGGTAGACAAATTAGATCACGGATTGATTTAATGATTCCCCAAAAACCTAATGTGAGGGAAGAGGTGCCGGACTCAACTAAAAAAGTTAAAAGTTTTGAGTTAGGACAAAGAGTGGATTGTACAGAATATTTGAATAGGCAATGTAAATGAAAATTCGGGACGGTGATACAAAAAAATGGGGTTATTACACTATCTTATAGAGTTGGATGACGGACGAAATTGGAAGCGACATGTAGATCAGATGAATAGTATAAGACAGAAGGTTAAAGATGATAGGGATAACTTCGAGGATATAGGGATGGATAATACTGTCACCCCTCCAACATTAGAGGTTACAACGAATAACGAAAGTTATAGCGAGAATAATAGAGGCTAAAGAAAAAACAACTACCTTTGAAGATATTTCAATAGAAGATGGGGACTCACGAAGCCCCGTGAGAGCTTCCACGAGTGATATAGATCCAAAGATGGAAAATACGATACCGGAACCACGAAGATCCTCGAGAGTTCGAAACCCTCCGGTTAAATTAAATTTATAAGAAAAATAAAATATATACAGGGTGTTCGGCACATGGACCGACACAATTTTTTGGGGGATTGGGTGGGTCATTATCTAGTTTTTACCCATACGACCCTACGCCTAAGTGACACGGTAACTGAGATATGAATTTTTTTCGTTTTTTATTTAAATTTCTAGTGAGGGCACCTCGGGTATAAACTAGACAACTTTTTAAAATAAACCTATATTCAAAATAATGTTTATTTTTTTTTATATTGAATTTAGAAGTTGAAATTTTTCATACATTTACACATTTTCAAGACTTTCGAAGCTCATATAATTTATTTTCTTGAAGCCATTTGTACCAAATAATGATTTATTTAGACTAAAAATACATTGCAGAATACAATAAAAGTTATTTCGTGCTATTACAATCACAAACAAAAAAAATATGACGATTTAAAGGCGAGATTTCAGGTAATTTAAATAAAAAACGAAAAAAATTCATATCTCAGTTGCAGTGTCACTTACGACGTAGGGTCGTATGGGTAAAAACTAGATAATGACCCACCCAATCCCCCAAAAAATTGTGTCGGCCCATGTGCCGAACACCCTGTATATATTTATATTTATATATTGTATTGTATAATTATATTGGGTATTACATTATTATGCATTTATTACTGTATAAGATTAGGTATTTAAGTCATACTTACGTTTGTAAACATGTTGTGGTGAGGAAGAGCTGTGATATCTGAACACTGAACCTATGGTCGATTGGGTGAATTGGGAATGTCAACAAACTTCATGGATATCGGGGGACATTTTTGGTCTGTTGCCTGATGTCATGAAAAAGAGTGAATACATGACGCGCAGAATAATTGTGACTTTCCTCGAAACAACATGAACATGGTTGGTAGCGAGTAATTTATAAAGAACTAATTGTATTAATTCTGTGAAATATATAATTTATTGTAATCAAATAAATGTGGAAATATATTTGTTATAAAAACATCTTTCGATTTACAACAGTCAGTTACACGGTTAGAAATATCAGTATAATTTTGTATGCTACTTTCGGTATAAAGTTCTAGCATAGATTTTTCGTGTTAAATTGGATGCCTGTATCCATGTTACTGAAGCTTTTGACCTGTTTGGCTGTTGTTGTATAAGTAAATATATGTTTATTAAAACAGAAATCAATACTGTCAAAATTGTCAAACCAACTTTATGAAACAGGTGAATGCTACCTCCATTGAAGATAACAATGGCCGAAGTTCTGATCACCTCGTGAGGTTTCAACCCTTTATATTTTATTTAATAAAATTTATTTTTGTAATTATTATACGAAATTTTTCGTTAAAATTAATTAAGTTGATCGAGAGTGTTGGTGAATATTTATTTGAGATATCTGTCGAACAATTGGAATCAACATTATTATCAACTGTCATTTACATTTACGCAAGTATTTATTTATTGTATATGTATGACAGTCGAATCGAATTTTACAAAATATGATACAATGTTTACAAGATAAGTAAAATTTATATAATTCAGTTCAATTATGCTAAGTTTAAGTTTTTCTTTTTTATTATTTTATTTTATTTCAGTTTAGCTGGACAATGGCAACTGGAACATTCATCTAGTTACAGAAAAGTCAAGAGTTAATTGTGTAACGAGCCATTATATTTTTGAAGAGAAGCCGGCATGTTTAATTTTTTTAGGTAGCTACACTCGGTTGGGAGGGTCTTTGGCTTCGCTGGCTCATACAATTTCCATGCCATGAATATTTATTTCGCGTTTCGTCTCATCACATCATCAATATAAAAAAATTTATTTCCTCATTTTAAATTTTATTCAACCAAAAGCCATAATAATTATAAAAGAAAATTTTATTTTTAAATTCAACAATTAGCTAAATAAACTAATGAACTACTGATCACACTGAATCATCTTATCCCGCATCAACTAGTGAATAGTGTTAAGAAACACCCTATGTATTTATGTATAAAAATGAGCCAATCACCCAAAAATAAATATAATGTAAATAAAGAAAACTCACCGCAGTTTCTATCCTTCCAGGAGCGCTCGTGGTCGGTTTTGCTGCTGATAAAACGAACTGTACCAACATAAATTAATATATGTATATACGTATGGGCAAGCTACACCATGCACAAACTACACTAAATTAGATCGTCCACCTTTCTTTTCTTTCTTAGGCTATAATTATAAGTAAGACACTATAGCTCTAAAACTATTGTCTAAAGATTCACGAATCCACCACCGATTTAACTTAGTTAACAAACAATTACTAAAAATAAATTTTTATAAACACTTGAAATGAAAAGTACCATTCCCAAAGGGACACACTGCACACAAAAGAAAACACTACTGGTGGATTGATTTTATTCCGGTTTAAGCGCGGCTTGTCACGCCGCTTAATTCGCGGGATATTGGAAAACCCGTTAATCCAGTTGGTACTTGACGCCCAAATTATATTACCGACCAGCCAATGCGTAAATATGGTTGAATCGCCCCGGTTTATCGATCTAAATATTATAAACATAAATAATGTTATTTAAGACTTTTGTTACAACCAAATGAACGATAATACCTATAAACAGGTCATTCAATAATAATTTCACTTACGCTCAATAATTCAGCAATCCACCAGTTTCGAACAAACAGTATTATCTAGAAATCTAGAACTATCACCCCGTTACAGTGACAGTAACGGGGAGAGGGATCGTACGTCCACAATCACCAAGATTGTTTCACTATCAAATATATATGGCTCACCCAAATTAATTATTTAGCCAATACACTATCCACTAATACCCAATCGATACTTTATATCAAGTATAAGGCTTTGGGAATATGTATAGGTTTTTTTAATTTTAATAAATTCAACTACCACTTTAAATTACTTTTATTTTTGTTTTATTTTTCGCACTACCAATATGGTCTTTGCAAATACCACAATTGCATTGAATGTAGTATCAGCTAAAACGATTTTTTGGCAATAATATTTACGGTTAAACAAACGTTTAAGATTTTTATTATCATTAATGTTATTATTCTGGTTTTAATATTTTTCTTCTTTGTAGCTACTTACATAGAGCATAAATTAGGCGATAATCAATCTATACGTTATCTTATAAAATCTTATTCTTAAATATTTGATCTTGACACAAGTGGTTGTATTGGAGGTAAAATTGTGAACACCCTCTATTTTCGAAATCAGAATTTCACTGTTATTCCTACTTTATTTTATACAATTCAAAATAAATGCCTATATGACATTGTTAAATGAAAAACGATTATTTTCCTACCACAACCACGTAATAGGCACGGCCGGACGATAAACGTTCAAAGGAGACAGTCGTGTTTTTTGTCTGCTCCATAAAGTAAAAGTTTTTTAGTGTAATTTATTGTTATTTTGATTATTTTAAATTATGTAATCAAATTTTAGTGAAGTGTAAAGTCTAAATTAATTTTATTAATTTTAATTTAATTTAATTTTTAAATTTTTGAGTGAAGAAATAAGCGATATAGTGATATAATTAAATGTGAATTTGGAAAATGTAATCCATCGGGATGCATTTATCAGGCAATGTTTTGTACTTATATGAAGGAAATTAAATTTTTTGATTTCTAAATTAATTGCATGATTTAGGCTTTAGTGTCTGTTTAATTGTATGTAAAATTCTAGTCAATAAAGCTTCTTTTGATTGATTTTATATCAAAAGTAAAATTGTTTCAATTTAATAAACGCGGTTAAATTTAATACGCATGTCTGTTCTTGTTTCATCTAGTTCAAATACGTATACGTATTTTATTTTTTTATTTTTATTTTGAATACAATTGAACAAACATATCGAAGATTGATACGTAGAACGGGCTTATTGGTAAAAGTTTTATATTTTGGTACATCGTACATGTAGTTTTAATGGCAGATTAAATACATACAGTGGCTCACGGCTTGTTTGATCCATTTCTCTATTTCTCTCAAACAAAGTAAGACATCGCGAGATATTTACAATTTATTAATGAAATGCAACTGGATCAAATAGGCTGTGAGTCGCTGTAGAATGGGTTTGTAGTGAAAATTTTATAATTTTTGGTGTAATTTTAATATTTTAATATTGTGCATGGCTGTATGTATGGATGTGTATATATATGTATATTGTATATATATACATATATGTATACTATATATATGGATATATATATATATACATATGTACGTTTGAATTATAATTGGTATCGGTTAGCAATTGAGGGGTTGTGAGTGTGTGTGTGGGCTATCTATATAATGAAAACATGTGCACATCGATATTCACCGAAGTATGTGTAATTGCGTAAGGATTATATGAAAAGATTTATTGCGCATGTGCATATGCATAAATATTGAATGCGCAGATGGAAGAGTGTATGTAGTTATTTATTTATTTTGTTTATGTGGATTTTAGTGTATGTTTCTATTATCTTTTTCTGGTTTTTGATGTGTTACTTATATTTGTAGTGTTCCATTGGAAACAATTTGCTACTTGCAAGTACTTGTGAGTAGATGTCCAATGGAACGCGAATTTTCGTGACAGTAGTAAAACATAACCTCAATTTAAATAAAACTGGTAGATTTTTATAAAAAATACATTGTTCCATTAATAATAATTAATAATAATACGTAATAAAACATTAAACAACAAAATAATTAAAATATTTTTGCGATTTAAAAATTGCCGTGTCGCATCACAAACATAAACAAATTTTTTTTTTTTAACCCTAAACCAACCAGCATATTTTTGTTGTCAGTACATTCAAATTCTAATCAAATAACTTCCTAAATTTTTGCAAAGAATACCAAGTACGTTGTATGGAATGTATGGAAATGTTTTAAAATAAAATACATACAAGTTTATAACTAAATTAACATTATTTTGAAAATCGATGCATTTATCAAATGAACCAAAAAGCACACTTTGGTTGGATTAGGGTTAAAAATATAACATTCCCCACAAACAAAATTGGTATAGAGCCATCTATTAGAATTTTTTAAACTAAAATCGCTCTTCCGTTAATTTTGTGCGTAACTACTTCTCAACTACACCATCGTTTGAGCATGAGTAGTTGCGAGTAGATACAAGTACTTGTGAGTAGTTTACTCAAGCCAATGGAACACAGCAATGTTCAATTTCATTACCAATATTTATAGGGTCGTTATAAACACACATTTGTAAGGTTTTACATTTGAAATTGAAATGTGCATTTAGCGAAGACACATATATAAAATAAAAAAACTACATGCGATGTAGTTTTATGTGCATTTTTAATACATCTGTTTGATGTCAATTTATGAGTTCATCTTTTTCAGGTTTTTCCGTTCTTTTTCACCAAAAAAAAGTTGTGTGTTGCAGTAAATATTATTAAATAATCCTTTTTGAGTCCTCATTCTCATTTTAATTCAAGGAAATTATATAAAAAGTCATTTTTGGTCGTACATCTTTGGTCTTTTGGAAGAGGACAAAAGATTGAATGTAAATCAGCTATAATACGCGATATGAAACACAACTTAAGTAGATGTCTCGGTTGTTGGTCTACGGCAAGATTGTCAAATAATAAATATTTATATGGAAAAACGAGGTCTTGCATATTATATTAAATTAAACAAGCAAATTTAAACTAACGGAGAATTATAAAAATTGTGCACGGACACAAAAACCAAATATAAATCTCCAAATTACTAATAGAAGTTCCAGTTCAGTTATAATTTAGAAAAATGATGATTAACTGTCTTCGACGCAGTATACATCAAAAAGAACCGGCTTGTTAGTGAAATTTTTTCTAAGAATTTCCTAAAAATTATACATTTTAAGATTGAATGATTAGAACAATTTCTTTAAACACCAACCAATACTGTGCAACTGTTAAAAACGGAATAATTATAGTGCTACATGCTTTGTATTGCGCTCCATTTCCTCCAACTGTTAAACAGTTACAATTTATATTGTTTACGAGCCCATTCACATCTCACTTTTTCGTGTGCTTAGTCATTTCGGTAATGCTATATTTAATGAACCTCGCATTGCTAAACTCTCCGTACATTCGAACAAAGATAGTAAGTTTCCTTCGTGTAAGGTAGATAGTTTTGTTCTACTTATATTGGTTATACACTATAGTTTGTAATATAAGAGATGTTTATATCCTTATATTTAGAATCTATGTTAATTAAATAAATAACTTATATATTGTATAACAACATATTGTAGTTAACAATTTTAATGGAAAATAATTTGTTTGTAATTAATTAATTCTTTTTAATTAAATTTGGCTAATTTTATATTTTAAATAAGTTAAATTTATATTGTCCTACTAATTGATTTTGATTTAAAGTTTCTGAGGGATTAGTGAGCGTGATGAGAAATTTAATTAATTAATTACTTTTACTATAGCCATTTTAACAACTAAACTATGAGGATTTCAGAGTTTAATAATTTTTAGTTTATTTTAGAAGTAGTAGTTGGTGACAATTAACAAACTTACATAGATCTTGATTTTCAGAAATATTCGGAATAACCCAATGCAAATTTTCGAGAAACTTTATATCGAATTAATTTGGAATTTTATCATTAATTGAAGCTGGGTAAAATGTATTACCTATGTTCTAAAACTATGCTATAGAGGGTCGTTCTGAGTGGCGTGTAAGTGGGTGTTAACGTTTTTGGTGACGATTGGAGGAGTTCCAGAAGGAAGCTAATTTAGCAATAATTTTGTAAGCTTTTTGATAAAATAATTAATAAATAAATAAAATTGATGGGGTGTCACCAAGAGGACTTTTTAAATTATTTATTGAATTATTTAGGTGGTATAGGATTGATGCAGATATAACTTTAAGTAGACTTAGATTAATAAGAGCATAGGTGGCTAGAGGGCTTATTTTAATTTATCATTACTGATAAATAATTTAACTTGTTTCAGAATCTAAGATTGTTCCAGAATTAACCATTTTAATCCTAATTTTCAGGAATAAAGTTAAGGCTCAACTCAAAGCTCCAAGAATCAAGCAGTTAATATTCATGTAGTTTAGAAATGGTGTTGTCTTATTTACTAATTATCAAATACTTGAGTGTCTGGTGTCGGGTTGATGCTTTATTACTAACATACTTTTCCTGTCCCTCGTTTTGTTATTCGTAAAAGGGTGTACGGTGGACCCGGCGTATTCCGGGAAACTTGCTGGGGGCTTGGTCGTACACATTGAAGCAGCAGGGTTTATTAGCGCCTAATAATTAATTTTGGTTACTGGTAACATTAATTATAATTCATTACAGGATAGCGCCCATTACAGATCAAACGCCTAGAATCTTAGTGGCAGATTTTGCTGAAACTATTATATAGATGTATTATAGTTTGAACTAAATAGTAGTTATAAGCAGCGACAGGGACCGGTATTGAGGGAATCATGTAAATAAACAGCTGATTTTGATTGTATTTATTAGCTTTAAGTCAATTCTAAATTAATTATGATTATGATTTGCAGAAGGGCCAAGGAACCTGATCCAGCAAACTAATAATGGTCATTTTAGAGTGCAGTTTTAATTTTAATTTTAATAAAATATAAAAGTAGATTAGAATTATATTAATTTTCTTTCTAAGATAGGTGGGCTATTGTTGATTAGGTTAATTGTATGGTTAATTAATTTTTCAGAATATAATATAGTTACAGTATTAATCATTATTATAGAGATTAAAATTATTCCTGATTTTCAGAATTTAATTTTAAATTGGATCAACCCTACAGGATCAAAAAGTAGTGAATAAGTTGTAGTTTAGAAAGTGTGTTGTTCTGTGCTAACTATTCGATTATAATTCGAATATATAATTACTAACAATTTTTATTAAATATCGATCGCTGAGTGGCTGTAGCCGGGTCGAGTTTCTCCCAACTAAGAAACCTATCTTAGCTTTAGGTTTTGTTATATGTATACGGGTGTACGGAATGGACCCTGGAGTTTGGGAATCCTTCTATAATGATGGGCCGTACATCCAAATCCATCAATCATATCTAGGAACAACGCCTTATAATATTCAAACTCATAGAATTTAGTGGATGATCTTGCTGAAACTTATTATGTATTATAGCGTGAACTTAAGTATATTTATAAGTAGCGACAGGGACCAGTATCGAGGGAATCATGTGAATGATCAGTCGATTTCGATTATATTTATTAGTTTTAAGTCAATTTCAAATTAATTTATGAGTATTATATATTTATTAAGTATATATTTTTTAATTACGATTATGATTTCAGAAGGGCGCAGGAATCTGATTCAGTAAACTAATAAATTTTATTTCAGAGTGCAGTTTTAATTTTAATTTTAATAAATATAAAAGTAGATTCGAAATGTGCTGTCATTGTGTTACTAACTATTGGCTATACTTAGGTGTCTGTAACCGGGTCAATTTCTATCTCACTAACTAAACCTATCCAAATCCTCTTTATGTTTTATGTAACAAGGTGTTCGGTGAGGCCCGGCCATTAATAACTCCGGGAGATCTTGCTTAAAGCTTGGTCGAACACTTCAATCAAACCACAACCACGTAATAGGCACATCATATCTCTCAGGAATTTTAATTACATATTTTTTTTACGATCGTCCCAAAATATTTTTGCCTTTTCTATATATAGTATATGGACAACAAAACAAACTAATAGAACGATAATTTACTTGTGGCCTTGGAAAAATTACCACACACCACCATATTCATTACATATTTTATGTTTTTTTCCAAAATCATGCTCAACACAATATTTATTTTCGTTAAATAAACAAATTAAAAGAAGCTATAATTATATTTGTCGAAAATATCGCAATTTTCTATAATATATTTAGAAATTGACCCTAGCCCAATTAAACCAGCACCAACTCCCAGTTGGGTGTCTCTTATACAAAAAGAAAAAATGTCCATAAACATTTTCCGGTTTTATTTCTTTGTTGGTTTAGTAGTATACTGTGTTGGTTCTATATCATGAAAACTTAACAAATATTTCCAATTAAATCCCATAGGATGACTAGATATAAAATGTGAATACATATCCTTTTTCATTATCAAACTTCTTCTTTTTTAATTTAATCCATTATAATTTTTGTACTGATTACAATAACACCAACAACAGAGAAATTATTTCTATCTATCTAGGCACAGTGTCTCATAAATGTATTTTAATTACGGACCAATATGTGTCACAAAAATTCGATACTATATACTGCCTAAACCACAAAACCACAAAAATTACGGATTAGTCTCGTCAACCTACATTTATGAGCCACTGGTCTATCATGTCTGGATATTTTATGTGATATTTTAATATACAGTAGTAAAACTTATTGCTCAGTCATAAATAAAAATGTACTTCTGTAATATTCTATAGAAGTACAGAGTATTTTGGTTCGAGTAATGTTTTTTTTTTTGGTTTTCTAAATTGCTTAATATTTCATTCTCTTATCAGCCAAACAAATTCAACAACAACAACAACACTCGTAACGAAAAAGTTTGAATATTAAATAAGAAATCGGAGCGATTTGTCTTATGTAGGACGATCTGAATTAAATATTAAGCAAACAAAAGCTAAACATATTATTAATTATCTGGAGCCAAATGGTTTAAAACAAATCATTTTGATTGATAACAAATTCTTTGTTGGCAACTCAACCGCTGGTTGGAAATATTTAGTAATTTGGTATATTAATAACAAAAAAAAGCAAAGTAAACGTCAAGAATCTATTATGTATTCAAATATACAGTCAGTTTTTGTTTCTCTTTACCAATTCCGCTGGCGGACATGATTTCTCAATCCAAATATTGTATCGTTATTTCTACTAATCTAAATATTTGTGCATAAGAAAAACAAAAATTGAAAATGGAAAATTTAAATTTACTTATTAGTTGATTGACTGAATTCCTATAAATATTAGTTTTATATTGATGCAAGAACAATCTTTCGATTTTTCTTTTGTTTACATAACTGTGATTTATTTGATTAGTTTACAGAGCAAAAGTATTTACAGACAATGAAATTTAATATTTGGTCGTCAATGTTATTAATATTGTTTGACGTCTTTAAATGTATCTGAAATTAAGCTTATTTTGTAGAAATTTTTGTTCTACTGTCTTCAGGCGAAAACAATTATTTAGGTTTAATTATTTTCTCGTGGATGGTACATTTTTTAAAGTTTAATTACGCCAATTTAGCTAAATCGGTACAGTAAATCAAGCACAGCCAGTAAATCATGAATTTATTCTGTACCTGTCATAAATTATCAGCAGTAATATCCCAAGGGCATTGATAATTTCCCGTAATAATTTTATTAGATTTTTCGAAAGCACGTTGCTTGGTCGACTGGTATCAAAGCAACCTTGATTATACAAGCCATAATCTAAAAAACGAAGCTTTTTTAAGGGAATTAGAAACGACGAAAAAATCAAAATTTCCATAGTAAAACCAGAGCCTTCTAGAGTATAGAGCCATAATCATTATGACGTATTTTTTTGAAGCTTTTTTAGTGGTATAACTTTTCACTGATTTCCATAGGAATTCATAGTAAAAATGGTGTTTTTTAGCTTCAAGTTTTGCAATGAAAAAAGCAAAAATGTTACGAAATTTTTATACAAAAGTGTTCTACATATCTTTAGCAGCAATGTTCAAGAAGGGTATATTGGTATTAAGTAAATATTAATTGCAGAAATATTAAAATAAAATTATTTCTAAAATATATTTTTCGAAATTTCGTTTTGAAAATATATCAAAGTTGGCTCTGACAAATTAAAATAATACTTGCTAAATTTATCTTTAGTTTTACTAGTGTACGTTAGATGTCTATAATTGTTAGCCGAGAAATACGAAAAAAAATTATTTAATCACACAATTATGACACGTTCTTAATATTTTGAGAATTTGTTTTGCTTTTCCTACAATTTTTGAACTTAAATTTCCCCAGCTCGCAATTTTTGTTACGATTTTTCAAAATATTTGCTACCCACTGCCATCTATGTATATTGACTTAATGCACACGTTTTGTAGTAAGCTTTTCTATTTTAATTTGACCAGAAAGCTGTTGTTATGAACTTTTTTTTATATTTTGGTTTAAATAAATCAGTTATTACAAGAAAATGAAAACGATTTACTTAAACGAGATTTATATATGTTGAAATTCAAACATTTATGAAAATATTTCAGAAATCATAATTAAGAATTTGCAACGTTTTCATTTATAAATTTGTCTTAGGAAAAAAAGTGATTTCCCATATGTTTTATGTGTTTTACTATGGAAATTTTGGTTTTTTCCTCGTTTCTAATTCCCTTATAAAAGCTTCGTTTTTTAGATTATGGCTTGTATAATCAAGGTTGCTTTGGTAAAACACATAAAACATATGGGAAATCACTTTTTTTCTTAAGACAAATTTGTCAATGAAAACGTTACAAATACTTAATTATGATTTCTGAAATATTTTCACAAATGTTTGAATTTCAACATATATAAATGTCGTTTAAGTAAATCGTTTCCATTTTCTTGTAATAATTGAATTATTTAAACCAAAATATAAAAAAAGGTTCATAACAACAGCATTCTGGTCAAATAAAAAAGAAAAGCTTACTACAAATTGTGTGCATTAAGTCAATATACATTACATAGATGGCAGTGATGGCAGTACACATTTTTAAAAAATCGTATCAAAAATTGCCACCTGGGGAAATTTTAAGTTCAAAAATTGTAGGATAAGCAAAACAAATTCTCAAAATATTAAGAACTGTATAAATCTCTGTATAAATCTATTTATACAGTATTTATTGTAAAATACAACTATGAATTCTTTTCATCTAGTAGCCAGAGTATGTTTTGCTAAAATAGCAAGCCTATTAAATCGGTTCATTTCGAGTCACGTGTACGAAATATTCCAATTAAAACCATCATTAATGATAATTTCCCTAGGGAAGTTATTAGCCTAATGTTATTTTGATTGGTTTATTTCGTACACGTGACTCAAAATAGACTGATTTAACAGGCTTGCTATTTTAGCAAAAAAAATTCATAGGAATTGACTATGCTAATTTGAGTGTGTGCAGTTTTTTGATATAAATGCCCAAAATTAGAACTAAAAATTATTTATTACAGGTTTCGGACACAGTCTAATGTCGAGTTCTATGGGACTTTTGAGATATAGCAATTTTGAACGTTTCCCATAGAACATAAACGCAAAATAATGTTTTTCATCGTTGTATTGGTAACAATAAAAACAAAACAATATATTTTTGATTTGAAAAAAAAAAATCAGTTGTTTTTCAGTGCGTCAATTTTATTGTGTTTTTATTTGGAAAAATCATAATTTAATAATTCATTATCAATTCAAACAGTCAATTTGTGCGACTATCGACTAGTCTTAAATCAAAATAATATCGTTACATTTGACGATGGAATGGTTTTACTTGAGCGTTTAACAGGTAAGGACTATAAAACATTTAATTAAGAATAATTAGAATACATGTATACATTTTTTCACCAATAAAATATATTGTATAGATGGTGTCGTCATGAAAGGCTATTATGAAGAAGTTGCTCCATTCTTTGGGTTAAACGCTGCTGCAGATGATGTATACCAAGAAGGTTAACACGAATTTTCTAATTTAGTTTCATAAAATAAAATATATTAAAAATTGTTCTTTCAGTTCCAAATAATATCATACAGCGAACCGAAATCGACCAACATCATTTTGATATAGACTACAGCGAGTACATCGAAGAGGATCCGGAGCCTTTAGAAAATAAAGAGAGTGGTAAAGTAACCCTTACTTGGAAATTGCAGCAAATTTTTATTATTTTTTTTATTTTAGCGGCAAAAAAGTCTATTAAATGGACTGACGGACAAACCCGGTATTTGTTGGAGCTCTACGCTGAGAATTTTCCAAACATTGGGCCATTGAAAAAATTTAGGACAAAAAAAAATATGTGGCTTTTCCTATCGAGCGAAATAAATAAAAAATGCAATGTGTCTTTTTCATATAATCAAGTCGAGACAAGGTATAGTTGTGTCATGAAAAGGCGAAAAAATATCATCGACAATAATGGGACAAGTGGGAGACCGCACATTCCAACGGAGTTCGAGGAAAAAATCAGCGAGATAGTGGCAACTGACGATTCCCTGCTTCCCCAATGTTTGGTTACACCGGGCTCTGTAACAAAAAAAAAGGCATGCAGAAGTAAGTACAAGTACATCGGGGATACCGTCGACTTATTCTGCTAACGTCGAATCGCGACTAGCACTATCGGCACCAACCACTTCAAGTTCAGGTACAAAAACAATTGACATTACACCAACAGCTGTTGAAGAAACTCCTCCACCAAAAAAACGGGTTAAAAAGACGGTGCAAGAGAAATTTTGCGAAAAAATTTTGGCTGCTAAACTAGCAAAACATACAAAAATGGAGGAGTTTTTCAAAGAAATGTCAGCCAAGAAAGAAAAGGCAAATCAACGAAAAGAAGAGACCAAGGAAAAAAGGCATAGTGAGAAACTGGCAATGTTGGCGGCAATACTGGAAATTCAAAAGAATTAAATTTTAATGTTTAAGTTTTTTTTATTGTTTAAATGTTTTTTAAAAATCAAAGTGAAATTAAATTCGTTTTAATGATTGTTTATAATTAAAATAATTTTTTTTGAAATAAAAATGAAATTAAAATAAACTAAAAACTATTTGTTATTATAATACGCTTCGTTTCTCCCTTATGCTTTAGTATAGCTTCAGATAAATTTACATTTTCGCTTGATGTGGCATCTTCTAGCGTAGAGATTACACCTCCTGCAATATGAGGTTCGTTATCCGATTTCCCATCCTCCCATAAGTCGTCATTCTCAATGCACAGATTGTGTAAGACGCAACATCCTAGCACAAACTTGCACATCCTCTCCACTGTGAAGAAGTCCAAGCGTATGAGCTGTCGAAACCGTTGCTTGAGAAGCCCAAACGTATTTTCGATTTTAACTCTCGTTTGACAGTGCTTTTTATTGTATTTAATTTTACTTGCGTTTAAATTCCCAAAATCCTTGTACGGGGTTAACAAAAAGTCCCTTAAAGGATAAGCTGCATCTCCCAAAACATGATACTGGTCCCCACATATTGCAGGAAGTTTTTTCGTGATTGGCGATAATTTAAAAATTCTCGAATCGTGTATTTTGCTTGGCGATCCTATACACACATCAAGAAATTTCTTATCCGTATCGCATATTCCTTGCAATGTCAAAGAGAGCAGCCCGTGCCGATTTACGTACGTTGACCTGACTTTATTTGAAGGTTTCCTAATATATATGTAGCATCCGTCTATGCAGCCAATGACGTTCGGAAAACCAGCGAGCTGAACTTTTACAAATATTATTTAGTAAGTTTTAAAACAAGTTAATTATTCGAATGCATTACCTGCGCAAAGTCTCTGGCTTTACCAGCTTTTTCATCATCCGTTGTTGGGAATTTTATGTGTGCTGTCGATATATCGAACAAAAACTCCATAAAATTTGTAAGGTTCCTGTGAGCGGCTGACTTTAAAATGCCAAATAGATTTGCTACTTCCCTGTAGCTTTCCTTGTTACCAGCAAACCTTAAAATAATTTTCATTTAAATATTTTTGAAATATTTTCAAGATAAAATAAATTAGCACAAACATTGCGATTCTGCACTTACACCCTTTCTTCCACCACTTAACTTGGCCTTGAAGTGTTTAGAAATTTTGTAGTGGTAACTTAAGTGGTCTGACACTTTCCTAGATACACGAAAATGACTTCGAAACTATTAATATAAAATATTTAGGTAAATTAATATATTTTAGCCCTGATTTTTTATAAAGTAAATTTTCACCACTTACTTCTTTTTCATTATAATCCTTAACCACGCTCTCGACAAAATTTTGTACGCGATGCTGCGGTTCTCGTATAAAAAGATTTTTATTTATTTCAGCCAAGTTTTCATCGCCTGAAGAAGATAACATTAATCTGATAAAAGATGAGTTAGACGACGACGATGAAGATGAAGATGAATTTAACAATTCGGACAATACTACTTCCATTTCAAAGTTATTTATTTTTTCAAATTTAACACAAAAGAAAGCAATTTAATTTTAATTTTATAAAAACTCAACTAATGTTAACCACGAATTCACAGTATTTACGAAAACGAATGACACATTTTAAAGATGGCGATTTTAACAGAAAAAACAACGATTTAAATTACGAAAAAAAAATTTTAAAAATGGCTTCTTGTTTATTATTTGTATATTTGACATTTATCTTTGTTGGTATTAGTTTTGCTGGAAGAAAAATTTGCCAAAATATCTCAATTTCTCAAAATTGATTTACATCAAAAAAAAAGTAGGAAACCCATTACAGGATGTAATCGCATTACCGGCATCTCAACAATTCCATCTATATAATATGTATCTACATATACCATTAAGGCCGGTACACATTGAGAAGGAGCGTCGAGATCGATTTTTCGATTAAAATAATAAAAAGGGTTTGTTTTTAATTAACGATAGCCATGACATCGTGCATTTACTAACAACAGAATTTAAAATTTTAACCGTTTAAATACAAAATTTCAATTTATCGTTGATAATTTTTAATTTAAGACGATAAATTGAAATTTTTTATTTTTTAGCAAATACAGTACACGATATTTTAGCTATCGTAATTAAAAACAAACGCTTTTATACAAGCCGTAGTATTTGCGGTATAAACACAACATAAAACTTGCTACATATTTCTGTAAGTATTATTGTCGTAACCCCGTATAATCTTTACATATTTCAATTTTAACACTAGAAGCACCAACCCGTCAAAATGACGAATTGTACATTTATTGAATTCAATTTTTTTAATTATTATGTTTATATGTTTTTGGAAGTTTATGATGAATTTTAACATAATTACTTTGTTGTCATATTAAAAGTCATTACACAGATTCCCACAAAAATATTAACATAATAATTAAAAAAATTGAATTTAATAAATGTATAACCGGTCATTTAACCGGTCGGTAGTTCTAGTGTTAAATTGTAGTTTGTATCAAAAACAGTACAAAATATAACTAACACTTACAGAAAAATAGTTTATATACATTGCATACTTACTAGTTTATATACATACATACATACATTCAAACAAAATCATTTTCATTCAAGAAAGGAAAAAAAATGTTTGAACATGTGTTCTATCAAAACCAACAAATTTGACGAATTTAATAAATGTATTCCTGATCATACATACATTCAAACAAAATCATTTAATTATCAATGAAAGTTCACACTAATTGTTCAAACATTGTTTGTGTGATCATTACAACATACTGTGTAGTAGTTTTATATACCTTACTTACTAGTTTATATACACTAATTTATATACATCCAAACAATAGCTATTTATGGTACTAGTGAGCAATTCTGAATTGGACGCAATGATTGTGAATGACATTTTAAGTAGAATAATTAGGCAACATTTTAAATTTAATTTAGAATAGAAATTAATTCAGAATTCAATCATGAATTTTGAAAATGAGAAAATTCAACATATTGTATGTCAACATACGTTTGTGAATTTCAACATATCGAATATAAATTCAGAATTTCGAGCAAAAATCTGAAAGAGAATTTGAATTCCCAAATGTAAATTCTTGAACAGCAGGGCCCTATTGCACCAACTACTTATCACTTATTACTTATCAAATTATCAAAAGTTAGTTTTTTTGATTATGATAAGTAATAAGTGTTTCACCAAAAGTAAAAAAAAATCACTCACTTATCAATTTAGAAACTTATCAAATTTTGATAATGATAAGTGATAAGCGTTGCACATCAGAATGTCTATAACTTATCAAATGACAAATTATCAAATTTTTATGATAAGTTGTAATGATCCTTGAGTATAATGGAACTTGGTTAATTATCAACCGATTAGGATGAAAATCGTCAGGTACAATAAAAATGGGATTCTAAAATGATTTTTAGATGAAGTTCTGGAATATGGCCAAGTCGGATGGAACTTGGCTATTTATCAACCGATTAGGATGAAAATCGACGGGTACAATGAAAATGGGATTCTAAAATGATTTTTAGATGAAGTTCTGGAATGTGGCCAAGTCGGATGGAACTTGGCTATTTATCAACCGATTAGGATGAAAATCGACGGGTACAATGAAAATGGGATTCTAAAATGATTTTTAGATGAAGTTCTGGAATATGGCCAAGTCGGATGGAACTTGGCTATTTATCAACCGATTAGGATGAAAATCGACGGGTACAATGAAAATGGGATTCTAAAATGATTTTTAGATGAAGTTCTGGAATATGGCCAAGTCGGATAGAACGTGGCTATTTATCAACCGATTAGGATGAAAATCGTCAGGTACAATAAAAATGGGATTCTAAAATGATTTTTAGATGAAGTTCTGGAATATGGCCAAGTCGGATGGAACTTGGCTATTTATCAACCGATTAGGATGAAAGTCGACGGGTACAATGAAAATGGGATTCTAAAATGATTTTTAGATGAAGTTCTGGAATATGGCCAAGTCGGATGGAACTTGGCTATTTATCAACCGATTAGGATGAAAATCGACGGGTACAATGAAAATGGGATTCTAAAATGATTTTTAGATGAAGTTCTGGAATGTGGCCAAGTCGGATGGAACTTGGCTATTTATCAACCGATTAGGATGAAAATCGACGGGTATAATGAAAATGGGATTCTAAAATGATTTTTAGATGAAGTTCTGGAATATGGCCAAGTCGGATGGAACTTGGCTATTTATCAACTGATTAGGATGAAAATCGACGGGTACAATGAAAATGGGATTCTAAAATGATTTTTAGATGAAGTTCTGGAATGTGGCCAAGTCGGATGGAACTTGGCTATTTATCAACCGATTAGGATGAAAATCGACGGGTACAATGAAAATGGGATTCTAAAATGATTTTTAGATGAAGTTCTGGAATATGGCCAAGTCGGATGGAACTTGGATATTTATCAACCGATTAGGATGAAAATCGACAGGTACAATAAAAATGGGATTCTAAAATGATTTTTAGATGAAGTGCTGGAATATGGCCAAGTCGGATGGAACTTGGCTATTTATCAACCGATTAGGATGAAAATCGACGGGTACAATAAAAATGGGATTCTAAAATGATTTTTAGATGAAGTTCTGGAATATGGCCAAGTCGGATGGAACTTGGCTATTTATCAACCGATTAGGATGAAAATCGACGGGTACAATGAAAATGGGATTCTAAAATGATTTTTAGATGAAGTTCTGGAATATGGCCAAGTCGGATGGAACTTGGCTATTTATTAACCGATTAGGAAGCTGGCGGTGTTTCTGAAGCTATTGGCTCACCTAATCAACGGTTAAAATCAAAAACAAATAAACGTAAAGCACCAGAAGCGGCAGAGACAATTAAGTCTTTGAAAATAAAATTGTTAAAAACAGAAATTTACCAAAACCAATTGGAAATATTAAAACTGGAAAGAGAAATGGAAATTCCACTATCTATTTATACTCAGAGTTTGCTTAATGCAAACAGTGGTAGTGTCGGTAGCTAGCAGCGGTTAAAGCAGATCATGAATAACCTTTTAGATAATTAGTTCTCTTTCCAATTGCAGTATTTCCAAATCATAATTATATATTGTACTATTCTTCATTCTTTATTGTTATATATATTATATAGATATACACTATGTGTTCATATTTTTAGTATTATCTTTAATTATTTTAAAAAATCAAATAATAATAAAATTAATAATTAAAAAAATGAACTAAACTCTGAAGAACATGATTGTTTATTTCCTCATCGCCATTTATAGCTTCGGAAATACTGTCACCATCGTCGTCATAGTGGTCGTCCGGCTCAAAATCAACCAAATCATTGCTGCGCATTTTAATCGTAACAGTGTGAAGAATGCAGCATACTAACACGATTTTGCCTGCAACAGTTGGATCCACCCGCATATGATTTAAACAAGGAAAATTTTCCTTCAGAATTCCTATTAACAATCAAATTGAATTTAACTTTAAAAATTGCAATCGTCATATACAAACCAAAACTATTTTCCACTATTCTTCTCGTCCGCTTATGAGCACGATTAAATCTTTGCTCTGTTGCATCGTCCGGATTTCTTCGCAATGGTGGGATAAGTCAATCTTTAAGGGGGTAAGCACTGTCACCCAAAATCACAGCACCGGGGAACGGACGATTATTTTATAATATCTATAGGATTTTCCAATAAGAGATTTAATTTTGATATTTAAAAAAAGGAGTATTTTTTAAGAGGAATCAATAAATGTTTATTTCATTGTAAAGAGGAAGATATGCCATTAACATTTGAAAACGATATCAGCCAAATGGCCGCCACGACTACGCTTGCAGCACCATATCCTTTTCGAATCCCTTTCCAATCTTCGAAATCTTGAATCGATTGTGGAGCATTGGCATAGACCTTATCTTTCACGTGGCCCCAAAGAAAAAAGTCTAAAGTTGTTAAATCACAAAATCTCGGTGGCCAATTGTGATCACCTCTTCGAGAAATAACACGGTCAGGAAACTTTTCTAGCAAAATTGCGCTTGTTTCGTTGCTTGTGAGGCACGTAGCGCGGTCTTGCTAAAAATAAACGTCGTCCACATCAATATCTTTCAATTCCGGCCATAAAAAATCATTAATCATAGCTCGGTATAGCGCAATCCATTCACCGTAACAGTTGCACCAGCCTCATTTTCGAAAAAGTAAGGTCCTATCACACCGCCAGGCCAAAACCGCACCAAACAGTGACACGTTGAGGATGGAGAGGCTTTTCAATAATCATTCCTTGATTTTCTAAACTCCAAATGCGACAATTCTGCTTATAAACGTAGCCTCCGAGGTAAAAAATAGTCCTCATCACTGATAATAATTTTTCGATGAAAATCCGGATCATTTTGATGCATTTGAAGGACCCAATCAGTGAAGATACGGCATTTATGGTGATCGACCGGCTTGAGTTCTTGTGTTAACTGCAATTTAAAAGCCTTAAGACTATATAAAAATCATCTTAGAATCCCATTTTTCTCGTACATGTTCAATTTCATCAAATTCGGATAAGAAATGGCCAAGTTCCTTCCTAATTGGCCATATTCCAGAACTTCTTCTAAAAATCATTTAAGAATCCCATTTCCATCGTACATGCTCAATTTCATCAAATTCGGATAAGAAATGGCCAAGTTCCTCCCTAATTGGCCATATTCCAGAACTTCCTCTAAAAATCATATAAGAATCCCATTTCCATCGTGCATGCTCAATTTCATCAAAATCGGATAAGAAATGGCCAAGTTCCTTCCTAATTGGCCATATTCCAGAACTTCCTCTAAAAATCTTTTAAGAATCCCATTTCCATCGTGCATGCTCAATTTCATCAAATTTGGATAAGAAATGGCCAAGTTCCTTCCTAATTGGCCATATTCCAGAACTTGAATTTGACAAATGATATTCCAGACCATGAAAAAGTAGAAATATCATTTGTCATTACCCCCCACCTATACTTTACCCCAGAGTCAATACAAATGTATCGACTCTCAAAAATGAGAAGTGAGTACCCTCCTCGACTTCTCTTTGTGGTACTTTGCAATTTAAAAGCCTTAAGACTATATAAAAATCATCTTAGAATCCCATTTTTCTCGTACATGCTCAATTTCATCAAATTCGTATAAGAAATGGCCAAGTTCCTTCCTAATTGGCCATATTCCAGAACTTCTTCTAAAAATCATTTAAGAATCCCATTTCCATCGTGCATGCTCAATTTCATCAAATTCGGATAAGAAATGGCCAAGTTCCTTCCTAATTGGCCATATTCCAGAACTTCCTCTAAAAATCTTTTAAGAATCCCATTTCCATCGTGCATGCTCAATTTCATCAAATTCGGATAAGAAATGGCCAAGTTCCTCCCTAATTGGCCATATTCCAGAACTTCCTCTAAAAATCATATAAGAATCCCATTTCCATCGTGCATGCTCAATTTCATCAAAATCGGATAAGAAATGGCCAAGTTCCTTCCTAATTGGCCATATTCCAGAACTTCCTCTAAAAATCTTTTAAGAATCCCATTTCCATCGTGCATGCTCAATTTCATCAAATTCGGATAAGAAATGGCCAAGTTCCTTCCTAATTGGCCATATTCCAGAACTTCCTCTAAAAATCTTTTAAGAATCCCATTTCCATCGTGCATGCTCAATTTCATCAAATTCGGATAAGAAATGGCCAAGTTCCTTCCTAATTGGCCATATTCCAGAACTTCCTCTAAAAATCTTTTAAGAATCCCATTTCTATCGTGCATGCTCAATTTCATCAAATTCGGATAAGAAATGGCTAAGTTCCTCCCTAATTGACCATATTCCAGAACTTCCTCTAAAAATCATTTAAGAATCCCATTTCCATCGTGCATGCTCAATTTCATCAAAATCGGATAAGAAATGGCCAAGTTCCTTCCTAATTGGCCATATTCCAGAACTTCCTCTAAAAATCTTTTAAGAATCCCATTTCCATCGTACATGCTCAATTTCATCAAATTCGGATAAGAAATGGCCAAGTTCCTTCCTAATTGGCCATATTCCAAAACTTCCTCAGAAAATCATTTTAGAAACCCATTTCTACCGCCCATGTCAAATTTCATAATAATCTATTGAGAAATAGCGAAGTTCCACTTTACTTGGCCACATTCCAGAACTTTATCCAGAAATCACCTTAGAATCCCAATTCCATCGCTCACGTCAAATTTCATCATAATCGGTCAAGAAATAGATAAGTTCAACTTTAATTGGCCACACACAACAGGGAGAAAAAAACGTTTTTAACAGACTTCCGTCATGCCACTACAATTTGTAGCTCTTATCAATTTATTTGAGTAGTGAAATTTTTCTTATTGCTATTTTGGATAATTATCATTAAATGTATTCGATTATTGATAAGTTAAAACTTTTGGTGCAACGGAACTACGAAAAACTTATCAAAAACCTCAAACTTATCGCTTATCCAAATATTACTTATCATTTATCATTTCGCGAATTGGTGCAACTTAATTTTGATAAGTGAGTGCTTATTACTTATTATAACTCAATAAAATACTTATCAAATTTCAATTTGGTACAACAGAAAATTATCAAAAATTATGATAAGTTGATAAGTAATAAGTGATAAGTAGTTGGTGCAACAGGGCCCTGGACAACATTTTATGTTTAATATAAATCAAAAGCTAATCATAGTTTTCATAAATAGAGTTTAAACTCCACTCTTTGGATAAAAATTCCAACCGGGGCTTGATTAAATGTTGAATGGATTAAAAAAAAACCTTCTGTGTTAAATCCATAAATTTTCAGTTTGAAATTAAACAGATACAATTTTAATTGAGTTACAATTCGAACCACAACGCTAATAATATTTTGAGTGAAATTTAAAATAGAAATTAAGAAAATGTTTCTGGATTCCATCTGGATTTGAATAAACTTTGTGTGACGTTTTAATTTGAAATTGAGTTAACTTCCAAACAGTGCTTGAATATGGATTGTTATTTTGACCACGCTCAATGAATTAAATTGAAACAAAAACTTGAGTGAAATTTAGAGTTTTAACAAATATTTAGGTATTCTACTAATTGATTATTTTAATTTTCCATGATAGTGTTGTTCAGACTAGGTAGTAAGTTAAGTTTTGAAATCAAAATGAATTAAAAATGATTAAGATTTTTAAGAGAACCAAATTTAAAGAGAGAAAATTATCTTGAATTCTAAAATAGATATAATAAATTTGAGTGAAATTTTAAGTAGAAATTGTTTTTTTCATAATTGTATTTGGGAAACACATTTTGAAAACAATTTTAGAAAAATATTTAATGTGCTTTATGTTACTGAGTTTAAATTCTAAACACGATTTCAACAAACTTTTTAACGTGGCCCGATTTTATGAACGAGGATAAATGATTAATCCTCTGATTTAGCGTAGTTTGCCTTGTATGAAACAATGCAAACTACGCTAAATCAGAGGATTAATCATTTATCCTCGTTCATAAAATCGGGCCTAACTAGAAAATCATGAATCGAGCAAAAATCTGAATGCTTTTTGTTTTATAATAGTATAGAAGGGTAATTGAATAAAATTTCAAGTAGAAACTTACATTAGAAATAGTGCACAGGTGTACATCGAAAAGCAGAAACCGAGTTTCGCCATTACATATCAAACCGAGTTCAATACGGAAAATTCAAAACCGATCGAAACGATGTTTATATAATTAAGCTAATAAGGAAGCATATCAACAGGACAACATTAAATGGCGATAACTCATTAACGTTTGGACCATATTATACTGATATAATAGTAGAAAAAAACATAGAAGCAAATAATATACCAGCTCCTGAAGCTTTCCTTTATCTGGATAAAACGATAACCAATTACCATTAATTTACCATATAAGAAGACAACCAACTGAAAATGGCTTTGACGTAACGAAATTTATGAACGCAAGTTCTTATCTAAGGTTCAACACGGAATTCAAGCAAATGGATACATAGCAACAAATATATTGCACAAAGAGCAAAATACTTGTGGTTGCAAAGATGATAGTTAGATAAAACAATTTGTTTAAATTTTTTTTTAGAATAATTGTTTAGTATACATAGTTTAGTTTTAGTACAGTTAACTTTTAAATTGAAATGGATAAATGGCATAGTTTTTAATAGCTATAATTTTTTATGCCTACATATTATTTGAACGGACGGAAAAATACAAAAATTATAAGATACAGAAATTATGATCTGGGAAAAGAGTTAACGGAATACATGAGAGAAATGGTTACTTTACATATCCCTTTTAGGATTGAAGAAACTGATGTTCTGACAGATATGAAATTCACTAAAACGATGAAAATCTGCGTGCGGTTATGTCGGGAAGAGAAGTAGATCAAAAATTCTAGGCGGATAATAATGACCGGAATCTGGTTAATGTTCAGGAAATTCCGAGTAAACTCCAGTCGCGCGTCGGAGCTGACACCGCACAATTTTTTTTTTCTTTTTTAATATTTTTATTTTTTTATTTCAGCTGATGATTCTGGACAATGGATACTGGAACAGTAACAAAGCCAGAATTCTCAGTGTTAGCCAAAAACTCCAAAGAATTATGGAGAATTATGACCACCAAACCCCTTCAATTTTGACAGAGCTTTTTAACATTTCTCTTATAATTTACTATGGATACAAAAGCTGGAAATCGTACAAAAAAAAACACAAAAAATAAATGTGAACATTATTAAAAGCACAGATTGCATATAACTACTCGTATTTCTTATAACAAGCTACTCGGTTCCATTGTTGGCAGAAGGCAGAACTAATGAAAAAAAAATTACGTGCATTATAGACATTTTATCCAGCACCAGCATACACGATAAGCTAAACATCAAATATATTTTGCGTCTTTTCCATTCATACCTAATGTACACAATGATTACAAATTATCGTCACGTTTACAAAATAAAAAACGCAAAAATCGTTAAAACAAAAATATTAAAATGAAATTTAATTAATAAAAAGTAAAACATTAGTAAAAAAATGTCTAATTAATGTATGATTTGTGATTCGGTGTATGTTTTGTTTTAGAATTTTGCTAAATGGAATTCTGATATGTTTACATAAACATAACAAAATTTAACGTACATAAATAAGATAATGGATTTGGTGACACCTAAATATAGACATTTTATCCGCGAACATGGTACCACGTAGGTTTAATCTGTTTTGAGATAATCGATAATTTTTTTGTGCTTGCGTCGTTAAAAACGTTAATGTTTACACTGTCTACTGAATAGTAATCAACATCTTTCTATGTGAACTATGTTTTTTAGTATAGCTCTTATCGTGGGCCATTAAATTTATATGACAGGCAATTCTTATCTTAAGTTTTATCTTATATATGTAGTGTCTTTTCTCTTCAATTTTTTAAAACCTTTAATTTTGATATTACATCTTCACGTTTCCTTCATTAAGAAATATTTAATTAAAATAATTTAGTTAAACTCGATCAAGTATTCTAGCAATTAAACGTGATTACCAATAATTGTGATCGTCGTCCTTTAATGTCTGCAAATACTAAAATCCATTTGGAGCATGATTCCGATTATTACCGGTTCAACCTTAATTCACACACAGGTCATTGATCTCCTAGAATTATCGGCTAATCACCTAAACTTTTCTATAAGTGATACTTCCCGTACAGTTTTTAATGGTGATCCTGGTTTCCCAACAAACCGGCTATTCCAGGGTTTGTGATTGTGATATTGTGATTGTGATATTGGGATTGTGATTATGGTTATAGTTATGGTTATTGTTGTGGTTATGGTCACAACCGGCCGAATGAATCTAAACCAAATTCATTTTAATAATGAGTAACATTAGATAATTAGTGATTAATTCATTGGTTGAGCCGTGATTTTTTCATCACTCGCCGGGAATCGAACCCAGGCCTGCAGATTTTGCTACCTTATCTTACTTTACTCTTCAGAGCCAGTCACAGCTTGGAATATGTTCCAAAACGCTAGAGAGAAGTTCGGGTAATTTTTGTCCCATAAATGGGAAATAGATCCTCAGAGGAGATTAGATCTTATCAGCCTTACATCATTTCTACTGAAAACCATGGAGATAATTCTGGGACTTTGTATTAGATCCAATACCCTCTAAAGTTACCCTCTGGACTCTAGGCAGCACGCCTACCAAGCAGGGAAATCAACAGAAACAGCTCTACATGAACTGACATTGGAATCAAAGATACACTCCGGAATAAAGAATTATTACTATGCTCCTTCATTGATATCCAGGGAGCTTTTGATAATACCAGTTTCGAGGTAATTCAGGAACAATCTCTAACAAGGGGCATAGACCCCTCCACCGTAAGGTGGATAATAAACATGCTAAAAGACAGGAGGATTACGGCCTCCTTTGGAGACAAAACCATCACAGTAGCGGCCACCAGGGGCTGTCCCCAGGAAGGCGTCCTCTCTCCCTTATGGCTGATTGTGATGGATCAATTACTTACCAGACTGAGAAATCTAGACTTCTCAAACATTACCCATGCGGATGACCTAGTCTTGATGGTTAAGGGCAGATTTGCAAATACAGTAGGGGAAAGAATGCAACAAGCCCTAGAGGTAGTAACTGATTGGTGCACGGATTACTTACGGTAAATTCTAATAAGGTCAGCTGCACTCTCTTTACTAACCGGAGGAAAACTGCCTTCCGCCGATAGTCCTGGGGAGGGGTATCTCTCCAACTGCCGAAGGAGGTTAAATATCTGGGTGTCGTACTTAATCAGAAATTGATATGGAATCCCCACTTAAATCATATTACAAACAAGGCCAATAAGGCCTACTTCACCTGCCAAAGAATGATTGGAGACTGAGCCCACAAATGTTGGTTTGGCTCTACCGGGCCGTCATAAGACCTATGGTCTCTTATGCGGCGGTTGTGTGGTAATTTGTGTGGGTGCAACTGGATCAATGAGGCTTGTCCAACAGCTGCCCTTGAGAGCATACTGAGCTCTCACCACTGCACCTACACATTAAAAAAGTAGCTAGTTCAAGAAGTCTGAGCCTAAAAATTACTGCAAAAATTAAAACCATGAGGCCAGGACACAACAGTATCCTACATAAATTAAATCTCAAGGAGGAATTGATCCAACTATCAGATTTGATGGTAAGCCGGATAGGGACTGGTAGAGAATATTATCTTATCCCTCCGCCGCCATGCTTCTGTATGGTATACGGATGGGTTAAAGACAGACGGGGGTACCGGTGCAGGGATAGTCGGGTCTGACCTAGAACTATGCATACCGCTGGGCAGCACGAAGAAATATAAGAAGACCGAGATTTTTATAATCTCGGACAGCCAGGCAGTTCTGCTAGCCTTAGGACCTTCAGTGTTCAACTCGAATTGATCTGGAGCTGGTACTGCAACTTATTGGAACTGGGTAAAGCAAACAAAGTCACCCTTTTGTAGTCTCCTGGCCACTCCACCATTAAGGGAAATGAAGCAGCAGACCGTTGTGCAAAAATGGGAGCAAGCCGGGATTTCGTGGGTCCCAGTCCTAGTATCGCTTTTTTAGAAACCCATTTGGCAGAAGGTACAAGGCACTGGGAGCAGAACTATAAGAATTTACTCTGGGAGTCCTCCATTAGGATGAAACAGGTCAAGAAATTACTTAGTTACAATATTATACGTCTGGGAGAGGCACCGAGGGTGGATCGCCGGTCCCTAAGACATAAAATGGGAAAGTCTCTTACGGACCAGTGCAGATTTTGTGGATGCGGTAAGGAGACATCGGAACACGTACTCTTCACATGCGAAGCTATCATCCTAAAAAGATTCAAGTTTCTCAATGCGCACACAATCCAGTGAATATGCATCAGGTAGCGGCGTTTATCAATGACACAGACCTACATTTCAGCTAAGAACCTCTAGGGACCCACAATAGGCCTCAATCGTCGCACTCTTTTAATTGCATGGACATGATCAGGAATTCACATTAAAACCTTCACCTAGATATTATGCAGAACTCTTGAATGTCTTCAATTGTCTTTCGTAGTCATCCGGTAGGATCAACTCTCATACCATATTATTAATACGATAACCGGCTTGATCAACACCCTGTGCAATTGTGCTTGACGGTATTTGCAAGATATTTGGACTTTACTACAGGACGTAGCGGATACAAAACACGTTTGGCCGCGGCAAGACAATCCTTTATTATTAATTTATTATGTTACATGTAACGTCGTTGCCACAGTCTTAAGTTACCTTAAGTTTATGGGATTACTCAAATAATCCTTCTACCCAAATACTAGGTTTAAGTGCAGGACACCTTGAGTAAGATTCGGATAAAGGCAGGTCGTACTGTAAAAAACATAAAAAACAATGCAGAAAATACGATACCAATCAGCAACTATATCCCACCAAATGCTTGTTTGAATACTATTAAAGAGAGTGGAAAATGCAATTCAATATGAAATGAATAATCATTAATACGCTGGTTGATTTTATTACTTTTTATTGATGTTGTTTTGAACAAGTTTTTCGATTTTTCAACCTTGTTTTCCTAAGTTTTACATCATATCTGTATACATACATGAATACTCGTATACATAAAAAATATTATGAAGTTTAATGAATATACATACGTGAGATATATTATGTTTTATCTACAATATATGGATAAATCGATTTTAGAATTTTTAGCTATGGATTAGTTTGCTTAAATCATGTTGTTATATATTCAACATTTTGAGTGATGTCTATGGTAATTTTCATGTGCCCACATATTTTCAAATTATCTAAATAATTAATCATCAACACTTTGTCAACGTAAAACGTTTAACTTTTCGGAAACGCCTATCAAAAATAAAAAGTTGTCCACCTAACTATTATCGTACATCTACTAATAACTCTTAATTACCAATTTTAAGTGTGCGAAACAGTATTTCATCTTGATTAATTACTATGATACACTGTAATGTAATTTACATCACTAAAAATAAATCAACCGTGTTTATATTCATAGGGAGGAAATAAAGATGCTGCGGAGCGATTAAATAAATAAAAAATAAAATCCCAAATTTTTAATCAGATTATGAATTTTGTATCATAAATTTTCAGTAATTATCTACTGCTGTGGGGGGTTTAATGGCACAATGTTAATAATAATAGAAGTTAACTGTTTAGGTATATAGCGCTGTGAATAATGTTAAACCATTAACATTTAGATTTTTTGTTTTTCTTTTTGTTATTTAATCGGATTTTGGATTTAAATTCAATAATATGCTTAAGTAAGCAATATATATGTAGATAAGAAATTACGAACTTTAGTACGTACAGTATTTTTAGTAAAATTTTGCCGTTTTAGTATGATAATAATTAAAGGATAAGTCATCAAAAGTTGCTGTGCTCTAGGTTTACCAACATCGTTTAGTTATCTCTGTATATAAACATACTTCCAGATAAGATAACGAATTGAAATTTAGCATGCTATCAATATAAAGCAAAAAAGTTTGAAAATCTGCAAAATATGGAACGGAATTATCTTCCAAAATTACCCATAACAACTCATTTTCTATAGTCCATATTTTATCAAAGCGTTCCTAGATATTCAAGCCGTCAGGTTAAAATTCGAACTTATAAGGGGGATAGAAAAACAAAAAAAAATGGATTTTTCATACAAATCATATGAAAAGTGGTTTTCTTAATTTCGTTTTTCTTAAATGAAAAATCTTACTAAAATGAATTTTGATTTATATGTTTTCAAGAAGAATAATTGATAATTATATGATTTGAAAATCAATTAATAAAATATAAAAGGCTGAAACCTCACGAGGTGATTAGTATCTTCAATAATGTCATAAAGTTGGTGTGACAGTTTTGACAATATTGATTTCCATTTTAACCAACATATATTTACTTAAACAACAACAGCCAAACAGGTCAAAAGCTTCAGTAACATGAGTACAGGCATCCAATTTAAAACGAAAAATCGTATTCTAGAACTTTATACCAAAAGCAGTATAGCAAATTATACTGATACTTCTAATTCTAACCGTTTAACTGACCATATTCCAGAAATTTATCCAAAAACTCATTTTAGAATCCCATTTACAACGCACATGTCAAATTTCATAACAAATGGGTAAGGAATAACTAAGTTCCATCCTACTTAACCATATTCCAGAGCTTTATCAAAAAATCATTTTAGAATCCCATTTCCAACACACATACCAAATTTCATCATAATCGGTTAAGAAATAGCCAAGTTCCATCCTACTTGGCCATATTCCAGAGCTTTATAAAAAATAGAACTTCATCCAAAAAACATTTTAGAATCCCATTTCCAATACAAATATCAATTTCAACGTAATCGGATGAGAAATGGGCAAGTTCCATCCTACTTGGCCATATTCCAGAACTTCATCCAAAACAGTTTTAGAATCCCATTTTCAACGCACATGTGATGAGAAATAGTCAAGTTCCATCATTCTTGGCCATATTCTAGAACTTCATACAAGACTCATTTTAGAATACCATTTCCAACACACATGTCAAATTTCATAATAATCGGTTGATAAATAGGCAAGTTCCATCATATAAAAAATTTGTTAACTATTCACTACATCCAAATCCAACCCAACTCAACTCCAACCCAACTTCAACTCAACCTGCAAATTGACCCCTAATTTAACCTTCAAATCAATTCCCAATTCAATGCCTAATCTAATAATCAAATAAGCATATATAAAAAAATCGTAAATATTTATAAAAGCAGGTGTTTTGGGTCAATTCGTATGGCAGGTACCCCACCCCCTTGACGTACAGACTCCAAAAGCTTTTCAAATCTCCGCTTTGACCATAGAAACAGATTGGCGAAAAAAAAAAAATCCAAATCGGACAAGCCGTTCTCGAGATACCATGGGTCCAGACATCCAGACATCCATACAGACGGACGGACATTTTTTTTTTTTTTGCATTTTCAGACTCAGGGACTTTCAAAACGTCGATAAAAGTGGTTTTGGACCAACCATATGTTCCGTCATTTTTGACAGGATTTCAATACTTTGGTCTTTTTAGACCGAAGTAAATCTTTATGTCATGACATCATACCATTCGTTCAAGTTTTTTTTATAGTAAGCCATTAGTGACACCTACTTATAAACTCGACTAATTAAATATATTTAAAAAAAAGCAAAATGGACGTGTATTTTCCGTGTTTGAAATCAGATGGCGGTAATCAAAAATTGAAAATAATTCGGCACAGGATTCGTGGAAGAGGAACAAAGAGTATTTTGATGAATTAGAAAAACGGTAAAATATTTTAATTTTAGATACCAACCAAACTGTTTGGAGTTTTTATTTGTATGCCTCCTAATTTTCTCTAATTTAATAAATTTTATTCCAGCGTTAAGTAAAACCCCTCATTAAAAGAAAAAATTACGAAAGAAAGTTTTGAGTTTGGTTCTGGTAACCGTACCGTACCAAATATTAAATTGCATCAAAATTAAAAAGAATCAGAAATTGTTATTGCTATCCAGAATTCACACATTTTTAAAATTTTTTAAAAACACTTGTTAAATATTTCGCAAAATTACAAAAGGTTTAAAAAATCACTCGATCGATTTCGGCTTATTATGCCATCATCAGGAGTATCTACTAAACTGTAAAAATAAAAATGTAGTTAGATATATATATATATATAGTTGGAAAAAGCAAAAAGTGAAACCAAAATATACCAATAAAAATATGTGGGAGAGGTAAACAATAAAATTGGTGACAGCAATAAACATTAAAAATTAAAATAGGGGGTGAGTTAAACACAGGTAAAATTGGTGAGAGCAATAAACATTCAAAAATAAAAATTAGAAGGGGGTGAGTTAAACACAGGTATATGATTATTGATTAGTCAACGGTCGAATAACAAAATTCCAGATGTTGATTTTTTTTTTTTTAAATTTTATTTTTATAACCCGACGAATTAGTAATTTTATGGTATGGAATGAGTATGTGAATAAAACAATGCGGGGTCGGTAATTGGTGAGAAACGGATTTCTCTCTGTTCGTTGAGAATATTTTGGTTAAGAAATATAGCTTTTCGGATTTCGTAAGATTCTAAGTTGTCTAAACGTCTGCTTTTTGGTTGTACATGCAATATTTCTAAATTATTTAAACTGGATGTGTGATTTTCTAACGTTAAATGATTATAAAGGGATGATTCATGGCTACCAGATAAATGTTCTTTAACTCTAACTTCAAAATTACGCCCAGTCTGTCCGATATAAGAGGAACTACAATCATTGCAATTGATCTTATAAACGCCAGACTTGGAAAGGCGATCAATTCTTGGTTTATTGTTAAAAATCATTTTCTTAATTGTATTATTGTTATAAAAAGCAAAGCTAATATCTGTATATTGTGTCACGATGTTACTAATCCGTTGACTAGTTTTTCCTATATACTCTAAGCGGCGCCAATTTTTTGGCATTGGGCTATCAGGTGGATAAATGTTAGCTAAAGCTTTATGTTTCAGTTTTCTGTTTAGTAGCTTTAATATAGTCTTAGCTGCATAACCGTTATTCGCTGCTATTTCTAAAATTATATTAAGCTAATTTTATAATTATATTATTATAAAAAGCGAGGAAAAAAACGTTTCAATTCAATAAGTATTGCTTCAACTGAAGATGATGTTTGTTGGCATCGAAATCGATTTTGAATCGAAAATTAAAAATAAAATTTCACTATAAGGAATATACTTATTTTAAAAAATATATAAATTAAAAATAATATAAAAGTTGCCTTTTAATTATATTTATATATGTAATACATAATAAAAGTGAAATAGCCACAGCAATTGAAAAGTATTTTTTTAAAAAATGAGTTTCAATAATATAAACAGACCAATGGCAATTGTGTATAAATACTTAAACATTTTATATAAATTAAGGTGTAATAAAATTAATTTATATTTTAATGAAACGTGCGTTTGAAAGAATATAATACCAAAATACATCAACATAAGTATTAAAAATAATTCCAAAACTGCAAGTTCAGTAAAAGCGAAAGCTGATAAATTATGGCTAAAAAGTGAAATAAAGATGTTGTATACTAAAGTCAACCAATTAAATATGCAAGTATATAATCTACATCTACAAATCGCGAAATATTTCCATCACATCGAATATATCCAAATAATGGGATATGTTGATAAGCTGGTAGAAAGGAGGTTAATATCCAAAAGGTTCATTATAAAACGGAAGTTGAAACTCTTGACCACAAGAAGAAATAACCAAAGTAGTACATCTGCAGGTATACCAACAATAGACCATAAGTTCCACCACCTGATCGAGAACCATACGGGAGTGGAATTTGACAATGAGGAGATAGCGTTATTACGAAAAGGGTTAAAATGCAACATAAGTCCAGTCAACAACACCAAAAATCAAAATAAAATTTTAATGAACATAGAGAACGCTATTTCAAAAACAAATTTGGACCACCAGGATGAAATTAGAAACATGGTAGTGCAAAAAATAAAAAACCAAATTCGAGAAGTAACACCAATACGTAATAACGAGAATGTAATAGCTGTCAACATTAAAAACAAATTAAATGACAACGGTGCAATCATTGTTAAGGCCGATAAAGGAAATACTATAGTAATAATGGATACGGAAGAATACAATTTTAAAATTAATGAATTCATCATTAATAACAATGTCCAGGAATTAAATGAAGATCCAACAGAAACGTACAATTCAAACATGAAATCCATTATTAATAAATCAACACATTTACTAAGTAATAGGGACATCAGGCAGCAGAAAATGATGAAACCAACGATCCCGTTAATTAGAGGAATGCCCAAAATTCATAAAGCAAACATGCCGATAAGACCAGTAGTTAATTTTACGTCAGCGCCTTCATACAAAATCGCAAAATTTGTAAATCAATGGCTTTGTAATAATCTTTGTTTAGAAAGGGACCACTCCATCAAAAACAACTTAGAGTTGGTAAACAAGATTGAGGCTATTAACATACCAACGAGTGCAAAGTTAGCGTCATTTGATGTCACCAACATGTACCCTAACATACCGGTAGATGAAACTTTAATAATTGCCAAGGATTTGTTATTAAGTCAGCGAATAGACATACATGTCATAAACGAGATTGTCGCTTTGTTAAAAGAAATCACCAGGCAAAATTACTTCGAACATGAAAACAAATACTACATACAAAACGATGGTTTACCTATGGGTAGCCCACTTTCCGGAACTTTGGCAAATATATTCCTAAATTACATCGAGAATACATATATTTTGAACAGCCGAAATAAATTCTATAACAAAATTAAATACTGGCACAGGTATGTAGATGACATAATTGTACTTTTTACGGGAACCAGTAGGCAGCTGGACCAGTTTCACAATTATTTAAATGAAATTCATTCAAAATTAAAATTCACTTTGGAAATCGAAAATAACAAAACTATAAATTTTTTGGATTTAACTATAAAAAATATAAACCAGAAACATGTTTTCCAAATTTTCCGTAAACCAACTCAAACATTTCAAACCATTCATCAGCAATCATGGCATCCATTCCAGCACAAACTATCGGCATACCGCCATATGATCCATAGGCTAAATAGTATAACAATGGCAGAGGAGAGTTACAAAATTGAACTTGACATCATCAAGTTTGTAGCATATCACAATGGATATGATACGAAAATGATCGATACATTGAATAACAGTTATAAAAGAAAATTAGAGTATAGATCGAATACAACATTGTCTTTCGACGATAATAATAATAATCGAAAATACCTAAGTTTGGAATGGAGCCAGGTTAGCCAAAAAATTCAAAATATTTTCATAAATTTCGGATATAGCATTGCTCACAAAACTCAACATAAATTAGAAAGTTTTGTTAAAACCAAAATTAATTCCACTTTAGACACGGGTGTTTATAAATTAACATGTTCAGATTGCCCCGCTTTTTACATAGGCCAAACGGGACGTTCATTTAGAGAGAGATTTAGAGAACATGTCAGAGGAATCGGGAGAATGAATACAGAATCCAAATTCGCGCAACATATAAACCACACGCTGCATAACTACGTGAATTTTGAAACAAATTTAGAGGTGCTGTATAGGATGAAAAAAGGAGATATGATGGATCGTGTAGAGGAATTAGAAATATTCAAGAACAAGGAAAATCAATTTATGTTGAACAGCAAAATAAACACTGCTACAAATAAAATGTACGAGCTGATTTCCAACGGTTAATCAACGTAAGCGAAGGTTTCTGTAAATTTGGAAAATATTCAACGCAACCACTGGAAAAATTTTGGGTATAAAAAGCGAGGAAAAAAAACGTTTCAATTCAATAAGTATTGCTTCAACTGAAGATGATGTTTGTTGGCATCGAAATCGATTTTGAATCGAAAATTAAAAATAAAATTTCACTATAAGGAATATACTTATTTTAAAAAATATATAAATTAAAAATAATATAAAAGTTGCCTTTTAATTATATTTATATATGTAATACATATATTAAGCTCTTTGTTATAATTGGATATGGTCAAAGGAATGTTTATTAATCTATCTAAGAATGAGTGGAAAGCTGACATTTTAATATTATGGGGATGGTTTGACGAGTTAGGTATAATGGCGTCTGTATACGTGGGTTTTCTATAAATTTTGAACTCTAATGAAGAATTAATTCTGGTTATTGTTATATCTAGAAAGTTAATAGATTTGTTTTCTTCTTCTTCTACCGTAAAATTAATGGTGGGATATTGAGAATTTAACCAAGTGAGAAAAGAGGTTAATAGCCTATCAGTTCCATTCCATAGACATAGTATGTCATCAACATATCTGTACCAAAAGATCATATGACGGAAATAAGGATTATTGCTTGATACAATCGTTTGTTCGAAGAAATTCATGAAAATTTCTGTTAACAAAGGTGACAGAGGGGAGCCCATCGGTAGACCATCAGTGAATCTGAAATACTTATTATCAAAGCAAAAATAATTTTGTTTAATACAAGTTTCAAATATCAGCTTCAGTTCATTCCGAAGGCTTCCATCTGCAACATCCCTATCTAAGTAAGTATAAACTATTTGAGACAAAATGTTAATTGGAATAGAAGTGAAAAGACTAGCAACGTCAAACGAAACTAATTTTGAGTGTAGACCGAGTTCTTAACCGAGAAAGCCGAAACGAAATTGGAATGACTGTTGAAAAAGTTTATGAAACCCTTACATAGCGTAGAGGTTCAAATGCTGAGCAATGGAGTAAATTTTGCTCCTGTGCCAAATACAATCGGCGTTCAGTCATTTGAGAGTCTCGCTATAGATGCCGAAACTGCGTTATCCGGCCAGTCAACCCAACTGAAAGCAATATGTGCGTTACAAATTAAGAAAGGCTTGAGTAACGCTTCCTCCTCTATCTCCTCTCATTCTTTTGTTTCTTCTTCTAATAATAACCTTAAAGTGATTGGTACGATTAAGAAAAAGTTACGTGATCATGACCTGATCGCCTGTAAAGCGGATAAAGGCAATACGATCACTGTTCTCACAAGAATCGATTATTACAATAAAATTTCTGATTTCATTACAGAAAGCAACGCATTAGAGCTCAATAGAGATCCTACTAGGTCATTTAACACTTTGGTCAGTAAATGTATCAATCACTGTCCAAAGGTCTTTGATGGCACTGGTTGGAGGTACACGGTTATGAATCCATCTGCCCCAATTCTTTATGGTTTACCTAAAATCCATAAAGAAGGCATTCCAATTAGACCAATAGTAGCGTATTGCAATGCACCTGCCTACAAGCTATGTAAGGGTTTCATAAACATTTTCAACAGTCATACCAATTTCGTTTCGGCTTTCTCGGTTAAGAACTCGGTAGAATTGATTAGCAAAATTCAAGATGTTGATATTCCACTACACTCAAAATTAGTTTCGTTTGACGTTGCTAGTCTTTTCACTTCTATTCCAATTAACATTTTGTCTCAAATAGTTTATACTTACTTAGATAGGGATGTTGCAGATGGAAGCCTTCGGAATGAACTGAAGCTGATATTTGAAACTTGTATTAAACAAAATTATTTTTGCTTTGATAATAAGTATTTCAGATTCACTGATGGTCTACCGATGGGCTCCCCTCGGTCACCTTTGTTAGCAGAAATTTTCATGAATTTCTTCGAACAAACGATTGTATCAAGCAATAATCCTTATTTCCGTCATATGATCTTTTGGTACAGATATGTTGATGACATACTATGTCTATGGAATGGAACTGATAGGCTATTAACCTCTTTTCTCACTTGGTTAAATTCTCAATATCCCGCACCATTAATTTTACGGTAGAAGAAGAAGAAAACAAATCTATTAACTTTCTAGATATAACAATAACCAGAATTAATTCTTCATTAGAGTTCAAAATTTATAGAAAACCCACGTATACAGACGCCATTATACCTAACTCGTCAAACCATCCCCATAATATTAAAATGTCAGCTTTCCACTCATTCTTAGATAGATTAATAAACATTCCTTTGACCATATCCAATTATAACAAAGAGCTTAATATAATTTTAGAAATAGCAGCGAATAACGGTTATGCAGCTAAGACTATATTAAAGCTACTAAACAGAAAACTGAAACATAAAGCTTTAGCTAACATTTATCCACCTGATAGCCCAATGCCAAAAAATTGGCGCCGCTTAGAGTATATAGGAAAAACTAGTCAACGGATTAGTAACATCGTGACACAATATACAGATATTAGCTTTGCTTTTTATAACAATAATACAATTAAGAAAATGATTTTTAACAATAAACCAAGAATTGATCGCCTTTCCAAGTCTGGCGTTTATAAGATCAATTGCAATGATTGTAGTTCCTCTTATATCGGACAGACTGGGCGTAATTTTGAAGTTAGAGTTAAAGAACATTTATCTGGTAGCCATGAATCATCCCTTTATAATCATTTAACGTTAGAAAATCACACATCCAGTTTAAACAATTTAGAAATATTACATGTACAACCAAAAAGCAGACGTTTAGACAACTTAGAATCTTACGAAATCCGAAAAGCTATATTTCTTAACCAAAATATCCTCAACGAACAGAGAGAAATCCGTTTCTCACCAATTACCGACCCCGCATTGTTTTATTCACATACTCATTCCATACCATAAAATTACTAATTCGTCGGGTTATAAAAATAAAATTAAAAAAAAAAAAAAATCAACATCTGGAATTTTGTTATTCGACCGTTGACTAATCAATAATCATATACCTGTGTTTAACTCACCCCCTATTTTAATTTTTAATTTTTAATGTTTATTGCTGTCACCAATTTTATTGTTTACCACTCCCACATATTTTTATTGGTATATTTTGGTTTCACTTTTTGCTTTTTCCAACTATATATATATATCTAACTACATTTTTATTTTTACAGTTTAGTAGATACTCCTGATGATGGCCTAATAAGCCGAAATCGATCGAGTGATTTTTTAAACCTTTTTAATTTTGCGAAATATTTAACAAGTGTTTTTAAAAAATTTTAAAAATGTGTGTATTAAGTGTGTTTCGCCAAGTGCCTACGGCAGAAAGTGTAAGAAGTATCCAGAATTCATTATCTTTGTCAAACTCATAACGAAATCGTCGTAATTTTTTGTTTGACACAGAGGAGCAGATTGGTGATGTTGTCATTAATGAAGAATTAAATGTTGATGAAATTATTTCATCATTCTGTAGCTTAAATGAGCTCGATTTTGCCGAAGGTAGTGATGTATCGGTTGCAGCACTATCCAAAAAAACAAAAATGCTTATCAATTTTGATGTAGATGACAAAAATTGAAGCTCATCAAATTCAGATCCTACTAAAAAGTTGAATGACCATCCAATCTATTTCATAAGAAATACGCAAAAAAAATGTAAAACATATAATCATCTGGATTTAAAAATAGATGGTGGCGTGGCAAATTCGTATGATTCTGATGCTAGTACCGAACGTGAAAGCAACGCTGAAAATACAGAGCATAAATTCGATCCGGACATTATTGATTTGAAGACGAAAAATTCGGAAGGTCGGTGCGACATTGAAAAATTTGCAACACTATCGAAAAAGGCATTGGGTGATTTAATTAGAATAAATTTGAATAATGATATTTCTATCTCTAACGGTCGAAATGAGTTTAACAAAAAGAATTCATCAGCTCAAATAAAAACACGAAAATTGATTCGAATAACAGGTACCATTCGTCAATGAAAAATTAATTAATTTACAAAACATTTTTTTGTGATTTTAATAAAATATTGTATTTATTTATTTATTTGTCTAAATCCGGGGATAACCAAATCTTAAAACAAACGGATTATTAATTTTTAAAACTCACTCGAACAGAAAATAGTAACCGAAATATGTAATTTTTGTGGTAAACTTCAGATGTCATTAATTCTTCAATAACATATTGACAGTGTACAAACTAGAAAACATTTATGGTTAACTTTTTTCCATTTTACATCAACAAATATCATAATTGTCATTGAAGATTTGGAGAAAGAGGTAATTGATATTTTTTTTAAAATTATTATTTGATTTATTTTGTTTTTCTCCTACAGAGTCACAAGCGATCAGAAAGCAGTTTAATATTCTTTTGAGAATACTATAGAGAGGACAAATTCTCTTAATACGGGCGGCCGATTTGAATAGACCGATTCCAAAGTGGTCAAGTCAATCAAAAATGGTGAACTTTTATGTTTGGTGCATATAAATTTATGTTCATCTGCGATATTGGATCGGCTCAATTCGGTGCTTGACCCAATGGAAAGAAGTTAATTTCCGTAAACGGTATCTTAGCAAATCAGGAAAGCGAATTGATCGGAAAGCATCACTATTTCCGAATATTTTTAACACTAGACCCGCATAATGGTGAAGTATCGCGAGCCATGCTTAATCGTTGTGTCGAAATAAATTTCAATCGTGAAAATTATACCGAAAATGATTTACGGGAACTCATCTATACCACGTCGGGATACATGAATTGTTTTTAATCAACACAATTATTTTGATCAACTCAAATCTAAAGTCGAATATTTAATTTAATAATTTTGGACTATCGCACATACTATTAAAATTTTCATTCCTCGTGTTGCACAACTTGTAGCTGAGCAATGCAACTGAAAATTCACTTGGCATAAGCTCAAATGAGTCATGTTATTTCGCGCACCGTGGATTTAATGGGATTTTGCTTGAAATTCTATCGCAATAAATTATCCGAATTTATTGAAGAGTCTCTCAATAATTTCAGTGTTCAATAATAATTGTAACTTTGATAATGTTTTGATAAAATCGAATCAAATGACGCCGATAAAATTGATCAAGTTGCAATACGAACCATATGTAACGGTATTGAATGGAAATAACGAGAGTTTGTTGAATTTGTCGACTAATTACAACCGGGCCGTGCATAAATTGAATATTTCAAATTTAATATTTGACTATTTACTAATTTACTATTTTTTCTAGTTTTTTAGCAGTAATGATGTTGATTTGCGACAGTTCTATTTGGATAAGGTCATTCAAGATGAGTATATAAAAGAATTATTAAATTCAAAATTATACTGCGATATCAAGAAATCAGGTATTGAATTACGTGATGTGCCATGGAATTTAACCATATTTCCGCATATTAAAAGTTATATTACAAATGGGACGATCGATTTGCAAGACAGATTAAACCTGACCCTAACACTGCTTCTGCGGGTGATTTTAAATGTAGTGCAGCAAGACGAAAATATGAAAATGGATCATATAACAGATGTATGATCATATGTCTTGTGGCAATAAGTTAGAGTAGCTTATGTCAACTTAAGATGAAATTAAATTTTCAATATTCAACATTTTCTATCTCTCCTGTAACTCCACCAAATTTGACTTAAGTCATCATCATCACGTATTGTGACTACATCCTTTGGTTACAAGGCTAGCGCACTTAAGTCAAATTTGGCGAAGTTCCAGGATAGATATAAAATGGTGAATATTAATACTTTAATTTTTTTTATGTTGACATATGCTACTATGTCGTATTGTCACAGATGTATGAATTTTTTTCAGGTTTTGATAATTACCTATTGCAGCTGATTAAAACTTATTTCCAAAAATCCACTTCGCATAAGCTTAAATGAGGCATATGTTATTCGTCGACCGCGGATTTAATGGGATTTGGCTTGAAATTCTATCGTAATAAATTATCTCCGAACTAATTGAAGAGTCTCTCAATAATTTCAAAGTGTTTGTGGCGGTTCACGCATGTTTTCCTGCGGCTAATTTATGCGTTCGCCACCACAATCCAATTCCAACGCGAACACATCCACTACGCAAACAAATCACCTATTACAAAACACAAAAACCATAGAACTGTCTCTTCCATACGACACAAAAACAAACAAAATAAAATTATTAAAAAATCAATACCGGTCTGCTCTCGATCGTCAATGCGGCGGCATGCCGCCCAACTAACGCGGTGTTATCTAAAAACACAAGTGGTGGTGCTAAATAATAAATTATAAATGTTATAATTAAATAAACATTGTTTATAATAAATTAAAATAAATAAAAATATAATATTATAGCTAATGAATTGTGTACTCCATATGTTCAATAATAATTGTAACTTTGATAATGTTTTGATAAAATCGAATCAAATGACGCCGATAAAATTGATCAAGTTGCAATTGAACCATTTTTAATGCTATTGAATGGAAATAACGAGAGTTTTTTGAATTTGTCAACTACGATCGGGTCGTGCATAAATTGAATCATTGCAAATTTAATATTGACTATTTACTAAATTTATTGACTATTTACTAAACTGATAAATTTGATCTTGTAAAATCAACGATACCTATAAAAGAACGCCCAATTCTTACCGAATATTTTTTTGAGATGTTATTAAATTCGATCGGTAATTTTAAAACTGTTGGTCTCATCGAAATTAATACGATCAAATGTGATTTATCACCTACCTGCAAAATACTTGTAAACAACACGTCAAAATTAACGGGGTCAATCCGGCCGATATGATAAAATAATTGATATACATATTATGCTGGCAGAAAAAGATATAAATTTTAAAATTTTGCAATACTGTTTTTAATTTACTATTTAACAGAATTATTGCACTGTTCACAATATTTTCAAAATTCGAAATTCGAATTTTCGAAAACGAAAAAAATCTTGTGTAGCTTACTTCATAATAATATCTTACGGCATTGATTTCGTTTTTATTAATTTTATACTGTATTTACATTACTTGTTTACATGTACATACATACAAAGAAAAAGTAAATTTGTACAATTTTATTTTAATTATAATTATCAAATTACTAAATTTAAATTATTCGTTTTAAAATATGTTATACTCAATGGTTTGATTTAAATATAAACCTAAAAATATTTTCTGTTACGAGTATTTTTCAATCATAAAATTGTAATCAAAAGTGTTCAATTTTACATGGGTTCTTATGGGAAATCGTAAAATGAATCCCCCTTAAATTAAGCTTCTTAATTTAAAGGGCCGACACTGATGGCTTGTATATCTAGGAGCTTTGATTTTATTTACTCGTAGAATTTCGTATTTTGATTTTTTTAAAAGAGTAGCCGTAGATTTTAATTTTCATTTCTTAAAACAAAAATAATTGGGAGTAGGCTTTGACTTTCACGTCGGTTGGACGATTTTTTTCCCCCTCTGTAATTTTTTTTTTTTAATATTTTATTTCTAAATTATTATAACGAGAAAATTATGCAAATTGCCACAAGGAGCCTAGATATTATGAGGAAATTTAATTCTCAGTAAGTGGTAAATTGGGAAAAATAAAAAGTAATTTTTCCAATGGGAGGGTGAAACAAATTAATCGAGGCTGAATCAGGATATTGAAACACTGCTGCTGTATGGTTTTAAGAATATCCAGGCAAAGTTGCGGCTTGGGTGTAGATCCTGGCTGTAACGATTATTATTACGAAGAATTTAGCGAAATCAATACCAAGAAAAACAGCGCTTAAAGCATTTTAAAAAAATTTTAAATTTTTGAACAAATTGTGGATCGTGTCCCGAAGGCGGGTGAGTATACGTTGTGTCGTTCTTTATTCACATTTAAAATAAGATTCATACAGTTGTGCTGGTTTTTATTTCGTAGTCTGATTGAAACAATGTTGCTTAAAGTCTTCGAATGGATTTAGTGAGGAATAACCGAAGTGAAGTTCTTAGCAAATAGCATAAAATATAGTAGTGTGAGTAAAAATTAGTATACATTTAGGCAATTTTTGTAAAATCGAACTAACGGTGGGGTCGGCCATATAAATAACAAGCAATTTTTGCATCAAATGTTGCACGATTTTACGCCGACGAAATTTGTTCAACAAAATCAAAAGTCCGAGCTCAGGTCAGTAGCGATTTCGATTGAAGTGGCTTTGGTAGCTATGCATACAAATAACATGATGTAAGACCCAAAGGCTTTCGCTCCACAACCTCGCTATGTTTTTAGTCCGCCATGTTTTTAGGTTTTAATCTTTAATAGTCGAACCAATAATGTTGATGCGTTTAGTTCGAGTTTTGGAATACTTATGGCGTTAATTGGAGTAACTTGAGTTTTTGCAATAAGTAGGTTGACCTTAGGTTGCCCGTTTTGAATTGAACGAGAACAAATGACTGCGGCATACGCATCCAAGGATGCATCGACAAATCCATGTAACTCCACTTGTTGCTCGGTGAAACACAACCATCTGGAAAATCTTACTTTGGTGAGTTGATTTAATTGGTTACGTATTAGTAGGTATCTGTCCAATATATGTGGTGGTAACTCATCATTCCAAATAATGCTATGAAGCCAGAGGGATTGGAACAGTATTTTTAATCACACTGTGACTGGTGACAGTAAACCCAACGGATCCTTAAATCTGGCGATCTCTGATAAATCGGTAAAATCGGTTAATGGTAAATCGGTTTGCTGGCAATAAATTTATTTTGAAAAAGAAATAATCGTCTATTGGTTTGTACTTTATTCCAAGTACCGATATCATCTGATTATCTGTTATTTCCTAGGACGATAATTCAGGACTCTCGATAGGTATGTTTTCGAGTAATTGAGGGTGGTTAGCGGACCACTTACGAATGTTGAAACCGCCTAGTTTCAATAAATTGATTAAATCTCTTCGTAATGAAAGCGCAGAAAATAAATTGTCAGCTCCAGACATCAAATCGTCCATGTAGAAGTCTGACTTCATGATTGCACTAGCTTTCGGAAATGTGTCACAGAATTTATCGGCTAAATAATGAGTGCAGCATTTGCTAAAAATATTGCTGAGGCGGTACGGTATGTTAAGGTTTTTAGCCGATATTGAATTAGCTTCGTCTCGGGATCAGCTCTCCACGCAATGCGATGATGCCACTATCCTTCTTCGAAATTGAAATTTACCGGAACATTTTTTCAATGTCGGCCGAAATTACATACTCGTGCTTACGGAATCGGATGAGTATGTTTATTAAATTATCTTGTATAGTCAGTTCAACTACCAGGTTGTCGTTGATAGAGTGGCTACTGCTTGATTTGGCGGAGACGTCGAATACTACGCGCACCTTTGTTGTGCTGCTTGCCTCTTTCAGCACCGGGTGATGAGGTAAATAAAATATTGAATGGTGTGCTTTATCCAATTCATTTTCCGGCACTATCTCCATATGGTCTAACGTCAAATAATCTTCCAAAAATTCGTGGTAAGCTGCTCTTAATTGACTGTCCGCCTTGTAGACGACCTTCTAATGCGTAGAATCTTCTGACTGCTTGCGAATAACTTTCTCCAATGGTTGGTGGAATATGCTTGAACAACAACACTTGAAGACAAACGGTTATTTTATTAGCGTCAATTTAAGTTGTGTTGTTGAATAATTCAATGCATTCTTTTTCTTCGGAAGTTAGCGGGCTTAAAGCTACGATCTCGTCGATTCTCCAGAATCGTTCGATTACTGCTCAATACGAGATGTATCACTCATTTCAATTGAGTTTATTGGATGCATTGCATTAACGATAGGTTTGGGAGTTCTGGAATTTGCTGCTTTATTGCCTGCGATTATCCAGCCAAATCTTGAATTCATAGCAAAGGTACCCTTTTGCCCATTGTGTTTTGTCCCGTCCTCAAGTGAATGAAAAAATGGTTCTCATCTAAATAGCAGGTCAATTTTGCCTTGTGTATTGAAAGCTGGGTCAGCTAACGGTCTATACTTTTAGACTTAAACGCTAATTTTTTTTAAATGCTCTAGATTGTAGTCACTGGACATAGCCTTACATTCCAGTGCGTACTTCTTACATCCGAGAAAAATCATTTGACTTTGGGAATTTTGTTTTTTGTTGAACAAATTTCGTTGGCGGAAAATCGTGCAACATTTGATGCAAAAATTGCTAGTTATTTATATGGCCGACCCCAGAGTCCGGCCATTTCATAATTTTTTCTTCAAGTGCATAGTACGGACATTCGAAGAAAATCTTATTTGGTTTCTTTTTGAACAAAAATTATCATTGAATTGTGTTATAATCTATTTTGTATTGTTTTAGTCATCCACATTTAGGCGTATAATTTGTATTACCACTACATGTAAATACGTATACGTATTACGTATACGAAAAATTTGTTATTTTTTTGTTAAGTTTTTCACAGGCATAAGGAATATCAAGTTTTGTAAGCCCAAATTACTTAATTAGGAGGTCCTTAACAAAAATGCTTTCCTCGTATCATCAAACCGAATGCAGCCTACTTCAATAATATCTTTAAACGGGTTAACGGGTTTACTCCGTAGTAAATTTTCAATCACATTATAAGACCTTCTTTAATTCTTGAGAAATGTTAACTATAGATGGTAATGCTCCTTGGTAAATAATATTCTAGAGCAACTAGAACTGCTAACTATTCCCATGAGCACACACAGTAAATTACTTATGTTTAAAGAGACCAAAGTATTGAAATCCTGTCAAAAATGATTAAATTGGTTGGTCCAAAACCACTTTTCTCGACATTTTGCAAGTCCCTGAGTTTATACCCATGGTGTCTCGAGAACTGCTTGTCCGATTTGGGATTTTTTTTTTCGCCAATCTGTTTCTATATATGGTGAAGGCGGGGATTTTAAAGCTCCTGGAGGCTGTAAGTCAAGAGAGGTCACGATTTTTTATATATGCTTGTTTGATTATTGAATTTGGCGTAGTGTTTGCGGTTGAGTTGACGGTTGAGTTGCGTTCCTTTTGCAGGTTGAAGTAGGGCTGAGTTGGAGTTGAATTATAGGGTTAAGTGAGCAGTTAAACTGAGATTTTCAAATTATTTTTAGATTAAGTTTTGGAATATGACTAAGTGGGATGTAACTTTACTTATAACTGTAACTTCTAACGCCTACTTCTCAATCGATTGTTATGAAATTTGACACATGTGCATTTGAATTGGGATTCTAAGATGATTTTATTTTGGAAGAAGTTCTGGAATATAGCTAATAGCGGTGAAATTTGGATACTTCTTAACCGGTTTTAGTGAAATATGACATCCGCGTTGAAAATGGGATTCAAAAATAATTTTCGGATAAAATTCTGGAATATGGCCAAGTATGATGAAACTTCCCTATTTCTTAACCAGTTTATAGGAAATCGACAACACATTCTTAAATGGTTTTTAAGATTAAATTCTGGAATATGGGCAATTAGGATATACATACCTTAGCAATTTTTAACCGATTAAGATGAATTTTGACGTTTCCAACGAACACAAAGAAATGTGATACAAAAATTATTTTAGGATGCGGTTGTGAGGAATACGCCAATATGGCTTTTATATTGTTGTCTGATGAGGTTTCTGTAAATTATGCAGCTGTTGAGGTTTCTTTGAGGCAGCGTTAACGTCTATTTCAATTGCTTAACGATCGAGATTATCTTCGAAATATTATTTACCAATTCTTCGCTTTAAACGTTGGGGTATGTTTCCTAAATATTTACTGTCAGACCTGTAAGTTTGGCATCCTTAAAAAAATGAAGTGTGTGCCGAACCTGCTCTGAAGAACTAAAACTACTAACAGTTGTGTAGAGTCTTAGAATTAGCAGCATCATTTTAGGATCACCTTTCCATCACAAATCTTGAATTTCGTCATAATCGATTAAAGGAATAGCCACGTTCTATTCAAATTGGCCATATTCCAGAATTTCATCCAAACATCATTTTAGATTTTCAACGCACATGCAAAATTTCTTAATAATTGGTTGAGAAATAGGCAAGTTCATCCGTTATGAAATAGATAAGTTTTATCCTAATTGGCCATTGTAAAATCTGTATAAGAAATATATTTAAACAAATTCATTCACGCCTTGACCAATTTGAACCAAACTTTACACAAATATTGTTTTTGGAAGTTGAGCTGAACACTGACTTAAGAGATTCAGTTTGGGATTGATTTGCGAGTAGACTTAATTTTGAAGACCGAATTTCTGATCACCTAATGAGGTTTCAGCTCTTTATATTTTAAATCAACATTTTTGTAGCGTATAACCAGCCTGTGGAATAAACTTGATGAATGTATCCTTGTAACCTGGTTTTCCTTTATTGCTTCTTAATTCATTTGGCAAGCTACGTGTACATCATTGTTTCGGCATTTAAGTGCATCAAATAAACTAACAAACAAAAAATATTTTGGAATGTCCGACTTTTTAATTTTTACCATATCTTTCCATATAATTTGGGCTCAAACTCTCAGGAACATAGAAAGAAGGCAAATCGCACCTGGTAGCTACTTTATGTCCTTTTGTCCTTTTTTCTAGTCGCCATTTGGATATTAATAGATATACTTTAGAGAAATTCGATCTTATTTATTCTGATTATAAACCGAGATGGTGAATCACACATGGTTTTTTCAACATCTCCGATTCAGCAGTTTAACTTGTTTACACATTTACTGAACAAAAAGTAGACCTCATCGTTGAAATCCTATTTGTTGAATCACAGCGCGGGATACAAAAGATTGCTTCGATTATTTAGATAAAGTTTCAAGATGCGCTTGAAATGATGATCCAATAAAATTTTAGTTTGTTAAATAAATTTCTTTAGGTTGCTAAATTGTAAAGAGTTCCGTGAAAATTAGTCTATATTGCTTTAGCACATCGCAATTCGCAAATTGATAAATTTGACTACGTCATCAATTTTACCAAAACAAAATTTATTTCAATTTAATTTTTGTCCAAAGTTTGTTTGGTTCACAAATATTTTGAGTTGGTGGCGATAACTTTTCAAAATTGTTTGATAATTTCACATACTAAAATAGGGCACTCCCCAATGCTGCTTAGAATTAGACCATTTGCCCAAGGATGACCGGAAATCTTAAAAAAAATGTTGTTTAATTAATATTTACGTTTATATAAGACGCTTAGCATTGGTCATCGGTGCGCAAGTATGACAACAAATTTTGTAACGGCCTTGTGTTTTCATAATGTACATAATAGAAATTTAATGCGGTCGTTCTTTTGAGCAAGACACTTTACGTTGTATTTTTGGGAATTTTTATCTTTGCCATAGGCCCGGTTCCCGAATTGCTTGCTAGGCGATTCAGTATTTGCCCGATGCTAGTCAAAAATTGTATTAAATAAACTTTAAATATACTGGGTGCCCGAGAAAATTACAACTAATGTCACCCTTTTCAACAGGGCCTGATAATACGTATAATTTTTTAACACGTATTATCAGGACATGTTGGATGGGAGAGATGGAGTAAGTACTAGGGCTTGCCTCCAGGGAATTTAAGAAATTTAAAGTATTCCCGCTTCTCAGGGATGATGTGAATATTTCCCGGGATTGCAAAATCCAATTTCAAAACTCCACCTTGCCATTTTTGAACTTCTTGGAATTAATCAGAAAGTCGCTGATGATGGGTACAACGCTATAAAAAATACAGACACATTATAGAGTTAGGTAGAGTGTAAAGAACTGAATATTAGGTCAGATAACCAAATCCGGTGGAGTACTTTAGAAAGTGCGTTGAAACGGTTCATTAGTAAAAACTGCACTTCGCAAACTGTCGCGCTGTGTATCTAGAAGCCACGAATTTTTAATTTCAAAAGTTGAGCTACTTATTTATAAAAAGGGGATAATAGCCCATTAAAAATTGGTATTCAAATCAGTCAAAAAGAAAAATAAGAGCTTAATACCACCACACTACATAATCAAGATTTTTGAGGATAAGAAAAATTTGAAAGCCCAGATTATGCGGTTTAGATGTAACTACCGCGTCTTGGTCGTCCTTATCGTGTTCCATATTATTATTTTTATTAATGCAGATGTCAAAAATCTTAAAATTGAGCAACACGCACAGTGTCCTAAGGCGACCTTTGGCTTAGCAAAACCTATTGTGTTATTATTAAATGATGTTAAATGGGTTTTATCTGTCCAGCTGAGCCTAAAAAAAACTTTATGTGTGTGAATTTTTAGTTTACGAAATTGAGCTATTATTATTACTGTTGTGTAGGTTTTCAATAATTTAAAAAGAACTCTTAGGAGGGATTTAACCAGTTTAGTACTCAATACTTCATGAGCTACGTAGTTTTAATTATTAAAAATTTCTTAGTAAAAATAGTATTTTGTTTGGTGTGAAAAACATATTTCTAAAATGAGCAACTTGTAAAAAATGCATTACTAAAGTTACTTGATATAAATAGCCAATTGTACATTTTCAACAGTTTGGTGTTAAGTACTTTGAACACTACAGATTCCCGTTTAAACTACCTACTTATAAAAAAAAATTGAAAATACGAACTGAGCAATATATTCTGCATGCGACTTCCTTCATTATTTTGCGTAACATTATTAATTTGGATACCATCCAATAAAATGGGTTATTTTCGATGACTGCTCTATGGTTTATTTTCAATCAGTAACCTAAAAATTGTTCGAAAAATGTTGCTAAAGATTGCATAATTTTTTTAACAATTTTGACAACCGAGCAATTAATTTTAGCCTCTAAAATTAGTGTGCTAAATAGGTAATCGTAGTTGTTACCCAAATTTAAGTCAAAGGTCGTTTAACCTCAATAAATGTTTCACACATAATAATTGAGCAACCCTCGAAAGTAAATTTCTGATAATAAGTACAGCTTGTTTTACATTTCTTGACTTAACTTAATACAGTTAAAAGTAAAAAAAAAATGAGCTACTTTGATTTAATAATTCCTTACCATTCAAAACGAGTTTACCACTACTCTGATTAAGCCTTGAGCAAAACTTATTAGGTTTCGATAGTTTAAACCATTTTAAAAAATTAGCTAAAAGATGGACAATTTAATTTTTTTAATAATTATTTTAATTTGAAGTAATTGCATTTTCACTGTGGACTTTTGGTGAATGAGTATTTCATACTTTTCAGTCTAATAATATAATTGAGCAACTATTTTTATTCATGTCCCCATTTTCAATATTATAATACGTATATATCAAGATTAATAAAAGTGAGCAATTAGATGTATAATTGCCTTTGTTGCTCATTATATAGCAACAAATATAATTTAAATTTCAAAACTCCTGTTTGAAAAACCTAAAGGTAATCAGCATTGGATGTTTCTGCTCAAAGTGGTGGTTTACAAATTAGCGTTAAGTTATTCTGTTTTCATGATTTCTGGTTCTGAATAAAATACAAATATCAGTTGAAAAATTAAAAATTAGATATGGACAAAGTCCCGAGATTTAAATTAAGTAAGGACCTATCATTTCAGGTACAACCTAAATTAGCACAATTACGATATTTAGCGCACCCAGGGTCAAGACTATTTTTTAGATCCAAAATTAATTTAGTCTCAAGACCTATTTTAAAGGACTCGGTTTTTATATCGGCTATTCGATGACAAAGACCTCCACCAAAAATGAGAGAAATTCGTCGTTGGGCGCATTTAGCTCCGCCAGATATTGGCTATAAACCTTGCCTTGTCCCGAATCCCGGGAAATTCAGTTGTTATACAATTTTTGACTGGCATTGGGGCAAATACTCAATCGTCTAGCAAGCAAGCAAATCTCATAAGACAAAGACAATCTCTAACAATTTGATAGGTAAAATTAATCAAGAAGTCCCATATATCGACTAAAAGCTACATCTTTGTACTCATACATTGTACATTTTCAATGAATTACAAATGATGCAAATTAACACTCCATTCGAAAGAGGGTGATGAAATAATTTCTACATTTCTACAAACAATCAGAAATCTGTGTAATATATTGCACATTTATACGACATCCGAATCTAAAATAATTACAATTTTCACTAGAACATAGAAGTGGTAACAATAATACTATTTTCCAACCAAGATAATGAAATTTAATTAAAACTTGCTCTGTGTGATTTATGAGAATTGTCCACAGAAATTAAGTTGAATTACTGTCCTACACATACGAGTACATTTTAATGTACATTGAATGGAAACTCAAAATTAAAAAGTTAAACAATAGTAAAATAATAAACCGTTGTACAAATAACCATGTACCAAGTAAATTGGCAGAAACATTTCTGTTAAATAATTTTATACACAAATACGAGTGAATTAATAACGACATTTTTATTATGAATTCCAAAGAAAACACAAACAAAATCGTTTTGGATATTATGTGCACAGTGGAAACCCGACCGTTGATATTGTAAAATATTCCATAAACAATTTCATAAATTTTATATACGAGTACAAAAATACAGATTTTGACTGGAAAACTCGAAATACATAGAATGTTGCTGTTAATGTTTATTTTAAAAACAGCTGCCAATGCTACTTATGTATTTCGGCAGTACTCGTCGATTTATAAAATAAATAAAATTTTATTCTTCTTCTTAATATAATTCCATTTTAGTTAGCCAAGTGAAAAATTCTCTTACTTATCGATATATGCTTAAAAACTATTTGGCTTAATGTTCCAGAGTGTCAGTAAACATTTCAGATTCCAAATGAATTATAAAAGGTCATTTTTTTGTTGTTCATCCAAATCCCATTTTTGTCATAAATTTTTTTTATTTTTATTGCTAATTATGTCTGTATGTATAAAATATATAAATTTTAACAATATTTATGTGTTAGCATCTGAAATTTTTTAATTCACATTTTTGCAATAAAATTTTTCATTACATCGGTCAAAAATGTATTTCATGTTTTTATATGCAAAACAATTTCAATTAAAATTAGGAATGGAATTTTTTCTGAGATTTTTATTACGTAGAATCTTATTCGTCGTATCCATTCCGTAAACAAAATATTAATAATAATTTTGACTTTATTATATTTGGGTAAGTAAAATCAGTAAAACCACTCGACATTTTCGTTATTTTATTGTATATAAATAGCTAAAGTGACTCATCCAAATAATACTCATTTGGGAAGGACATTATCATTTCGCTTATTATTTAATTTAAAATGATAGTTGCATAATTAATACAAATTTAATTATTTGTGACACAGCAATAAAAATTCCGACACAAAACCACAGACAGATTAAAATTTGCATGTACGGCAGATGTACATTTTGTTAGCAAAAAAAAACTGATATTTTTTGTCTTTCTAGAATGGAAACAATGAAAACGTTTAATTACTTTTTTTTGTGTATGTATGTATAGAATACTCGAACCTAAACATACATGGAAATAAGTTTTACAGCAGAAGAAGGTTGTTTTGTACAAATATTTGAATGAATCTGGAGGATTAGCTACTTAAATTTATGTTGTAGAAAATTTTATAGTTGCAAATATTTTACGTGATTCATTACAACGAATTATTGTTCGTTCCTTTTATAGCTTTCAAACTGTGTTTACCAAGCAGACAATCTTTGCTCTCTGCTCGATTCGAAGGCATATTAGATGACTGTTTTACAAGTTTAATATTTCAAATGTACATTTTATAAAAATATCTACTCGTCTGTATAAGGTATTCCCTTGATGAACCAAGCAACACTCGAAACTAATTGCAGTTCTGTAAACGTACTAGAACCAGACGTTAATTATCTAGTTGGTTTACGTGAATATAAAAATTTATTTGTTTTAATTTTTCGTCGTTAAAACTCTGTGCTAAATGATTTTGTGAAATAATTTTCACCCATATCCATCAATATACACAACCACATCCATACCAAATCCACATCCACATCCACATCCACATCCACATCCACATCCACATCCACATCCACATCCACATCCACATCCACATCCACATCCACATCCACATCCACATCCACATCCACATCCACATCCACATCCACATCCACATCCACATCCACATCCACATCCACATCCACATCCACATCCACATCCACATCCACATCCACATCCACATCCACATCCACATCCACATCCACATCCACATCCACATCCACATCCACATCCACATCCACATCCACATCCACATCCACATCCACATCCACATCCACATCCACATCCACATCCACATCCACATCCACATCCACATCCACATCCACATCCACATCCACATCCACATCCACATCCACATCCACATCCACATCCACATCCACATCCACATCCACATCCACATCCACATCCACATCCACATCCACATCCACATCCACATCCACATCCACATCCACATCCACATCCATATCCACATCCATATCCACATCCACATCCACATCCACATCCACATCCACATCCACATCCACATCCACATCCACATCCACATCCACATCCACATCCACATCCACATCCACATCCACATCCACATCCACATCCACATCCACATCCACATCCACATCCACATCCACATCCACATCCACATCCACATCCACATCCACATCCACATCCACATCCACATCCACATCCACATCCACATCCACATCCACATCCACATCCACATCCACATCCACATCCACATCCACATCCACATCCACATCCACATCCACATCCACATCCACATCCACATCCACATCCACATCCACATCCACATCCACATCCACATCCACATCCACATCCACATCCACATCCACATCCACATCCACATCCACATCCACATCCACATCCACATTCACATCCACATCCACATCCACATCCACATCCACATCCACATCCACATCCACATACACATTCACTATTATGGTATTTGAAACAATTTTTTATTATGTTCTCTGTTAGATCCATTTCTTTTGAAATGTATAACATCTATAAAAATGTATATATGTATGTAATGTACATACATACATATATATGAAATTCCTTTTGCGTTTTATCTTCATGATTAATGATTTTCTGTATCAATGAATTATTTGGAATTGCTTACATGTTCCATATAAAAATGTATTATCATATTTAATAAGATGCTTGTGTTCGCTTATTTTTTGGATGATGAATTTCGGACTTGATTAAAATTTTGTTGCATTATAGGGAATATACATATGTATATACGGAATCTCATTAAAGGTATTGTTTATATTCAAATGTACCTCAGTGTTACATATATATCACAGCTATTTACACAAATATTTTTGTAAATTAAGGCATTTTGTGGGAAACCTTTATCTAGCAGTAGTGGGGTATTCAGGAAAATTACGAGTTTAAATGGAATCCCATCGTAATAATAAAAAATACGAAATTATGTCAAAATACCCTCGAATTTTGTCTACCTAGTTCTATAAAAAAATTAAATTACAATAATAGAACGAACGGTACTTTTTGACGGGCACTTTTTTCAATTCTCCGAAATCCTAATATATCATTCGATTACGAATGATAAATTCATTATAAAATTCATCTAAACAATAATTGAGAAACAAGAATTTTTTTTTCAATTTTCGAGTTCATCGTATTCTTTAATCATATTTCCAATTTAGATTTTTGAGAAATTCATTAGAAATCTAAATTTCGAAAAGTCTGGAAAACGTATTCATAATATTTGAACTTTGAACTTAAACTTGTAATGCGAGTTATATTTTATAAAATTACATTGAAAACAATTCTTAAACTCTTTTAGATACTTCGATGGCATCAATCTTACTAGAACTGTGGATACTTGTGTTGATTTTAAATTGTAACATGCCGTGTATGCTCGCTGCGAATTATAATGTTTAAATATTTAAATTTGGGCACTAATGTTTGCTTTTTAAACTTACACTACACAGCTCGATTGCATTGTTATGATTAAAGCTGATCAGGGACAACTACAAAGCAAACAGGTTGTTCATTTTACTGAAATACGTTGAAGCGCCGATCTCATTCCGTAGACTGCAAACAAAATTCAGTATGGATGGATATAGGTACTGATATTAAAGGATTACAAAATGTTTCCGCTACTAAGCAGTTACGAGAAATTTAGTGATGAGTGCAAATAGTTTGTACCTCTCCCAATAAATCCTCCGAAAAAGGAGGTACAGGCGAGTCATCGGGAAAAGTTCCTACTCAAGTAGGATACTAAATATTAAGATACGGATACACTGGATCGCTACAAAATAATTTTGACATGCCCGCGAGAAGCTAAAAGCTAGACAAATGCTTGGATTTCCTCCTAATGCAATAGATTCAAAAGTTGGCAGCATCAGGATGGCTATCAGCCCCTATGTCAGTGTTCGATGGCCAACGAAGATTACTCCTAGGTACCGAAAGTACAAACAAAGGGACGACAACACAAAAATTCACGACCACATGCCTGAATTGCAGTAAGTCCAGGCATCTGGTCAGGAAATTGGCTTTCTCAACCGGACGGGAATTGTACCAACTACTTTTACCTAACATAACAACAGTAGAACCATACAAATATGGAACTGCTTCCGAAATGAGATTTTTAATAGACATATATCCTTTTACCAACCGAGCAACCACCAATGTACATGTATATGTATTCATATTAAATCACATTTTTCATCTTCGTTAATAATTGAAGCACATGCTTGTACATCTTGATCAATTAAAATCGCAACGCAGCTCCAAAAACCCATAGCGGGACGAAGGTAGAAAAGAGAAACCCAGAACTTCAATGTTGTTAAATCAGGAGAATACATCGCATGTGAAACTATCTTTCAAGGGACTAAATGTGAGAACCAGATAGACGGTATTTGGTAGAACTGACATTCAACGAAAGGTAATTTTCCCTGCAACGGATCTTACAGATCGAGAAGAAGTGGATTAAAACGAGAAGCTGAGAGAGCTGTATATCAAATAAATGAGCCTCTCATATTCTATTTACCCACCTCTCAACGAAAGCTTCGAGAAAATGCATCGACAGACTAACATGAACGGATAACAGCAATCGTGGTATCAAACAATTCACTGGAAGCTTTTCTCTCCTCAAACATTATGATTTATGTTACAAGAATATATTAACTAACCACTGCCACATATGGAACATTGCTCACATTTTACCAGCACATCACGGCTTATTCCGATGAATATGAACATGTGCAATCCCAACTAACCCAACTACCTTATAAAGGCGGAATGGAGTTAAGGGAATTATCCAGTAACCACTGAGTACATCAGGACAAGGACCTGGCTGCCGGCCTCACCCAGTATATCCCAATCGGAGTTCAGGTTCACAAGCCGTTTCATAACTGAGTCTTGTGCGCAGCATCTTCAGTTATAAAAGCGAAACGCTCGTATTTCCATTTGTGGTAGGTCAAACTGGTTCTGGGACTTCAGAGGGTTTGGTGACAATAATTTTTATACTAGAAGAGTTTCTTGAGTTTCCCATAGATGCTTTGGTACAAAATTACAAGTTAGATTCCTTCACAAAATCTGCCAGCAAAGTGCCAGCCATGGTCGGGGATCTGGTTAGCTGATTCCAAATTTAAGAGGTAAACCAACATAGATATTCTCATCGGAAGCAGCCACTTTTCAGCATCCTTCTGGATGGTCAAATAAAAACTACATTAGATGTGCCTATTCTCCAAAATACTATTTTCGGTTGGATAGTTTCGGGGCAAACCAATAAATCAAAAGATGAGGAGTTATTGTCAATGCTAACTATCACCAACCAAGAATATATTGTCGGCATCGATAGAAGCCTGCGCAAGTTTTGGGAACTGGTATTTGTTAGAGAGGAGAAAATCAAATTATCAACAGCAGAAGATTTTGTAAATGCCACTTCCAACAGAATCTAACAGAGGATCATCAAGGCCGATTCGTGGTAAAACTTCGATTCAAGAGATCTCCGGCATTCTTATGCGAATTACTTACTTGTTCAATTCAAAGGCTCAGAGGAATGGAACGCCGTTTAGTTCGAGATTCAAATCTTGCACAACTATACTATCAATTCGAGGTTCCTCCTTCAAAAGGAGCTGAAAAGGAATTTTACTTACCACATCACGGAGTGCTGAAAAGCTCAAGCAGTGCAACCAAATTAAAAGTGGTATTCGATGGTTCCGCCAAATCTAGCTCAGGAATCCCGCTGAATGAATTTTTAGCGGTTGTGCCTAACGTGCAAACGAGTTTATTTGCCATTATATTGCGTTTCAGAGAGCATAAGATAGTCTTGACGAGCTGATGTCGAGAAGATGTATCGACAAATAAATGTTTCATGGGACAAATATAAAAAAATAGTTTGTAGATCAAATCCTTCTAAACCGATTCGTCACTTCCAATTGACGACGCTCACTTACGGTTTGGCATCTGCTTCATATATTTGGCTACTATAGAACTATTAAACAAATATCAAACGTGTATTATCAATCCTCAACACATTCTTCTCATGTCATATCTAGAGATATCTACGTTGATGATTTGATGACGGGAGCAGACGACAAAGAAAGAAAGTCACCGAAATACTAGCAAATTACGAGTTTAATCTACGAAAGTGGAAGTCTAATAATGCAAACATATTGCGTAGCATTCCGCATAGCATACACATCAGGAAGCTGACAACAAGACAATGCAAGATCAGACTAACCAACCCACAGATTCGGTCAAGGTGTTGGGAATTGAATTGAATCCCAAATCTGATAGTTTCACATTCACGGCAAATCGCCAAGATAAAACCAATTTTACAAAGCGATTCATATTATCCGAAGCAAGTCGACTTTTTGATCCACTGAGTTGGCTCGCCCCAGTGGTCATAACGTTCAAAATATTTTTGCAAACGCTTTGGAGTGCCAATCTCGAATGGAACGAGCCACTTTTATCAGATAACAGCTGGCCTATGTATCAGTGGTATTTTCAAGATAGTCAACAAAGGTGAGGTTTCCGTAAAACTTATAACAGCGAAAACTAGAGTGGCGCCAGTAAAGCAGCAATCACTACCGAGACTAGAGCTATGTGCAGCCGTATTGTTGACTGATCCAATAAGAACCATCAAAACAGAATTAAATTTAGCGGCCAAAGAAGTACACACTTGGACCGATTCTCAAATAGTTTTAGACTGGCTGGCATCTCAGCCGAGGCGTTGGAAAACTTTTGTAGGGAATCACACCTCAGAGGTCCTAACTACTCTACCCCGAAAATACGGGAGCCCTTCGGTTGAAAATCCAGGAAATGCGCGTCTCGGGGGCTTTCACCAAATGAACTTAAGTCTCACAAATTGTAGTGGAACGGCCAAACCTGGTTAAGTCAATCATCGGAATTCTAGCCACCTCAAAACCAAAATTAACATCGAACAGTCAGTTTATTCCAATCTGACAACTATACCAGCCATCGAGTGGTGTGACAAAATTATCAGCAAATATTCGTCATTCGACAGACTAATGAGGGTCCTGAGCTACGTCGTCAAATTCGCCAGCAATATTGCGAAACCCAAATAATCTAATCACAATTCTATCAACCTAAAAAGAGAAGAGCTGCTTAAAACTATCCGCATATTGTGTCAACACGAGCAGAGAAAATATTACCAAGATGACATAAAGGCATTACAAACGAAGGGCGAAGTAAGAAAAGGCAGCAGTCTCCAATCTGTAAATCCCTTCTTGGACGATTTTGGGCTATTGCGTGTTGGAGGATATACTACTATATTCTACGAAGCATCTCCTAATACTTTGTGGAAAATCCATAATGACAACCTTAATTCTACGTGGCTACCATTTGAATCACAAATAATAAATCCCAAAAATTTAAATCCCAATATCAACAATAATTGTTGGGCAGTTTGCCAATTTCAAGAGTTGAATTAATTCGTCCATTCTTGAAAACTGGTGCGTGGACTACGCCGGTCCCATCTCAATACATTTGGCTAAACGGAGAGGACAAAAAACGTACAAGACAGACATATGCTTGTTTGTATGTCTAAGTACGAAGGCGGTTCACTTAGAATTGGTTGGCATCCTTTCGAAATGGGATGGATTGGACATTACATTGATTCAAAGTAACACCAAATATATTCGTTTGTAATAAATTATCTAAAAATTCCGCAAGGACTTTTCTTGAGATGTTTGACTGTTCGCTCAACAGCTTTCAGCAAAATATTATTATTGGCGACTTTAGTTTGAATTTGTTTGACAATGATGATCATTGTGTTAGAACCTATTCTTCATTAGTGAACGCTGATGACTTTGGAGTTATTAATAATTATTAATATAAGTTCAGTTTTGACTTTACTATTATAGATTATTATAATATTTGCTGAAATTGTGTGGGTCACTGGTAAAAATTTCGTCGACCGACCACATCACCTTAAGGAAAGTTGGTTGATACAGATGGCCAACATGTCCTGGCAAGTCGTGGAAAGTCACTGCATAGCTTTCTGGTCGGCAATGCAGTTGTGTTGGGCATTTTGGCTTGTCGTGTGATACCCATAACACAAATAGAAGCCGTACATTTTCGTTTATCTAAGAGGAAATACCATTTTCTGTAAATTAACGATACACGTTCATTTGAAGGGCTTTCTTCATGGATTCTCAAATTTGTCGCCGTGGCGTGCCCCTATATGATGAAAGCTTTTCGTTTGAAAAAATAATTATTGACACCATGTAATTCTACAATTATTGTTACAGGTGTCTACTAGCATTCAACAATTGACAGCTTAATTAACTAATTACAAAAATGCTAAAGCTAATATGAAGGTCTTATTAAAGAACCTTCAAGTTTTGATTTCTTAGCAAACAACAGTCCGAATGGTGAAAATAATTTCTTGTACGATTACAAGTGCTTAGTTCACAAAATTCACTAGTAGACTGCAGAGTTTTAAGATAGATCATATAAGTAAAATAAGAAATTATAAAGGTTTTAGAAAAACAGAGTCATAGTGATAAACCCTCTGATGTGCCATGGTGTTACGCTACGACACAATTATTAAAACTTAATAATAATAATTTTAGATTTCCGCACGCACAGATTCAATCATAATTAAATTAAAAAAATAAAAAATGTTTTGTTAAAGTTTCATAACCAAAATTAATCAGTTTTATTTTAAATAATTTACATTTTCGTCGAAGACAACGATTGTTTAGACGCGTGAAAATTTAATTTTTTCGAATTTCCTCCGAAATCTAATTCATCTAAATTATGTCTAACGAAATAAAAAATAAAATTTTCAATTACTTCGTTTGTTTGTTATACTCTCGTACACACAAAAAAAAAATCTTTTCCTTTATTTTATATCTAGACTTTATGGTTAAATCACCCTTCTGCTACTATTTTGTCGTGGTGAGAGGGCGGGTGCACGCGCCTATCATTAAGACATTATTTCAACTTGAAACATAAAAATTAAATTAAAGTACATCAAAGCGGAAGGAATGGCGAGAAGATGATGAGTTGGAGAGATTTTGTTTTTAAAAAGTTTTCAAATTAATTAAATTTATTTTAATGATAACTTTCGGATAATGATTGTTGCGTGAATTTTTTTGTTTTCGTATTTTTTTGGCGAAACAAATTCTGTATACAGCCTATATAATCCAACTAATTTAGTTAAGATGAGAATTGTGTGTATCCGAATAGTCAAAAATTTTATTTCACGCTTTAAGTTTTAATTCACCGGTTTTTGTATAATTTTGTTGCCGGCTCATAATTAAAAATGTATAAGTAAATTGTGTGGTTAAGTTTCGGCGGAAAGCGAACACATTTTCTACTTTTTGTTTTTTGTTTATAGAAAAACCAAAACAAAAAGATTTTCTTCCACTTGATGGAATTCGAGCAAATTTTATGTTAACCGTTGTTTAAACTTTTTTGGTTTTCTATATAACGCAAATTATTTTAGTGGAAATATAGTTTTAATGAGACGCGAGGGTGTATACGGTAAGCCACATTAAAAAGAAAACAATTGTTTCAATATTGTAAGAAAGTCTACCACTTATTTTGATTTTAATTGTATGAAGACAAAAAAATTAAGGAGACTTGGTGGATTTGGCAAAACTTTTAAATACAATTATCTATTCACATAAATAGAAATGGATTATAATCTGAAGAAATATAATTTTGATGGTTTCGTTAGTTAAACCAATTATTTCGTTTGGGCTAAATAAATCAGTTCGCCAAGATAAAGGCTTAAATTATATATTCGGGTAATCATAAAGAAAAGTTTAGTTTAAATCTAGATAAGTGGAAATGCTTTTAGCGTTTAGCTGTTGTAACTCATTTATACAAAAAACGTTTACTACCATTTGCTAGTACATTGAGCTACATTGAAGAATTTTTTTTTAAAACTCGATGGATCAGGCTAATTAGTAGTTACTAATTCGAAAATAGCCAAGTTCGGTAAACTTATTGCGTAATATGACTATTAAGACATTAAAGTGATAAAATGAGTTTTTTTTCTAATATCAAAATATAAAATACCAAAGACAATACTTTTTAAAAGTACAAGTGTACGAACAATACAATTAAAATCAAGTGTTTAAGTGGCGGTCTATTTAATCTGAAATAATCATGTCCGAACGTTTAATTTAGTTACGCGATCGAGCGCGCAATCAAATGCTAAACATATTGCAGTACGCAGAGAAAATAACTGCTGATACGTTAGTCGAGGATATTAAAGGTAGGCTCGAAATTCTTGAAGGTAGATACCAAATTTTCAATGTACTTGAGCTACAATGATTTGAAGAGCTAAATTACGAGGGCGGTGAGAGCGTTATTACCAAAGCATGTGGTCACAATCGAGGTCAAAATAACGCTACTTAGTCAGGATCTCAATGCCACGCTAGGGCAGTTTATTGACAAACAAAAAACTTTCTATGAGGGCGTTAACGTTTCGCAACACGTGCGTCTTCCTAAAATTGAATATTGAGAAGTTTTCAGGAAATTATAAACAGTGGGCGTCTTTTCACGATTTATTTGTAAGCACAGTGCATAGCAACGACACATCAGCAACCTGCACAAGCTTCAAATGCTGAAAAGTGTACTTACGGGTGAAGCTACTGCTCTTATCAGACATATTCCCATTACTGAACACAATTATGTTGAAGCATAGAACAAAATGTACAACCGGTACAACAGAATGACTCTAATCGTTTTGCCATTGATACAAAGATTTTTTGATCAAAAGCAGTGTTCACATCACATCCATCGGGGAAGGAGTTGTGCCGCATTACGGAAAATGCGGATGAAATATTTCGTGGGCTGCGCGCATACGTGGCTGATACATATTCTACTACGCAAATTAGATTTCTCAGTGTCAAACAAATGTGGACACTCTAGTCGGTCAAAAAGGGTTTCCCAACCTTCGAAAACACGTTACAATTTCTGAATAAAAGATTTGATGCTTTGGAGATTTGTGATAGATCTTTTTCGTAATTTGCTGCCAAAAATTCCAACACTACAATTGAGTGCATAGCTTGTGGACAAAAACACTTGCTCTTCAGATGTCCAGTGTTCAACAACAAAACTGTGAATTGTGTAGAAATTGGCTAAGGAGGCGCCACACAACCACGACATGCTTTTCGAAATTGTCATGCCGCTTATGCAACGGAAGGCATCACATATTGGTTATGTTGAAACAAAAGCCAGTTCCAGTATACCATCAACATATCTGTAAGTAATAGCAAGTTTTACATTCTTTTTTCACATCGCCAATCACGGTACTACCAACAACCATTATCTACATACAATCACGCACCGAAAAACTCCAGCCATAACGAGCGCTATTGGATTCTGGTTCACAAACGTCATTTGTGAAAGAATTTTGCGCAAAACGCCGAGACTTAAAGCTAAGTCAAGCTTCCACGACAATGTATGGTCTAGTATTCACTTCAGCTGGAATAATCCACTCACGTGTAGACAAGCGCTAAAGTTTCAAGATATTGCTACCCACGAAGCATTTGAACTTGTGGATTCGCAGTTTGCTATTCCAACTAAAATAGATGTACTTCTATAGGAGTAGATATTTTCTTTAAAACTTTGAATCCAGAAAGCCGTACGATTGAAGGGTTACCCACATTAAAATCATCAAAACTTGGTTGGTTAATAGCAGGAAGATGGAATACTTCAGCATCAAGTGCTTCCAACTTGCACTCCACCGCTGAACCAAACATTGAACCCACTAGCGAATATATTAATCAATTGCTGCATACATTTTGTGAAGTTGAAGAAGTTGCAGAACCAGTGAAACATCCTCTATCCGACAACCCCTGCGAAAGCCACTACGAGCAGTCAACGACAAAAAATTCTGACGGTCGATTTGTTGTCACTTTGTCAGATTACCGTTTAAAGAGCCAAGGTCATCACTTGGTAGTTCGTTTGAGGCAGGACATCTTAGTTGGCTGGCGATGAAGAGAAAATGTTAGTGAATGCCGGAATACTTTGAATCATACCAATCATTCATGACCGAATATATTGCATTGGGTCACATGACTTACTTACCTGCACAGGAGATTCCAGAGCGAGGCGACGATAAATATTATTTGCCACATCATGCGGTCGTCAAAGCCAATAGCACCAAAACAAACTCACTAATAGGTCCAAATCTTCAAACAGATCTAACAATAATATCCTCCTAAAATTTCGTCGACCTGCAATTAATAGTCGCCGACGTCGAGAAAATGTATCTACGTGCATCCTGATGACGCAAATTATTAACTGATTTTGTGGCGTGATCCAGAGGATCAGATATTGGTGTATAAACTAAACACTGTATGGCACTGCATGCGCACCATATCTATCAGTTAAAACTTTCAAAAAAATCCACTGAAACCCATGAATGTTTATATCCCCAGGCGACATACGATGACATACGATGATTTACTCGCAGGCTGTGACACTGTTCAACAAGCAGTTCAACTCAAAGACCAAATGTGTTAAATTTTAAGTAGTAGCGGATTTAATCTTCGTTAATGGAAATCTAACTCACGGGAATTTTGGATACCTTTTCGTAGGAACAAATTGAGAATACACAAAAATTAATTGAAGAACGCGCAATAATTAGAACGTAAGGAATAGTTTGGAACTCACAAGCAGATACATTTTCGTTCAAAGTGCAGCAAGACGGAAGCAGAACTAGTTGGGCTTAACGTCAAATATTTTTCACGGCTTCGGGTTGGCTTGCACCAACAGTCATAATATTTAAAATGCTGCTGCAGAAACTATGGTTGCTAAAATTTGAGTGGGACGCTAGCTTATCCAATAATATAGTAAATTCCTGGCAAATGTTTATCAATCACTTCCGGCGCTTGAAGAAATACAAATCCCAAAATGTCTGAAGTCAATTAGGAAGCGTAGCGTGGTTCAATTACATGCGTTAAGAGTAACAAATGAGATTGGCGAAGTGTCTACTAATATTGTATACGCTAAAAGTAAAGTAGCTCCACTAAAACAAATAACTCTTCCCAGGTTGGGGCTATATGGTAATTTGAGAAAAATTTTATAACTTAAAGGAAATAATGATCCAGAGAAAGCGTGAAAAGGAACTTCAGCAAGTCCCAAAAGTTGGACTTCGTGGTCTTCATCCATCATGGAGTGAGTTATTTAATCGGCAAAGGTAAATTTTTGAAGGGCTGAATGCGACTACGAAGCAGCTAGCAGATAGAACCTTATTGTCCCAACACCAAGTAAAATGGCCGAAGATCACTATTCAACAATTTGATGGTGAATACAAAAACTGGCCAGCATTCGAGGATTCTTATAAATCTTCAATGCATGAAAATCAATCTTTGTCTGTTGTGAACAAATTCAAATTACTTAAAGGAATGTTGATTGAGCCCGCGCTTTTCATCAAAAATTTAACTGAAACTAATGCAAATTATATGGAGGCTTGGAACAAATTAAAATCAATATTTGACAAAAAAAGACGTCGACTACATAAGTATGTATATACATTACCGCATTTCTTAACCAACAGCAAATCATGAGTGAAAAGGCTTCGAATATTCGCAGTGTTTCGCAGTGATTCGGACGATGTGGAAAGAAGCTGAATATGATGAGCTGAGATGCAGAGTTAATCCAAATTCTGTTAAGTAAATTGGACAGTGAAACAAAACAATTGTGGTCGCCAGAATGCATCAATCAGGATTTTCCTTCACTTTCAGAATTGTTTAAGTTTATTAACACTAGGTGTGACGAACTTCATGATGGAGCTGAAGAAATAAGATTGGCGAAGCCGACAACCTCAAGGCAGTTTAAAACTCACGGGGAAACCCATCGTTCAAAGGTAATGCAGTTGAAGACAAATTATTACATGTGCCCTTGTTGCGAATCGAGCCATCATCTGTTTCTGTGTCTGAAGTTTCGCGGTTATAGTATCAAACTTCGCCAGAATATGGTTAACTAAACGTCACCATACTCTGCTGCATGAGTATGAGACTTTCAACAATGTAACAATCAAGCTTCATCAAAATCACTTATTATAATTTTTGCACAATTCTACTGTTCACTTATAATTTTTATTTCGCACTAAAACACTTTTTAATTTCCTTTTTAATCTTCACTTTATCGCTTACCAAATACTAATGTTTTAATTCAAATTCGTTCGAGCCTTATATACTCAAAGCAAAACTTCTCGGAAATTCATGATTGCTCCAATAAGAACAGATTAGAAACATTTAGAACAGTTTTATCATGAAAAACTCTATTTTAGTACAATAGAACTTTGCGATATCAATTAACTTATTCTATTCTAACCTAGGTGTCACCGTAAAATTACCTCTTCAACCATAAACCTGTTCGTCCCGAACAGGACCAAAATCACCCTTACATATAGGGCCAACCTTCCTAAATGCTCCACTTACGTTTTACCTCAATGTCCCTTTTGAATCCGATAAACCACGTCGTTCATCCTTGTGATGACGGTGTAAGGTCCTTCCCATGCTGGTTGCAGCTTCGGTGATAATCCCTTTGTTCGCTGTGGTTGTGAAGCCATACCAATCTTCTTTCCTGGAAGCCTTAGTTATTTGCTCGTACGTCATTTCAAGCTTTCATCCGCTTACTTGACATCCGTATTTTCGCTTGTACAAATTGGTGAATCTCATTAAGTTCTTCTTTCATCCGGTCTACATAATCCTGGCCACATCAAACTTTAAATCTCCAGGTAATGGAAGATTATTTCCAAATATGATTTTAGCTGGTGCCGTCGGACTGCGGATGCAAAGGCGTTGTTCTCGTTTTATTTATACCGAGCATCTGGCATATTTCTTGAAATACCACCGATTCAAATTTCCTTCCTTGATCGGTATAAATCTCCATCGGCACTCCAAATTTGCTAATCCAGTTGTTGACCACGGCATCAGCTATTGTTGGGTACACCTCTGGCCATTTACAAAAATAATCCATTACCGACTAGCAAGTATTTATTGTCACTCTCGGTGGTGGGAAATGACCCCGCTACATCCATTGCCATTCTCTCGAATTGAGCTTCGACATTATATTGTTTCATGGTTCCACAACTTTTACGTGCGGGTCTCTTCACCGACGCACATTGGGCACATTTTTGGCACCATTCTATCACCGATTGTCTGCATCTTGCTTAATAGAATCGTTGACATATCTTGGTCAGAGTTTTATTAGTTCATAGGTTTCCTCCACTTACTCCTTCGTGATAGTCTTTGAAGATTTCCGCAAGCCGGCTCTTCGGTAGCACCAGCAACAATTGCTTCACTTCGCAACCGTGCTTTGCCACATTCTTTTTAAACAACCATTCTCTATTCGGAGGCTATCCCATTGAGCACAATGACTCTTAACAATGGGAGTTTTGTGCGCGACCACGCTTCAAGTGGGTCGGTTTTCCTTTTCCTTCCATTCCATAATAACCAACAAATCCATGTCGACTAGTTGCTCCTTGCTGATCATTTCGCCAGCCCACTCTTCCGCAGGTAGCAGCGTAAGCCTAACATTGATGATGCCTTCCTTTGATTCAACATTACCAAAATGCTTGCATTCTACTGGAAATGGTCGTCTTGATAATGCCTCGGTATTTCCGTGTGCGCTCCCCCCCCCCCAGCAGTGTGCTGCCTGACCCTCTGGATTGTTGAATTGCAACAGCCACCGTAAAACGTCGTGATCCGTCCGTAAATGGAGTTTTTGGCCATTAAGATACTTATGGTAATGCCTAACAGTAACGCATTCCACTATGGCCAACAATTCTTTCCGAGTCACGCATTAAATACGCTTCGGTTTTGATAATGATGTGGAGTAGCACGCAATAACTCGTTCTTGGCTAAAAATTTCCTGTGATAACACTCTTCCTATACCTTCATTACTTGCATCGGTATCCAAAATAAATTTCACGTTGGGCATATAGGGTGTGCGAGGATTGGCGCGATACATAATCGTCTCCTTAGTTCCACGAATGATTCTTCTTGGTCATCCTTCGATTCGAATGCCTTGTTCTTCCTGGTTAACTCATGTAAACTGTTTGCGATGTTGGCGAATCTTGGCACGAAGCGTCTTTAATAGGTACACAATTCCAGAAAGCTTCGTAATTCGTGTAAATTTTTAGGTCTTGGCCAGTTCTTTACCGCTTGCGATTTTTTCTTCGTCGGTGTGAATTCCATTGGTCGTTACCAGATCACCCAAATATTTTACTTCCGTTCTGAACAGCTTACACTACTTTAATCCGGCAGCTTGTATCCGATCAAAAACCACTGCCAAGTTACTTAGATGCTCGTCGAAATCCTTGCCCATAATGACGTCTTCCAATGCAATCCCTTTAGCACCCGTTCCAATAATCGTTTAAAAGTTGCCCGTTACCCAAACTGAACGAAGTTGTCTCGCGATCTTCTTCGTGGATTTCCACCTGCCGACAGCCGCTATGGAGATCTAATGTTGAAAATATTCGAGCACCTGATAACGTGTCTAACATGTCAGCGATCCTTGGCAGTGGGTAGCTATCTTTTTTCGTAAGAGCATTGAGTTTTCGGTAATCAACGCAGAATCTAATGCTACCGTTCTTATTTTCGACCAACACTACTGGTGGGCTCCATGGGCCGTTAGATAGCTCGTAGACACATGCCGCCTGCATATCCGTTACCATCCGGTTGACTTCTTCTTGTTTTGCTAACGGCAACCTTCTGGGTTGTTGACGAATCCGAATTTCTGTTCCTGTATCATTTTGGTGTTTTACCATTGACGTCCTTCCGTTATTATCCGATGTACTGCAGAATATGGACATGTACCGTTCGAGTAGTTGATGTGCAGATTTTTTCTGTACCACGGTAAGATCATCGGTCCATTTCTGCATGAGTTGTTCTACCATTTTTTTCTGCCCTTGCATGTAGGCTTTTGCAATCGGACTTTCTGTTCATAGTTTATTATCGTTGATACCTCGTCACATTTGCCGATGACTGTTCCTTCCTTGTTGGTGTTTGTCTTATCCATTATAATTTCCTCGGCTCCACTCTCCTTTTCGTTAGCTTCCACAACCCACAACCTTGGTGACCCAGAATCTTTCCCACACGATCGTTTTTGAGTTTGGTGGCAGCTTCTCCCGATGTTCAACAATAATTCGCCTGGTAGTTGCTCCTGTACTACTCCATTGAAGTGGCAATCCGATGGTATCGTAAGTTGATACTCTTCTTTCAACATCCACCACGATTTTCTCTCATGAAGTCTATCCCCAAAATGACTTCATCCACAATATCTGCAATCAGCACATTCGTGTTGGAAAAGAGTTCTCCCGATGTTTATTTTCTTCCGACGAAGAGTTATCCCGATGTTTACCTCCTCGAAGAAGACGACAAAAACACATTTTTCTTCTTCGAGCGCAACGGCTAACCAAACATAAATACATACATTTTATAATGTCAATATTCTCATATTCCCAATCTAAAATGCATGGAAAAAAATATTTTGCTTAGGAAGATAAGCATCAAAAATTTGAACCATATACAAAATTCCCTGTGAGTAAGCTCCCATGTACACAACAAAATCGCAGTGCAGATTACTTGTGTTTCGATATTTTAATCAATAAGTTACGTAATCAATGAATTTATGGTGCTATTAATAATTGCAGTCTGACAAATTATCTTGCTTATGGCCATACAATTTATTAAGCTGGCCCAGACTGTATCCATTAGTTCAAATACCACCCTGGTAAATGGTATAATACTAATTAAACATTAAAAGAGTGATTCTAACTGTGAGAATACTTATTTAGTAGCTCACAAATTACTATTGATAAAAACAAAAATCTCACACATAGTTATTTGCATGGAACACTAACACACTTTCAATCTTAAGGCAACATGGCGAAATAACTAATTCAGCACATTTAGTAAAATATTGATTTGCGCAGTAGTCTTTGCCAGATGATAATTTACGGTATATTTATATCTATATGCTAATTTGAAAACTTTAGAAAAAAACTTTGGCATAAAAATGAAGTTTTTTGTGGTATACCATGTTACATTAGCTATTATGTTGATAGTGTTTTTCTATACTTTGCAAACTATAAAACTATCGTAATGGTTATAAAAGTTTCACTGTGTTCGTTGATTTTTTTTTTTTTTGGTTCGATTAGTAAAATAGAAAACAAAAATATAATTTTAAAAATGCTTTTTAAGCATAAAAATATTATTTTGTAAAATTATTATCGATAATCTCCCGTAGGACTTTTTACAATGTATTTGAAAAACGTTTACAAATATGAATTCTATGTGAGTTATAGGTATTTGTATTTATTTGAATTCTGCTAACCATATTCTGCAAATGTGTCAGTATTTTGAGATACATATGCCCTATTTAAAATTGTTTTCCAATGTGTAAGATGTCTGTTTAATTAACTGGAACTTTTAGTGATATTGTCTACAATGTAGATTTTCTGTTATTCCCCCCCTTAAAAGCAATTTCCCAAATGTTATTTACTGTTTTAATTTTGTTTGGGGTTTTTTTTGGTTCGCATCATTTAAACCAGATGTAAAGAATCTATTTATCAAATTGTTTTGTGATCTTCATTGTATACAATAATACACATTCCAATAATGGATAGATTTTGGTAATAGCAAAAAATAAATAAATTAAGTTATTTACTTTCCACAAGATAAATTTGTTTGGTGTATCGTAAATAATTTATCGAAATGATAAGTACATTATACCAGTGATCATAATAGCTCTATAATTGAAATAGAATGATAAACACATTTTGTCGTTCGGAAAGATTGCTTTATAATATTGAGAACCAATCGCTCGTGTTATATTGAAATTAAAAAAATGTTACTTGTTATCGATTTAATTCTTTAAGTAGTTATTTGCAAAAGAAGTTGTTTAGTTGTTATTCTGATTTTATGTTTAAGACAGTAGCAACAGTACAATTTATAAAGATCATCCGCACACTTAAATCAAAATTAGATAAACTTACAAAGAACGTCGCGAAGTCAAATATTTTCTTAGTAAATTCATTACCATACAGAACAACACAATACTCACACAATTCAATGGGAGTGGTATGAGTAATTTGCATGTGACTGTAAATGATATTATTTATCATATTGTGTCAAACTGCAACGACCAAATGTGTAAAGAATTTCAAGTATTTAGGTCTAAGTATTGGTAGTAATTGTAAGTGGAAAAGTCACGTTAATTCCATCCATAACTCGCTTCTAATATCAATTAGAAAACTATATTTACTGCGTAGCCACTGCCCATACGTACGGTATATTAATCGTATCATACTGTATTGTAATTCATGCAAGTCTGCAAATTTATATAAATAAAGTAATTAAAAAAAACTTATCAATACCTATTGCAGGCAAAAATTTCGGTTTGATTTTCCAAAACTCCTTAGAAAGTTTTTATAAAATCAGCCTCTAGAGTGTTATATCTGGAGATATACTATACGGGGATCTGGAGATATACACGGGTCTAATGTTGTTTCTAATGATTTTTAGAAAATCGTATTTTCCCAGATTTCCGACGGAAGTAGTTATAACTATAAATTCGAGAGTAAGTTTGTTCTTATGTAAAGATTCTTTACCAATTTGATATATTTTAAAAATCTACAAAATCTTTAAAATTGAAAGAATCGAAATTTTAAAAATTGAAAGGATTTAAAAAAATTAAAGACTAATGAATTTAAAGAATTTATAAAATAAATTTACATTTAAAAATTCTAAACAATATAAAATAATTAAGATCTTAAATAATTAGCGAATTTAGAATAACTAACCCTTGATGGATCATTGTTTTAACAAACTTGAATGAAATTCTAAGGAACTTCGATATTTAATGTCTGTATTTAAAGAATCTGAATAATTTTAGTAATATAAAGAATTTAAAAATATTTAAACTATACAATTTAAAATATTTAAGAATTTTAAGAATTGTTAAATTAAAAGGAGAATAATTAAAAGGGTTAAAGAACTTCAATAACTTCGAAAATTTTAAAATTTAAAGAATTTAATAATTTTATAGTTTTAGATGAATTAAACATTTTACTGAATTAAAGAAATTTTGTATAAAATTTTAAGAATTTGAAATATTTCTTAAAAACTATTGCGAATATAAGAAATATTCAAAGAATTTTGAAGAATCGAAAGATTAAAAAATTTAGAAAATTAAAAAATTTAAATAAATGAAACAGTTAAAATATTGTACAATATTTAAAGAAAACAAACAACCTAAAAAATTTAAAGCGTTTAAGAATCTTAAAAAACTTAAAAATTTAAGGTATTTAAACAAATAAACAGTAAAAAAAAACTGAATTTAAGGAATATAAAAATTAAATTCTGAATGAATTCTTATCTTTAAATTTTTTCTTAAACTTTACCTTCCTAGAAAGAATTTTATAAAGTATAACATCGTATAAAATTTGAAGAATTTAAAGAAACTTAAAAATTTTCAGACAAAACATTAAAAGTTTAGAAATTTAAAGAATTTAAAGATACAAAGAACTAAACAAATTTTAAGGAATTTTAAGGAGATTGTTTAAAATTTAGAGAATATAGAGATTTAAAAAAAATTAAATTTGGAGCGATTTAGAAAAATTAGATAATTTGAACAATTTAATAACTTGAAATTTCAAAGAATTTTAAGATAAGTATTTAAAGGATTTAGGAAAACTTTTTACACTTTCTGCCGTAGGCACTTAGCGAAACACACTTAATACACACATTTTTAAATTTTTTTAAAAACACTTGTTAAATATTTCGCAAAATTACAAAAGGTTTAAAAATCACTCGATCGATTTCGGCTTGTTAGGCCATCATCAGGAGTATCTCCTGGGAACGCCCCGAAATCTTGCATTACAAAATCTTGCAAATACAAAATCTTGCAAATACAATATCTTGCATTTAAAAAATTTTGCAGTTTTAGTATCTGTACCTGTCTTTAGTATCTAACATAATAGTTATTGCGTATTCAAAAAAGTTCAATATAATTAAAAAAAAAAAAAATAAAAAAAATTGTGAAGATAGCGATCTGGATATCTATGCGTCAAGAAATACGGCTAATATTAGAATTAGAATAGAAATCTCCATTTTTCAAAATATTTCAACAAAATATTATGGATAAAGAAGATTTAATCTTCATTTTCCAGAATTTAAATTTTCGTTCCTGATTAATTAATATTAAAATTAAAATGGAAATCTCCATTTTCCAGAATATCTCAACATAATATTCTGGTTGGGGTGGGATGTTGAAACATCACTTTCGATTCGAATTCGATAGATTTTATGTCTCATGTTTCAAGAATAAAATTGTACTTTATTTCGTTTTTTGATTACGCTTTTTTTATTGCGATCTCTTTTTGTTGCGTACTTTTCTTTTCTTTCAAATCGATAAAGTATCACTAAACAAAAATTTTAGTGATAAATTATCATGAGTATAAGTAGAAATAGAATGTTCTTTTGTTCGAGCAAGCTGAGATAGCAAGAAAAACAGCGTAATTAAAAAACGAAATAAAGTACAATTTTATTCTTGAAGCATGAGACATAAAATCTATCGAATTCGAATCGAAAGTGATGTTACAACATCCCACCGCTAACATTTGATTTTTGATATCTCAAGCAAAATTCTACTGTATAATTATCATTATACAGTAGAATTTTGTCAATGCGATTTGTTATATCTTGCATAACAATTTCCCGTACATTTATAGAATCGCGCGCGTGATTCTATAAATGTACGGGAAATTGTTATGCAAGATTTTGTAGTGGAAGATTTTGTAATGCAAGATTTTGTAATGCAACATTTTGTGATGCAAGATTAAGGGGCTAACCCGTATCTACTAAACTGTAAAAATAAAAATGTAGTTAGATATGTATATAGTTGGAAAAAGCAAAAAGGGAAACAAAAATATACAAATAAAAAATGTGGGAGTAGTAAACAATCAAAATGGTAAGAGCAATAAACAGTAAAAATTAAAAGGGGGTGAGTTAAACACAGGTATGTATATGATTATTGATTATTGATTAGTCAACGGCCGAATAACAAAATTCCAGATGTTGTTGTTGTTTTTTTTTCTTTATTTTATTATGACGAAATTTATTTTATTATAACCCGACGTATTAGTCATTTTATGGGATGGTATGAGTATTGAAATAAAACAGTGCGGGGTCGGCAATTGGTGAGAAACGAATTTCTCTCTGTTCGTTGAGGATATTTTGGTTAAGAAATATAGGTTTTCGGATTTCGTAAGATTCTAAGTTGTCTAAACGTCTGCTTTTTGCAATTCTCAATATCCCACCATTAATTTTACGGTAAAAAAAGAAGAAAACAAATCTATTAACTTTCTAGATATAACAATAACCAGAATTAATTCTTCATTAGAGTTCAAAATTTATAGAAAACCCACGTATACAGACGCCATTATACCTAACTCGTCAAACCATCCCCATAATATTAAAATGTCAGCTTTCCACTCATTCTTAGATAGATTAATAAACATTCCTTTGACCAAATCCAATTATAACAAAGAGCTTAATATAATTTTAGAAATAGCAGCAAATAACGGTTATGCAGCTAAGACTATATTAAAGCTATTAAACAGAAAACTGAAACATAAAGCTTTAGCTAACATTTATCCACCTGATAGCCCAATGCCGAAAAATTGGCGCCGCTTAGAGTATATAGGAAAGACTAGCCAACGGATTAGTAACATCGGGACACAATATACAGATATTAGCTTTGCTTTTTATAACAATAATACAATTAAGAAAATGATTTTTAACAACAAACCAAGAATTGACCGCCTTTCCAAGTCTGGCGTTTATAAGATCAATTGCAATGATTGTAGTTCCTCGTATATCGGGCAGACTGGGCGCAATTTTGAAGTTAGAGTTAAAGAACCTTTATCTGTACAGCGATTTTGGTCGCAAAATGAGGATTCATTTGAGGATTACCGGAAGGCAATAGTATTGGTAAATTGTATTGGTGTTGAATGTGCATTTTTTCTTTCAATTTTTCGTTTAATGTGATGCAAATAAGAGAGATAAAATGACGCGAGTAATAGGGATAATATGATACAAATAAGAGGAATAAGCTCAGAAGAGAACGATTGATGTATTAAATACTGAGGAGACTGAGATAGAACAACAAATTTCGAAATAAAAAAAAAATTAAAAATATTACGAAGCGAGAGACTCAAAATAAAAAATATTAACCAAAAAAAAACAAAAAAGTTAGAAAACAAAATGATTTTGCTTATTTGGTTTAGTATTGTGTTGCAACTCATGATGGTCGGTTGCTCCTATACGATGTTATGTCCGAGGATGGAGACATTTTTTTCTAGCATATACACGCAGAATGTATAAATTATGTATAAATTAAAAATCATTTATTAAATTGTTTTATGTTATTGCTTTTCACGGTAAAAATTTCGCGAAATTAATTAATTTTTGTCGTTAGAATTAATTGTTTGTAACTTAATTTAAGGAGCCAATTTAATTAAATTATACCTAAATTGTTATTAGTTATAATTTTTTTTTTATGAAAATCCACAAATAATTAATTAAAACAAAAATTATAAATTATATTATATGACAATTAAATAAAAATCAAAAATACGATAATTTACGTTTAACTATAAAACTTACCATTCTGCTTGAACAATAAACAACAATAGACACACAAATATTTATGAATTCCCCATGTCAGAAGAAAGGGAAAAATAACTCAAGGCGAGCGTAAGCACCAAAAATTTGAACCGATTCACCCGATTGGTTTATTTTTGATACTTACCACGAGGAAACGCATGAGAAAATACACTAATACAATAAAAAATATTTTACAGCACACAATAGCAAAATGTATATTATACATTGTGCACATATACAAAATTCTCAATCCTCAATCCTCATTTTGCGACCAAAATCGCTGCACTGGTAGCCATGAATCATCCCTTTATAATCATTTAACGTTAGAAAATCACACATCCAGTTTAAACAATTTAGAAATATTACATGTACAACCAAAAAGCAGACGTTTAGACAACTCAGAATCTTACGAAATCCGAAAACCTATATTTTTAACCAAAATATCCTCAACGAACAGAGAGAAATTCGTTTCTCACCAATTACCGACCCCGCATTGTTTTATTCACATACTCATACCATTCCATAAAATGACTAATACGGCGGGTTATAATAAAATAAATAAAAAAAAAAAAAAAACAACAACAACATCTGAAATTTTCTTATTCGGCCGTTGACTAATCAATAATCAATAATCATATATGTACCTGTGTTTAACTCATCCCCTTTTAATTTTTACTGTTTATTGCTCTTACCATTTTGATTGTTTACCACTCCCACATTTTTTATTTGTATATTTTTGTTTCCCTTTTTGCTTTTTCCAACTATATATATATATATATATATATATATATATATATATATATATATATATATATATATATATATATATATATATATATATATATATATATATATATATATATATATATATATATATACATATATATATATATATATATATATATATATATATATATATATATATATATATATATATATATATATATATATATATATATATATATATATATATATATATATATATATATATATATATAGATATATATATGGGGTATTTGCATTTAAATCTCACATGATTTTGTCCCCAAGCATTTTCTTTGTCCCCTTAGCATTTTCCAGATAATTTTTAACAGGTATAAGTTAAGTATTTGATCACAATACAGAAATTTATGAAAATGTATTTTTTTAAATAATGTTGGACTTTTATTTTTAAAAAAACGGGTTTTTTTGTCATGAACGTTACTTTATTTATTTTAGATAAATTGTGAAATTTAAAAACATAAATTTAATTTATTGATGTATATTCTCATTTATGACATGTCTACTTGCAAATGGTATATTAATCTTTTGTATTTTGAAATTAATAATTTTAAAAATAACGTAAAACGTATTTTTAGGTAACGCTCATGACAGAAAAATTAAAAATAGCACAAAAGATTATTAAAAAAAATGCAAAACACAAATCTGCTCACGCCCAGATTTAAAAGAAACAGAAATATGATTTAAAAATTATATTTTAATTTTTTTTTTTAATTCAAAAATTAATTAAATTATGATTCGAAAATTATATTTTAAATTTTTTTATGTGAGATTTAAATACAAATGCCCCATATATATATATATATATATAACTATGATACATTTTTATTTTTACAGTTTAGTAGATACTCCTGATGATGGCCTAACAAGCCGAAATCGATCGAGTGATTTTTAAACCTTTTGTAATTTTGCGAAATATTTAACAAGTGTTTTTAAAAATATTTAAAAATGTGTGTATTAGGATTTCTGAAACTTAGAGGTGACTTTTAAAATTTAAAGACTTTAACAAATTTGAAGATGGAAAAATAAATTTAGGTGATTTTAAAAATTCAAAGAATTTAAAGATTTATAGAATTTATAGAAATGAAAAAATCTAAATAATTTGAAAACTTTTAAGAATAAAAATGTTTAAAAATAATTTATAGAAGTTTAAGAATTTCAAAAATTAAAGAATTTAAGGTATTTAATGAAGTTAAAAATTTAAATAATTTAAGAATTTAATTTTTTTTAAATTATAAATATGTAATTTAAAGAGAGAAATAAAAAGGTTTAATACTTAAAGATTTTAAAGAACTTTGAAAATTTAAAGATTTTAAAGCGAATAACTTAGAAAACTTAAAGATTACTTATTTAAATGCTGTATATTAGAAGAATTTTGAAAATTTAAAGATTGTTTAAATGCTGTAAATTATTTAAATTCATTAAATTCTTCTTGAAATTCTTCAGAAGGAAGAAGAATTTAAAGGGAATAATCTCAAGAATTTTAATAATTTAAAAGATTTTAGAATTCAACGAGAAGAATTTATAGGTTTTGCACTCCAAGTTCAACCTTTTACAAAACACAATCATCCTGCTTCAAATCAAATTCAACTTTACCCAAAAAATAATCACCCTTTTTCGCCTTTATCGAAATCAAATTCAACCGTAGACGATATAAAATCAACAGAATTTATTTAATTTAATACATTTACTGTATTTAAATTCTAGATACAAAATAACAAGTTAATATAATAAAATAAATAAACCTGTACTATTTATAATAAGGGCATAAATTTCACCTTAAAATTGGCCCTATAATTATTATAAATTTTACCTTAGATGTCATCCTAAAATTCACTGTAGCATTCATCTCAAATTAAAATTCATTCCCATATTTACCATATATTGTCTTCCTAACTAAAATTTCACCTAAAAAATTCAACTTAAACTTTACCGTACAATCCAGCCTTAAAGTTCATCATAAAATTCCCCACAGAATCAACCTAAATAATCCATCAAACTCATCATAAATGTACCTCAATTTTACATTAAAATACTTCCTGAAACTACGACAAATTAATTCTAAAATTCACTCTTAAATTCAACCTACAAGTCACTCTAAAATTAAGCCTAAAATTTACCCTATAGAAATCACCCTAAAATTCACTGGAAAACCCCCTCTAAAACTAACCCTGAACTTAACTCTAAACTTCATCCTCAAGGTCAGGAATTTAGATAGCGATAACCCTTAGAAGTTTAAATAACAATTTTATCAAATTTAAGAATTCTGAATTGATTTTAGAAATTAACGAATTTTGTAACGTAGTTTGGAAAGAAAATAAATTCGGAAATTTTGGAAAATTTTTAAGTTTTGTATTGTGAGGATATTATAATTTAATAAAATTATTGCCAATTTGGGAAGGTAAAAATGGGATTTGTAATAGGATTTAGTTAATTTAGACATTTACATAATACTAAATACACTACATATAATTTAAGTTGGAAATTTAAAAAATTAACAAATATGGAAATTGTAAATTTTAGGAATATGGAAATTTAAATAATTTAGAAATATAAAGTATTATTTAGAATTTTTGGTTTTAGCAATTGTATACATAATATGGTTGTTTGGTATAAAAGAAAAAATTTAGAAACCAACAGCTACTCATTTTACGAGAAACTACGATGGACGGTCGAGTCGCGGGTTAAGGAAAAGCAAGTTGCCAGGCAAGTTTAATTTCTGCCCCACCTACCGGTATTAACAGTTAAGTTTTTACTGGTTCATCATTGAATCGAGAAAAATAATTCTTACGCCGCAGACCAATATCAAAAACTTCAAATAATTTTAAAATTTTCAATAATTTCGAAATAGTCTCAAAAATATTGGTTACAAATAATCTCACAAATTCTAAATACGAATTATCAGTAAGTCAATCCGATATTTTTAATTTCAATATGATATTTCCATAACAGATTAATTTGAATTTGCCAGTTTGAATTTGATTTGGAAAATAATGAATATGTTTTGGATAAAGATGAATTTTATTTGCAAATTGATGAATCTGACTTGTAAAAGGTTGAATTTGGAGTGCAAAACCTATAAAGACATTATAGCGTTTGGACTTTTTCCTTTTGATTGTAAAAGGTAAGAGGTTTTTATATTTATATATTCAAACATTAAATTATTCTGGTATATTTCAGTTTGATGAGAAGAATTATTACAGGAGAACATACACTGTATCAAAAAATTGTCCGTACAGCACTCGGTTAGGGAAACATTGATAAAAAAAAAACAAATATAAATCAAACAAAAAATTCAGTTTTCATTTTTTTAAAACTCAAATTTCATTTAAGAACCTAAAAATAACAATATTTATGATATAAAATTAATTTATTTCCACGTTTGATATCATTTACTATTTAAACGGATTAAATGATGTCAAATAATTGTCGGTAAACACAAAGAAGTTGAAGGAATTTGGTAAAAAAAATTAGGTCTAATATTTGTTGTGCATGCAATGACCCTATTCATGCATTAACCCTTTGCAACCTTCTTTTCATTGAAAAACAAAACTTTCGAGGTTTTTCGGGGCTATTTTAGGCCCATTCCTCCACAATGACCCGTTTTAATTGTTTCTTACCGCTGGCGCTAACTTGGGGTGCACGGAACTTTCGGTTCAAATAATTCCATAAATTATAATTGGGGTTGAGATCTGGAGGCTGAGAAGAATGAGGGAGTGTTGACTTTACATTGTACAATAACCATTCCTTGATCAGCTTTAAAGAATACTTCGGGTCATTGTCATGTGTGGAGCAAAAATCTTGAGCATGTTCCATTTTCTCAACACTGGTTAATAAATTATCCTTCAAAATATCCAAATAATCAAACCGGTTCATTATGGTTCCAGTGAAAGCCAAATGTCCTAAACCCCTTCAGCTAAAAGCTCTCCGGGCCATTATACTTCCACCACCATGTTTTACTCAAGTTCAGTGTTGAGTTTCCGCCCCACAATAACTCGCCCATCTGAACCAAAATGTTAAATTTACTTTCGTCCAACGGAGTAACATTTACCAAGAACTCTTCGGGCTCACTCACATATCCCAATACATACTCGAAACGATTTTTATTACTTTTTTCGACAAACACATTTCTAGCGTGAAAATATTGTGTTTTGTCTGAGGTTTTATTGCTATTTTGACGTGATAACGTTTTACACCGCATGTTCAGAAAACTTACCCGAATTTTAGCCCTTGGTCGGGGGCAATTACTCATCAACTATAAGCATTACCTTTAATTTAAAGACATGGTTGCTTAGATTGGTCCTTCGACTTTATGTGTCACGCATAATATTATTGCAATGACGTCATCCGGCGGCAAAGGAACCCGCGCCGCGAACCTCTGATTTCGACCGATTTAAATGCTTGATCCAGTGTAGTGAGAGAATTGCCCATCCGATCGGAGATTAGATGGTGTCAATTTTTGCGTAAAAAACCAGTGGTGGTTAATTTATTTTAAATTAAATTAATTAATCATCACATAAATTTTAATTAAAAATTTAAACTACAAAATAGCGATTGAAGTTTAGCCCTTGGTCGGGGGCAATTACTCATCATCATCAACTATAAGCACTACCTTTAATTTAAAGATATGATTGCTTAGATTGGTCCTTCGGGTTTATGTGATACGCATAATATTATCGCAATTACGTCATCGGGCGGAACAGGAACCCGTGCCGCGAACCTCTGATTTCGGCCGATTTAAATGCTTCAACCAGTGTAGCGAAAGAACGGCTCATCAGATCGGAGCAATTCGGTTATTAATTTGTGCTTAATAATACTGTGGTAGATGTCTTATTTTAAATTAAAATAATTAATCTCCACATTAATTTTAATTAAGCTTACAAAGTACAAAATAGCGATTTACAACCAACCATGAGAATCACTATCTGACCGGAGTAATCCTGGTGTCAATTTGTCCGTAAAGAAACTATGGCAGATAACTTATTGTTAATTAAAATAATTAATTTCCACATAAATTTTAATTTAAATTACAAACTACAAAATAGCGATTTACAATGCTTGAGATAACTGTAGCGAGAGAACCCCTCATGCCTCATCTGATCGAAGCAATTCTAGTGTTAATTTGTGCGTAAAGAAACTGTGGCAGATTTATTGTAAATTAAAATAATTAATTTTCAAATAAATTTTAATTAAAATTTAGATTTACAAAGTGCGATTTACAATGCTAGAGAGCACTATAAAAGGGGAATGCCTGATCTGATAGGTCAAATGTCAGTGTGGACTTTGTTATAAAATATATTTGACCTAGACTGCGTATTCATCATACTAGCCTCGGCGACTTTGGGAGGCAGTAGTCTGCGGAACTCACATTCATCAGGCACATCTCCGCTGAGACCCTGCGCTTCATATCGTACTTCTCATACCATCGCCCAGTACTTAATCGTTTGCAAACAATCACTGTACTCTCATTTCATGATGCTAATAATAAAGAAATTTATTTTAACAAACCCATACATCTTGCCATTTGTCGCACCTCTCATAAACGTTATCACGGAAACCACCTACGGCCGTGTAGAAGACACAGCCTACTCCTAACTTTTTTTTAAATTAGTTTTTTATCAATGTTGCTTTAACCGAGTGGTGTACGGACAATTTTTTGAAAAAGGTGTATTTGTGCGGGCATGAAGTTTTCGACAAAAACGAAAATTAACAAAATTGTGTATGTATACAAAATTTGTTAGATTAACAAAAAAATATGTATGTATTGGTGAAACAGTCGGTAAAAGCAATGTAGGGAGATTTTAAATTAGGACACTATCTCAAATACATAAAATAACAAATAAAAAAAATTAAATTACAATAATACAATAATCAGTAGAGAAGATCAGAGTAGATAGTCAATAAAATAGTGTCAATCAAATTTTTTAATTCGACATATTAAATTTTTTTGATTGTGTAAACAGCAAAAAGAGCCACAAACCCACGGAAATGGGTTTCAGCAAAGTAACCTAGATTATGCAAAGCTAGAAACGAGGAAGAACCAAAGCTTTCATAGTAAAACACACAAAACATATGGGAAATCACTTAAGACAAATTTTTAAATGAAAAGGTTACAAGTTCTTAATTATGATTTCTGAAGAATTTTCATAAATGTTTAAATTTCAACATACATATATGAATGTCGTTTAAGTCAATCGTTTTCATTTTCTTGTAATAATTGATTCATTTAAACCAAAATTTTGAAAAAAATTTCATAAATTCACCATTCTGGTCAAATTAAAATAAAAGCTTACTACACAAATAGTCAATACACATTATAGGTGGCAGTGGTGACAGTAAAAATTGGTAAAATTGTTCCAAAAATTACCACCTGGGAAATTTCAATTTCAAAAAATGTTGGAAAAGTAAAACAAATTCAAAAAATATTCAGAAAGTGTGAACGGACAATTTTGTAATTAAATAATTTTGTACATATTAAACGGATTTCAGTGGTTCACTGTATTGAAGATTGGCCAGCTCACAGAGATTTCGCTGGGATGTGTCTGTGGCAAGTAGATAGACTAAGGAGTGTTCTTTGAAATCAAAATAGTTCGATTAAAAAACTACGGGCAATTGTCATTTGTTATTGGGTATGAATAGTTCACATTTGTGAAATAAATTTAAACGGATTTCAGTGGTTCACTGTATTGAACATTGGTCAGCTCACTGAGAAAAAGGTTTCATTTGTTTCAGTTTTGCCCCACTACCCTAATGTCGTATTTCACAAATAAAATTCTTTTTTCAACAAGTTTTTTCCTGAAAAATTTTCCATTTTTCCTTTTTCTTCACTTTAATGGCTGCATTTTATGCAAATAAAGACAATTCTCTAAAGAGCACATCAAGCCGCGTGTAGCGATTTTTGTCTTATTCAAATGCCTTGGAAAAAATAATTTAATTATGTAATTTAAAGGGCATATTTGTTTTGTTTAAAAATTAAATTTGATATAAGGTCTCACTTAATATTCCTCTTTAGTTCTCTGTTCTTGTAAAAAGCGAAAATTATTGTGTGTGCATTTAGCTGTTTTTTGTTGTGAGATAATTTCAAACTTTGTTTTTATAATTTAATTGATTTTAATAACTTTTGACTTTGGCAATCACTTGGACATTCTATTTTACGGATCATATTTTTGAAAATTGTTGTATTTCGGCTAATAAATACATTTTCTATCGGACTTTTGCTATCTAACGGACATTCTTTTTTTTTCTTCTAGGAGTTTTGATAGTTTTTTTTATTGGTTACATATTTTATATTTTTATAAATAAAATGAAATATAATCATAAGAAATGCAAAAGCACAATTAGTGCTGATTCCATTTATGATGCTTTAATTAAATTAAATGAAGATCCTCTAAATTTTAAGTTTTCTCGATTTAAAACGCCAGGTATGGATAAACTGTGTAAAATGATGCGAATTTACAATAACCGTAATAATTTTTTCAAATTGTATTACTCTTGGCATAGCAACAAAACATATTTCGAAAATCGGGCTTCTTCCCAAAACATTGAAATAAAAACGGTAAAAGACTTAAATGTTGAAAGTTCATGTTTCAACGAAACTGAATTCACTGAAATCGCTGAAATTAATTTTGATTTGATTGATCAAAGTAATAGAGATGCATCCAACGGTATTTTGTTGGAGTTCGTAGACCAAACAAAAGAACCGTTGTCTAAAGCTTATAACACTAGCTGTAATATTGAACAATTTATTATGGAGTAATAACTGATAGTAAAGAACAAACAGCTGAAAACAAAAACACAAAACGATTAAATTCAGAATGGTCACTAAAATTATCTGTTAAATTTTCCGAAAACCTTCTTTCATTAACCAACGGTGAAATATGAGATTTAATCTGTCGAATTTTAGTCCAAAAAAAATATCCATGCGTACTCACGTTTCAAACGATTCACAAAATTTCTAAGAAGAATCAACAAATTGTGGTGTATGGCTCCTGCAAAGACGGTTTGCATAACCAGAATTATAAATTTGAAATGGTGAACAAAATAAAAGAAATGCGGATGTTTGCCCAAGGGCCAGAAAATGAAATTATTCACTCTTCTGAAAAAGTATTCCGACAGTACCGTGGAATACGACGAGAAAAACTGAAACTGACTTCTGATAATAAAAGCGCCCATAATACTTACTTAGACCTAGTAAGCGCTACTGATTTAGAGTTGTACAAAAATGGCAATACACAAGAAATGACCACACCTAATGTCTTACGAAAAATAAAATCTGAATTTTATAAAAAAGACGATCTAGTTCGGGATTGTGATTTAGTTGATATATTTTTCCAATCTTGTATGCAGCCTTTAGAAAATAAATATATATATATTCAGTTACAGAACCATTACAGGTTGAACTAATAAGGAAGCAACAAGTGGCACTTTTGCAACACGATGGAATTAAAGCGATTCATTTCGATGCAACTGGTGGTATCGTGAAAATCCCCACTTGTCATAAAGAACACAAGTACAAACGAATTTTGTATTATGCTTGTGTGGTTAAAATTAATTTTAATATCATTCCTATTGCGGAGTTTATAATTTGCCAACATGATGCATGGTCTATTGGAAAATTTTTAGTAGACTTAAAGAAGGAAATGGATACACTAAAACAACTAAAAGGGCACTATTTTATTGTGGATTGGTCATGAGCCTTAATAAACGCCATTACAAAAACCTTCAATAATCTTAGTATTTCGGAGTACATTGAAGTGAATTTTAGATTTTTAGAGAAAGGCGCCAGTTTGCAAAAACCTATCATACCTATATTTATCTGCTGTTCGCACTTTGTGAATATTATCACTATGCAAATAAAGAAAAAACTCCCACATATATCCGCAGAACACCGAAATCTGATTTTAGACTTTTTCTGTGCCATTTTATGCGCTAAAACAATTGATTGTGTCGATGAATTATTCAAACTGCTATGCTTTATAATGTGTTCGCCGAAAATTACGCGAAGCAGCAAAAATGCGTATGAAACTTTTATGGCAACACTTGGACAAATTTAATAAGCTCGAAGCAACTTTAACCTCATATTAATGTGTGGCCTGAAGATACCGCAAATCCCTTTTTCGTAAAATATAAACGTATTTATCTTGAAATAATTAGTCAAATAGAACGAGAACGTGGAACAAAGCCAAATAAATTTTATTGTGACGATTTTATCCAATTCATAATTAAAAAATATTTTTCTTTTATAATTTTGTGGGCCAATTTTTTTTCAAATATGTTTGGTGTTAAGGGAAATACTTCCAATGCGATAATTGAAAAATGGTTCCACGCGGTAAAAAATCAATATTTAAAAAATAAACGCATGAAAATTGGACGCGTTGTAAGCATTCTTAAATATAAATGTGGGCAAAAATTAAAGTCGATCAAAATGCCAGAACCCTTAGTATCAACTCCACGTAATAGCAAACGAAAATATCTTCCTGACAACATGCTCAATGAAGAACAGTGGAATAAGAAATCAAAACCTTCTACTCAGTCTCCAAAACATTTTGGCAAAAAAGTGCTAACTCGATATATCGATAAACAGCTTTTTGAACTAGAGTCCAAAAGCAAAATCACATTAAAGGCTTCGACGTCAGCGGCTACCCATTTTTAAGAATGGGTTTTCGAAAATTTACGGAGAAGAAACTATAACCGTGACGAACACTTGTGGGTTCGATTCTCTTACTGAGGTTTTAGTTGCTTTTGGTATCGACAATGAGTTTTAAAAAATACAATTTAATCAAATCAACAACGATTTTTTTAAATTTGTTTCATCTATAATATCGACTAACAATATAACGTCTGAAACGTATGACTTGCGAACAAATATAATTTTTGACGTATTTAACGGTATAAACTGCGTTGAAAAATTTGAAAATTCAACTGAACTGAATGCCGAATGTCAAATTACATATTTGATAAATAAAATGATACCCCAACCTACGGCGGTTTGTGGGGAAAATTTAACAGTGGAGAAAATCATAAGCAATTATGGCATAGCAATAGCAGACGTTCCGTCGTACAATAACGAAACCTATAACATTAAAATTTGCGATATTGAAGGCAATATTAAATTGAAAAATGAAGATTTTCTGTTAAAAGCTATAATAAATTATAATACTTCGCTAAAACACTACACTGCAATTATAAAAAGGCCCAATAATGATTGGGAAATTTATGACGATCTAACAAGATTCCCTGTGTCAAAAACTGACCAGCTTCTAGTAAATCCTGCAATTTTATTTTATTGCAAGAAATAAATAATAAATTTGATAAGACAATAAACCATAAAAAAATTCTTTATAAATAAGCATTTACCTAGCAAATCGAGTAATATTTTTAAAAATCACTTTGAAGTTTTCGGATATCACAGAATGTGAGCTTTTCGAACTCAATAACAAATGACAATTATCCGTAGTTTTTTAATCCAAATAATTTTGATTTGAAAACATCTTTAGCGAGGGTAGGTCAAAAACTACACGTAAAAAAAATCGGGGTGGGCTGTGTCGTCTACATGGGTCACCGCCATATGAGCTTTTCGTGATAACGTTTATAAGATGTTGAGATTAATTATTCTAATTTAATATAAAGTATCCGCCACAGTTTTTTTACTTACAAATTGAGATTAGAATTGCTCCGATCATATGACGAGTTCTCTCGTTACAGTGCTCCTAATCATTGAAAATCGTTATTTTGTAGACTTGAATTTTATGTACTTAAAACTTTTGTGGATACTAATTATTTTAATTTAAAATAAATTAATCACCACTGTTTCTTTACGCAAAAATTGACACCAGAATTACTCCGATCGGATGAGCTTTTCTCTCGCCGCAGTGGTTCCACAAATACAAAATGCACCAAACTCGCATAATATATAGTTCGAATTACAATTTCCGTCAGACAAAACCAACAAATATATATATACAAGCCGTATTGCATCTATGACAAAATCTCTGTGAGCTGGCCGATCTTCAATATAGTGAACCACTGAAATCCGTTTAAATTTATTTCACAAATGTGAACTATCATACCCAATAACAAATGACAATTGCCCGTAGCTTTTAATCGAACTATTTTGATTTGAAAGAACACTCCTTTGTCTACCTACTTGCCAGAAATCTCTGGGAGCTGCCCATTCTTCATTACTATCCAACGCTGAATTCAGAAATTTATCAAAGGATCATGAATATTTCACTTACAATAACAAATTAAAATACCTCGAACTAACATTTCTTATAATGTTGTATCTCTAAATTAATGCGTGCATTAATTAATGTCCCAGAAGTTTCCTTTGATGTTTTACTAATAAAAAGTGTTTTACCTGCTATATATCAGTGCACTAATACATATAAATATTTTGTTATTTGTCGAAAACTTCACATTCGTGTATTTGTATACATTCTTGTGTATTTGTGATATGAAATAACTGCATGCACAAATATAAATTTGTGAATGTTCATTACAAACACCATGTTAGGTATTTTAATAGGTTAATACTTATTTGCTAATACTTATATTATATAGAAAAACCTGATGAGATTGACTGGAAAATAATTAAATTTTTCGTAATCCTCATTCAGATCGAAACTGAACTTGCAAAATTCTTGATAATTTCGCTTTCGTATATTTTTATTTTCAATTAAAGTATTTACGATACCCAATTTGATGTAATTGCACCTTAATTAATACCGGTGTTGCATTCGATACTTATAGTGTTATCATTTTATTTGATGTAAAATTTGCATCGAAATCGCTTTTTAGACCTAATTATTAATTACATTTTATTCGAAACAATGGCTGCATTTAAATACCGTTTCCGATGCAAATAATATTTAAACTGATTTTTAAGCAAGGCTTGTACTATAAAGTGATGTAAATTTATGATGGATCAATATGCGATGCTAATAGCATCATATATCACAAAAATATTCAACTGTGTAGGCTGATTTTATACAATAATTTTGTACTTTCGGCTGGAAACTTTATGAAATTTTTTCAGATTTCTCACAGGGAACTTGAACTGAAGTTTTTTCCTACGGTTGCTATTGACAAATCATATCAATAGAATCCATCTCCAGATAAAACCAAATACAAATTTAAAATATTTTTTTGGGTTTTGCGAATTTTCCACAATTTTTCACGAGGAACTAGAGGCAGGTTTTGCCACTTAAAAATATTGACAAGAGTCTTCAATGCTATCGATACATCCATAAAAATTTTAGGCTAAACACTATCGACTGATTATGAATTTTTTATTTTCGGCTGGCATAACCAAATCTGCATTACCGATTGTCTTTCGAGTAACTTTGTTTAAGTTAGTATGGTATTATGGCTGAATTGCATAACATTTCAGGAGCTCTGTTATAAATATTTTCGAATTTGTAATAAGCTTGTTAAAATTAATTAAAAACGTATTTGTTTATTTCTCTATATTCAATAATGGATTTAACCAATATTTTGATTAATTTAAAATCACCGGTAAAAATTAAATTGTTGTAAATGATAAAGGTTTTTACCTGCAAAACCTGTATTAACTTTAACCCAAATAATTAAATCTAAATTAAACACGACCCTTAATAATTAAGAGATTTAATCATTTAATTTTTAATTTGTTACGTAGATATTTTATATTTAAAGTTTATTAGGCTAGCCAAAGCTTAGCTAATTAAATTATAGCTCCAATTTTTCCCCGCCATTTTATTTTCTGGTTACTATTTAATATCGAGCATGGATTAAGTTCTTAAGATGTGTCATTGAATGTATAGGTTGTGGGCTTGCCCTAAATGTAAGCATGCCTATAACCGACATTTTAAACCGATATTTCTAACTTTTTACAAAATTGGTATTCTATAATACCCACGGTACCAAAAAATAGGTAACATTTTTGAAAATCATGGTAATATTAAAAAATTTGTTAAAATTACCAAATTTTCAGTAAAGAAAATACTTTTTTATCTTTGGCCGGCCGAATTTTAACAGGTCGGCCATTAAATGGCAGAATTACGTTTTGCCACACCAAATCAACAACCACCAGGTAAATTCTTTAATTTAGATAAGTGCAAAATTTTATCGTAAATTGCTCAAATGAACTACGAATTTTCATACTAAATTGCTAAACGTATACAAGTAACTGATTGTGAGTGGCATCGACACCATTTGCAATTTAAACAATATTTGTTATACATATACAATACGTCTACAATTTAGTGCTCTTAATTGCCAACGTTATTTAGACGATATTATCCTGATACGTGTCTATAGTGCACTTATTATTTACCATTCAGTGCAAAGTGCCGTAATAATAAACCGTGTTAACTTGTCGTCAAATAATTCCAAATCAGGAATATCATGGAAGCTAAAATGGCAAAACAAAAAAACTCAACGCATCGTAGCGTGTGATCAAATTAATCTTCTTCAGGCATTCGTCGATGAAAATGGCAGCAAGGCAAATAGTCAGCAACTAGAGTTACGAGTAAGATTTTTCGAAAATTATTGTGACATCCAAGGCCAATTGGAATCAATAGCTCTTGAAAAAGTACAGTCAACTAGTCGTGCGGAGATGGAAGAAATTTACTTTAACCTCAAGCCACAAATTTCGGTATTTATTGAAGCACTTCGGCCATCATCGTTATGGACAGTTCAACAGTCAATGTAGAACAATCTACAAAACTTTCTTCATCGCTGAAGTTACGGAAAATTGAAATCCCAATTTTCAATGGGGATTATGCAAAATCGATGAAGTTTCATGAATCATTTATGAGCTTGGTACATAATCAGGAAAATGTGGATAATACGTTCCTCACTGGGCAAAATTCCGTACCGCACGATTGAATCATTAGAATTAACAGCATATTAAGTCGAATAAAGTAAATAAAAAAATATTAATAAAGTTTATAGCTTCAACCAAGTGTTTTATTGTGACTTCTGCCAAATGGTTTAATTTCTACAACCAAGTGTTATTTTTTATTTCGACTGCAAAAATAAATATACCAACATAATTTCTACAAGCCTCGCACTTGGGACACCTCAGACTATAAACCGCTCTCTACAAGCGTAGACACAGCAGTAAACATATTTAAACAGCAAGCAAATGTCCAGTAAAATCTGTTTCAAATTCATCTTTCAACTTCAATTTTCATCAAAAGCTATCCAGATTAAAATAATTTACGGTTATTACTTTCAAATCAAATTCAAGTTCCCGCAACAGATTATCTCATGAATCTTCTGAAATCATTTAACGTTTATATATAAAGAGTAAAGCAAATAATTGTGGCGCTGACACAGACAATAAATTTTAATTAATTTTTTGACGGGCACTCCAGTCGTTTACAAGCATTTGACATCCATCCAAAATTGCAATTCATTTTTGTTAATTAAAATTTCATAATTTTTTATTTTAATACTTTTATGTCAACAAATAATATTTACTTCTCAAATAACAAATACGCCTTTGGGAATATAATCCAATATATAGCATTATTTATTTGTATAATCTACCTGTTCGAATATAATCTTCCGTATATGGATTACATTTTTCCGGAAAATAATTTACTTTATTTATGCGTATTCGAGGGGTGAGCACTAACCTCCTATAGGTATCAAAAATTTAATTAAAATCGTTTGAGAGATAATATTAAATGAATTAATTTACGACGAAATTAGCTTTTGACTTTTATGATCCGATGATTAAATTTTATTTAATTTTTTATATTTTATTTGCACAAAACACCAATCCAATTTATACGCGCACACAAACGTTTGATACTAAATTAAACTAAATCTAATAAACAATTGCACAGTGTTAACAAACACACGACTGTGAAATTATTTATTGAATTAAGTTTAATTTATAATAATATTTAGACATTTTTTTAATCCAATTTGCCAATTTGACACCGGTGCGGGTGTTTATTCATCACTGCTTCAACAATCTCATTTATCATCATCATCATCGTTGAATTTGTGGAGAGCGTCAAATAAAATTTATATTTTGTTCAAATTACATTACAATTTTGAATCACTTTATCGATTTGTGTTTACTATGACAAGCAACACAACAACAACAACCAAAAAAATTGTTCTTGATATAAATATGAGAACGAACAAAATAATGAAAAATGTATCTTTATTTTATCCACAAAAAAAAAAAAAAAATCTTTAGACATTTTTTTGAACATAAGCCCAAAATAAATAAAAAAAATTCCTAGGAAATTTAAAGGTTTTCATCTTAATGTAATGACTCAATAAAAACAAATAAATAAAATACGAAAGAAGATCAAATTGTATAAAGAAAAATAAAGACTTTAACACCCTAACAACAATATACATAGACCAGTCATGTTGTTGTTACCACATAAAAAAAAATCATTACCGGTCTCAATTCCAGTGATTTTCAACCATTATCCTAATTGAACCAAGTAAGGCAAGCATCCAAAAATGTTGTCCATTAACTAAACCGCTGACCCAATCTCAACCCGTACATCGACTACCAACTCAACTTGAAACTTAACGCCAAACTCAATCTTCAAACCAACATATATAAAAAATTAGTCAATGTGTGTCGAAAACCACGTGACTAAATATCATTATATTAATAAATGGCATCGCCGCTTCGATGTTTTATGTTGATCAAGGATGAAGCAACCTGCTTCAGACATATATACTAAATAATAAATAAATTGTGTGGTTTCATTCCATTGGTGCACAATACGATTGATACCCGAATTAAAAAATTTCGATTTGACAGTGGCCTTGAATTCGTGAATCGAAACGTAATAGACATGTTGTCAAAAGAAGGTATTACATGGGAACGTATTTCTCCATAGACGCCAGAACAAAATGGCCGCATTGAAAAAGACAACAGAACGGTTCAGGAAAGTGCACGAACGATGTTAATTGCAAGTGGTTCACAAAAACTTCTTTTGGCCTGAAGCAGTTCGAACAGCCATTTATGTATGTTAAATTGTTCGACAAACAACAAATGTGTTAATAGTACACCGTATGAAAAATGGTTTAATTGTACCCCAGATCTGGGTCATGTAAGAATTTTTGGTACAGAATATTTTGTGTTCCAAAATTCTAAAACAATTAAAACAAAAAAAATGGTATCCAAAGACAAAGAAGTTATTTTTAGTTGGATTCGTGCTCACATCCAAAACTTCCGTTTGTTTGATCCAAACATTGTCAGCTGTAATATTCGATTCAATGAATCGAAATTGGTCGCCAATTTTAGATAACAAAAACGGTTTAGTCGATTATCAAGAAAAACCAAACGACGATCAAGATCGATTTGCTGATTGTCAATCAAATTGTTCGTATGACAATGAAAATGGAAATGATACAGAAATCATTGAACAGAATGATACTCACAATAGCGAAGAAAACGGCGACGATCTTGTTTCTAATGAACACAACAATCAAAGAGGAATGGCAAAAGACCATCAATGATGAACTAAATTCATTACATGTCAATGCAACATGGGATATTGTCAAGAGACCAAAAGATGTCAACATCGTAGGTTGCAAGTGAGTATTCAAATTGAAGCCAAGTACGCGATATTTTGTCCATCGCAGCAATGGAAGTTTGGGAAGTAATGCAATTTGACGTCAAAATTGCATTTTTAAATGGTGATTTGGACACCACCATTTACATGGAAGTACCAAAAAGTGTCAAGGTAAATGATGAAAACGCTGTATGTCGTCTCAAGAAAATTTCCTTAAGGACTTCAGCATGATACAATCACAATCAGACGGATGTGTATTTCGAGGTAAAATAAATGGTGAACAAGTGATATGGCTTTTATATGTAGATGACAGCCTGGTATTATCATCAAATAAGAACGCTTTGAAAAGGATGATGAACCATTTATTACGAGAACCATTATGAGAGAATTGAATTTATATGTGATCCTGCAAATAAAATGATTTTCATCAATCAAAAGGATTATATTGAAAAACTGATCAGCAAGTTTGAAAAGAGAAATTGAAAGAACGCATCGACTCCAGCCAACAATAATCTGATATTACGTAAATCTCAAGAAGAAAACGAAAGTGAACCTTTCCCATACAGAAAAGCGGTTGATTCGTTAATGTTTGCAGCGATTGTATCAAGACCTGATATTTCATATGCAGTGGGAGTGGTGAGTAGATACTTAGAGAATCCCAATACAGCTCATGCCAACGCCGTGAAACGTATCATTACATATCTGTCAAGAAAGAATGATTCTGGTATTGAATGGTGGTTCTTCAGTTCAATTAAAAGGTTAAACAGATTCAGATCACGCCCAATCCGCATCTAGTTATGCGTTTTTGATTAACAATGGAATCGTAGAAAGACAGTAGAACTTTCAACTACAGAGGCAGAATATACGTCTTCTTCAGATGGGGTCAAAGAAGCGATTAGGCTTAGACAACTCTTAAAAGATATTGGTTACGAGCAAGAAAATCCGATATCGATTATGATTGACAATCAAAGTGCAATTATCCTTGCGAAAAGTACCGAGTTTCATTAAAGAACAAAATATATCGATATTATCAAACCAGTTTACGTTTCTTCAAATGAACAAGTAGCAGACGCTTTTATTAAACCATTACCAGCCCAGAAGTAATTTGCCTTATGTCGTACTCGTAATATACCGTTCGCCGTCACAAAGTACTATTACGCCGTTTTAAAATTTGCATTAGTGTAGCATAGGTCGTAGTGTACCATATATGCCCTTTTGAAATATTCCGTTGTCTACCCTAGGCCGTAGTGTAAAATAAGTCGTTTTTAAACATGCTGCTTTACCATATTCCGTATTCAAATATTATACTGAAGAAATCTTGTTGGAAAACACATCATTATTCTGAAAGAATCCTAAAAAGGTTAGCCACCGGTGTTCGCTTCGCGAGGCTTTAGCCGCAATAGCAACTCGCAAAGGGTTTTAGCCGTGCTCTTCTAAATGAAGTCAGATGGCAATGATAATTCTTTGGTTGGGTCAAAAAATCATAATGCTTTTCAAGCCGATTAAAGTAGTGACACCCCACCGACTCTATCTAATGAAATAATGCTCAAGTCGATATTTAGTCAAATTGGCTTTCTTTCCAAACCCACCCATATTTGGAGAATCGTTAATGCAAGTATCACGATTTTCAGTCCTAGAGAAAAAACTCCAATCACATCATTATTTTAGAACACATCCAGACCTTCGGTATCTCTTAATAAAATATTAATATATCTTATACATCAATTAAAATGCATTTTCGATTGTATACAATATTCCTCACGTCTGACATCGAAAACATGTACACACAGATAAAAGTTCATCCTGATCTTGTTAAGTATTAGTGAAGTATGGAGAAATTAATCTATCAAGTGTTTAAAACATTTTAAATTAAAAACGGTAACATAAGGAACGACAACAGACGCATTCCTTGCGACCAATTCATTATTCCAGCAGGCCAAAAATGTCGAGAAAACACAACCTAACGCAGTGTATATGTAATCTAATCAGCAATGATTTTTATCTCACATCACAAATTTTAAAATCGGCAATGGGGCGTTGGGCGTTGCTCTTGCCCAACCGTTGTAGACTAAAATCCGTTTTACCACTCACTTTCAATTTATTTAGAAATGGCTGATCAAGGCCAAAATAGAGGCGGGTGCAAAAATCAGAATCCGAAATTAAATTATTGGTTGGCATGGCATCATGAAAAAATATTAAAAGTAGCATATTGTCGCTGACGCCATTTCTTGATACTGAAGCCCTTTTTCGTGTATAATAGCGGCTAAGGAATGCTAGCTCATATCAACAAAACATATCGACAAAATCATATCGTCTGCGTTTTGCAATATTCACGTCACTGCACATGCAATATCTACATCGTTCCGCGGCTACATTATTTCATTTGTCACGTCGGTCTAAACAAATGTTAGATTATAGCTTGAAAACTGATAACAAAAAAAAATGCGAACGCTTGCTTTAAATTAAAATCGCAACCAAAACCACAAATTATGGGCAATCTTCCAGCTAGGAATGGGCTGGCCCATTTTCCAGTAATAGTAACGGTGTACGTAGCAGTATTTATTTGTATGAATATTACCTACACATGATTTCATCGCGGCGTTTCGCAGATCGTAAGCGACGTATTGCACCAACTGATGTATATTCTGACAACGCGACTAAATTTAAAGGAGCTCGACAGAAGGTAACGGATTTTCAATTCAATTTCAATTCACATATAAAAGATCACTTGGGTTAATTTTTATATAACTTGAGACGAAGTTTGAGGGAATTTTTCTTTTTTTGTGTTAAAGCTTTGAGAATGGATTGGATTTCAAATTGATAGAAAAATGAAAATAATTTTAAACTATCAAAATGTAGTTTTATATCAACTAAAGTCATGTGTTGCCGTGAATTTAATAACATCATCTGAAATCATTTCGCATAATGTAATTGCCAAAAAACATTTTTATATTTTAGAAGATTCAAAAATCAGTACATCAAAGTAACTTTTTCAAAAGAAAAAAATTGACGGTTTAATGGCTAGGCTATCGACTCTGAACACCGCCTTTTTTTAAATACAATTTGAACCGTACTTATATAAGATAGTCAGTTCAATGGACGATATTCTTGATTAGACCTCTGGACGCGATTTCCAAACTTTATTTTTCAACATTTTTCACTGATATATTAATACTTGTTCACTTTTCACTAGATAATCACATTTTCACAACCTCAAAATTACAATAAGTTTTCTAAATAATTTGAAAATGTAAAAAATGTTATAGTCGTGAAAAATTAGAAAATGTTTACGTGGTTTTAGTGTTAAATTTTTTTACTATCAATTGAACTTTTGCATTGATCCGGAAATTCATTTAAAAGTACCTAAGTATAAATATTCTATGTGAATTAATATAATATTTTGTTCAGTTTGACGCTTTCCTGAATTTATTGTACATACTTATTTAGAAGTGAGTATTGTGTTCCGTACCATATCGGTTATGGTTTGAATTCATTGATCCAAATAAATGTTGTAATAAAATCTCTTTTGTTGTTGTAAGCTGCTGTTGATATTGCATATAAATATATTGTTATGGTCTCACCAATTTAGTATACAATTCACGAAACAATAAATTATTTCGTAAGCTTTTTATTGAACGCAGAATTTTATATTTATGTGTACAAGCTTGTTTTTATATATAATGTATAACGATTTTACGATGTGACACATTTAATTTTAACAGACATTTTTTTTTGTTCCGCCGCACCAAACACAAAAAAAAAAACTAGATTTTGAATAATGTATAAAGCTTTTTCACACCACCAATATTTCCATTATAAATACAAATATACATAGATGTATGTACACGAGTGAACTGAGGTTTTTACAGGATTTTCGATAAATTATATTAATAATAAATTATAAAGCTTTTAAATTTCACATAAGCTTGTGTGCAAATATCAGATAATAATTATATTACTATAATTGTGAATGAATTTTGATTTTGTCACGTCGAAAAACACAGGGAAAAAATATTTTTAATGAAATTATATCAAATATTTACCAATCACTTTGAAAATTTCGGTGAATCTCGAACTTACCTGAAACAATTAAAAGAAATAAAATAACAATTAATTTAATATATTTATAAAAGCTCGAATATATAAAATTATACATAATATTATATATAAATAAATATTATAAATAATATTTACGCAAACTTATTATACACAATATTAAATATTAAATATTAAATATTAAAATATTTAATATTTAATATTTAATATTTAATATTTAATATTTAATATTTAATATTTAATATTTAATATTTAATATTTAATATTTAATATTTAATATTTAATATTTAATATTTAATATTTAATATTTAATATTTAATATTTAATATTTAATATTTAATATTTAATATTTAATATTTAATATTTAATATTTAATATTTAATATTTAATATTTAATATTTAATATTTAATATTTAATATTTAATATTTAATATTTAATATTTAATATTTAATATTTAATATTTAATATTTAATATTTAATATTTAATATTTAATATTTAATATTTAATATTTAATATTTAATATTTAATATTTAATATTTAATATTTAATATTTAATATTTAATATTTAATATTTAATATTTAATATTTAATATTTAATATTTAATATTTAATATTTAATATTTAATATTTAATATTTAATATTTAATATTTAATATTTAATATTTAATATTTAATATTTAATATTTAATATTTAATATTTAATATTTAATATTTAATATTTAATATTTAATATTTAATATTTAATATTTAATATTTAATATTTAATATTTAATATTTAATATTTAATATTTAATATTTAATATTTAATATTTAATATTTAATATTTAATATTTAATATTTAATATTTAATATTTAATATTTAATATTTAATATTTAATATTTAATATTTAATATTTAATATTTAATATTTAATATTTAATATTTAATATTTAATATTTAATATTTAATATTTAATATTTAATATTTAATATTTAATATTTAATATTTAATATTTAATATTTAATATTTAATATTTAATATTTAATATTTAATATTTAATATTTAATATTTAATATTTAATATTTAATATTTAATATTTAATATTTAATATTTAATATTTAATATTTAATATTTAATATTTAATATTTAATATTTAATATTTAATATTTAATATTTAATATTTAATATTTAATATTTAATATTTAATATTTAATATTTAATATTTAATATTTAATATTTAATATTTAATATTTAATATTTAATATTTAATATTTAATATTTAATATTTAATATTTAATATTTAATATTTAATATTTAATATTTAATATTTAATATTTAATATTTAATATTTAATATTTAATATTTAATATTTAATATTTAATATTTAATATTTAATATTTAATATTTAATATTTAATATTTAATATTTAATATTTAATATTTAATATTTAATATTTAATATTTAATATTTAATATTTAATATTTAATATTTAATATTTAATATTTAATATTTAATATTTAATATTTAATATTTAATATTTAATATTTAATATTTAATATTTAATATTTAATATTTAATATTTAATATTTAATATTTAATATTTAATATTTAATATTTAATATTTAATATTTAATATTTAATATTTAATATTTAATATTTAATATTTAATATTTAATATTTAATATTTAATATTTAATATTTAATATTTAATATTTAATATTTAATATTTAATATTTAATATTTAATATTTAATATTTAATATTTAATATTTAATATTTAATATTTAATATTTAATATTTAATATTTAATATTTAATATTTAATATTTAATATTTAATATTTAATATTTAATATTTAATATTTAATATTTAATATTTAATATTTAATATTTAATATTTAATATTTAATATTTAATATTTAATATTTAATATTTAATATTTAATATTTAATATTTAATATTTAATATTTAATATTTAATATTTAATATTTATGCTAAATTGTATGACTAACTCTAATGACAAGGTTTTGTTATTTAACTATTTTATAACAAGCCGCTACCGCTTTACCTGCAACAAAGTAACCTGTTCAATACGTAAAGCTAAAATTGATTATTATTTCGGCGTACCTAAGATGACAATAAAACGATTATGGAATTCGCTGTATGATATTGGAATTGGAAGTAAGAAAAGCGATATAAATTCTATTTTTTCGGCTGAAGACATAAATCTCCGTTTTACAACTATTCCTAAGAATTCGGTATCTTTACCTCTGCCTGATATAAGTTTTTTTCCATGTTATGATAGTAGTGAAAATTTATTGCAATTTAATGTAGTTGATGACGATGATATCAGTGAGCCATTTATAAAATTAGTTCGAATGCAACGGGGGACGATCAATTGCATCATGCTTTCATTAAACTACTTTTACCGTTGGTAATAACTCCAATAAAAATTATAATAAATGACTGCATTACTAAATCAATCAGGATTTCGTAACCATCACATCACTGCGACTGCTTTGGTTAATTTAGTAGATGATCTTGCCCAGTCCTTGGATAAAAACCCCGATTTGCTATTCTGGTGCTTCTAGACAGACTTCAGTACGGATTTTGACTGCCTTGACCACGTTTTACTTATTCACATGTTATGGTATCAATTATCACAAGTTTCTGGAGTTCCTCAGGGTAGTATTTTGGGACCTCTCCTGTTTACTCTATTTCTTAATGACCTAGCGAATAATATAAAATTTTGTAAATTTCATTTTTATGCTGATTACTGCCAGATTTATATTAGTGGGGAAATTAACCATATTGAGTTAATTTTCGAAAAATTAAATGAAGATTTAAATAATATTCACGGTTGGTCTGCCAAAAATGGCACTTCTTTAAATATATCTAAGTGTGAAGCATTAATTTTATCAAAATCCACTATGTCCCAGTACCCTTTTCAGCAAGCGTTAATAATTTAGGATTAACAATTAATAAATATGTATCCTGGAATAATCATTTATCTAAAGTTTGTGGAAAAATTAATTCAATTCGGTATACAGTTTATAAGTTTATAAGCGCATATGTTCCACTGAATTGAGAATCTATTTAGTTAAATCTCTTATTCTTCCCCACATAAATTATTGCGAAGTAATTTATTCAAACTACGATGCTGCGACTAACCATACTTTACAAGTTTCATTTAATAATGCTATCAGATATGTTTACAATCAATATACAAATTATTTTATTATCAACATAAAGCTTTTGGACATAATCAGTCCTTGACGAACCATCTAATTTTTAGGATGGTTTTATTTATTTTCAAAATTATCAAATTTCGTGAACCAAATTATCTATTTGATAAGATTGAGTTTACCTACCTCATCAATCAGAACAGGTCACATTGTCATACCGCGAAATTGGTCGAACATATATAATAACTCGGTGCTAGTTCGTTACATTTCATTTTGGAACAAAATTCCCAAATCAATAAGGGGAATAAATTCTCTATATGAATAGATTTTAGCACTTGAATATATTAATTGTTCTTCGATTAAGGCAATTTGGTTACTCACTTAATTTTAAATTAAACATTGTTATTCTATTTAATATCTCATAACTTTTATTTATATTGAGTTTTGATTTTTATTTTATATAATTTAGAGGTATTATTGTAAGACATTTTCCTTCATTTGTTTTTTAACAAATGTTTTTAAAACGATAAAAAAGCGATATAAAATGTATCTCAAAATTTATTAAATATGCAGGAAGTTTCAAAATATTTATTAAATTATTACGACAACATTTTGTACATTTTCTAAATTTAAAGTTCTTTCACTCAAATTGTATAACTTAAATTTTTTTTGGTTAAACTGAGTATTTTATAAATTTCAATTTAAACTCTAGTTACGTTAGAAAAACATTCGTTATAAAAAAATCTTCTTTCAAATTGTAATAAAACTTGTACCTTTGAGAATGACGGAATTAAATAATTAATAAAAAATTAAGCTAAAAAACAAAAAAAAATTATTTTATTATAAACATAAAGCTTAAAAAAGTGAATTAAATAAATATTCCTATTGTTGAAAAAATGGAACGGGATGGTAACAATAAGGATTTTTTTCCAAAATTTAAGAGTTGTTTTCGGCAACTATAGTGTCCAGATATTGAAAGAGTTTTTTCTTCTTTAAATAAGAAAACAAATTTGTTGAGGTGTCGAAAATTTCATATTCATCCGGGCAACAAATGGTTAACGAATAAGTTTAAATTTGACGAAAAGAAGTTTCAGACCATTCAAGACAAATACAATTTTTCAATAATTAATTGTGAAATTAACGAAACTTTCGTAAAAATTAATCGTTTAACAAGAGTCGTGGTGAGCTGATCGATGAAATAAAAAGAAAATTTACGGAAGAAGTATACACGGATTGTTTAATCCGGTTTGATTTGGTATGAAGAGGCTAAAAAAAACGTATATTAAAAAATTTGCGAATATGTTGTGCTCAGAGGTTCGTGGAAGAGATATGAACGATGAAAAGTTGATCGTAAATTTGACAAATTCCTGTGGATATCAAAACAATTTTAGAATTAGGTAATAAGTTTTGTTTACCTTTTAAAAAAAATTGTTCTTTATCACAAAATTATAGCGGATTTGGAGAGTGGTATTTCAGGACTAGATGAGACTACTCATAACACAGACTTAAAAATGTTGATGAATTTCAAAACAAACAATTATTTCGGTAAAACATTTGTGAGTATTGTAAAAATCCAACTAATTCGCACAAAAGGCACAGAAATTTTTGAATGAGCACCCCGAAGAGTATTTGTTGAAAGCTGATTAGGGGATATAAATTTTTGGCTGTACAAAACGTTTATATTTTATATTTTATATTTTATATTTTATATTTTATATTTTATATTTTATATTTTATATTTTATATTTTTATATTTTATATTTTATATTTTATATTTTTATATTTTATATTTTATATTTTATATTTTATATTTTATATTTTATATTTTATATTTTATATTTTATATTTTATATTTTATATTTTATATTTTATATTTTATATTTTATATTTTATATTTTATATTTTATATTTTATATTTTATATTTTATATTTTATATTTTATATTTTATATTTTATATTTTATATTTTATATTTTATATTTTATATTTTATATTTTATATTTTATATTTTATATTTTATATTTTATATTTTATATTTTATATTTTATATTTTATATTTTATATTTTATATTTTATATTTTATATTTTATATTTTATATTTTATATTTTATATTTTATATTTTATATTTTATATTTTATATTTTATATTTTATATTTTATATTTTATATTTTATATTTTATATTTTATATTTTATATTTTATATTTTATATTTTATATTTTATATTTTATATTTTATATTTTATATTTTATATTTTATATTTTATATTTTATATTTTATATTTTATATTTTATATTTTATATTTTATATTTTATATTTTATATTTTATATTTTATATTTTATATTTTATATTTTATATTTTATATTTTATATTTGGCAAGAGAATACTAGATAAAATTTCAAAACTGAATAACAGTGATTAATGATTAGCCACTGCTAGCAGTGAATAATGGAAATCATTATAGTTGAAAAAACAAAAGTGTAATGATTATATTATAAGCTGGTCGTGGACAAAAGGTTTTTTTTAGCTTGAAGTTTTGAAATGCAAATAAACAGGAAAAATGAAAATATTTTGTGTCAACATGCAATAGCAAATATTTGTCCAGTTTAGTTTTCGTGTTTTGGTGAGGTTAAAGTAGCTGAGAGAATTGAGTTTATCTTTCAGAATTTTTGAATTCAATACTTATTCACACATCACTTCCATTTAATGCCATTATTACTTTGTATGAATAGCAGAACATAGCTGCTCAAATTAACCGAAAACCTGTGCTCGGCGTGGATATTATACTCCTTAATTTTTTCAAAATGTTCGTATCTAGTAAGTCGCTAATTGAAAATTTGCAATGTATGGTCCGCTAGTTATTGCAATTTTAACTAAAAATAGAGCTACTACATATTTAGATGGATTTTACTTTTGTTACATAAAAATCACTGATTCACTGTCTTAATTCTTTTCTAAATAAACAATAACAAAACCACGTCATTCTTTCATTGTGTCGTTTGAATTACAAAAGAAAATAGTAAACATGTATGTATGTTTGTACACAAATAGTAAAGAAACATCATAATCATACATTTTCCGATTGTATTTTACTCTGTTTTCTTTCAGGAAACCTATTTTCCCGATTTCAACAGTTCAGACGACAATACAAAAAAAAAATCATGTGATGACAATACACCATACATTCATTTGGTTTTGCGCTATATTCATTTCAGAAAAATTTCCAACATTTCTATAAAAACCACCATAAAAAGAAGAAAATGGGATATGGTTAATGAGTATATAGAACGTATATTATATGTGTATGAATGGTGTTATATAATCAGAGGTATATTATGAATACAATCACCAAACGTAATGCGATAATTGTGTTCTTTCAATTTTAAGCGGATTATAACCATCAAATTGAAATTTACCATATTCTAATCCACTGTACACATATAAAGATGAGATGGAAAATTTAGCTGCTTCAAAATGATTATCCTACATTTTATTTTGTATTCAGTTGAACAGTAAGGAATTATGGATTGACATATTTTAAATATGAATGCCCTTTACGCTTTAAGATATTAAACCCTTCAATGGGCGACCAACTTAAAATTCTAATTTCCTTTTTATATTTATTTATACTTTTAAGGATGTTTGTCCAAATATTAGATTATCTTCAAATAAATACAAAATATTAATTTATTGTAATTTAATTTTTTGTTGCACAGCTTGAATCTGTCCTTAAATTTCCTCTAACAAACAAATAACGTTCTAAACGGATATGAAAAATACTAAAACAAATTTTAATTTAACAGTACGAATTTCCTTTTGCGACAACTAAGTATTGTAATAATTTATTGTATTCGTAGTTTGCAACTTTTGATTGAAATTTTTATTTTATTTTTGCATTTTGAATGTTGTCTGTTTACTGTGAATCCCAACAAAAAATTTGGCTAAAACTTAATAAGCGGTTATGTAACAGATTTTATTTAGCAGGTTCCAAGAAAAAATTTTGTTTTGACAATTTTCAGTTGATATCTGTTTTAAAATGTATAGCAACCGAATGAATTATGACCTAGATACAAATTGAGGAAAACAAAGAGAACGAAAAGCCTACTTGTATACTTTTATATACGAGTATTTTTTCCATCTCGCAAATTAACATCAAATCAAATGTATCGTGAAGTTATTTTAGGCTTTAGTTTTTTTGATCTAAAATTACCTTTTTTGATAGGTGTAAGATAAACATCATTTAAATTATTTCCAGACATCACCTCTATAAATTACATTCAGAATACTTTGTAAAAAATCTCTACCCATTTGTTTTTAATTTGCCCTTATATATAAATACCTAGATTAAATTAATGAGTTTCATAATTTTTCTTATTGTAGTGTTTTCGTAAGGGTAGCACAACTGTTTACTCAAAATTATTCAATATGAAGTAGCAAATTGTAATCAAACCTGTAAATTACTCAAATACTGTAAAGAATCATGGGTTACCAGAAAAAAGCGCACAGAAAAAAGCGCTCATGGAAAATAACTCAAGAAACGCAAGCGAATTATGCAAATAATTTGCGCTATTCACAACATAGACTAAGATAGAACTACTCTTCTTAAAAGGCAAACTTTTCCTCTGCTATAATTTTCCACCACTTTGCTGCTCGCACAAATTTAAAATAAAGTAATTGAAAGTTTAAATTTGTAATTTGATCATGTTTGTATTTGGTCGGATTCTCACTTTACGTTATTTCGAATTAAATCTTTGCCACATAAAACTTCGTTTCTAACAAACATCCAAATTCAGGAACTTTCATCTATTCAAAGATGGTGCTACGTACTAACATCATTCAATCCTGCTGACTTCGCTTCCCTTGGCCTAATGCCTAATGACACCTAACTGTAAAAAGTTGGTATTGTATGTCAAAATTATTATTAGTATTTTTTGGCTCGTGCACTCGTAGATAAGGTGGGCTGACTCGTTCACGTGCAATTAGGCACCACAAGATGAATGACTCGCGAAAATCCAACTAGGTTAGGTAATCCAAGGAGAAATAAATAACACCGATTCTATTAACAAACTATTGCTCGTTTATTTAACACAATTTTCACTGTTACACACTATTTATTCTACGTTTAATACTTATATATATAAGTTGTTCGCAGTTTGTTACTCACAGATGACTTGCAATTTTATAATGATTTGCAAGTTTTATTAATTTTGTTGTTGCCGCTTCGGATAACTGATTGCAATTAAAAAATAAAATATTGACGCCAATCGACAGAAGATTGGCTTGCATAGTGCATGTGCTGATAATTAGATGGCGCGACTATTCAATTCGGCCAGTTTTACTTTTCGGACACTTTATGTATTCCTCTTATTAATGGATTCTTATTTTTTGACATTTTGACAATAAGTAAACATAAATTGGACAAAACATTAAATAGGTGAGTAAACATAATAATTTAACATATTTGTAAACTAATTTTAACATTCCCATCTACTTTTAGAATGTGTATCATTCTGCGGATTCAGCGATGCGACTGGAATTTGGAAAGATGACCTCAGATGAGTATTTGTTTCCAAGATTTGTGTTTCTTTGTGTTGATTTTTGTTCCCTTCTTTTCTCTCTCCCTTCCTGGTTTCTACCGATCCCGAACATCCCGCCGGCCATGAATCAACTGATTCATTAATTGGTAATTTGCAGACTTTGGATATTGGGCGTTCCAGTGTTGAATCATTTGACGGCTTCAGCTTGCAGTATTTCGTATCGAGGAGCATATTGTCTATATCGAGGCCAGTGCAAAATGTTTGAGTTTCTTGAAGTTTGGTGACTGCACTTCTTCCTACTATCCACCCAAACTTCGTGTTTTGTGCAACCAGTTTGCTGTTGGGTGATTTGAGTTGACCTTCTTCCAAGATGTTGAAAAATATATCAGCCCCTAGCAACATGTAGAAACTTCTGCTCTGATAGCATTTTGGATCTGCAAGATGCACCGTAGAAAAACATTTTAGATCATCGCGGTTCATAAGCTCAGGTGGCTTAGCTGCTATTTCCGGAATAATTAGTGCATCTACGATAATTTCATCAGTTTTGTTTGGTAATCTAGGTTTTATTCTAATTGTGACCGTACCACGAGACGTGCCAGCTGCTATGTTACCAATGCCGGAAATATTTGTTGGACCGTTGGATCGCTTTAAGCCTAGTTGTTGAAGACAAGACTCGCTTTGAAAACGCTTTGAATTCTCGCTCGATTCCATGATTATCGAATATCCGAACCAAAGCTGTCGGTAGAACTGCAACAACTCTTGGTGCAGCTGTTAAACTTTGCATTGTCGGCAGAGTCAAAGCTGACGTGACGTTCTCAGGTGAGTTGTTCATCCATATGTAATGACTTGTGATGTCTCCGGTGGCAAATAGCACATCTTGACTTTGATCGGCAAAACTGAACTCGATGTCCAGCGTTGAGACAGTTGACACATCGGTTGGTTGAAAGAATGTGTTCTTGGCGTTCTTTAACTTCAAGAGCGTTGTACTTTGAGCAATCGATCAAACGGTGAGCTTCCTTTAAACAAAGTGGGCAAGTGCTGGATTTTGATGCGACTGTTGTTGCCGATGTGGTGAGCGCCATGGACCTGAAAGTAGACTGTGTAGTTTTCTTCATGGGAGCAGGAGCTGTAGATTTGGTTGATCCATAAACTGCATCCAGAGCCTCTGCTCGTTGATCTAAGAATTTCAGGAAATCGCTAAATTCAAGCTTCTCTTTGTTAACTGTTGCTTGCGCCCATAACATGTTCGTTTCATCATCCATATTTTCGGTTAACAGATAGATTAACCACCAATCTCGACTATCGGCATTGTCACCAACTGCCTTCAGACCCCGAAGTACTTCGTCAGCCGTATCGTGGGCTGATCTCATGGTTGAAGCCGTTGCTCGGGAGAGTTTGGGTATGTTTAAAAACTTCCGAATGAATGCGTATATCCTCGGCTTTCTACGGTCATACCGATGGTTCAAACGCTCCATGGCTGCTGTATAGTTGGTGTCCGTGATTAGTAGATGGCGTACTAACGCAGCAGCTTCACCCGACAAATATCTCTTTAACAATTGAAACTTCTGTGACTGCGTATACGTTTCAATATTGTGAACAGCAGCGTTGAACAGATCTATGAAGCTCTGGAATTCAGTTGGCTCGCCCGAAAACGTGGGAATATCGACCTTAGCATATTTCACGATATTGGCCGGTTGTTGCATGGTGCATTCCAATGTTTCATCCTTGGGAAATGCTGATTCTTGCCGTGGCAATGCTTGCCGTTTGCGCAACTCTGCACTCAGCTTGGCTACTGCTATTAGGTAGTCGTCTTCAAATTCGTCGAGTTGCGATTCCTCGTCTTCTGCTTCAAGTATGGCTGCCTCTATTTTTAGGAATCTTTCTAATAAGTCCTTGGAATATGCCATCTTGATTTTGATTTCCTCCGTCGATACTTTAGACCCATCGGTTAGGTCATTTGCGAACTTCAAAATCTTCGTTAGACCGCTCTTGCATGCGGAGCGTTGTCTTCTCAGACTTTCGATCATGTTTGTAAATTCACTTCACTATAATGGCGGTACAATACAAGGTTACGGTATTGTAATTTACCGATATGGTTGACCGCGTGTTTTCACTTGACAATTTTTCGATGATGCTGGATTCTCGATTGTGGCCCCTATTCGGCTCGAAGGACCAAATGTAGGCTCGTGCACTCGTAGAAAAGGTGGGCTGACTCGTTTACGTGCAATTAGGCACCACAAGATAAATGACTCGCGAAAATCCAACGTGGTTATTAATTGTCACAAATAGAAAAATACACACAACACTAATTTGGTTATAAACACTTTATTTTGCTTTATTACTTTATTAATGTTCTTATCGCTTCGAATCACAGAATGCAACCTTTAAAAGATTACAACTTTACTTTTTGATGACTTGCAATTTAAAAGATGATTTGCCATTTATTTTATATTTTGTTGTTGACTCTTCGGATGGCTGAATGCAATTATGTACTTCTATTAAAATATTGACGCCAATCGACAGAAGATTGGCTTGCATAGTGCATGTGCTGATACTTAGATGGCGCGACTATTCAATTCGGCCAGTTTTACTTTTCGGACACTTTATGTATTCCTCTTGTTAATGGATTCCTTGTTTTTGACATTTTGACAGTAAATAAACAAATTAACATAAACAAGACAAAACATTAAATAGGTGAGTAAACTAATAATATAACATATTTTTAAAGTATCTCTGTCATTAGAATCTACTTTTAGAATGTGTATCATTCTGCAGATTCATCGATGCGATTGAAATTGGAACATATGACCTCAGCTAAGTATTTGTTTCCAAGATTTGTGTTTCTTTGTTTTGATTTTTGTTCCCTTCTTTTTCAGATATATTCCTGGTTTCTGCCGGTCCCGAACATATATCAAATTCTGATAACACCTTTCGAATTCTGACAAAAGATGTCGAATTTTCACCGAATATGTCCAATATACGGAAACAGTTAAAATATCAACGTGACATATAAAATTTGACTTGTGATTGTGATATCGAATTCTAAAACTAAAACCTAAAACTTGTGACAACCTATCAAATTCTGGCTTGACATATCGAATTCTGTCATCATTTATCTAATTTTATCCCGATTGTCAAAAATGCGCTCTGAAAACAAAATAATCCTGTCTTTTGTGAAAATCGTGTAAAGACAGACAGGCTAAAGTCTTTTAATAATCTAGAATTCGCGATTATTCGGTTGGTGTCTGCCTAAGGTATAAGATATACAATTCTGACATTATAAATTCATATTTTGACATGTCATATCGAATTTTGACGTCGTATGTAGAATTCTGACACCAAAAATTCAAATTCTGATTTCAGATATATCGAATTTAGACAGCATTAACTCTAACTTTGACAGGACAAATCGAATTCTGGCTTGATATATCGAATTCTGATATGACCATGTCGAATTCCAAAATTATTTATTGAATTTTCCCTAGGTATGTCAAATTCTGCCATGATATACTGAACTATATACTACATCAGAATATTATATATCGAATTCTGATATGATTTACTACGTTTTGGCATGATATTCTGAATCTGACATCATAAATTCAAATCCCGACTTCACATATTGAACTATGCCATGATTGACAGATTTAATACATAAATTCTGACAGCAAAAATGTAAATTCTGACATGATGTATTAAATTCAAATGGGATTACCTATATCAATTCTGACATCATATATATTCAAATTCGGACACGACATATCGAATTCTGGCTTGATATCATGATATATGGAATTTTGACATCTGATATTTAACCCTCGTCCGACGGCAGAATTTTACAACGTTAACATACTCTCTGTATGTATTCCTTCCTGAAAGCATTCCTACCTTTATGCATTTCTATATGATCTAGACTAAAAATGTAGAAATCTTACGAAAGTTCTATACTCTATGATTTATAAAAAAAAAGTTACTGCAATTTAAAAACCGCGAAAAGGTACAATTGTACCTATGCCGCCTGACGAGGGTTAATTTATGACATGACGTATTGAATTTTGACATGAAGTAATGAATGGTACAATTTATCGGATTCTGACATAATATCTCGAATATGTGACATATCGATTTCTGGCATGATATATAGAATTCTGACATCATAAATACAAATTATGATATTGCATATCTAATTCTGACATAAAGTATAGAATTCTTCATGATAACTCGAATTCTGGCATCAAAAATTCAAATTCTGATAAGAGATATCGAATTATGACTAGCCAAACTAAGCCATAAGACAATTTCGAGTCAACTAATGCAAAGTATATATTACTTAAAACTGCAGTCGGGCATGATCCACGTAGTAGGTAACATTTCCTAATCATTATTATGAGATACTTACGAAGGTCATCGATATGGTGTCTCCAAAGCATAATGTTATCCATAGTTAGTCCTAAGTACTTAAAGATTCAACGAATTCAATTTTAACATAGCCATCGTTACAAGCAGTTTGGTCGCAGTTACGAGCGTGTTAAAGCACATTAGGGTCTACTTAAAAAATATTCCTTTAGTTTTTGTACTTAAGAACTTTGTATGCGCGGAGCACCAGTTCCTCAGGAGGACTAGGTCCGATTGCATATGTTGAGAAACAATGATGTGTGACAACAAGATGCTTAAGTGCTTGCCATCGTTCATTGGTCCTTCGAGCCGGATGTGAGGAAGGAACCTTACACAAAAATAGTACCACGCTACGCAGATAGCAACAACAGCATATACTCTACTTAACAGTAACCACCGTTAGGATTGAAAATAACAGGAGAGACAACCTCATTGGATTACTGATACAGATAAGTATACACTTTGTATATCTAATTTGAATAAATTTTACATCGAGTGTGCTAAAAAGTGTGCTGTGTAATTGATTAAGAGCAAACTATGGAGGTGCTCACTCGAAGAAGAGGTGTATAGTTAAAGGCACCATAACTAAGTTAAACACTTATGCTAAAACTGCAAACAATGAAAACGGTTATGATGATGTAAAGGTTAGACTTGACAGAATTCAAGAACTGAAAAAGGAATTCTCGGAAATTGAAACCGAAATGTTTAAATTGAATCCCACTGAAGCTAGTGACGAGGATTTAGTATCGGAACAGTACTACTATATCGTGGCTAGGTTCAATTCGTTATTAACAGCTAAAACTTGTAATGTCTCGGTAAATTTAAATGAAAGTTTCAACACCACCTTTTGTGACCCTCCCGTTTCTGACTTTAAGCAGCAACTATGAACAATACCTTTCTTTGACGGCCAATATGAGGAATGGCAAACATTCCACGATCTTTCCAAGTCAACAATTCATGAGAAACCTGGTCTTTCTCCTTCTCAGAAATACCAGTTATATAATAACGTTAATACTTCAAAAGATCACAAGCTATGAGCCGTCACGAGTGTTAGAACCGTCTAGTGCTAGTAGGTTAATTAACCTAAAGATGGCAGATCTCAGACTGGTCAGATTAACTGGTTATTGGGAAACAGACGCAAGTTTCAAAAATACAAGGAAACAATTTTAAGGGCACCAGATAATAAATATATAGTTGGGTTACCATTTCGCGAAGGGTTCCAGTTAGGAGAGTCGAAATATATGGCGGTAAAACGGCTAAGATTATTAGAGGCTATGCTAAAAAAAACGCAATCTTGGATCATGAATATAAGATATAATTAAAGGAGTATGAAAACCTAGGTCACATGACTGAAGAATTAAATCCGAGTTCCTAGCAGATGCAGTCTTTAAGCAATTTAGTACCACCACGATAGTACGAATCGTGTTTGACGGATCTGCTTCAACAACAAATGGAAAATCACTCAATGATTAATTACTTGTCGGGCCAACAATCCAAGAGCCATTATTTAATATACTAATCCGTTTCAGAAAACATAGGATTGTTTTTACAGCCGATATTGACGAGATGTTAACAAATATGGATAGAGAGGAAGATAGTGCTTTTCAAAGAATACGATGGCGAACAACTCCAGAAGAGAAAGTAAAAACTTATCGTCTTCGTACCTCCAGAAATACAAGCAACATAGATTAAAATTCACAGTGAAATGTCATTACTGCAAGACATCAAGATAACGCGTTGGTTAAATCTGCAGTCATTGAAGAAGTTTGAGCTTCATGAGTTTTCAGGTGCTTCGGAAACAGCTTATGGAGCTGTTATATATACCAGAGTCAATATTCGAGGAACGTACAAAATGAATATTATTGTAGCAAAAACTAGGGTTGCCCCAATAAAGACTAAGCTTACCAAGGTTAAAATTAAACGGTGATTTACTGCTTGTTAAGTTGGTGCAAACCATAAGAATATCTTTAGCAACAACTACTCAATCAAGGGTATTTTATTGGATGGACTCGCAAATAGTACTTAGGAGGAATTTCGCATGATTCGCTATCTAGCATTTCCTCTACATCCCTTTTGAAATTGTTTGGGTATCTGTATCCGGAAGTAAAGACATGTGTTTCGTGCTTCGTTATTATTTTGTGATTGATTAGTTGTTGCATACAGTATTTCGTTCTGCTTCAAAGGTACTTCTTAGTGATCGGTGATGATATTTACTAACATATACTTTGCTTATCTCCTCCATATACTTGGAGTGAAACTTGAGTTCGATTTTGCAGTCGTCTGCTGGTTTTGGTATTACTGGTGAAATATTGCAGAACGTAGTTGCACTTTAAATAAAAATTTTCACGATACACGTTTTCACTTTTTACTTTTTCACTCTTGACAGTACGACTGTCAATTTCCTATAAAAATATCTCACGATTCATCTTATTGTAGACCCTCCCACTTGGATCGGGTTTCAATCCACTCGTTATGCAAATGCTATATTGTTTAATTTATTTCCTACCTGTATACTTCATTCTATAGGACCATAACTATATACGAGTATATCCAATGTACGTTGTAGATACCTGTGTAGATACCTAAGCGACCGCTACAAAAATCATTCGTTAAGGTTATCCTGAGCACATTTTAGCCGGCTACTGACTCACGGTAATGGGATGGGATATTCTCCAGGTTCCTAACAAACATGCTTAACTGTGCATTTTCTGATTTACATTGTTCCACTCCCGATACAATATCCGACACCACCGATTAATTATTTAACGCATCTTTACAACAAACCAAAACATTTTGAATAGCGATGAACGCAAAATCAGTAAAAAAAAATGAAGAAGTTAATTACAATAACAACAACTTGTAACGATCGTCCGTGCTACGCACAACTGTTGCCACCAGTAGAGATTTTGCGTCCTTAATTAGGCTTCGAAATTGTTGTTCTGCTTAACCGATTGTGATCTGCGATATCGAAAATAAATTATCAATAAATATACAACGACCAATACATTATACATAAATGGGGAATGATTGATTAAGCCAAAATATCTGAGCAAGAAACCAACTACATGGTTGCGCGATGGTAATAGCCGTTGTATTTGTGTAAACAAATCTTTGGCTCGGGAAAAAAAAATTAAATAAATGTTAAGCGGGGAAGAAAAAAGAAATTGTGAGACAGTCAAGTTACAGCTCTCGACTCGAGAGGAGTTTTTTTGTGGTGCAAAAATTTTAGAAGTTAAATTGAAAAAAATTAATTTGACAAGAAAAACACCGACATATTAGTGTAATAAGAAACAAAAAAAAAAAAAAAAAACAATAAAAGCACCTAAACATATATGTTGTATGTATTTAGATGAGTGAAATGTCTTAAAGTTTCGTTTTTTTGTTTAATAACTACTTAAATAAGAGTATTTGTGAGTGATACGAACTGTAATGAGCATTTTTTTTATATAAAATCATGGCTACGACAAGTTATATTGTATATTAAGATTATATAAAACTAAAAATAAACATAAATAAAAAACTTAAATATATCATAAAAAAAAAATAAGCCAAGTGCGTTACGGTAATTTATTTAAACACCAAAAGAAGACCCATCCAAGACACACCCATCGTAAGTGAGGTCAGTTATTTTGGACTTTGGGCAAACTAACCAGAAAATTACAAGAAAAGTTTCGGAACAAAAACAATACAACGTTGATACTAACGGTAACGCATTACGAATAGTTTTCTGGCCAATTATTCGTTACCAGTTGATTCCAGCAAGTTCGAAACCACAATACCGGTTACCGCTTACGGACTACGGTGTGGTTATAACAAGAGGGCGTCGATTGCAGTACCATATTTTTGTTGTCAAGCTGTTTACGGTATCTTATTAGTGAAGCTGTTTACGATTTATTGTTGGATTATTGGTGTAATATGGTCCAAATGGAACTTATAAGAATCATCATTGCAGCCGGGTGGATATAAGAAGAAAACAAAAACCGTTCGTTATTTTCTTTCATTAGTTTATTATTATTATTTGTTATTTTTGTTCAATTTATTGATCAGATTATTTAACATTTTTTTGTTGATGGCTCATTTTTGTTTGTAATTCATACTTATTTTTCTCAATTTTTTTTTCTATTTTTGTATCAATATTAAGTTTTTTGTTTGTAAACATTTCGACCAAAATATCTAGATTCATATATGTATATATGCAGGTATAACTGCCTATCTCACTCTTTCCTTTTGATCATAATTATTTCGTTTATATATATGTGATTATTTGACGACATTTAATCATGTGGTAATTGGTTTCGCTTAGATGGGATGAGCGGGCCAAGTGACGTGCTTTTCTACGATACTTCCTCCATATTGATTTTTTTTTAGTTCAGTTTCTCAATTTTATTTGTTCACGCACACATAGCTGTAGTGTTAAATAGTTAAATTAATTTTGTAAGATGGTTGTGGTACACTCGTGGTTAACGAAACCCTCCCGACCGATTAGCTGCTGTCCCTATAGATCATGATTGTGTGCGGCCACGTGGTACCCAATGACCCAAGCCATCAGGTTACAAACTTAACTAATGAAAAAAAAAATCAATCAAATATAATTAGTATAATAAAAACAACATAGCACCTGAATTGTCCGATGAAATGTTCTGTTATCCAAATCCCATAGATAGGATTTCGCCGTGTAATACCAAAGATGCGTATTTGGTGATCTGAATGTTGTGGAGATGAATAATAGATGGCGTGTTCATTATTACCCAAACAACAGTATGGAGAAAAAAGGAAAATGAACAAAGGATTCCGGGTGAAAAAACAACGTGAAACGAACGTGGTGTATAATTGAGATTTGTTTTTGAAATTGAATTGGAAGAAGAAAAATCCGATAATTTGTAGCACCACTCACTGAAATTGAAAAATAAAGAAAGTGAAGCTTACGAATCCGTGTTTATCTTATTAAAACAAAGAAAGAAGATAAGGAAAAGTAGAGAAGTGGCTGATGAGGAAAATGAAAGTCTCCTGTCGGAAAGTTGGAAATGTTTGGTTTGCCTAGAAGATGATAACAATCCGATCATTAAATGCGACGAATGTGCAAAATGGTATCATATGAGCTGTGTGATATGAGATGGAGATATCGAGTGAAGAAAATATTCCACATTGGGCTTGCACAGCATGTGAAGCATTAATTAATATACAAAAGGCTGCAATCATTTCGCCGACAGTGTCACAAACACAAACAACGCTCCAGGTAAATCTAAAGGAAATACAAACCGTATCGCAGAGATCTCATACACCGACAGCGAAGACACGTTCCGGTACATCAACGGCGTCATCCGTTACATCAAAAGCGTCATCCGCTGTATCTAAACCATCAACCACGATGTCAAAATTAAAACAACGGGAAGTACAGCTTCTAGAATGTGAAGAACTGTACAACGCACAGGTGGAATACATAAAAAATAAATATAAACTATTGTTAAAAGACGAGGAGGACATCCCCGGGGAAGTGAACGAATCAGTGAATGTGACCAAGGAACGTAAATTAACGCAAGGTCCCATCGACAAGGCAATTATTTTACAACAACCGTCACTCAAAGGATATGAACAGTGCAGAAATAAGGAAGTATCCACATCCATTTCCAAAGTTCAACTGACACAAAGGGAATCAAAAGATAATTACAATAAAGGTATAACTAACCAAACACAAAAATAGGTTAAAAATATACAACATCAAGATGTAGAAATGACGGGTAAAAATCAAATTAAGAGAATAGCAGAACAAACCGCAGATCACATTATGTCACGAAATGCTGTGCCTAGGAGATTACCGTTCTTTAATGGGGATGTAAAAGATTGGCCTGTGTTTTATCACGCGTTCCAGACATCAACGGAAGAGTTGAAATTGCCCGACTCGCAAAACCTTGTGCGGCTTCGAGAGGCGCTTAAGGGAGAAGCTTTGGAGTTAGTAGGGGAAGAATTGATATTTCCGGAATCCATTCCTATCGTTATGCGCACGTTAAAACAAGTATACGGGCGTCCCGATGTGATCATCCATGCAGCTTTAGAACGTCTAAGAGTGCTACCATCGCCTGATATTTCAGATATGCTATCCATAATTAAATATTCTTCGGCCGTAAGAAGCCTTATTATTAAAATTGAGGCATCGGATTCCAATGACCACATTAATAACCCCGTAATGTTTCACGAGGTGTTGCGGAAAATGTCACCCGCATTACAATTGGAATGGACGCGATACAGTCGACGTCATAATGAAGAATCCAACTTAGCAGCGCTGAAAGACTTCCTATCATATTTATCTGATGACGCAGCCGAACTGGCCGTGGTATCGGGGTTTAAGGTGACAGAGAAAAAATTCCGAGCTAAGCCAAATAACAGCTCAGGTCCAAATTACCGTGATCAGTCGACAATGTTGGTACATACCAATGACGTTATAAATGCTCAGAAGCCAGCAGTAAAACACGAAAACGAAATCCCAAAACGATGCATGTTATGCGATGATAGCTATCATGAAGTTGACCATTGCAAGCGTTTCAATGAATGGTCAATTAAGAAACGATGGGATGTCATAGAGGAACATAAACTATGTCGCACTTGTTTAAAAGCTCACCAGGGATGGAAGTGTCCTACACCAAAGAAATGTGGGACAGATGGATGTGAAAGGTGGCATTACAAACTATTGCATAAGAAGAAGGATACGCTAAACAATGAGGGGCAACAGAGCCATTCCTCGCCTTCCAAACTTACAAATCTGGCACACAGAGTACCAAAAGAGATATACTTTAGGATTGTACCAGTAACACTACACAACGGAGGCAAGTCAATCGATACTTATGCTTTCCTGGATGACGGCTCATCCGGGACACTACTTGACGACGATATAGCAGATGAGTTGGGGCTTGAGGGCCCAACGAGTGATCTGCACATAAAGTGGACTGCAAATAATTCGAGAATTGAAGAGAATTCGAAATACCTAAATATTTTTATCTCTGGGGCAGACAAGCAAAAATGTGCGGAGTACGTACGGTGAAAGAGCAGAATTTGCCATCGTAAACATTAGTAAAAGAGCAAATATCTGTAAGATATCCGTATCTTAAAACCATACCATTTAATAACTACGTCGAGGTAAAACCAAAGATTCTTATTGGTCTTGACCAATCGTACTTGATTGCAACCCATAAATTAATCGAAGGAGACTATAACCAACCCGTTGCGGCACTAACAAAACTAGGATGGGTCGTTTGTGGACCTTTGTATGGCGAAAAGGAGATTTTAAGAACAAGTGTACACCATTACAGTTTTACCAATAGTGAGGAGGCCGCGAATGTTAGCAAGCAAGTGAAGTTAGTGCACGAACAGGCTGGATTTGAAATACGTGGCTGGACATCCAATTCGCAGTTTGTGGTGCGTGAACTATTTGAGACTGTTCTTTCAACGGGAGTCAACATGGACATTGATGATACAGGAAGGTTGGAGAAAGTTTTGGGTATTTGGTGGAACCCTAACTCGGATACATTCCAATATCGTGTAAATCTAAGTAGATTCAGTGTGGATCTTTTCAACGGTTCGAAGAGACCAGCTAAGAGAGAAGTTCTGGCTATTTTAATGACTGTGTACGACCCACATGGACTACTCTCGTTCTTTCTAATATACTTAAAAATTTTACTCCAAGAAATCTGGAGGGCAGGAACCGATTGGGACGAACAAATTGGTGACAGACCATACGAAAAATGGATGCGATGGGTAAGTCAGCTGGAGAAGCTGCAGCACCTACGAATCAACCGCTGCTACTCTCTAAAACTGTCAAACGATGAGGTTTCATTAATACAATTAATTACACTTATTTTGCGATGACAGTGAAGGAGCGTACTCTACTGTAGCGTATAATAGAATAGAAGATGAGACCGGGGTGGATTTAGTTTTAGTGGATTCCAAGACAAAGGTCGCCCCACTTCATCCTATCAGCATTCCTCGTTTGGAGCTACTAGCTGCAGTACTGGGCCTGAATTTCACCAAACATATCAAGCAAGGGCATAGATTTAAGTTCGGAGAACCCAACTACTGGAGCGATTCGGCCACTGTTCTAAAGTGGATAAACAGCGACCCTCTTAACTATAAGCCGTTTGTCTCGGCACGCATTGGCATGATTTTAGAAGAATCGTCCGTCAAACAGTGGAGGTGGATACCAACACACCTAAATATCGCAGATAAGGCGACAAAATGGTCAAAACTGCCGGATATGTCAAGTGAAGCGCCTTGGTTTCAAGGACCAACCTTTCTATATAAAGATGAAACTGAATAGCCAGGCAAATCGTTCAATAATCGAACCCCAACTATTGAAGAACTAAGAATACATACTATGATAGTAAATATCGAGAATCTGAAGCCGCATGTAATAGTATCAATCAACAAGTATTCCAATTGGAATAAATTGATACGAGTAAATGCATATGTACATAGAGCAAGGAATAATTGGACAGCATGCATCAGGAAGACCGAAAAAATCGGTGGTACACTATTGTGCAATGAAATTAAGAAATCAGAAATCGAAATTATACGTAAAGCACAGTGGGACGATTATAAGAACAAGATTATATACTTATTTACAAACCCACGAGGGAATGTGACATCTAACAGCAAACTTCATCAGCTGTCTCCGTATCTGGATGAAGATAAGGTATTGAGAATCCGAGGCAGAATCGATGCATTACCAAATGTGACTGAATACCAAAAACGATCAATTATACTCGGAAAGAAAAACTCAATTGCGCATCTACTAGTCGAACATTATCATCAGAAGTATCTCCATAAAAATCATGAAACAGTGATCAACGAAGTACGTCAAAAGTTTTTCATTCCTCGTTTACGAGAGTTTTTAAAAACAATACGCAGCTCCTCCACTGGTAGTGGTTAGTTTGATTGTATAGATCCGCACAACAGATTTTTTTACAACTAAGGTATGATTTGAAGTCTTCCACTGGTGAATATTTGGTCAATAGCAATTTGGAAGACCAAATATCAACGTTCTAAAATCCAGCATACGTTGCGTGGTAACTAAGGTTGAGTAATATGCACTCATGAATTGTTAATTTTCGACAGATTTCCTCTTTATGAGGGGTGCAATGATGCCAAATGGAACAACGGTGTGTGTCACTAATCAAAACACTGATAGAGTGTATTTTTATAAATTTAAATTTTGATTTAGTTTTTATTAATCAAGCATAAAAATACATTACTAATTTACAGTTAACCATAATTATTAAGTTATAATGAATGAACTTGAAAGTTTTATTTTTAAAATCTTTATTAAATGTTTATTACAACTTTCAGATCATATGATTTTAGCATACGCTGATACACATTTTTTCTGCATATTTTATTTTAGCTTTTACAATGTTTTTAGATTTTTATCCTAGAAGTGTGATTTTAAGTAAACAAAAAAAAAGTTGTATACATAGCAGTTGATCTAACTATTCACTGATCACATAACTTGCTTACTTATAACATAACTTAATATTGTTCTTATGATTATTTATGATTTTTTTCTAACTTTATTTTACACTTAGAGATGGAAAAATATTTAATTTCCATAGATGCGTTAAAACTTTACTATTTTATTAATAAATTCAGCCGATTTGAAAGGCCAACAAAAAAATAAAACACTTGTTGTTTCTCAAACGTTTCCAAACTCAATGCCCATCCCAAAAAAAAAACGCAACTGCTTCTTTGTATTGACCATCATCCCGAAATATATACATATATAACTGATTTATTTATTTTTATTGTTTTATGTTAGTTACTTTCTTTGTACATTCGATAGAATTTCGCGCGCAAAACATTTTCCGCTATTTCAACCAAGCGATCAATAACAATATAAGTAATAAAAACCAAAGTTTGAATTTTTGCGGTATTCTACCTTACGCTATTTTTAGACAGACATGTAATCGACTCAAGCGGGTCGTTACACCTGAAAAATTTGTGTATTTTTACAGAACATTTGGAAAACTACTGCATCTAATTTATTTATTACAATATAAAGTATACCTACATGGATACAGGTCAAACCTTCCGAAATTACGTAAAAATAAAAATTCCCTAATTAATATTTTAGTAAAAATAAATTAATCCAAGGAAATTCTTGCTCGTTAGGTTTTCAACTTTTTTCTCTTAGCAAATACAACCAAATTAAATAAACTTTAGTTTTGGTCATGACAGATTGAAAAGCTTGTTGTTGTAATTGTTGTTGTAATTTTCAATTAAAATAGTAAACAAAAATTTATTTGTTATTATGTTTCAACGTGTTCAACCCATCTACATGCATATCAACACGAAACTATATTTAAATTGAAAATTAATATAATACCATTGTTATCCTGTTTATGTACATACACATGTATTTGCATAATTTTAGCATTAAACTAAAAAAAAACTTGTTATTTTTTATCACAGATTATAAATTATTTTGAAATTTAATTTCCATGGGAACATCATAGTTTTGTTGTAGGTGAATGTAGGTCTTTAATAGATAATATTTACATTGATTTTTGGTGAAAAAGGACAAAAGCAAAAAAGGCATGTGAAGTTTATCCTAAAAATTTCTTAAAACAAGAAAAACAATTATTTAGGAATATTTTAAGAAAAAATTCACATGCTTATATACAGATGTAAAGTTTATACTATAATTTTCCTGAAACAACAACAACGTTATATTTGTTGAATGTATTTGTGTAATGTACACATTCAGGCGGTTTAAACAAAATTCACGTCGATTATAGAATTCGCGGCAGCGAATCAATCGCGAATCGTAAACTACATACTTATAAAAAAAATTGGAAACAATAATTTTTTATCATAGTTTCATTGAAATCCCTTAGGATATTTTTACAATCCATCAAAAAAAAAAATTGTTTTAGATCCGCAATAAAAATATTGCGCTTGTACGGGGAATCAAAAAATGTAAATCAATAGAAGTTTTCCAGGATACTTTGATTTACACCAATTGTTTCCTATTTTTTTATATGCAGTTTTCGATCCGCGATTGATCCGCTCCCGCGGATTCCATAATCGACGTGTATCAAAATGCTTGATATTATGCAGAATACAATATTTTTTATTTATCAAAATAAATAATCATAACAAGTTTTTTTGCAGAATTTTATCATGGATTTACTTCGGTCTAAAAAGACCAAAGTATTGAAATCCTGTCAAAAATGACGAAAAATTTGGTTGGTCCAAAATCACTTTTCTCGACGTTTTGAAAGTCTCTGAATCTCAAAAAGCAAAAAAAAAAAATTGTCCGTCCATCTGCCTAGACATCTGGATGTCATTTCTGGATATCTGTACCCATGGTATCTCGAGAACGGCTTGTCCAATTTGGAATTTTTTTTCGCCAATCTGTATCTATGGTCAAGGCGGAAATTTGAAAAGCTTTTGGAGACTGTATACTTCAAGAGGGTGGGGTACCCGCCCCGCCATACGAAAATAGTTACCATTTTTTATACACTCCCGAGCAACTGAATCGAATAGACCATCAAAACGCATATTTTTTTTAAAATGGCTGGATCGATTTTCGAAAAACAACTTTCTTTTGACAGCCTAGTATTTTATCTTTTCAAGGATACCATTATCATTAAAATCCATAGAGTACTTTTCAAATTAAAGCAGTCTTAGCAAAATGCGACGTTTCGGTGAAAACAATTGGCGTGATGCAATCTCGTGTATAATGCCACGTTGACCGATATTTGTCGTCACTTATGAGTCAGACGTTGACCTGAACAAATCTCTACCAGTTTAATTCATTGTTTCCTTAAAATCATGGATACCACTCCAGAAAAATCCGCACAAGTTGTCGCTTTATTGCAAGAAGGACGCAATCAACAAGAAGTCGCTCGTCAGCTTAACATGAGCCAATCTGCTGTCTCAAGAGTATTCAGAAGGTTTCAGGAAACTGATACCTTCAATCGAAGACCACAAACCAGCCGGTTTCGGTGTACATCAGAGAGGGACGATCGATTTATCGTCCTAACTTCACTGCGAAATCGCCATCTCACGGGCGTCGATGTGGAGCAGGAGCTAAGACAAGTTCGAGATGTAGCTGTTAGTCAATGGACAGTAAGAAGACGCTTAAAGGAAGCCAACCTCACTCGAAGACGGCCCGCTAGACGCCCAAAATTGACAACACGCCACCGCAAACAGCGACTCGAATTTGCTCGCGAACACATCAATTGGAACATCGAGCAATGGACGTCCGTTCTATTTACTGACGAGTGCAGAATATGTCTCCATGGTAGTGATATGAGAGACCGGGTCTACCGGCGTCCAGGAGAGCGATTTTCGCAGTGCTGTTTTGCTGAAACAGTCTCATATGGCGGCGGTTCGTGTATGGTGTGGGCTGGCATATCGTTTGAGAGAAAAACAGATCTTGTTTTCGTACCTGGTGGAGGCCGTGAAGGAGGTCTGACCGCTGAACGATATATCTAGGGCATTCTCTTGGATCATTTGGTGCCCTATGCAGGATATATAGGGGAAGATTTCATATTGATGCATGACAATGCCCGGTGTCACACAGCTCGAACCACTCGACAATTCTTGGATGAGGTCGGACTCGAGACGATGAGGTGGCCAGCACTCAGTCCAGACATAAATCCAATTGAGCATTTATGGGACGAACTAAAACGGAGGGTCCGAGCTAGAAATCCGGTACCATCTAACACCAGTGACCTGAAGATTGCGTTAGAGGAGGAGCGGGGTGCGATCCCCCAAGTATTTGTCAAAACCTTAATAAGGTCAATGGGGAACCGCATGCGAACCGTTGTGGACGGAAGGGGGGGCCATACTTATTATTAACCAATAAAATTATTTTTGTTTTGCTTGAGTTTTTTGTTGTAATTTAATTTTAAACACCCCCAATATTTTTTGCTTAATCATCAATTTTGGTTGCCTTTTCATTCAAAATTCATTACAAAAAAAAGTACTAAACCAATTTTCATAAAAATAGTGTCATTATAAAGCAAAAATATCAGGATTTCAAAAAAATAATGTCTCATGAAAATCGGTTTGACCGTTCTAACAAAAATCGCCCTTATGTGAGCGCTTAAGGTTTTAGTCGATTCAGTTGCTCGGGAGTGTATATGCTGGTTTGATTATTGAATTGAGCATTAAATTTGGAGTTGATTTGAAGATTAAGTTAGGGGCCAATTTTCCGGTTGAGTTCAAGTTGAGTTGGAGTTGAGTTGGGTTGGATTAGGATGTAGTGAACAGTTAACCAGTTTTTTATATATTCTGGTTTGAGGATTGAGTTTGGCGTAGAGTTTGCGGTTGAGTTGCGGGTTAAGATCCGTTCCGTTTGCGGGTTGAGTTAGAGCTGGGTTGGGGTTGGAATAGGGTTTAGTGAGCAGTTAAACTGACGATTTGTGATTTTTTTTATAAAAATTTTATTGGGATTTTATATCTTATCCGATTTTGATGAAATTCATATTTCCAATGGAAATGGGATTCTCAAATTATTTTTAGATGCAGTTCTGGAATGGGTGATGATGTAATGGGTTTCTAATATGATTTTTGGATGAAGTTCTGGAATATTAGCTAATAGAGATGGAAGTTGGCTACTTCTTAACCGGTAGTAGTGAAATATGACGTCCGCGATGAAAATGGGATTCTAAACAAATTTTCGGATAAAGTTCTGGAATATGGCCAAGCTCGATGGAACTTTCCTGTTTCTTAACCGATTATGATGAAATTTGACATCAGTGTTAGAAATGGGATTCTGAAATGACTTTTGGATAAAGTTCTGGAGTATAGCTAATAGAGGTGGAATTTGGCTGCTTCTTACCGATTTCAGTGAATATGACATCCGCGATGAAAATGGGATTCTAAAATAATTTTCGGATAAAGTTCTGGAATATGGCTAAGTGGTTATTCCTTTACTGAAAAAAAATTTGATATATGCCTTGGAAATGGGATTTTAAAATGATTTTTAGATACTTAGATACAATTCTGGAATATGGCTAAGTACACCCAGAAAAATAATCTTTTAAATTTAAGAATTTACCAATTAAAACTAAGAATTTAGGTTTTATTTTTAAGGATTTAAAATCTTTGGTTTTAAGTTTTGGAAATTATTCAATTTCAAAGAAAATAAATTTAAACTTAAGAAACTAAAACCTTAAATTTAGAGTAAACAAATATTCGCATTAGTTTTTCCCTTTACTACCACCCCCCCTCCATCTCCAGTTGTAACTACAAGATCTGAATTAATTATTTGTGTCTCCACTATTTTTCCAATACCGGAGGGGCGAGATTTCGTTCTATCATCAATCTCATGTTCCCAAGCGGCCACCTAAATTTGTACTAACCATAGCAAATGTTGAGGCAGCATAAACGTCAATTTTAATTGCCTAACGATCAAGATTATCTTCGAAATAATATTCAAGTTCACCTAGAAACTTAAATCGCCAATCCTTCGCTTGAAACATTAGGGTATGTTTCCTGAGTATTTACTGTCAGAGCTGTAAGTTTGGCCATGCTTAAAAAAATTAAAACGACTAACGGTAGTCTAGAGTCTCGGAATTAGCAGTATCATTTTAGAATCACATTTCTATCGCAAATCTAGAATTTTATCATAATAGATTAAGAAATAGCCAAATTTTATCCTAATTGGCCATATTCCAGAACTTCATCCAAAAACCATTTTAGAATTCCATTTCCAACGCACATGCCAAATATAATAATAATCGGTTGGGAAATAGGCAAGTTCCATCCCACTTGGCCAAGCTAAGTTTATCAAAAAATCATTTTAGGATCCCATATCTATCGCGAATTTCAAATTTCACTAAAATCCGTTATGAAATAGATATGTTTTATCCTAATTGGCCATTGAAAAACCTGTATATGCGCAAGATATTTAAACAAATCCACACACCTTGACCAATTTGAAACAGATTTTACACGAATATAGTTTTTGGAGGTTGAGCTGAAAACTGACTAAAGAGATTCAGTTTGGTATTGATTTGGAAGTAGACTTAATTTAAAAGACCGAAGTTCTGATCCTCATAGGTTTCATCCCTTATATTTTGCATATTGAAATGTGGATTTATTTGCAAAACCACCATATCCGGTAGGGTTGTCGAACTTGACGTAATACTAAACAGGGTTATAGGTCGTTCTCATCGGTTTCCCTAACAGGGTAATAAGATGCATACATAAGCCAACTTATCAGCGTTTTATAGAATTTTATCATGGATTTTGCATATAGAATTACCCATTTTTGTGTAAAAATTTTATATTTGGTAGGGGTAACACACATAAGAGGTTTTTACGTAAAAATGCTTATTTCTATATGCAAAATCCATGATAAAATTCTACAAATTGCTGATAAGTTGGCTTATGTATGCATCTTACTTCCCTGTTAGGGAAACCGATGAGAACGACCTATAACCCTGTTTAGTATTACGTCATGTTCGACACCCCCTAACACATAAGCGGTTTTTACGCATAAATGCTTATTTCTATATGTAAAATTTGCCAATGAACTTGGTTGAAAATTTATTATAAGCACTGCCTCGACTCTCCGTGTATGTTTAGTGCAAATCGCAGGATAAACTTCAATGCCTCAGTTCACTTTTAATATTGTATGTTAAGATGCCGGTTTCGATTGCGTGCGCCAAAAAAAATGTTTATAAGATATTCCGTGATGAAAAGCGGTGTTCAAAATATGTGGGGCCAAATATGTCGTGTCCAATGTTAGCAGGGTCAAAATTGTCGTAGCGGTATCTCCAAAGCCAATAAAAAATGCCGGTATAAATTTACAAAAAATAACAATTTGTTTTATTTCACTGATAATTACTTTTTTCGCGTAAAATCTCTCTCACTACCTTTTTGATAATAATAAAAATCAAAGTGGCTCCACTATTCTTTTCTAAAATTAAAAATTGCAAGCCACTAAACACAAGTTCAACAAAAATTTTCTTATGCCATATCTAATTTATAAGCGTATCAAAATTGATATTTTGCTATAATAGGACACCTGACAACGAGTAGATGACTTAAACTTATCCAATATTCATATTTAAATTGAACTAATTACAAACAAAAATTTTACTCTACAAATTAATGAGTTACAATAAAAAAAGAAAAGTTTTAAAAGCAGTAAAAATGTCAAATAATGTAAACAGTTATTAATTGTGACATTATACGGAATACGGATTGTAAACAAGATAAGTTTTTTTTTTAAAATATAATTACAATTAGATTTAAATAATATTAATTTGTGTGTTAGATATTTTTTAGGTTGGATTCCGCTTCATCATCTGTTGGGTGATGTTTAACACTATATGCAAAATCCATGATAAAATTCTACAAATTGCTGATAAGTTGGCTTATGTATGCATCTTATTACCCTGTTTAGTATTATGTCATGTTCGACACCCCCTAACACATAAGAGGTTTTTACGCAAAAATGCTTATTTCTATATGCAAAATCCATGATAAAATTCTACAAATTGCTGATAAGTTGGCTTATGTATGCATCTTACTTCCCTGTTAGGGAAACCGATGAGAACGACCTATAACCCTGTTTAGTATTACGTCATGTTCGACACCCCTACCAAATATGGTGTTACACATAAAATTCTATTTCGAAATTTTAAGTTATACTTTGGTTAGTAATTTTTTATTGAAATTTTTATTCAATGACATGTTTATTCCTTAATTATAAAGTATTTAATAATTTACTTTTATTAGTGCAAACATTATTCAAAATTACTTATAATTTAAATTCTTTGTGCAATCGCTTAAATGTATGCATTTTACTAATACTATCAAGATTTTATTTGGTGTTGTTGTTTTATGAAAACTTTAGGATAAACTTCACATCGGCAGCAAAAATATATTTCGTAGAAAATTAGGTAATATCCGGATAAATTTCTTATTTAAATTAAAATTTGTCTTTAAGCTTTAATATTATTTTTTATATGAGAACAATATGATTTAATTTTGGTTTGGTCAATTTACTCACATCTTTAATCAATGACCTTAACTGACAAAAAATGTGAAAATTCAAAAGTTCAGTCAAAAGTGATTTAAACAGTAAATCCAAAATTGAAGTGAAAAGCCTAAAAATAGAATAAAAGGCAAGGCAAAATTGAATCCAAGGCAAAAATCAAACGAAAGCTAAATTAAAAGTTAAGTATAAAGACAAATAAAACAAAAAATAAGACAAAAATCAAGCCAAATGTCAAGTCAAAATTAATTAGTTAAGTCAAAGGTCAAGTCAGTTGCGAAATCAAATTGAAATTAATAGATTTAATTTACATTTTTTAAACCCTCTCTTTCGTTTTGATGGAAACAGAGAGTTTTTCGAATATATAGTTTTAAACCAAATTAAATTCAATCATTTAATTTAATTCCATTTCGTAACAAGAGTTTAAGGAGTTGGCCACTTAATCCTCCATTTTCATTGAACAAGAAGTCAAAAGTCAAAACAAAATCAAGAGCGATTACTAAACAAAACAAAATTAATTAAAACGTCAAGTCAAAATTATAATTCAGCAGGGTCCAGGTACAAAAGATGTTTTTGGTCGCACTGCGAGATGGCTGAACGCCCACATGGCGCTACAATAAGTGTAAGTACCCTAGCTTCGCTTATATTTGGAGAGAAGATATGTATAACTGACCGTGAGAAAAACATGATTCTTTTTAATTAATACCAAAATATCTTAACGTTTGTCCTTGTGCCTTATTCATAGTGACACTAAATGCTATCGTTACTCTGGAAATTGCACTCTTTTGAATTGAAACGGCAGTTCGGTATCTTTTCCTGACATTATTTTTGCTTCAATTATATTGTTTGAACACTGTTTCACGGTCATTCTTGTTCCATTATATAATCTTGGTGAATCTAAATTTCTCAACAAAATAATTGGTGATCCTATTTTTAATCTTAAACAATATAAACGTATTCCTGTAGCACTTGCATCCAATTAAAAAATGTTTAACACTTTTATTTGCGTCAACCATTGAATCGATTGATTATTATTTATTCATTCCTCCCCAGCAATCTTAACTATTTCATTTCTTACTGCTAAAATGGCCCTTACAAATAATCCATTTGAAATTTTTTATTTTTGATCAATGCTCGGATAAACTTTATCGATTAATTCATTTGGACTGTTAACGACATTGAGTGGGTGCGTTTATCAATTTGTAAAAGTTTTTCGGCAAAATGCCTCGCTTCTTCATCATTGAAAAGTTGAACTGTCATATTTGTTCTTAGTTGCACTTTCTTCACTCGGGGCCAGAGAAATGATTGCTTCAAACATACATGTGTCGGGAAGCGATTGCCGAAAATCTTCAAAAAGTATAACTAATACAACTCCCAATAATTCTCAATTACCTCGAACACCTTCTGGTGTTCTATTTAATGCCTCGAATGAGTTTTTATGCGGCTTCTCTAATAAGTAATACATAACCCTGTTTTAAAAGTTTACCTCGCCAGATGCTCTTGATGCTTTACAAGCTTCTTAAGTTTCTATTTGAAAGCTTCATTCTCAACATTAATTTTCAACCTTCAATGATGCGGTTTACACTTTTTTCTACCTAAGAGTTGTCAAAATATAATAAATGCACCAGAGAATGAAAGGTCTTCGTTGGCTTACGTTGATTAATTAATTTATTAAGGAACTTGAAATTTTTAAAATTATTTGTTCCAATTGAGAAATGGTAAGGTAACCAATTGATTCTCAAATAGGGCTGATTAAATTATCTTAAGGTATTAGATATATCAACAATGACATAAAAATAAATTGCGAGAGGTTGCTTAATGCAATGTTTAATATTTTCATAAAAATATTTAATATTTAGTTATTTAGTAAGATATACAATTAATGTATTTAATTAATTAATTAATTTAGATAAAAATAGGTTTTAAAAAAATGTCATTAATGATAAATAAATAAATAAAAATAATTTAAAACGAATCAAATGGTCTTTCAGAATAACAAGTAAATTCATTGTTTGTTGCAAGGTTCTTTAGAATTTGAAACCAAAGTTGTTGAAATCCAGTCAAAACTAATCAACAATTTTGTTTATCAAAAACGACTTTTCTTGACGTTTTGAAGGTTTCTGAATTCAAAAAACCTAACACGGCAAATGTCCATCTATCTGTCCGGATGTGTAAATAAACGTTATCTAGTACCCAACGTAAGTTGGGGGTCAAGTTGGAGAATAGGTTGAGTTTATGATCACATGCAGTTTGCAGATAGTGTTGACGTAGGCGTTGAGATGAATGTTGAGTTGAAAGTTGAATTTGGGGTTTAGTTGGAAGTTAGCTTGATTTGAGTTCACATACGCATATATGTATTCGAATCTGTTGATTTGGGAATTCGTTCGGGATTTGAGTCGAGGATTGAGTTATAGGTTACATTAAGTTGAATTCATGCAGTTCATCTCTGATGCATGCAGTTTTCGAACTACATTGTGTTGAAGTTGAGTTGAGTTTAAGTTTAGTTGGGGTTGAATTCATGTCAGTTGAGGTTCATTTAATGATTGCGTTGGAAATTGTGGTTTGACTCAGTTTAAGGTGGAGTTGGAGATTGAGTTGGGGTTGGGTAAGGTATAAAGTGCTTCGGTTGGAGTATGCAAGTAATTTTCCAAACCTATGTTCTGATCACCTGATAAGGTATCAGCCTTTCATGTTTTAGAGAATAAGATGTTACTCCCTACAAATATGGATGATTATATTTAACCAAAATCGTTCAAAATAAATAGAGAAATACCTAAAAGTTTCGTAAATCGTAATGATCGCTTTATTGCTCTCCTGATACATTCACTATATTTGTTAACAAACCAGAGAAAATGATTTGTGTTAATCAAATGAGCCTTCCGGGCATCAGCAAGCATGATTTGATTTTTTGTTGCGTTTATTCTCTCGTTGAATAGCCGCGATGCTCTGTTTTGCTTCATCGCGCAGATGCTCCCGGTCATCGATAAATGCCTTCGGCAATTCATTCTCTACGATTTGTACGTAAATTGATATCCTCATCTATACGTATTTTCAGACCAAACAGTAGCTCGAATGGCGATATTCCAATTACACGCTGCAGTGAATTGTTTAGATAGCGCTGCAGGTCTTCCGTTTTCTTATACTATTCTTCCGCGTTATTAGAAGATAATTTTGCTAGCACTGGTATGATAATTCTGAAAACTCTTTCAACTTGGCCGTTCCCTGTCGCCACTCCAGCTGTAACCAACTGTAGGTTAATCCCCTCTTTATCACAATACTCACTGAACTCTCCTGATCGAAAAGAACCGCCTCTGTCCGCGATTAGTCCCTTTGGATTTCCGAAAATAGCTTTCTGGGTATCTAACCGTAGAATTACTTCGCTTATGTTCATTGTCTCGTCGGGTAGATCCACGTAAACTTTGTAAAACGGTCAATTACACAAAATACGTATCGGTACAACTTGCGGGTTGGTGACAATCTCCCTAAATGGTCGATATGGTACGTAATCAACGGGCTATCCCCTTTCGGTATAGGATGAAAAAAACCTTCCTGTTGACCAGTCTTCTTGTGTCACCAGTCAATGCTTGATTTTCTCAGTGAGCTTCGGAATATAGTATTGTCGTTTAATAAGCTCCGCCGATTTTCTCACAGCGAAATGTCCTTGGTCGTGGTAGTTTTTTATGATTTCACGCTCCATTTTTCTCGGCACAATCAACAATGGATTTCCATCTTTTATCTTAAATAGAATTTAGTGAAATATTCAAGGTATTTACCGATTTTCAGAACTTCAAAAATCGGCACCAATTCGCTATCATCCTTCTGTGCTGCTTTCACTCGATGTAACACATCGTCTACTATTGGTAATACTACATGAACTCTGCTTAGCGCATCTAGGTGTCGCATACGGTATCCTGGTCGATGTTCTAATTTAAAGGTAAACTCCTGCAGTGCCAGTGCCCATCCTGCGATTCGTGGGCTGAGCTCTTTCCGCTCCATCGTACCTTTGAACGCTGCGCAGTCGATTATAATCTTGAAGTTAAGACCTATAAGATAAACTCGCAATTTCTTCAATGCGGCTATAATGACAAGAACGTCTAATTCATAACTACTATAGTTCTCCTGACATTTAGTAGTTTTTTTGAAAAGTAGTGTTAAACCCTTGTATCGATTTTATGTAAATTTAAACACTTAAAAGGTTACCACTGGTGGGGCCTTTTCTTAATTAATTAATGAGAACAAAATTAGTTGGTGTCAATTTAAATTCTGTTTTATTTTATTAAATGCTACGCTTTATATACAATTTTTAATTTCCAAAGTCAGCACAAAATATATAAAGTAAAAAATCAAAAATATGTATTTGTAGTATACATATTATTATAAATTTAAGTTAAGCGTCAGCACAATAGATGCACCAAAACTTCATATTTGGTGAACATTAAAATGTTGGAATGTTGATGAGTCAACATATTCCGGGCTGCAGAGTTTTGAGTAGCCTCCTGTTTACACTTCACTATTTTCATCCGGTCGAGGAAGGGCTGCCGGTATTAAAACCTGGCCTTTCGCTTTAATTTTAAAATACAAAATGACGAAAAATATTATTAAGATTCCTATAGTTGAGTAGGATACCGTATAAGGATGAACATCATGATGATTCATTTCTGTTGGCAGTTGTTCCTTTTCCTTTATCACTTTTAGCTCCCTTTCCAAATCGGTAGTCTCAATTGCTGGCATCAGGTTAAGATTATCGGGTTTTTTGAGTTTTATTTGCGAACTGAATTCCTTTAGATTGATCGCTCCGTTTAACATATTAGATGATTTTTCAAATGTCTTGCTAATATTATTACGTGCTGTGCCGATAGCGATGATAAAGAGGTGGTCGTCCCTTAGCGTACAACCAGCATCTATCGTCACTAATCCGGATCCCTGAAAGCTGTATGAGTCGATGTTGGATCCACATATGATGTCAACTGTCGTTTTATTTGTAATTACGTATATCCATTGATTTGGAGCATGCAGTTTTATCCAATGGTTAGTTGAATTTATTTCTTTAACATTCCATAATGTGTCAAGCATTGGTTTTCGCTGTAAGATTGCTACTTCACATTGGGTTCTGTTAGTTAATGCATTGAAAATTGGTGATATTTCGCATAAAAATTGCGTAGGTTGGCATTTTTGACAACGTTCCACTTCTTCTGTTGTTAGAGTGGCAAAATGTTCTCGATGATTGTCCATTGCTAGATATTTTGTTGATGTAACGATGTGTGATTGAGTGCTGTTATGATCCGGAACAGGGAAGACAGCTAGCAGGTTATAATCCGTTGCAAAGGATAACGGAATGATAATCTCAATTATCACATTTCGTTGTGTTACCCTACTACGTACATTCATGCTTTGATATATATGCATGAGATCATGAATGTTATGGCCAGGAATGGTTATTGATGCTGGTGTATGTTGGCGAATAAATTGCAGTTGGTCTTCTAATTGTGACGGCGCGAGAATCGATGGATGCAAAATGCTATGATGTGCATAGTAAATAATATCAAGTAGACCTTGTTGCGTATCCTCTAAGTTTTTTAGTATTAAGGTCAACTCTAGTGCGCTCATTAATATCAGGTGTACCCTTTCTTCGTGTGTTCGATATTCGTTTAGTTGTATCATCTCTAATCTTAACCTCTGCTGATCCTTTATTAAATTGTTCAATGATGTTGTTGTGAGATTAGAATTATATTTCATCAGCTTGATTGTGTTATCGATTATAGATGTCTGGTTTCTCATTAATGCCATTAGATGCTTTTCGTTGTTGTTGATATTTTCGAATTGGGTTTCATACTGGTTGGCTTCGCGCTGGGTAAGAATTCCAAACATGTCTCCTAAGATAATGCCTGTTGTGTCTCCTAAACCGCGCTTCACTCGTCGACGTTGCTGTAGGATTACGTCGCAGTTAAAACCAGACAATCCTTTACAAGCTGCTCCCAGTTCGCCTTGGGCTTGTTTAAAAGCTTCGATCTCTTCCCAATAGTTCGTCATGTTGTAATAGATCACTAATGTCCACTTCATGGCTACCAATTCAAGTTTGCCTAAATTTTCGAAATATATTCCTGTTGAGTCGTTAAATGGGGTACCCTTGATCTGAGCTTGCGCCTGTCCTAGTATGCAGCAAATTGATAGTAATGCTAGTGCAAGATGATTTACTTTACTTAAATTCTTTGCTTGTCTGTGAGGCTGCACTCTTTGGTTCTGGTTGTCTTTTCCGGGCAGTGGTAGTCTGTTTCCTGTACACTGCGGACTGCTCATCTGCGTGGTTGTTCTTCCTGGTACTGTTTTATCTATGCCTTGTGGGGTTGGTAATTGTTGAGTTGTGCTTGTATCTTTAGTAACTACTGCATGCACTGGATCGTTCTTCTTGTTTTGCATGTTGATGTAGTCCTTTGGCTCGTTAGTTGTTGGTAGGCGGCATATTTTAGTAATATTCCTTTTAAACGTATTGTTCCTGTATTTGAGCGTGACTACTCTAACAAGTCCATCTTGTCCTGGATGAAGTTCAATTACTCTTGCTAGTGGCCAGTGCGTAGGAGGTAGTTGTTCGTCTTTGAGGATTACTAGTTCTCCCAATTGGATGTTAGGTTGTTTCTGCAACCATTTTGGCCTTCGTTGTAGTCGTGAGAGATATTCCATATGCCATTTTTTCCAAAATCATTGACTAAGCTTGGTGAGCAAATTCCATCTTGTAACGGTTTGGATACCCTCCATATCAGGTTGTGGCATTGCTATGATTGCCCTGCCTATCAGGAAATGTGCCGGACTTAAAAACCCGTCATCATCAGAGTCGTTTGAGAGTGGAGCTAGTGGCCTAGAGTTCAAGCATGCCTCTATTTCAGCTAGAAGTGTTGAGAGCTCCTCGAAAGTTAGTGTGTGAGTTCCAATTACTTTGCGGAAGTGTTGTTTTGTTGACTTGACTCCGGCTTCCCATACTCCTCCAAAGTGAGGACTTCCCGGGGGTATAAAGTGCCACTCAGTTCCCATCTGAGCTATTTTACCTTTAATTTCTGCTTCCTGTTGCTTTGCCTGTCTTTGTAGTTGTTTGTCTGCTCCAACAAAATTTGTACCACAATCACTGAATATATTCAGACAAATTCCTCTTCTTGATATGAATCGTCGGTATGCGGCCAGGAAAGCGTCTGTTGACAAGTCACTTACAAGTTCTAGATGAATTGCCTTCGTGGCTAGGCATATGAATATGGAAATGTATCCCTTTGTTGTTTTGTTACAGCGGCCTTTCCACAATTTTATATTAATCGGACCAGCGTAGTCTACTCCGCTATTAGTGAACGGTGGTGCTGGTGTTACTCGTTCTTTTGGTAACATGCCCATTAGTTGGTGCGACGCCAATTTCCTCGCTCTCGTACAGACTATACATTCATGTATAGTGTGACGAATCGTATTTTTGGCGTTCATTACCCAATATTGCGTTCTCAGGTGTGCTAAGGTTGCTTGATTGCCACCATGTAGTGTTTTTATATGAGCTTCTCTGATAAGCAAACTTGATAGCTTTTCTTCAAATGGAAGACTAGAATTTGTTATTCTGCCTCCGACTCTGAGTAGGTCATTTCCGTCCAGAAATGGAGTTAGCGTTATGATTGTACTGTTCTTTGGTAGGTTTTGACTCGCTTTTAACTTCTTTAGTTCTGGTTCAAAACCTTCCTGCTGTGCGACTCTGATTATTGTCCTTAGCGATGTATTCAGTTCTTCTTTTTTAAAATGGGAGTTGTCTTTACCTTTTGATTTTGCATTTGATGAAAATCGTAGACAGTATGCAATGCTATGAACAAGCCGTTGTAACGAAGAGAATCTATCGAATCCAATCACAGGTTTCTTCACTGTTGTTGTAAATGTTCTTATTGATTTTCGTTCCATGCTGCCCGCTTGTTCCATTTCTTCATCATTGATTTTTGTTGTTGGATAGCTCAAATTCTTTAGCCATGTTGGCCCTTCCCACCAAATTTTGTGGGTTAATAATTGAACTGGGTTTAATCCTCGAGATGCACAGTCAGCAGGATTCTCATTAGAGACCACGTGATGCCATTGGCTAGGATCGGTGATGGCTTGTATTTCTGTTATTCTGTTTGCCACAAAAGTTTTATGGTATTGTGGGTTTCCTTTTATCCAGCCCAAAACTGCTGTGGAATCGCTCCAGCAAAATGTTGATATATTGTTGTTGATGTTCAACGCATGTTTGACATTTTTGAGCAATTTAGAAAGTAGCAATGCGGCGTTCAGCTCTAATCTTGGTAGTGATATTGTTTGGTTTAATGGTGCAACCTTTGTTTTAGCAGCAATTATTGTGACTTGGTTGTTTAATTTGCTATATACCACTGCAGCATATGCTTGATTCGAGGCGTCACAGAAACCATGTAGTTCTATTCTGGCGTTACTGTTGTAATTAATCCAACGGTGAATCCTGATTTCCTCTAACCGCGGTAATTCCATTTTGTAGTTTAACCATCTGTTTTCAAGATTTAAGTGGAGTTTTTCGTCCAATCCTACACCGGAACCCCATAAATCTTGAAGTAGAATTTTTGCCTGGATCACCACTGGTGCTAACCATCCTAGCGGATCGAAAAGCCTTGATGCCTCTGATAAGATTGTTCGTTTGGATATCGTTGTTTTGGATTCTGGCAAAACAACTTTGAATTGAAAGGTATCTGTTGAAGAGTTCCACAGGAGTCCAAGTGTTTTCACTGTATCACTAAATTCTATAGAGTGGAGTCCTGCCTCTTTCAGATTTTCTGGCAGCTCTTCTAATAACGCCTTTTCATTGCTGGACCATTTTCTGAGGTTGAAACCTCCACTGGAAAGGAGATTCAGTAGTTCCTTTTTCGCAGCGATTGCTTCTGCGATTGTGTTAGCTCCAGATAGAAGATCATCCACATAGAAATCGTTTTGAACAATCTTTGAACCAATTGGATATCTTGACGCTTCATCCATGGCTAATTGTTGTAACGTTTTTGTAGCCAAATAAGTTGCGGACGCTGTTCCGTATGTGACAGTTTTTAATCTATAGCTGCTCATTGGCTTATTTGTCTCAGATCGCCAGAGGATTCGTTGAAAATCTTGATCTTCGCGAGCCATTCTGATCTGTCTGAACATTTTCTCAATATCTGCTGCAATCAAGTATAACGATGTTTTTTCCATCTGATCAATATTGCCGTTAAGTTGTCTTGTAATGTTGGACCTACATGCATCATTTCATTTAGTGATGTACCTGTTGTTGTTTTGCAGAAAGCATCAAAGACTACCCTCAATCTCGTAGTTGAGCTATCTTCTTTTATGACGAAATGATGTGGCATGTAGTAAACCCGAGAAGCATCTTTTTCTGTGTCATCTTTAACTAGTTCCATGTGGTCCAACTGGATGTATTCGTTCATGAATTTGTGATATTGATTCTTAAACTCTTCATCCTTCTTGAATCTTTTTTCAATTTGAATCAATCTAGCTGCTGCTTTACTTTTAGATTCTCCTATTCCCACTTCTTTGAGTTTGTTATTGCGAAACGGCATCCGAACCTCGTATCGTCCATTTGTTAAACGCTTGTGAGTCTCTTCATAGTACTGCTCACATTCGATCTCTTCAGCAGTTAGGCTTCGTTTAGGATGCAGTTCTTCGGATTCCCAAAAGCATTTTAACTGCAAGTCTATATCTGCCAATGTGACGTGGCTATTTAACCGGGTGACTGCAATGCTGCTGGTGTGAGTTAAACGACCAGATATGATCCATCCTAGCTCTGATCTTTGCGCTATGCACTTATGATGCGGATCCCTTTTTATGCCTTCTAAAATGATTTCTCCGTATATGTCGGCACCTATTAAAAGATCAATAGGTCCGGGAGTATCGAAAGTAGGGTCGGCTAGGATTATTTCTTTTTGTAGTTCGCTATCTAAACCCAATGAGTTCTTGTCTGGAAGTGTTTTAGTGATAGTTCCCAGAACTAAAGCATTAGCTTCGATCTTGAAAATCGATGGAAATCTTGGACTTGTTATCTGTTGATGGGCTCGTCCTTTTGTTGCTGAAATTCCGGAAATTTCAGTTAGAACCCTTGTCCTTGGCAGGCCTAGTTGTTGTGCTGCTTGCTCTGTGATGAAAGTAGCCTGTGAGCCTGGATCGATCAGTGCTCGTAGTAGAGTAAAACAGTTTTGCAATACTGTTTTCCTGATTTTTTACGTGTAGCAACGTATGATGTCTGCCTTTGCAGGTAACACAACTCAGTTTAATGCTGCAACTTGTTGTCGAATGGTTTTGGCTGAGACAATTTCTGCACAAATTGTGCAGCATGACCTTTCAGAAATGCTTAAGTCTTTGAATCGTTGGCATGATTCGGTCCTGTGGTTTTTCTGACAGCATACGCAAATATTACTTGGTTGAGTGGCAGTTACGAATGCGCGTCTTAGCGGTGGTGGTTGAAATCTTGCTTGTTGGGTTGGCATTATCTTGTTGTTGCCGATTGCTTCTAAAGATTGGAAACGCCTTTCTAGAAATTTTAAGAATTGGTTTGTTTCTTGGAATTCTCTCGGGTTTTCTAGAGAGCTCTCGTATAGCCGTCGTGACTCGTTGTCCAATTTTTTTAACAAGCTGAAGATGATGAAAGGACTCCATGTTTCAATATTTACGCCTGTATTTTTTAAGGCATGTAGGCACTCGGTTGTTGTGTCATGTAAGCATTTGATCGCAGCAGCCGACTCCGTGTTGCTCGTATGCTGATTCAATAAAGTGTTCAGCAAATTAGATACGAGTAATCTCCTGTTGTTAAATCGGTTCTCTAAAATCTCCCAAGCTGCATCGTAATTGTCTCCAGTAGGTTCCAAATGACTCAATAATTTTCCAGCTGACCCTTCTACGTGACTTTAAAGATAGTTCATTTTATGTGTCGTGGTTAGCTGATTGTTGTTATGAACTAAACGTTTGAATGTGTCAGAGAAACCTACCCACTTCATGTAGTCCCCGTGAAAATGTGGGATTTCTACTGGTGGTAGACGAATTTCTAGTGGTTTTATGTTGCCTAATTCTTCTTCTTCCAACAATGTTGTTAATTGTATTATAATGTTCTCGTGTTCATCTTTTAAATTTTCGTAGTGTTGGTCTACGAAATATTTTGAATTTACTTCCTGTTCTTCGGAAGTCTCCATGCATATTTGTTCATGAAGTTCGCTGATCTGCATCATCATCCTCTCCATGTTTTTTAATTTAATTTTTAAAGCTGATCTGGATCTGTTGTTACTAGCCAGTATGTCCTCAGTTGATCGAATTTCTCGATATAAACCTCGCATTCGGATATCTTGCTGCTTCAACTGTTGCCTGAATTTTGGCAATTGGCTAAAAGCAACGTTTGACTCAATGGTCAACGCCCTGGATGGTTGGCTGTGATTTATTTCACTTGTTGATGCCCCATGCTCTGTTGTATTGTTGTTGCCCTCCTCAGATGGGATGAATCTAAACTTTTCATTTGTTCCTGCTTCATCTGATGTTGGTAATGGTGTGGATGGCAAACTCGGCGTGTTGAGTCGTTGGCGCATATCCTCAATGGTTGTTGTGAAACTTTTCGAAACCGTTTCTCTATCCTTGAAGTATTGATGTGTTGAATTCAATGGAGTTAGAAAATCTCTAATATTGTTGTCTTCATCAACATACTCGTTGTAAGACTTCTTCAACGCTGCGATTTTCTTCTCAAGATAAGGTTTTGTTTTCCGCTGTGCTCCATCTTTCTTGTAATTTGAGATAAGTTGCTGTATCTCTTCTGCTTTTTGTTCTTGTTTTCTTAGCAGTTCTTCCATTCTTATTGTTGCACTTGAAAAAGTTTATTAGACGGCAAGTGTCAGGAACAATTTCTTACGCGAATTAGTATTTCGTGGTGCAGCTTCAATGGTTTGTTGTTTGGTAATTTATTTGAACTTGCCGGTTGTTGCTTGGCGTATTTCTAATAGGTGCCAGTTGTTTTTAATGGCTCGAAGGACCAATATTAAACCCTTGTATCGGATTTTATGTAAATTTAAACACTTAAAAGGTTACCACTGGTGGGGCCTTTTCTTAATTAATTAATGAGAACAAAATTAGTTGGTGTCAATTTAAATTCTGTTTTATTTTATTAAATGCTACGCTTTATATACAATTTTTAATTTCCAAAGTCAGCACAAAATATATAAAGTAAAAAATCAAAAATATGTATTTGTAGTATACATATTATTATAAATTTAAGTTAAGCGTCAGCACAATAGATGCACCAAAACTTCATATTTGGTGAATATTAAAATGTTGGAATGTTGATGAGTCAACAAGTAGAAAACAGGATGCATCTTTTGATCATCGTTCGACTTCTGTAATAGTATCGCACCTAATCCCAGCTTGCACGCGTCCGTGTGTAGCTCCGTTTCCGCCTTCTGAGAATATATTTTTAACAACGGATGACTGTTAAAGCATTTTTTCAATTCCACTTCTTTTCGTAATGTGTCACTTAGGGGTCTGGCCAACAATGCATAACTTTCAACAAATTTTCGAAAGTATCCGGAAAGTCCCAAAACCCTCTGAATCTTCTTCACCAAATCTGGTGATGACGGCTGAATTTTCTCATCCTCGATCTCGTATCTCAAATAATCGATTTTACTACACAGAAACTGGCATTTATACTCCACTTAATTTGCAGTTCGTGTTGCACGGCTGCTTGCAGAACCTGGCTTAATCCACCCGACACTTTCAGAGATAGTTAACGGTGGAATGATGACATCGTCGATCTTTAACAACTATACTATTCAATTTCCGATAATCGATGCATAGCCTCTTGGAACCGCCTTTCTTATTAGTCAATACGATGGGACTATCGTATTCTGATGAGCTGTGACGAATAATTTTCTGCTCCAGCCATTCATCAGTTTGGTTCTTCACCACCTCCATCTCCAATGGCGACAAACGTCTTGGCTTGAATGCAATAGGTTTCTGGTCGGTTACCTCGATGTACAGTTTGATTTGAACTTTTTGGTTCTCCGGATTACAGTTCACCACTAATTTTCTGATTGGGTCAGCTGCTAATTGATCCTTAACATGCCCCAAATCAATTGGAATATCTCCGTGTTCAATCACTAATGAATATGTCTCAGGGACAATCTTCGTCATGGTAATATTTTCCGGTGTTACGACAGTCACTGTTTGGTCAATCAATTCCCTACTAAGAATAGAATCGACAGGTAAACCTCATTTGGTATTAAAATGACCCCTAGCTCCGGCATCGTGAAATACAATTGGTTCACTAGACTAGACACTTTTTATGTGGCATAAGGTTAATATCGCTTCCCGTATCCACTAGTGCGCAAAATTCAATACCCTTCAACGAAACAGCTTTAATTGTTTTGTATGGTAACATATTCCGCTCTTCTATAATTGCACAAAATTTTTTAGAGTGCTCCGATTTGCAGTCACAGTTTGTAGACAGATGTCCAAATTCTTGACATTTGTAACATTTTGGGCCTTTAACTTTATCCTTGCAATCTCTACTATTATGATCGTTATTTCCGTAAATATAACATCTAGGAATTCGTTTAAATGTCTTAACTGACTTAAGCTCACCTGTCGATTTTGCCACTGTAACTTCAGATTTTGGTTTACACTTCGTTTTCCCTTTTATTCGTAAATCATCACCTTGGATTTGAACTCTTCGATTTATTTGGTTCATAATCGGATATACCATCGATGCAATATTGCATTATGAAAGCCTCCTTTAACTTGCCATTTTTTCCAAGTTCTCGCATTGCCAATAAATAATTTTTGAAAGTCTCCTCTGGTAGTTTTTTCCGCTCAGCCATCTGTTTATGGACCAAAGCACTATTTGTCTTAATGGGAAACGCTGCCTTCAATAAATCGATCATGTTTTCGCACGAGTTGACATCCTCAGCTACCCGTAAGGAATTTTTCGCCGATCCGCTCAGTAAACGCTTCGCATAAATAATTTTCTGTTGATTAGTCCAGCCGGTGCAAACCGCTGCTTCATCTATATCGTTTCTTCACTTATCGAGTGAATATTCGTCGCCGCCACTAAACTTGGACAAAGATTCTTAAACGTCCTTGAAAGTAAAAATTGAACTTTGATTTGCGTTTGTCGAGGTCGATGCGCCATACTCTAACTGTTCTCTATCCCATTGCATGACATTAGCAGTACTACTGGAGTCTACCATCGTACTGTTTTTCGATCGGTCTTTAGGCTTGTCTACTGGATCACTATTTATGGATTCATTATCCGTTACCCGTTTAAAATTTTCACTCATTTATTTTATAGCAGAATATCATCAGCTACGCTATCTCCTCTGTTTCGACGTTTACCTTTAACCAGCCCGATTACGCAAAATCAACTTATAATTTGAATTCTCGTAAGCATACACAAAATCACCACACCACTAAAGACTGATTATTCGCTATAGTGTTTTACCAATTCCGATTAAACTTCTTTACACCTTTAAGATTTAATGTTTCAAACGCTACTCCTTATACGTTTATTTAAAATAACACACCAACTATGGTGCGGAATTTTTTCAGAATATATTTCATATACGCACTACGGATTCGCTGCTTTACTGTGATTTACTATCCGGTTGTTTATATCATACCACTGGATGCCGGTTGAGCCCCCAAATGTAAGGTTCTTTAACTAAAACATGAGATGTTTATTGCTTTATTTTTCAATATAGTCTGATTTTTTATACATATTTTTGAACTCAACAAACAAAAAGCCTTTTTGGTTTTCGAGGCATACCGTACTATGCATAGCTTCGGTCGTATACTAAACTTCTTGTTCAGTGCAATTTTCTAATCCCACATTTGATATGCTATTATAGGCAAAGCTTACATTTTTTTATCCAAGCTATTAACTCAATGTCATCTGACTTAAAATTTAGGTCTCAAGCTCAACGTTTAATTCTCGGGCCAATTCTGTTCTCATATTTGTTAATGACATTCCTTTTGTTTTACAAAATAGCGAATATCATTCGTATGCTGACAATTTCTAAATTTATCAAGGAGCTGAACTAATTTATATCAACTTGCGTTAATAGTATCAATCATGATCTTAAACGGTCTAAACTAAATGGTATCCAATTCAATATTCGAAAAACTCAAGCTGTTATACTGAAAAGGAACTATTGTTGTGGCAGCTCCAGTGCAACTGAATTATACTATAATTCCTTATGTTGATAAAATAAAGAATCTTGGGATTATTTTTGATAAACACCTTTCCTGGGATAGTTATGTAGAATAGTTTCAAAATTAAATGCTATTCTTCATCCTATATGGATATTTTGAGAGTGCCTGCCTCAAAATATACGAAGGGAGCTAGTTGTATCTCTTATTTTGCCTATTTTGATAATACGAGTATAAAATTTTGATATTTTTATATAAAATTTAAAACACAAAATTACTAACGTATCTTTACGCAAAGATTATATTTTCAAGATCAAAAAGAACACTTAACTTAATTATGTCCTAAATTCTTCTGCAATTTTTATGGAATGTGCTTTTCTGTTCATGCAATTAAATTCATTACGTCCTGAAAAAAAGTAAGTCGATAATTACGTTTAAACGAGCCTGTGAAAGGATTTGGATGTGTGTGGTAACTGTGGTTTATTCGTCTGCGTGTTAATTTAATCGGTAGATTAATCTACTCAGCTTTGGTCCCCTCTCCAATAGATGCCAAATCACTCCCAAAGGGTGATTATTAAACGATGCAATATTAATAGAAAATTGAATGTTTTTCAACAATTTGTGTTTTTAAATAATTATTCACTTAAGCACTAAAATAATAAATTCCTCAAAGCCGCTTAGCATTGGTCCTCTCCGCGCAAGGATGATAAGAAATTATGTAGCATCCTTTTGTTATCAAATTGTAGTTGGTCGTATTTAATAAAAATCCTACTAAATTCTTGTTTTTCAGAATTTTTTTTTTTTTTTGAATTTCTTTTGTCGAGAATTTGAGAGTATAAAAGTAAATAATTTGTGTCGATGTTATAAGATTGTTAAACTTAACTATAACTTTAGATTTGAGGTTAAGCTTTAATTGATTTTTGACTTTATGATACGTAGCAACAAAAAACACCTGGTACTTATTACCACCAGTCTTTAGAGCAACTGAAGTTTTTATTTTAATTATTTGACATAAATTAAAAAACCTCAACTAATTGGTTAACCCATTTCATATACCCATACTATATGTTGTGGTGTAACTGTACTTAAAAACGAACAATCGTATATTTGGATATCCTTCAGTGATTTTAATCTGCTTTTATTATCGTAAAAAAAAGGAATCAAACTAAAAGGTATAAGGTGATAATAAAAATAGTTTCAATTGTAAATCCCCATTGTTACTCAATAAAACCCAAAATGTATAGAAACTAACGTGTACTCGTTTATATTTTCAATTTACCCTTTTTGCCATAACTACGTCCACAAAAAAAAAAAAAATTTCGAATAGGGATTGGTACTTGTTTCGCAACACATTTATTCGCTTATTTTCACAAAAGGTGGAGTAGGTAATTTACGAAATCAATTTATTTGTTTGCCCTTTTTACTATACTATAATCCTGTTATAATATTTATGATGTCCCGAAATAATTGAAATTATTTAAATCTGTCGACGATATTTAAAATTTAATTAAATTTTGTAATGTTTTATTCGGTTGTAAAGGAGGAATAAACCGTTTATTAAATTCGTAAATCAACTCGTATTCATTTATACAACTTTTTTTCCATTGTAAATCAGATTATAATCAAAAAGCACAAAAATATACATAATTTACTGGGTTTTACAATTTATGTTATCCGTTAAGATAATTAAAGCCTTCATTCGATTTTTAATTCAATTTATTTGATTTAAATTACAAACAAAATTGTTAAAGAGAATTTTTGTATGGCACTTTGATTCCACTTTTGACTTGAGGCTTACTCTGCTTCACATTAGACTGAGACACAATTTCTTAGCTGGTCTTTTCAAAGACTTCGACATCATTGAGTTCTAACATACACAACTGCGATATAACAAATTATTTCTAAGTGACCATTCTTTAAAAAAAAAATGTCTGGAATAGGTTGATGCACTCCTTAAATTATAACCGTTTAATTGACAAATTATTACTTTTTGTATGATTTTCAATTCATTGATTAGCAACATCACTCCAACAAGAACTCAAGTACAAACAAGAATGTAGATTCTATATTCGTTGAATTCCAAATAAATAAATACTAATCGATTTATTTATGAAGAGGTGAAATTTTGATGAGTTTGGCAATTTCAGTTTTAATGTGAAAAATGTATTGTCAGTCATCTGAACAAGCAGCTCGTCGCGGAATAACGTTAATGTTTCAAAAGAATTATTTATTCTTATTTTTATTTATTTACTAAGAAATTCGATGTATGTATGCAATGTAATACATCTTTAATTTCAAATTAAGGGAAAACAAAAGGAAAATAAATTGAAAATTTGACAACGGTGTTAAGGATTAGGGATTTAATGTTAAAGAGCAACATTACAATTTAGGATTGAGTAAAGTGAAGATTAAAAATTAAAAATTAAATTATTGATTGCATACAACAATTGAATAAAACATTATTTCAATTTTATAGTCAACTGTACATACATAGTTTGAATAGCTCAAAATCAAACAGCTCTTTAATATTAGAAGAAGAATTTTGCCATTACTTTATCGATTCATTTCGATTCACGATTGAAAATGTTGATTTTTCATCAAAAAAATTTATGTTTGAGAGGAATCCGAATATTTCACCGAAAACCGCGATTGGATTTTAACGATAACTTCTTTAATTTTTTAAAATATCTAATCGATCTAAAACCCGTTTTGCAGAGAATTTCAAGGGCTACAATGCTTGCAAAGTTGAACTTTTAATTTCAACGGCTCAAGGAAGGTGGTCCTCGAACTCAAATGCGAACTTAAAATGGTGATATCTCAATTAATTTTCAATCTAGAGGAATAAAAAAATAACAAAATTTTACAAAACATAAGCCCCTTTAGTTTTTGAGCTATTGTGAAAAAGGAATTTTTTTACAAAAATCATTTAAAAATTGAATCAAACTTTTTTCAAATCTAGGCATTTTAAATTACATTAAATTTCAATTCTTGCGGTTAAGCTATTCATTGCTGAATTTTTCTCCGAAAGAACGAGACAACTGTTCAGTTGCTGAAAAACATGCAAAAGGGTTGTCAAGTTCCCAGCCAAAGAAGGACCATCCAAATTGTTGTCACTTGTTATAAGCTAAAAATCAATTTAAATGTGTATTAATATTTTATAAATATTTATAGATTTAATTATACTTAACTCCAGCTAAATCCTAGCAAATAATTGAAATACGATAAAAAAGTCTTCAACAATCACCAATTTAAATATTTAAAATTTACTTGCTGTCAAATCAAAAATGTTTGACATTTTGGTTGTTCTTTTAAACGTTTAGCGGTGACATCTATGAATTAACATTGTATATAATCTCTATTATTTGTACTAATCAATTCTGCTATAATAAGTACTAAATCAAATGTACTAATCAATTCTGCTATAATATGAACTAAATCAAAAGAACTGTACTAAATTTTTAATATGTCAAACTTTTGTATAAAATTAAAAATTATTAATTACAATTCAACTTTTGAGCTTAACGCGTCAGTCTTTTTATATACAAATAAAAATTAATTATGAAGCCAAGCAGTAATTCATTAAAATAAAATCCGAGCGTTTTATTTGTTCAACTTGGGGAAAATTGTGCAGCTGTAAGAAGTGGAGTTTGGAGCAACTATCAAAAACTTTCGGCTACATTCCAACATAATGGTCCTTCAAGCCGGATTGCGGTCCAACTTTTAATCAATCAACGCCATTAATTTGGGCTGTACTTGCTACACATACCTTCGAACGTGTACAGACAAGTTACCCTTGCTGAATCAACATAATTCAACTTTGGCAGAACTTCGACATAAATTTGGACTCGTGTGGAAAAAGGTAGCCATCTTTTTCAATCAATTTAACCATTGGATAGGCAGAACTTTCTGGAGCCTAAGCAGCCTCAATGAAACCAAGCATTATTTTATGTGAGATTAGTTTTATTACAATTACATTACCGCATGTGCTTAACCACAACCTCAGTATTTCTAATTTCAAGTGCACAGCGCAAATTAAATTCAGTGATTATAATCATACAAGAGTGAATCATTCAAATCACTATTTTTAGACCTATTGCGATTGCTGTCAACATCGAAGTGTTCTAACGAGATATACAAATTAGTGCTGGTAGATATTACCACGTGTGCGTTAACATTGGGAAATTGTTCAAGCCCACCACAAAGTGCATAAAAATTCTGTGTTTAAAATCAGTGTTGTTTCCAAGTCAATCCATTGCACTCAAATAAATCACGATATAAATGTTAATAAGTTCACACAAACTCACGTGTATTCACGCATTCAGTTACTTTAAGGGTCAAATTCGTAGTTGTCGGTAACATCTCCAGAAAACCAACATGCATGAGACAAACATAGCGCTAGAAGCTCTCAAGAAGCAAAGAAGCACCAACAAAGGGAAATTGACACTAGTTTGAGTGATTTAACGACACGGTTACGTCGTGTGGAGCAGCTGATGTCAGAATTCACTGATTTGGAATTTCGAATATTCACCGAGAATCCCGAAGAAGAGAGCGACCTCGCCTATGAAGAAAACTATTACACAGCTATTTCAACTCTTAATAAATGGATTCGTGCCAAGAATCTTAACTCAGGTGTCATGGATCTCGGATTGTCACATAATGCAACTCAAAATGGCAAACATTGATCAATAATAAAATTGCCGAAAATTCATATTCACGAATCACCAAATCTCAGCTCCGTCCAAAATTTTTATTATTCAAAAGGACTTCTTCGGGAAGAAGCAGCTGCATTGCTTCGGCATATTACCGTAACAGAAGGTAATTACTTTGGAGCATTGAATAAATTAATAGAAAGGTACGACCGTAAGAAACATATAGTCAGTACTTTCATTCGTAAGTTCATCGACCAACCACCCATTCAGCATTCAACTGCTTCGAATATAAAGCGAATCATGGATACTTTCGATGAAGTAATTGGCGGACTGCAGGCTCTTGGTGAAATAGGTGAGAAAAGAGATCCCTGGTTGATTTACATAATTTTGCAAAAATTAGATGACAAAATGAAAGCACTCTGGGCTGAGCAATCTGCGGACATAATCAATCCTGAATTCGCAGAATTTTTAAAATTCTTAGGCGGACAGACACTTTAGAGTTATTAGCCACCACAACCAAACGTACAACTCCAAGGTCACTGAATGTCAGAAGTCACGTCGCTTCAGAGGAGCCCGAGGAAGCAATTGAGAGTCTTGCCGCACTCAAGCCATTGAATAATTATCCGTGCGCCATGTGCCAAAAAGAGGGTCACAGTGATTAAAAAGTGATAAATAGAATTAACCCAACCGAACCGTTTGGAAATACAAAAATTATTTAAGAAACAAATTTATATTGTACGTGTTCAATTTCACCAAAAGCCTATTTTTTGCTTGCAAAATTAAATAGTCTGCACACGCACGTTTCTTTGATAAATCGTAAGGGAAAAAGTTAAGATGGAATCTTAATAAAAATGAAAGGAAATCTATGTGAATGCAAAACATAAATATTTTGCATTCACACAGGCCTAATAACCTGCTACGATCCTCGATAAATGGTCTACAAACACAGAATTTTGCTTAGTGACCAGTAATCCTACATATTTAAACTTTTTGACTTTCTCGTACTGTGTGTCTCCTAAAATAACGTCTCCGATTTGCTGCCTTCTCGCTGTTACCATATATTCCATACGTGGCTCCCTCTTTGAAGGCACCGAGAATTATTAAAATCTATCAATCATATCGCACTTATTTAAAATTTCTAAATCAGTTAAGGACCAAGTGGCACGCTAATTGGTCAAATTCTAGAACTTTATTTGAAAATAATAAAAGAACCACATTCTCAATGTACATTTCGAATCATAATAATGGGTGGAAAATAACCAAGTTCTATTATAAATTCAACTACTACAGGACCTGACCTAAAAATATTTTAGATAGATCCGTATTTTCATCATTCATGTCGAATATCACCGTAATCGGTTAAGAAATAGCTCCGTCCTAATTGGCCATATTCCAGGACTTCGTAGGAAACCTATGATTATAATCCGAGTTCCATCGTACATGTCGAAAGACATAATAATCGGTTAAGAAACAGCCAAAGTTTCATTCTAACTTGCTATGTTCCAGAATTTTATCAAAAAAGCATGTAAGATCGTAAATGTCGAATACATCTTAAATATCGAATTTCAACTTAATTGATTGAGTAATAGCGAAGTTACATCCTAAATGGCCATATTCCAGAACTTCATCAAAAATCCTGTTTATAATCCCATTTCCATCATAATCGGTTAAGAAGTAGCCAAGTTCCATTTTTATTGGCCATATTCCAGAACTACAACCAAAAAACCATTTATTAACCCCATTTTGTCTTAACCATTTGAGTCATATCGAAGTTCCATCCTAATCGGCCAAATTCCAGAACTTCATTTGAAAAATCAATAAAGAATCGCATTTCCATTCCACATATTGAATTTGATCAAAATCGGTTAATAAGCATCCAAGTTCCATCATAATTGGCCATATTCCAGAACTTCATTAAAAAATCATTTAAGAATCGCTCTTCCATCCCATATTTTGAATTTCATCAAAATCGGTTAAGAAGCAGCCAAGTTTCATCCTAGTTGGCCAAATTCCGGAACTTCACAAAAAATAGCTTTAGAATCCCATTTACATCGTAATTGTCGAATTTCGTCATAATCGGTTCAGTAATAACCAAGTTCTATCCTAATTGGCCAGATCCCAAAACTTCATTAAAAATCATTTAAGAATTCTTTTTCCATTCCACAGGTCGAACTTTATCAAAATCGGTTAAGAAATTCCCAAGAACATTTATACCGTAAATATCGAATTTCATTTTAATCGTTTGAGTTATATCCAAGTTCCAACGAAATTGGCCAAATTCAAGTCCTCATCAAAAATCATTTAAAAACCCCATTTCCATCCCACATATCGAATTTTTTAAAATCGAAACTTAAACATAATTATGTGAAGGTACTACAAATTAAACATGTAAACATTTTAAGTGACTCACCAAAAGAGAGAATGAAACCAAAAATGTATAATGAATTCATATTTTCAACATATGCATCGAAAAGAAGAAGAACAACAGAAATTAAATAACGTTCCCGTTTTTGAGAACGAAAATAAATTTTTTATTCTGCCGTTCCAAAAACGTTTTTTCTTGATACATATTCCGTATTGTGGAGGATGTCCATTTGGGCTGATGTTGTGATTTCAGCAAATACTTTGATGATCATCGTTTGCAAAATTATAACAGTGTGTATTGTAAAAGCCGATATGAGTATCTAATACAAATCTGATTCATCACGATTTCGATCCCTTTATGTAAAAAATCGCAAACAATCAGTCATGATCCTATCATTTCAATATGAATCGAATAATTGAAGAATAGGTTAGCTCTCTCAACTCTTGTTATATATGTATGTATGTAGTACCAAAGTCCTTGTAAGCATTGGTTTATACTTCAGATTTTAGTATCGCGATAAAATTTCGAAAGTAACTCCATTTGAATCAATTTTTTTGACAGTAATACTAAACAAAATTTACGACCTCATGTTAAGTTCATAAAAATTCATTTTTCCACGCACATACCAGCATCCATGTTAAAGTTAGCCGAAAGTTGCCAGCCGAAAGTGAAAAGTAAAAGTAAAATTTCATCATAATCAGTTCAGGAATAGACGTGTTCTAACTAAATCGGTCATATTCCAGAACCTTATTTAAAAATAATTTTAGATAAACATTAAATCGGTTAAGAAATAGCCAAGTTCCATAATAATTGGCCATATATTCACGTTAATTGACTTGATATTTAAATTAGCTTTGATTAAACATTTGGCGAGATTCTTGGACTAGGTTATTAACTTGACTGTTGAATTCACTCTTATATTCAACCTTGATTTATATTTTCATTGGACTTTCTAAATAATTTTTGTTTTGCCGATTGGGATTGACTTGACTTTATTTTTGAAATAATTTTAATTTCAGTTTTGGTAGCATTGGTACCCAAGGACTTCGAGAGGCAAAATCCTACTCCCGTATATTCCTACTCGTACCCAGTCTACCGTTTTGATTTTACTCTTACGATTTTCTTCCGAATGGTAAGTCGTCTGTAGGTCACAACAGTTATACTACAGGAAGGCTAAATAAAACTGGAGGGTGCCTGATATCCAGAGTCCGCATACTTGTCCGGACAGATTAACCTATCAGCCATTCATCCATCGACATATGCTGTTCTACCTTAGATTAAGGTGGTTTGGCAAGGGTTTCTCCTTTACCTTCGTACTTTAGCCTGTGCCAAATGGCCAAAAATGTGGCAAATGGCTCATTTACCTGTGACCAGGTTACCAGTAACACAATCGTACCCATCACGCTTCTGGCTAGAAGGTTACGGAGCTGGTAGATTAATCTACTCAACTTTAGTCCCCGCCCCCCTCCAATAGACGTCAAACCACCGAAGTTATGGTAGCTCCGGATAGCAATATAATAAAAGGTACGGTGTACCGCCCGACAGATGGATGTATACATGAATGAGTAGCGCATTTATTCTGAGTAGCGATGGTTTTTGTGCAAAGGTTGAAGTGTGAGAACTAAATATTTCAGCTGCTACATACTCTTGTATTCAATAAGCTAGATAATCTGTTAAAGAAAACTAACTTAAATTAATCACCCAGTTGCAGGAAAAGGGCGGTAATCATTTATTATATCGAAACGATTTGATTGATATACAGTATACATATATATTGAATAACCCGTGCTATATTCTAGGATAAAACATAAGAAACCTACAAGTAATTATCATTAATAATCCCGCAACTACTTATTTTACTGTATATGTAGCTACACTTTTATTAACAAAAGAACCGTTGTACTCTTGATGACCATGAAATGTAAAGTCGTTAATATGTATCTGCATAAAACCCTGGAACAACAATGATGGTTTTATGTATTAAATCTGTACACTATACAATATTATAGTGTTTTTAGCTTTTTATTTAATGGTACGAGGATATTGTTATGTTGTATTTTTTATGCTAGCTCAATATAGTTGATTACTCTCGCAAATTTCCGTTGTGTTTTTGTTTTACAGTTATTGATTTACATTCCCTTATATGCATGACATTATGTTTATACAAGAGATTTGTCTCGAGATTTTTATTTATTGTGTACAGATTGGTATGTAGTATAACACATTTTTTATACTTTTTCAAACTGAATGCATAACGGTGACAGCATTTTCCGATTTTTTACCGCTTTATTGTATAAACATAGGTGGAACGTACATAAACAATAACATTAACATTAAAAGCTTTCAATGTGTCAACATCATAATTATTATCGATAATATGCTGTCTAATGTTTTTTTATATCAATTAAATTATAATAGTTCACTAACTGTGTATTAAATATATTAAAATGTGATTGGATTGGCGTGGGCCAGGTAAGTTTACATTTTATTATAACGTATGCAATTCAGAAATAAATACTTTCCGAAAGTGATCACTTCGATTATATTCTTAGGATTTTCCTAAGTCAATTCGATGCTCAATTATTCTAGGAAGCCACAATCTAATGTGAAGTTCTTTTCAAAAAGAGTACCTACACAAATTAACAAGAAGTACATATACATCTAAAAAAAATTATAAAAAAGGCATTACTTGAATCGACCTGCAGTTGTAAAAACTTGACACATCATAGCTATAATTCCCACACACCTTCGAGAACCATCATGCCTAATAAGTTTCTGGTGCATTACGGAGGAAAACTGTTCACAATTGCTAGTTAATCCACCTTTGTGTTACTTTTTCGAAATTTTGTCCTTGTTCCATATATATCAGATATTAGAAATGTTAGTGGTTCTGCTGCTATAGATGTATTTAATGTTTCAGCTGGTATATTATCTATGATTTTCCTTCGAAAGGCTTTCTTTAGATTGTAATAACGGCACATTGAAAAACTCAAAATCCATGCGGACCAAATAGTTAGTTCAGAGAGTCTTTCCAACCAACGCAACGCTCTACAATAACTGCCAACGAAAAAACTATTGTTAGTGCTTAAAGACTTTGTCAATAGCGTTCATTTGAGAAGCATTATTTCATCTATAAATAATCGAATTTCACAAACGATGACTGCAGCACTCGTACATCTTGATAATTTCATAAGCGCAATTTCACTAATTACCATCACAAGCATCGATTGAATTGTTTCTGCACCTTGTTAAAGTTAGCCGAAAGTTTTAAGCCGAAAGTTATAAAATGTCGAAAACAACCTATCAACTAGAATTCCCATACAGTGAATTTATGGCTGGATACAGGCTCATTTGGTTCTCACTGTTTGCAATGGTAATTACAAGTTAAGTTGCATGAAAGGAGCATAATATAAACTTTAAAAATTCGTATAAATTCAACCCTACGAGAGTCATGTATGAAAAGTGGTTCAATAATAGTGTCTATCCAAGGGATATCTCTAGAAAAATTATAAGCCCAAGTTTCATGTGGGGAGACCGGGAAAATTCGTTTGTATTAAAGGCCCATACAAAATGTAAAAATTTCTATAAATTAAACGTTTAAAGTGTCATGTAGGGAAAGTATTTCAACTAGTGTGCCTAGCAAACAGTTATCCGTAGCGTAAATTCTCCCCTTTTCCAAGATAATTTTCAAGAATTTCTCTCAATTTTTGCAGAATATGTGTGTCTCGGATCTCTTCCAGATTTGAATACTAGAAAGGGCATAAAAATACCCCAGGATATGTCCCCGCAAACTTCTCTAAAATAGTTAGAAAATATACTTTTTTACGTTATGCTCCAACATCACCTTTTCTGGGAATCTGTTGTTGGGATGGCATCTGCATGGCTCGAGCATTTCCACTGATCTAAAATTCAAACCATATTTAATCCATTGTTATCAAAAGCATGGACATACGTACGTTGTATATTACTAGCGCGTAATGGCCTAAAATAATAAAAAGTTATAAATTCTGAAAAGGGCAAAATTGAAGGGATTCAATTTTATATTTAACTGCTATTCACCTGCTTTTATCTAGTTACATAATAAGGAAAAATGGAAAATATCTGAAAAATAGAAAGGGGGATATCTTTTGGAAAATGAAGGGCAAAACTTTCTTTAAAAATATTTTGGAAAAGGGGAAATTTACTCTAGGGATAACTGTTGGCTAGACACACTAATTGAAATAATTTCCAGACATGACACTTTAAAGGTTGAATTTATACAAATTTTTAAGTTTTAGATGCGTCTTTCATTCAAACGAATTTTCCCGAGCTCCCCACAAGGAACTTTTGCTGATAATTTTTCTAGGGATAACTGTTGGCTACACACAAAAAAATAAAAGGTCACCACAACACCGAATCGGTGTTACATAGTGTCCCACCGATCGGATATTTATAATTTGAATCCAATCGGATATTATAATAAAAATGGCATAAAATACATTTGGATAAAAACTTTTACACCGCATAAAACCCAAACAGAAACATTCATCTTTAGGAAAACACCTAGAGGTGCATTTTATTAAATCCAAAAGGAGTTTTTATAAAAATTTATCTTTTCGAATAGATAAAAATATTTACCCGTTGATGCGTATTTAATTTTATAAAATATATTCAGTTGGAGAAAAATAAAATACTTTTTCGGATAAAAAACCAATTAACACCGCACATTTTTTGAGTGTATGGTTTTTATCTCATTGGTATTTTATTTTCATGGATATAATTTTAATATGTTCCGAAGATTGTAAGAGAATTGAATCTTCTCATCAGGCCGCTGCGACTAGACTGATTGTATCACAATTTAAATTCTATTATACAGAAGGAATATGCAGGTTGCTTTAGCGAATTTAACTAATACAGCCAAAATCTCTTACAATTTTACTTTTTCACGAAAACTCCAAACGGTGTAAATATTTACTCCGATAGAACGAAAATAATCTCTCGGAAGTACCTTTTAAAAAAATCCGCTGATGACAACTTTTGCGTTTACTCCGAACGGTGCAAAAGTATACTGTTCGATCCTTTTGGATATTTTAAAATTTGTACCCGATCTTGCGGAGTTAATATGGTACTATTGGATAAAAAATAAAGTTTTTTTCGGATAAAATACCATTCACACCGCAATATTTTTTTGTGTGTAGACTCATAATTAAAATTCTTTCCAGGCATGACACTTTAAAGGTTGAATTTATACAGATTTTTAAATTTTATATTTGGTTTCTCTGATGAAACTTATAGTATAATTCCTAAGGTTAGGTATGCAGTGACAAACCAAAATGAGCCTATATTCAGCCGTAAAATCACTTCATGAAAATACCAGTTTATACGTTGTTTTGTTAATTTTCCATTTTACTTAAAATATGTCGGCTATAGTAACTTGCGGCTGAGATAGCCAATACACTATCTGCATTATCGACATTTTTACTTTCGGCTGAAAACTTTCGGCTAACTTTAATAGTATGTTTCTGCTAAGGTTTCGATTAGATATTTTATAGAAAGCAGCTTCTCATTGTCAAATTCTTATTTCTGCCACTTTCTTGACGATGAATTGTTTCAATGTTTTCAGGTTTCAGCAGCCACTTATCATCTTACGACAAATCTTTTCACATTTTGACTTTGAATGCAAGCAAATGCAGGCTAGCTGTGAAATGGACTTTTCGAGCGACATGTTAAGATAACACTGGACTACTCCAATTGAGCAACATGGATTGTGTTGATCTATTGACTAACCAGTAATCTGCACTAGAACAGACAGGAAATTCTGAAATCATCGTAGTTTTGCGCTGCAAAGGAGGTACACTTTTTTTTACGGTTCTAGCGGGCTAATATGGATATGTGTAAATTCTAGAAAATAAAAAATTATTTTAAAATTCGACCACAATGACGTATTCTCAGTTTTTCAAAATTAAATTTTAAATTTTTCATAATTTATTCAGGCGAGTGTGAGTAAACTCCGATTGTTGGCCTACAATCGTGAATCCGTCGACTATGTGGGTATCGAAGTTCATTTATTCAGGCATTATGGCATATGGCAATTGCATCCCAATATATAAATGCCCTTCCTTTCCGAAAGCTAAAAAAATACCAAAAAAATTGTATACGATTAGGGTATGTTAGAAGCATGAAAACTGCCCCAAATTTTTGGACATTTTAAGTCACCCATGAGTGCTGTTCAAAATGTCAAACGTGAAATTTTGGTCTCTAATAAAATAATTATGTGTGATTATATGTTATTTTTAAATAAATGTGTTTAGTGTTTTGAATAGTAGGGCATTTAGCCCGCATAATTCTGGAATATGGTGCTCCCAGGTATCTTTTCTTGATAATGGGTTAGGCATACTCCAGGAATGTATTTACTATACATACCTAGGATCACTATTATGGTTGGCCTGTAGATCTATATCATATCATTAGTGTTTGAATAGTTAAATGCTTATACTTGGTGTTTCTGTGAAGGGTGTACACAAGGGGATCAAGAAATACATAAGAGGGAAAATCGTATCAAAATTTTGCCAACGAAGACGTGTATAGGGTAGAGACCTGCACGGGCTCGGGCTTACCCATCGGGCCTAGGCCCGACCCGATATTCGGGTCGGGTATCTTTTTTTTTTATTAGGCTTGGCTCCTACATAACCGAGAGCCATATTACCAGAAACCCAAATTTACAAATTTCTTATTACAATTTTAACTTCATATTTCAATTTTTTAATTACAATTTTTAAGTTTTTTTGGGTCGGGTATCAAGAATTATATTCGGGTTCGGAGCAGTTCGAAGAGCAACGAAAATTGATAAAAGAATTTTATTTTTAAAATTTTCTTTCAGACGTGTGGGAAATGGAAATAAAATTCAGTTCGGGTCGGGCTGGGTTCGGGTAATAATGTCAAATATTCAATCGGGCTCGGGTTCGGGCTCGGGTAAAAATTGTAAAATTACACATCAGGCTCGGGCCTGGTTCGGGTAATACTATAAAGTAACAGATCGGGCTATGAAATATTTTGGCGCGTGCAGGTCTCTAGTATAGCATAGTTGCGAAAGGCAATTTATTCACCACCACCACCATATTAAAGGCACTGAGAAAAGGAGTACGTCAAACAAAATGTCAGGTATGACAGTGTTGGGACAAATACTGATTTTTATTTTCATTTTATTTTGAATTTAACCTAGTAACTAATTCAATTTAATTTTATTTTATTTATTTAATTTAATGGAGCTGCGAAACAGTCTTAGTGGGGGATGGACAAACGTCAAAGGGGTAGGAGGAGAATAAATCAATTTTTTAAATAGATCAAGAAAAATGTGTCATGAACGAATGATCTTTGTGTACAAGTGTGGTGTTGGTGTGTGAGTGTGATTAGTTTTTTCGATCGGTTTTATACGTTGCTGTCAAATATGAGTTGTGCTTATGTTTTGTCTTGAGTGATTGTAGATTTTTCACATTACATATAGAATAAATAAGTAACTATCTTTTATTAATGTCGATTTATTTTTGTCATTTACAATTTACTTAAGTTTTGTGCGTTCTTATTTCCATCCGATAAAGCATAATAATCTTAGAAAGTCGCTAACTCCATCATATGATTATAAAAATAACTATTTACTAGAATCTGTTCTATACAAAATTGACGATTCTACCAGCTTTAGGTAATATATGCTAGAGGTAATATATGCAGTTTCATATATTTAAATCTAATTACTCTTTTTCAATATTAATTTACAAGCTATTTCAGGAATTAAGTTCCAATTATCTTAAATATTTTTCAGATTAATAGAAGGAAGGTGGGGCTAAATTATAACTTCTTAAGTTATTTTACTTAATTTAGTTCAAGTTGGTTCGTTTAGCGACGGGGTGTTAGACACAGAATTGAATTATATAAATGATATTGAAATTGAATTACGTTAAATTAAAATATTATAAATTATATAAATAAATTACTAATATAGAAATATTAAATTTTGGTTGAACTGAGATTGGGTTGCAACAAGTTTTTCCTGCCATAATGCTTGGATCTTCATCGGAAGAAATCAGCCAAATAATAAATTACAATACAGGTTGTTAAGAGAGTTGGATTTTTAGTTATTTAGTTTAATTTTGTTGTAGCGGTGGGTGTTATTGATTGATTCTGATTTGGATTTTCAAAAGTGCGTGTAAATCCTCTCTCAGCACCCTGAAGCTTCAGGCTTCCTGCTTTATGAAACGGGGTAATGGTATTGGGGTGTGTTAAGTGGGTTACCATATAAATCACAAACAAATCTTATGGGCTGGGTCCTGTTAGTTAAGTAGTGAAATTTTTTGGGTGGGAATGGATTATATTGAGTTTATTTTTAGAGAAGCCGTGGAAGCTCTGTATGGGTCGTACTCGTAAACGACAGCTTACATACAATTCTTGACTAAATTGGTCGGTCACACGCGGGATTTTGATGTAACGTTTCAAGATTATCTTTAAGTAGACCATAGTAATTTGTTATTAATGGTCTGCGGGGTTATTGGTTTCCTTTTCCGGGTCTGTAGGAAGCGGCAGATTGGTCTAAATTCTTGGGTGAATTTATATTTTGATTTTGAATTTCAGTTAATATCTGGTAACAGTGTATGTTAACGTCGTATAATTTTAATTTTAGGTTACTGATAACATTAATTATAATTCATTACAGGATAGCGCCCATACCAGATCAAACTCCTAGAATCTTCGTGGCAGATTTTGCTGAAACTCTACATAAAATATAGCTTGAACTAAATTATAGTTATAATAAGCGAGAGGGACCAGTAGGGAGGAAATCATGTGAATTATCAGTGGCTTTCGATTATATTTATTAGTCAATTTTAAATTAGTTTACGACTATTACATATGTATATATTGTACATTAGGATTATGATTATGATTTGGAGAAGTGCTCAGGAATCTGGTTCACCAAACTAATATAACAGGCAATATACGGCTCGTAGAATAAATTTCAAGGACCATATGGTTTCTGTGGTTGCCGCACCGGTGGCACAGTAGTCAACATGCTTGCTTTAAGCTCCGGAGGTCCCGGGTTCGATTGCCGGTGGGTGATGAAAAAATTACGGCTGGTTAACGTAGGATCAATGAATTAATCATTCATTATCCGTTAAAAATAATGATGACGAAACTTCATAATGAAGCGGCCAAAAACCCTCTATGGGATGTAGCGGCAGCGAAAAAAAAATATGGTTTCTGGTATCTCTATTGTATAGGCCTTGAATGTAAGATGTCACATTATCGATCCTAGGGGTCAGCGATATAAATAACAGGCAATGTACATACGGCACGTTGCATCAAATTTCAACGACGAAATTTCTTGAACAAAAATAAAAGATTGACATTCGAATATGGTTCCTGGTATCTCTATTGTATAGGCCTTTTATATGGAATCATATTAGCAATCAGGGGTCGGCAATATAAATAACAGGCAATGTTTATACGGCACGTTGCACCAAATTACAACGACGAAATCTGTTCAACAAAAATCAAAAGATTGACAATTGACAATGGTTTCTGGGATTTCTACTGCATAGGCCTTGTGTGTAAAATATCACATGGTCAAATCTAGGGGTCAGGGATATAAATATTCTTACTGAGCAATGGATAGTGGATTTAAATTTGCAAGTTGCATGCTCCATAAATCTTTGCATCGGTGTCCACATGGACCGACAGTATTTATAAGTGGTATCGAGATGGACAGTCGTTACATTGTACCATTATATTAAGTACTTGCTACTGAAATATAATTGTCACATCAACGTTGGGATTTGAGCATAACTGAAGGCAGTTTAATATTTAACGTTTATATTTTGAATGAAGAACAACAACGCTAAAGATATGATGAAATTTCCAATTACATAGATTGTAGATATGTGAACGCACCAGAAGTAATGTGATGTTTGCTAGAGAAACCAACGCATGAAAGGTCGAATGCAATAATAAGATTGTGAACTCCTCCTCCATAAAAGCAGAGTATAATTTTTGAAGAAGGTCGGGAAAGTATAGCTTTGAACGACGCTCCAAATGAAATTACTAAACTTACAATTAATTTCCTGTATACGTTAATTTCTTATCATTACGTGTACCGTCGAAGAACGCGACAAAAAATGATTGGAAGGATGTAAATAGTTTAAGCAAATAATTCGTTTTTGCTTGCGATCAATTCTTCCTCACGTTCCTGGAGCGACATCTTTTGAATAGCTATGCGAACTGTCAATTGTTTTGAATATGCAAACTTTAAGGGAGCAGCGTTTCATCGCAATTCATTGGACACAGAAGAAAAGTAGGAGAAATGCTTAAAAATGACGCAATAGTTTATCAAATGTCATACCAAATGAGGCAAGCTCTAGCATTCATTTGTGTTTTCTGCAATCCTATCGATACTTTGGTTCTTTGGGATAAATTCAAGTTAGATTTGGCTTTAAGTTTCTCGCGAGATTATGACGGTGAAGCGGCATGTAATTTAAAGTGCTGCGTCAATATGGCTCTGAGTGTGCTAAATTTGGTCTGCCTTAAAAAACGGGAACTCGGAATATTTCTAAACAATTCAACGCACTTGAGAAAGTAGAGAAAGCAGAACATCACATTCGAAATTTGAATCAGCAGCAGTTGAAAGCATTCACAAATATTTGTTTCGAGCTATACCTACATATATTTTGAGAATAATCAGGAGTGCTACTTTTTAGATGGGCCAGGAGGATCTAGTAACATTTAATAAACATTTACCATTCCAGGTTTTTTTTTATTTTTATTCGTCTGTTTGTTACACCTTTTCGGTTGTTTAAACCTTTATGTATGTTTTGTTGCATTTTTGTAAATTTTAGGTTTAATTTAAATATTAACTATGTACTAAAGATTTTCATTTTCATTTTTTAAATTTTGCTTTCTTTTTTTTCTTGGTTTCCCTCTTTTTTAATGCCAGTGAAAAACTTAACAAAAAAAAAAAAAACAAATTTATCGTATACGTATACGTATTTATATGTAGTGGTAATATAAAATTATACGCCTAAATGTAGATAAAGAAAACAATACACTATAACTTTAATACAATTCAGTGACGATTTTTGTTCAAAAAAGAAACCAAATAAGATTTCGGTGGTCGGCCTATATGGCACAACAATAGAAAAATTATTCTGTATTATCTCCAGACACGAAAAATCCGTAGATTTAGAAAAAAGCTGTACTTTACTATATGGCTATTGCGGCCACCCCAGGGTCCGGCTATTTCATAATTTTTTCATCAAGTGCATACTACGGACATTCAAGAAAAATCATTTGACTTTGGGACTTTTGATTTTTGTTGAACAAATTTCGTCGGCGGAAAATCGTACAACATTTGATGCATAATTGCTTGTTATTTATATGGCCGACCCCAGGGTCCGGCCATTTCATAATTTTTTCATCAAGTGCATACTACGGACATTCGAGAAAAACCATTTGACTTTGGGACTTTTGATTTTTGTTGAACAAATTTCGTTGGCGGAAAATCGTACAACATTTGATGCAAAATTGCTTGTTATTTATATGGCCGACCCCAGGGTCCGGCCATTTCATAATTTTTTCATCAAGTGCATACTACGGACATTCGAGAAAAATCATTTGACATTGGGACTTTTGATTTTTGTTGAACAAATTTAGTCGGCGGAAAATCGTACAACATTTGACGCAAAACTTGCTCGTTATTTGTATGGCCGACCCCAGGGTCCGGCCATTTCTTAATTTTTTCATCAAGTGCATACTACGGACATTATCATTTGACATTGGGACTTTTGATTTTTGTTGAACAAATTTAGTCGGCGGAAAATCGTACAACATTTGATGCAAAACTTGCTTGTTATTTATATGGCTGACCCCAGGGTCCGGCCATTTCATAATTTCTTCATCAAGTGCATACTATGGACATTCGAGAAAAACCATTTGACTTTGGGATTTTTGATTTTTGTTGAAAAAATGTAATCACTTCCATCGTTAGTTCGACTATTCAAAAATCGCCTAAATGCATACTGTTATTTTACTCATACTACTACATTTTTTGTTAGTTGCTAAGAACTTCACTTCGGTCTTTTTTATTATATATTTTTATCATTATTTGAATCGTGGCTCCAATACATTTCTTTATAAATTAGGAGTTCACTAAAGTAGTTTATTTTTATATTTTAAGTTTTAAATATGATGTACAATTTTGTTTTAATTTATATATTAATAAACTAATAAACTAAACTAAACTAAAAAAGCATTCGCCACAACAGGAATAGCAGAATTTTTAATGAAAGGTGCGGCCTTACAGTTCAGAAAGGTCATTAAATTACCATTACCACTGCTGGAAACTTGAACATCTAACATAAAGAAAACATACTCTGAAGTTGAAATCCTTCGTGACATTTTACAAACAAGACCTACAATAGAGATCTCAGAAATCATAGTCGAATATGAAACTTTTGATTTTTGTTGAACGGATTTCGACACTGAATTTGGTGTAACTGACGGTATGTAATATGTTCGAACGGGCCAAAATGAAAGGCCAATGAACGGTTTTTAGTTTAGTCATTTTGACTAAGAAACGCTGCCTAAATGGAATCTTTGAAATTAAATTTAATATTGGATGTCTCCTAAAAGATGATTACTTGAAAAGTTGTATCTCTTAAATATGCATTTAGGCGAATAAGTTACCACCACATTCATAAAATATATACGTACACGGAAAATTTGGGCATTTATTTTGGAAAATATTTCACAGGTATTGTTAAAATGACGTTCCTGAAATCTTAGTGTGAAAATCCGATTGTTGACAGGCATGAAATCAGTCACGAATTGATGACATCACTAATCAAAAAACTGACCTCCGGCCGCCACTATGTGGCAGTGTGAGCACTTGCTAAAGTAGTATTCAGTTATGGCGATGTAGTATTCGCGTTATATGGTTATTTTTGGTTAATAAAACGCGAAATTACAATAGTTAAAAGATATTAAATAATTCGGTAACCATTACCAATTAAAACTAAAAAAAAATAGGGGACTAAAGTATTTGAGGGCAACCATGTTTGATACGAGCTCATATAATATCTTTAAAACATGAATAAATGATTATCGGAATTTTCTTGAGAAATTTCTACGAAGCTGACCGCAAAATGACATTTTTTCGAAGGTCGGCGTCTTTGCTATCCGGAACAATTTAGGAAAGAATAGTTTTCCGGAAGGATGATATTTTGCGGTCATTTAAATTTATGGCCTTCAAACTGTTGAAAAACGATAAAATATGACAAAACATATCAACATATACAGAGAAATCGTCCCGGTAATGTAGGTTAAGAAAAATCTCTCGCATTTTTTTCGGCCCATCTTGTAAAGTAAACAAATAATATTCTGTTGACATATATGTATACTATATTGGGAATCGTTCCACAACCAAATAAATCAATTTGGCGCATGCAACATTATTACCCGAAAATATATTCTCATAATGTTAATAAAACATATTTTTTTTAATTAGATTTATTAACATTGTTATATGAAAACGCATTTCGTATACTCGTGCTTATCAAAATTAAATCAACTAAACCAAATATTTTAATTAAAAAATATTGTTTTAGGCTATAATGACATTCTATTACAAAAACCATTTCAAAAAATTATGATTGAATAAACAATAAAAATGTGTCAGATAATTTTCGGTGTGATAACATAAGCACAGTAATATTGCATTTGTCGATAACAGTCATGTATTTTTGGGACTAAACAAATTTGCATGCATAAATTTATTAATTTTCTGTTTTCTATAGGAGTACATATTGTCAATAGTAGCCTCGAAAATTTAAACTTAATTAGAAATTAATTAACATTGTGGGTGGAAAATTTGCTGTGCTACCCATATAGACGTTAACTTTATAATCAATATCGCAGTTTCTATCTGCAATTCGTCCAACTGCGACACCTTATTTTTACTCGCATCAATTGGATAAACTGAAGTGGTTCCTTCGACTAAAAAAGCGGTAAAGTTTTGAAATTTTGGTGCTAAATTTTTCAATCATTTCCAATATCTCTGTCAAACAGATTTTTTATCAAAAACAAAAAAAAATTTAACGTTTTTTGGAGGCCTTTGGTACGAGCATATCATGTATCATGACGACAATCTTTCCTTATTTTTTTCATATACCGACCAACTTCAAGTCTTGACTAATCAGAAGATGTCTTTAGTGGCTCTAAACTTAATTACCTTTGCAAGGGCGACAAGAATAATCGCTCAAAAATAAAAAAAATGCAAAATAGCCCAAAAATTGTTGTTTTTTTCGGCGATTATATTATGCCGAAAATTATTGCCCAAAATAGAAACCTGTTAAATCAGTCTAATTTCTGTCACGTGTACGAAATAAACCAATCAAAATAACATTAGACTGATAACTTTGTAGGGAAATTATCAGTTATTATGGTTTTAATTGGAATATTTCGTACACGTGACTCGAAATTGACCGATTTAATAGGCTTGCTATTTTAACAAAACATACTCTGGCTACTAGATGAAAAGATTTCATAGTTTTATTTTACAATAAATACTGTTTTTCAAAATGACACTTTCATGGCTGGTCTCCACAGCGATATAAATACATGGATAGGGGATAGAACAAATTTTATGGAGCAACTGAAAAAGTATTAAGTGTGTGATAGAGAAAGAAAAAACTTTCGTCCTTGTCTTTAAATTCGAATTTTCGAATACCAAATTCAAATTTATGTGTAGGAGGCGGTAAAGCAAAGTAGCTGTCGCCTAGAGACAGAAAAAATAAACGTTGCAAATTCAAAACATGCCAGATACAATAATATAAAATTAGTAGTAGCCATGGTAACATATTTGTTTGTTTATGCTAAATTTTTGACGTTTTATTCGAATTTTTTGTTGTTGTTGTTTATTTTCAGGGATGTATTTGAAATTTAACGGAATAAATGCTTATTAATTCTTTAATTAGTGTACGAAAACTGGTAGCGTAATGTTTAACTATTCAAATTTGATATAATTAAATGATTATTTTCAATATAATTAAACATTATCCAATATTTATCCCATTCCATTTAAAAAAAAATCTGTTTCAAAAAATTTCGAAATGAAATTTATCCAAGTATGGCACTTATTCGGAAATACTTTTTTTGATAAAGAGGAGTATATAAAAGAGTAGTAAGACTATACAATAAAATTTGCTCCATTTTTAGTGACGTAAATCAATGTGATTTTTGATCAATCCCGTATCCATGTATTTATATCGCTGGGTCTCCACTTGTGTATTTTTCTTTTGACAAAAAATAAATGACATTCGGCTCATGACATTTTTTTTACGACTACTATCATAAAGAATATAACAAATTTCTCTCTTTGAGAATAAGAAAAAAAATTGAATATGGTTCCTTTTTCGATTTAATATAATTTTTGGAATATAATATTTATATTCCACAATTTATTATTTATGTTAATTTAATAACAACATTTTTATTGTATTTTCACCTAAAATTTATTAAAAAACGAAAATTTTCCCAAAAAACATGAAAATTTCATTTTAATTGTCAAAATGTTAAACATAAAATGACAAGAAATTGAGCATAAAACACAAATTATGCTCAATTGGCACAACGTCATGTGATGGCGGGTCTCCACTTGTGTATTTTTCTTTTGACAAAAAATAAATGACATTCGGCTCATGACATTTTTTATACAACTACTAACATAAAGAATATAACAAATTTCTCTCTTTGAGAAGAAAAAAATGTGAATTTGGTTCCTTTTTCGATTAATATAATTTTTGAAATATTATATTTATATTCCACAATTTATTATTTATGTTTTAATTTAATAAGACAATTTCTATTTTATTTTATTTTATTTTCACCTGAAATTTATTAAAAGGCTAAAATTTTCCCCAAAAAACATGAAAATTTCATTTTGGTTGTCAAAATTTTCTTTCAAAAAGTGACAAGAAATTGAGCATAAAATACAAATTATACTCAATTGGCACAACGTCATGACAAAAATATTGAATATTCTAATGTTTCCCTCTCTTGACAAAATTTCAATGCGCATGCTCAAAACCATTTTTGTGTGTGTATTTTGCAAAATGTACTAAAAATTGTCACCAGAAAAATAATGGACTAGATTTTTTTTTTGTCAAGAGAAAAATACACAAGTGGAGACCGGCCATCATAGTACAATTTATATAGCATCTAAATATGCTATATATAATAACATATATTATATAGCAGTCTTAACTAATTCTGTGTTAAGAAATATTTGTTTATTACATCAATTTTTAGTTCAAAATGTCACTTTCATGATTTGGGCACGAATTAGCCTCAAATTATTGAGGAAAATACGCCAAAAAATACTGATCACAGTAAAAAATATAACTTTAGGATGTTTACCGAATTCTGCAATGCCAGAAATTACCAACTAGATGAAAATGTTAGTGCAGAGGAGCACGCTATAATATTATAATAAAAAAACAGAATAAAATAAAACAGCAAAAACTTTTCTCTTCGAATACTCCTCGAGCAATGATAAATACCTCATAATTTTATTATATTTTCCTCGAGCACGTTGCTTTTAGGTGACAGCCCTCAGCCTACGGCATCGGGCTGTTATACCAAGCAACGTGCTTTCGAAAGACATAATAAAATTATTTCGGAAAATTATCAATGCCCTTGGAATATTACTGTTGAAAATAATTCTAGAGATTGGAAACCGATTAGAAACCGGGTTTCTGTACAATTTTCGACTAACCGAAAAACCGGTTTTTTAAGACAAAAACCGATTTTTTTGTAATTAAATTTCTTGTCTTATATTTTATTGTAAACTAAAGATAAATTTGTCTGTAATCGCTATTTTTTAATATTAAAGTTATTTATATGATGATGTACGTACATACATATATTACAATCAAAATTTCATGTATAGTGCATTGCCCTGGCTAAATAAATACACATACATGCTCTAAAAACCAGGGCTACGGAGTCGGAGCTGGGAGTCGAAGTTGAGGAGTCGGACAGTTTCAGCCGAGTCGGAGTCGGAGTTGTAGTCGGAAAAATACTGACAGACTCCGACTCCGCAGTTTATATTTTCTTTCTCTCCTAAAATGCACCATAGTTACAAAACGACTCCAAACAGTATATTTAACCCCCAGGTCAATTTTATAAAGGATGATGTAGCGTAATGTTTCACTTAAGAACAATCGCAAATATCCTCGCAACACAAATAAAATTATCGTTAATATATAGAGAAATTGTTCTGCTTGAAAACGAGATATTATTAGGGGGAATTTATGTCGACCCCAAGGTTAGAGTATTATTAAGTGACGATTGATAAAACAGAGGTAAACCAGCACTATGTAATTTGGCAATCGTTAAAAATGATTTTTTTAATATTACCGAAATGATCACAGTCAAAGTGACTAGCCGTTTTCTTCATCAGTTAACCACCAAAAAAATCCTGTTGAAGAAGTAGAAGAAAAACATGAATTCGGAAAATGTCTAGATTGGCATGAGAAATCGAAACGACTTCCGATTACAAAAATTCAGAATTTATTTTTTTGATGGCTTGGAGAAAGTGGATAATATCCACAGAAGCAGAGTCTTAATATTCTTGAGCCCATATTAATTTTAAGAATAAATTCGTAATTAATTTAAATTGTAGAAATGTTTTCATTTTCTTTTATTTCTTTAATTATTCTTTAATTTGGTTTTTAATTTTTGTTATGTATGTTTAAATTATGTTCTTATTTAGATAGAATTTGGAGTCTGAGTCTGAGTCTGAGTCTGAGTCTGAGTCTGAGTCTGAGTCTGAGTCTGAGTCTGAGTCTGAGTCTGAGTCTGAGTACTGAGTCTGAGTCTGAGTCTGAGTCTGAGTCTGAGTCTGAGTCCGAGTCTGAGTCTGAGTCTGAGTCTGAGTCGGAGTCGCAGTTGGAGTCGGAATCGGAGTCCGATAGTCAATTTTTATATATCGGAGTTGGAGTCGAAGAATTATTTTACCGAAGTCGATTTAATGAGAAGTTTAAGAATATTTCATTTTTTCAAAATTAAAACTTTGTGAATTCGACACCGTAAAATGAAATTTAAGAATTCAGCCTTGTTTCTCTCTTCTAAAATGGGCGATGTTGTTTAATGAAAGATATATAGAGGATTAAATTTTATTGTCATCTATTTTCATAAATTATGTCAGACCTGTGAGCTACCAACACGTCTCATTAAAACAACTGGTCATTTTCCTTTATTTTATTTTCGTAATAAAATTAGAGACCATTTAAAAAAAGTAGGTAGAAACAGATGGCGCTATTAAAATTATTCCGTTATCTAATATTTCCTATCTAACATCGTACCTTTTATGAATTGAAAATTTTGTTTCTAATTTTAAATTTAACTGCATCCATAATTTTTGATAGTTTGAAACACATAGTCATGTTTTCTATATATGTATGTAGGTTCAGTAAGATTTTAGAAAAAAATTGTAAAAATAGCTATTTCTTGAATGTTGATGATCATTCATTGAGCAATAAAAGTACTGATTATATAAAAAAATAATAATAATAAACATTCTTCAAAGTAATGTACGCGGTATGGATAATATAAATACGGTTGTGATGTTATTGTATTTAGTGAGAGGTTGAATGATGGTATTGACATTATTGTGCTTAGTGAGGGATGTGTTAAGTGTAACAACACTATTTCGTGTCAACCATTTTAAATATATCGAGCTTACTGAAAAAACGTCTCAAACTACATTAATGGATATCTATAGACCACCTAATTCAGATGTTGAAATATTCTTAAGTTTTTTGGATGGTTTAGATATAAGCAAAACGGACACAATTATTGTTGGGGATGTAAATATACCTGTAAACAAAACTTCCGTTAATGTTTCTGACTACAAAAATAGTTTGATGAGTTTGGGAATGATTGTTACTAATATGTACGTTTGCTACTAAAACAATTATTAACAATAGCCTTCATCATGTTGTTTGTAGCTTTAACAATATTAGCACCGTTATAAATTCCACTATTTTCTCGGATATTAGTGATCACAATTTTATTTTTTCATCTCTTTTTTAACATTATTGACTTTGGAAAAGTAGACTGGTTTTTTGTTAATTTCTGTACGGGATTTTTAAACTAATTATTGATACGTATAATCTGTTAATTGATAAATTCCCTATATGATTAGGAGTATTGTTGTTAATTGTTGTTAACATACAACTTGTGGAAACTGACGGGAAAACGTAATAACACCTTAAAGTGACATAAGTTAGACTCATGTATCGTAGATATTCATGATCTACTTAGTGCTCTCAATCAAAAAATCAAGTCTGAGAAGTACTATGCAAAGAAACAGTTTTATGAAAATACATTTAGTAATGTGAGCCAGAAAAATTTATGGAAAAATATAAATCGGTTTCTAAATAGAAATAATCATTAATGTGAAATCCAAACTATTGTAGTTAATGATCTAAAATTTAATAATACCTCTGATATTGTCAATAAATCCAATAACTATTTTGTTCACATAGGTAAATCACTGGATGAATCAATTAGAAGTGATAGGGATATTCATAAATTTGAAATATTGTGTCTTAATCCAGATTCAATATTTCCCCCACTAACCCTGCGGAAATTTGTAATATTATTTGTCTTCTAGATAGTGGTAAAGGTGGTGGGCCAGATAACATTCGTAGCTTGGTTTTGAAGCATATTGTCACATTCTTCTCGGAACTTATAGCGAAATTAACAAACACCATTCTTGAAACTGATGAATATCCTAATACTCTAAAAATTGCCAAAGTTGTGCGAGTATTTAAAGATGGTGTTAAGAATCTTGCTTCTAACTACAGACCTATTTCGACTTTGTCTGTATGTGACAAAGAGAAAATACTGAACTCACCGTTTAGAAATTTCCTTAACAGTTGAAACTTTTTTTATGCACATCAGTATGATTTATTGATTTTAGTGAAGGTGCGGGTACTGAGTTGACACTTGTTGAAATGGCTAACATGATCTACAATGCCTTTGATCGAAAGGAATATGTTGGAGCTCTCTTTCTTGATCTAAGTTGCTTCTTGATAAATTGTGCTGTTATGGATTTTGTGGAGTAGCCAATAGGTTCATTAACAGTTACTTGAGAAATCGGCAACAATACGTCATGATTAATGGATCCACCAGTGATGTCTTAAATGTAAATTGCAGAGTGCCTCAAGCAGTGTGCTAGGTCCGTTGCTGTTTCTGATGGACCGAATGGACAAATTTCGCAACCATTTGTAGTAAAATGGCTCCGTTAGTAGAATTGATAAGGGAACTTTCTTTTTGTGTGCCGAGATATGTACTGAGATTCATGTATTTTATATTTATTTACTCCAGAATTGTTTATGGAATTATTGTGTACGGAACTGCAAGTCGAAGCAGATTGAAATCTTCTCAAATCAAACAAACCAAAAGTTTAAAAGCTGTTTCTAAGCGGCCTTCACGTTTTCCATCATTAATTTTATATGAAACCGAGTCTAAGGGTGTTTTACCAGTAGGTGCGTTGTATGAGTATCAAGTCTCATTGTATATGTACAAGATGTTAAATGTTTTTTCAGCGCTCTCTAATCTTGAATTTAATAACTGTAATCATAATTATGACACCCGATTTGCTAATAGCATATCATGTGGATCTATCAGTAACGAATTTGGGTGCAAATCGTAAAGGTTTTCCGGCTCTTCAAATTACAATAAAATGCCAAAATCACTGAAAGCTTCAATGAGTCTTCTTCAATTTAAGAAACAGTTTACATTTTTGTAATGATTGTATTGCATTTATGTAAAAACAAATTTATAACTTTATGTTTTAAAATGTGAATTACAATATCAATTATCCCTTAAAGGACAATAAATCCTCTGGGAAATTGACATGGCAAAGAGTTTTATTGTAAATTTATAATAGCCGTTAGTTTTTAGTAGCAATTAATTTACTAGTGAAAATGGACCAATATTACATTTTATTGTTAAATTGGACTATATTAAAATATTTAATAAAGTGGTGGAATAGTGATTTATGATTAATTTCGTATTTGTTATCCTAAATTTTACAAAAATGCCCTTTAAATTATGTTGCAACCCTTATAACCTTGATCCGCATCCAAGAAAAACTTTCCAGATACGGAAAGTAACTGAACGTGAACATATTATATCTGAAGCAATCATGTATGATGCATCTCAAAATGACTTCAAATATTATGGCAAAATTTACCAACAAAAATACGGATTAGCTGTGGGGAATCCCCTTTCAAGAACACTATGGCTGATATTTTCATTAAGTACAACGAAAGTTTGAAGTTTGTGGTGCATATCACAAGCGGATATCCGACGATGCCAACAAAAAAGATTCAGAGAGAACTAGCAGTAACACCACACCAGAAGAAACAGATATGTAATCAGCTGATATCATCCAAATTAAAGAAAATGAAGCTATATTGCAGGCTAACCAAGTTATAGGAGTCTGAGGATTAAGTCCATTTAATAAAAGAAAATTGTGGAGAGGAAAAAATCCGGAAGGTATCTTCAATTTTAAGTGATACAATTCAAATTTAAAATCCAAGCATCGAAAGTTCCTTCGGCATCAGTTTTATTGAAATCGAATTTTATTCCTGGGTTTCAAATTTAAAAGAAGCATTCGAAAAGGAAACAAATCAAAGGCAAAGTATTTACTTGCTAACCACATTACCAGCTAGTTGGAGTGAAAAGGAAACAACTGGTTGCTACCAAAGGACATTATAGTTACCCAGATCCTATTAAGGGTAATCCATTATCAGACGATGTAAAAAATCAGAATTTTGGAATATTATTATGCCAGCTAAGTAAGTCGAATATTACCTGGCATGAAAGATACAGTGAGCGTCCGTGAAGGCACAGTAGAGGTTTAAAAAACTAAGAGATTTAAAATTTGCAGTGGAACCATCAAAAGAATGCGTTTTACCAGGTGCTATAGGGACACACTCAGTTTGTGTTTGTATTATACATCAAAATTCAAATTTAATGTATTCAGCTGTCTCCAATATACAATACTACAATATAGGATGAACTTAAACATACTACAAACCAAGTATATCTTTTCCAGATGAAACTGATAAATTTTCTCAATAATAATGGTGAGATGTATCCTGCGCCTACAAAATTTGCTTACTTTTCTGATGAATTACCAGCGCAATTCAAAAATAAAAAATTGCCATTAACATTTGCTATCACAACGTGAACTTCAATATAAATTCTATGTTGATCCCAATTAGTTCGCTTGTTTGTAAGACGGTTCGGCATTTCGTTCATTACGACATCGGTATTCACTGTTACTATTACTGGTCAGTGATCAGAAGAAAGATCATAGCAATCGGTGGCCTTAGCATATCTACGTGGAATGCCCATAGTTACACAAAAGTTAATTAAATCAGGAATTTTCTTTTTATCCGTCGGCCAGTAAGTTGGGTTACCAGCAGATAAATATTCCGCAGGGACGAACAGTTCTATAACTTCATAAAGTTGTTTGCCTTTCAGTGATGTTTATTTGGAACCCCAATGAGTATGCTTGGTGTTGTAACCAACCTCTGCAAGAAATTTAGTACCCAGCTGGCTGAAATAATCCAAGAACTGGAGTTTTATATAGAATGTTTTGGACGACAGCATATTGTTGATATGACACAGTTTCCAGACAACTCTTGCAGACAAAATATGCTCGTTGATTGTATATTTTTCTTGCTCATATTTAGTAAGTTCATAGTGTTTTAGTCTTCTTTTAATCAATTCAGCAGTGCCTCCATGTGCTTTCGCCTATGCGGCTAAGTTATAACTAAATAAATAAACACCCTATGTGGGAATAAAACTTATTTAAAATCCAAAGTTAATTATTTTCTATCCAACCATATTATTACTAATTTATAGTAATGTATCGTAATAAGATTATTTAACAAATTAACATAATAATATATATTATATCCTAAAATCACGATAATCACACAAGTGACACTAAAATTACTCAGCACATTTCCCACACATTCATTATCCAAAAAAACATTATTAAGTATAAAAGACAGTAGAGAGTCTAATGTCGACGTGTGTACTGGGTAATGACTACTGCAACACAATATAAGCACGTACACATAATTAAAATCCATCAATCATTCAAACATGTCCCATAAACATACAATAGTTATGTAAGACAGACGTGTTACATAAATTATATGTTTTTGGCCATTAATTACAATTATAATTAATTAAAATGACAAATAGTCATTCATAAATTCAAATTCATAAAAATGATGAAAAATTTCCATAAAAGGAAGTCAATAAAAAAATTAAATTAATTTATTGATTTATTGAATAAAATCCACCAGAATAATTAAAATAAATAATTTTTTATAAGCGCAGCGGTACGAGGGCGCCAAAAAATTAAAAATCATTTTTGCACTTACATTGTATGGAAATCATTTAGCGCTGGACCGCAATATTCATATTCTACTGTGTTATTATCCATTGTCACATTTGGTATTAGATTTACAAATTTTTTAATTATTTAATTAATTAATTAAATATTTTTTTTGCACAAACATCACAAAACAACTAAACCAATAATAAATACACTAATCATGATTAGAACAATATTTATTTTTGTTTTGAAACAAAAATATTTTGATAACACTATAAATAATTAATATTGTACACAGATTTAATTAAACAAAAAAGAACACAATCCGCGAAAATTTAATTCGAGCGCGCACTTTTAACACTTATGTTACAATAACAAGCCGGTATGTTATTATATACAATGGAACGACGGTGTTGATTGATATATGGCCGTAACTCGTTGAAAATTTCTCTCTCTGTAAAGAAAACAAAAGAAACATTAAACATTTAGAAAATTGAGTTTTTTTTGTTTTAGTTTTAGTCGCGTTGCGGTTTATGCTGTGCGGTTATGATAACAGTTGTTTTTTTTTGTGTTTATTTTGCTTGTTTTAGTACTGCGGTATATTCATTGTAAATCTATGCCAAATTTGGGAATTGTTTTTAAATAGAACCAATTTTATTTAAAGTAAATGAATCATCATTATCCATAATTTTTGAAAGCAACGGCAATAATTTTGTGAACACAAGGCATAACCGCCTAAGTCAATTTTTGTGTTTTTTTCAGTAGAGCAATTTAAAGTTTAAATGCTAGATTTGTAATATTTTTTTAGGAAATTTAAAATGTAGTTTAGAGTACAACTGACCTTATAAAATAATAGATAGGTAACATAATCAGCAGAATTATATTTAAAAAGATTTCTATCAAAAGAAAAGATAAGCTGTTACATCTGTCGGTCTGCAAAAATTCCACATTTACCTAAACTTAAGCGAATAATGCAAATTAAATTAACATCATTAATACTACCTAAAAAAATGTAAACCGCTACTTCCAATTTAATTTAAAGAAACTCGTTAACTTAAGTTATTCTAATGTAATTCAATTTTTTATTTATTATATTTAAATTCAAACAAGTTAACAAGCATTCCTCAATAATACCATATTGCTCGATAACAGCATCAACATTCAACATGTAACAAAACACCATAGTCACGTTCAAGTACAAATGTGGGAACTGCAGTTGTACAGGAAAATTATGTCGAGCAAGCATATTTCGATTAGAATGGATAAGATGTACCTAAAACTTGAGAATATACAAAACCGTGTTCAGCACAGCCATGGAAATAAGAATATCCAAAGGCCTTGGTTTTCTCAACCTCCTGCACCTCCTCCTAAGAGAACCATACCAATACAACAGCAGCATTTTCCTAACCAATCCAGAAATGTTTACCCTTTATTGTTATATAATCCTCAAGCATCCCAAAATTATCCAAAACCATTCCAAAATAATTACCAATATCATTCAACTTCGAGACAAATTCCACAATATTATAATCAACAACTACCTAGAATTCCCAATAGGAGTTATTTTCCTAAGCCACAACCAATGGAAGTGGATCACTCTATACTCTCTCGACAAATCAGCTACCAAAACAGACAAATGAACCAATTCAATCAAAAGAGGCCAATGAACCAACTCGAAAATAAACGATCTCATTCACACCAGTTTCACCAACCGGCTAAAATACAAAAGGGTTACCATACAGAGCCGTCTTCAAATGGAACAGAACGATCAGCGATATGAACAAATATTCCAAGAATATTCCAATTTTCCAGAAGGCCTGAATTTAACAGACGAAACCGAAAATGTTTTATATAATAATGACCAAATGAGCATTGAACAATTAGAAAATATTCATTTTTTAAACTAAAGAGCTCTTCGCTTCGATATTTAGAACATGTATCGAAGAGCGGCAAAATTTTTAAATTCTTAATCGACACTGGGTCGAACAAAAATAACATTCAACTTCAATACGTCAGGAACCCGATTCCAAACGAGAAACCATTTGTAGCAAATTTAGTAGCATCAAATCTAAAATAATTTGACGGAATAATCGGCAACGACAGTTTAAAACAACTTCGTGCCACTATACGAGAGAATAAAATGGAGAATTCATGACGATCTATTCAAACATAAATATACCCCTCAAACAACATACCTCAGAATACGTAAACAGTATATCCTTAAGGACTTCACACCTTAGGTTTTAGAACAAATACAAAACTCTGAAAAAAACATGCTGGCTATAATCTGGGCTCTTACTTCATTGAGAAATATCCTGTACGGATCAAGGAAAGTCAATATCTTCATTGATTACCACCCACTAACTTACGCCCTGAGCAATAAGAACAATAATTCAAAAATTAAAAGATGAAAAACCATCTTAGAAGAGAATAATTACGAACTGAAATACAAGCCAGTTAGAACGAACGTAGTAGGTGACGCTTTATCCAGAACACCTACAATTACCAAAATAAATGCCATGTCGACAACACAGCATAGTGATGATAGTTCATCACACGAAATGATTCCAACAATCGAAACCCCGACTAATGTTTTTCAAAATCAACTCATCCTAGATACAGGTGATGAATCCTCCTATCGTCAGACATATTATCACACAATCCAACTTTACTAATACTGATAATATAAATTTCTTTCTGGACTAAAAACGACAGAAAGCCTAATGGGAGGAATTCAGAAAATCTATCCTTTACACTTTAGAAATTATAAGATTAGGTTTACACAAAAAATGGTGCAATATATCTCAAATGACACTCAACAAGAAGAGAAAATATTATCCATCCATAGATGTGCTCATCGCAATGCTCAGGAGAATAAAAATCAAATGATTGAAAATAATTATTTTTCCAGAATGAACAGGAAAATTAATTTATTAGTCAAACGCTGGAAGATTTGCCAAGAAAACAAATATGACCGATATCCTAATAATCAGGAAATAATTCCTACACCTATCCCAAATTACCCCGGTCACACCCTTCATATTGATATCTACTCAACACAAAATAATGTAATTTTGACCGACATAGATACATTTACGAAACTTGCCTGCTACAAACCAATAAATTCCAGACCAATAGAGGACATTAAACAACCCTTGAGAGATAGTCTATTTTTCTTCAGCGTCCCAGAAGTTGTAATAGATGGACTAAAAATACAAAAACCAAACGATCTCTAAATTTTATTGGTAGCACATGGAAATGGAATATCGGAAATCCAGATCATGATGATTATGAAATTATAACAAATATAATGAATAATGTTCTAAAAAATAGCAATCAACAAGTAATTATAAACCAATTGTATAATGATTTGATATAAATCAATTAATAACACAATTCAAAACAGATCAATAAATTCTTAGTATTCAATATTAAATTAGATTAATGATAAAGAGGAAATAATAAACATTAAATACGCCATTCATTGGGCTAAAGCAGGAATCATAAATTCACTCATATTAGCTAACAATAAATTAAATTAGCAATTGATACAATTGAGAAGGAAAATTTACTACATTCTACCCCAGAAGAAGCATTAGACTTCTCAAGCATTAAAATTATTAGTAACAAATCGTCTTTACTTTATATTGTTTATATTCCTCTAACCACTTTAGAAACTTTGGTAAGGAAGGAAACTTGAATTTGAATAGGAAACTAGTAGCTCTTTACTTTAAAGGTATTCATTTTATTATTATTTCCTTCCATTATGAAGAAGTATATTCAAAATATGTTATTTAATACTATTTACCGCAATCCACAAGTTTTTTTGGCGAAAAAAATGGAAAAATCAACCTGTTTATCATTTTTCGTAAAAGTTGCTCAAAATTTAAAGGATCATAGTAACATTTTGAAAAAAAAAAATTTTAGTATGTCCGTCTCATTTTTTTTATATGGATAAAATGTATTCGCACTTTTCCTCATGTATTTATACTTTTGGAATAACAAAATATAATGAAAACAACAATGACGTAGCGTTGTCAAAATAAACATAATTCTTAGTGCTGCAAGTGCCAGTAGTTTTAAGTGGATGATAGAAGTAGCTACAATTTCCCATTTTTTTTTTTTTGCAAATAAAAAGTAAAAAAACACAGCATGAGTCAAATGAAAATAAAGCTTTGAAAATATTTTAGTAAGCTTTGTAGACAAAATTAATGAAGAGTACCGTAAAGTGCCACCTATAATACCTGGTACTGTAACTGGAAAATTCGATTTTTTCTAAATAATAAAAATATCTATTAGTATATCCGGTACATAATATGAGCCGTTTATTTTGAAAGTGGAATAAGTCACTTTTTCAAACATTTAAGCTAATGATCACAATAGATAAATGACAGTATAATCTTTCGAACGGTAAATAATTTATTGCCAAACCAAGAAAAAAATTAATCCCTAACACCTGTGCAAAAAAAAGAAAATTCAAAATCCCATATGTTTTGTCATTTATTGTTTTTCTATTCTTTCATTATCTCATTTTAACAAAACATTGACTTATTCCACTTTCAAAATAAACGGCTCATATGGGTTTTAATACCCGGGTAAACAAATGAGTTACGGTATCATTTTAAATTGAAAAATATATCTAGGTAAAGGTAGTAATAGACAGGTGCCTACTGCCTACTATACATAGGCATAGGTAAGTATTTAGGTGCAGAAAAAGAACAGCTCATCCATCACCTGCGATGTAATCTCTATACATTAAAACTCATTTTATTATTTTAAAATTTTTTTGCTAAATGATTTTGGCCCTGGCTCTTAACCCCTTATTCCATTCCGTTTTCATAGCAATTTTAAATGGTTGATTCACCGACACATCAAGTGGTTGTAGAAAAATAGCAGGTTTTGACGGAATTATTACCATCGCCGAATTTAAACATTTCGTTATTGTCTCCGATATGTGTGATCCGCATGATTCCAGCAGCAATAGAGTTTTTTGGCATACCAAATATTTGCCACGCTGTTTGACGAATCAATTAAGCCAAATTTTTATAATGAGTTCGTTTATTGGGCACACCTTTGATAGACTAACCTCGATATTTTCTAGCGCGTCAAGTTTTGGAACCAGTTTTAATTTTTTGAAAATTATTTACAACAATTTCAGCTATCGAAACGTACAATTCGACCATGAATTGGTCCTTCCCGCTATTTGTGCTTAATCCTTCCACTGATTTTTAACCTTTAAAACATGATGTTTTCTGAAAGCCATGGCAACGTAATAGATCGAATGTCATTTTTCCATCAGTAAATTTTAAATGCCAACATGTTGCGGGACCTGAAAGTGTCCAATGACACATATCGAAGTAATATGGCGTTTCATCCAAGTTGAAAATTTTGGTTGCATCTAATCCAATCGAATTTAACTTAGAGAAATATTTTTCAACCTTTTAATTTTCCTCTGCTGGTGAACTATCGTCATCTTGGACCTTGGTGCGTGATTTTTATGGCAGATATCTGATTTCGTCTTTATATCTTACTGATCCATTTATTACTTGTACAAAAATGGAATATCGGACTATCTCTAATAATTCCGCTATTAATTTCGCTTGGCTTCTGAAAGCTCTATAATTAACTGTTACTTTAGCTTTGCGTTGAATTTTAAACCAGCTAACTATTTGATTTTTAATCTCAGAATAATAACTTTTCATCCTGCTCCTCTAATCTGATAGTCAGTTATTGGCATTTGACAACAGTTTGGGATTCACTTAATTTTGATTTGCATTCTTCTCTCCTTCACCTAAATTTATAATTATGTATGATATAATTTCTATTTCCGTAATTGCACATACAAAAAAAAAAAATCATAAAATCCAAACAAACCAGAAAATCAGGAAAAATCCTTATACTATACCCCGGATACATTATTTGGATTTAAAAGTCAAATAATATTCCCGGGTATTTTATTGTGGGGGGTATTATAGGCGGCACTTTACGTTAGCATTGACACATATTTATAGTGCCATCTATTGTTTGAGAGGGAGGTTTGACTAGAAATGCTTTGTAGACAAATTTAAGTTGCTTTCTTGCTAAAATTCCCATTCATCAATCGTACTAACTTCACGCAATATATGTATGTGTCAAAATATGTACCAGTATTTCCAATTGAAATTATACATATTGTATTGAACGCTTTATTTGATTAAATTTTTTCGTTTTTCCGGATAAAAAAATTCATGATCATTGAGAAATTCAATGGGGGTAATGTATAGATTGCATATAATAATATTTTTATTTTGTACAAATTTAATCCCTAATTTAGAAAATGAATCGTAAAAGAAAGTTGTCTCAGGAAAACCGAAAATTTAAAAGCGAATGGGAAAATGAATATTTCCATGTTACGGTTAACGGAAATTTAACCTGTCTAATTTGCAAAAAAAAATAATGAAATGCATGAAAGGATCAAATATCAGAAGACACTACCAAGACAACCACTCTGATTATCATAAAGTTACAGGTGAAATACAAATACGGTTGTTGAAGATCAATAAAATGAAAAAATCATTATCTGCTGCCCAGGACTTTTTCAAAATGGCAAATGGCAATGTTACAGCCATCGAATAACGTGAAAGCAAGTTACTCAGTTTCTGAATAAAATGATGCACAAGTGGTTTACTGATTTTCGTTGTCCTGAAGTCACCACACCAAAAATGGTTGACAAAATCCATGATACGGTATTGCAAGACTACAGAGTGACAGTGCGCGAGATAGCTGAGATAGTAGACATCTCAGATGAACGTGTGCGCAATATATTACACGAACATTTGAATATGAAAAAGCTATCCGCGCGTTGGATGCCACGTTTGCTTACAATCGACCAAAAACGCACACCGCCAAAATCCATGACTTAGCCCCCTGCGACTATTTCCTGTTTCCGAACTTGAAAAAATGGCTCGGCGGAAAGAGATTCGGCTCAATGATGCAACAAATGCCTATTTTGAAGGGTTTGAGAAATCGTATTATTCAACAAGAAATTTAATGGTGAGCTTGGTTTTGACCTTGACCTTCATCTTCAAGGTCATTTTGAGGTCAATGTCATTTTTGTATAGGGAAATTCCTGTTTTTGACATCGGATTTGAAAAAAATCGATCAATTGTACATCCGAATATGTATTTTCCATGATCTCCCAAGGTCACCTGAAGGAATATATTTTAATTATAATGCTTATGATTTACTATGAAAATTAAAAAAAAAAAATTAAAAAAATCATAAATATCAGAACATTATACATAATATGTTGTTTGTTTATATTTATAATGAATGTTGCTATGAAAATTATAAAAAAAAAATAAAAAAAATAAATTTAAAAAAAAAAGAATTAATTTTTTTTAATTTTCGTAGCAAATCATAAGCATAATACCTAAAATATATTCCTTCAGATTACCTTGAGAGGTCATGGAAAATACATATTCGGACGTACCATTGATCGCTTTTATCGAATCCGATGTCAAAAACAGGAATTTCCCTATACAAAAATGACCTTGACCTCAAAATGACCTTGATGATGAAGGTCAAGGTCACAAACAAGCTCACCATTAAATTCCTTTTTGGAAATTACCTAAGAATAAACCTTCTCATTTTTTTTTCTGACCGAACTCCGCGAGATTTTTAGGGGTTTCCATACTTTTTCCTCACCCTGTATATAATATAATAAAAATAAATTTTTTTTTTTTTGTTTTAAACACCTACCTATGTGTATGTGATAACCGCCTAAATCACTTTAATAATCACTCTCACTTGTTTGTCTTCAACTTAACTCAATTTTAGTTAACACTTGTTTTAAAGTAAAATTTGCATTAATGGCCTAAATATGAATATCAAACAACTTTTTGTTTTACTTTATTTACACAAAACGCCTAAGTAAATTTATGTTTGTTTGCCTTTCCTTTTATAACAAACTATTTGTAAAATCTCTTTTTGAACTTAGCGCTTAGGTTTATTTTCAGACTTAGGCGGTTAGTGAATGGCCATTTAATTTATCAAAATAGAGTTAGTTGATTAGGTATTGTTTTAATTATGGTGTAGTTTTCGTTGTATCTGTCGGAAAAATCTAAAATTTTGTGTACATACGTAACGGCGTCTTAAATCAACTTAGGCGGTTACGCCTTGTATCCACAGAATTTTATTAATAATCATGAAAACCGTAAGCCGTATTACAACTTCAGAAAAGTTGGCACAATAAACCTTAAGTATATCTTGAGCAGATTAGCTGGTAGAAGAGATCACTTAATGTGGAGAAATTCTACAAAATTATATTTAAGTAGGGCATAGAGACACAGAACTATCTATTTGTTCCTACTGCTGTGGCTAAATCGAACTTTTGATAATTCGTAAAGTAGAATTTCATATGCTTCGTTTACTTTTGATTTAATTTTATTAATTTCTGGTAAAAAGACAACAAAAACATACGGGATTATGTTAAGAATTTATTTTGATTATTTTTCCTTCTTTTTGGCATCAATGTCGTTGGAGTTTCTTTATTCCGGAACAAATTTATACAAAAATTTAAGAACTTACTATTATTTTGCTCTCAATAAGAAAACACGATGACTTTACGGTGACTATAAAGAGAGATTTGTAAAACTAAATAAGTACTTATGGCTTCAAGAAGGTTATATTTGGTTTCATATTTTTTGTTTAATAAATTGGTAAGTCGTAATGTAAGCATACAATATCACCAATAATCATGCTTTTATCAATTTATGAGAAAACTGATACTTAACGGTAAACGTATGGTTACAATATGGTAGCTTCACAGAAAATGATTGCTTTTGGGTGTACAATCTTAAATGATTACACAAGCATCCATACTAAATAATTCGTCACTATAATATGTATATACAATTCACCGCTTCGATATGGTATAGTCGTCAACCAAAATGTGAATATAACAAGAATGAATTGTCATTCTGTAAACGTTTATTAATGTGAATAAATCAATATTTTAAAAGAAAATGTCAAAAGTTAAGACACATTTTACGTTTAGGAGTACTTACTATCGAAAAGTGAAGCTCAAATAAGCATTTACACAAAAGAAGATAATGCAAGTGTTTTAAGTTGTTCTTCTTCAGCTCCAAATGATTGTTCTTCAACAATTCAAGGAACTGCAGAAAATAATAGTTGTGATGATTTAGATTTCAAGTTGAACGACAAGACAATATAGATGGTGAAGTGCCTAGTAATGAGAATGTTAACGAGAGCATTCAAATCACCTTTCGATTAAAATATCGTAAAATGTTCATGTTGATAGTGATAGATAAATGTTCCTTTGAGGAAGAAAAAATCTCTTGCTAAAGAACTGAGAAAATAGGCATTAACTTATCAAATAACACTTAAAGCATTGAATGATTTACTGATGATATTAATTATATTTGAGTTTGCATGGTTATTGAAAACACCTCGATGTAATCAAGTTAAGCCAATGGATAGAGGTAAATTTTGATACAATGGCTTGGAAAATTGCCAGCAAAATATATTTGCCAGCATTAAAGAACCTAGAAGTATTTCATTGACATTCAACATTGACGGATTACCGATTTGCAACAGCTCCAGTGACCAATTCTAGTCATAATAGATGGAATGAAAGAGATGTATATCTTACAAGTTCAATTTCTAATTTACTGATATGTAGCAACAGTGAATTATAACGGTGCCAATGGTTGTAAAAAATGCGAGGTCATCAGTCATACGATTATTACATAGGGAGTTTTCCGAGAATTAATTGTGATTTAAGGACAGATGACAAGTTTCGCAACCAAACCGATGAAGACCACCATATGGGAAGGACGCTTTTAATCGATCTTCAATCAGTGAATTTAGTCAAAGATTTTATAATAACGGAATTATTGCATTTTTTGGAGCTTGGGCTAATGATAAGATGCCTTATTTTCTCCGGTTTTACATAAAGTGTAAGGCATTGTTGGTTATTTAAAAATGCACACACTCAACTATAAAATTTATTGCCGGAAATCCAGCAAGTAAGCTCCGATCGTTTTAGCTTCACCTCAATCTATTACCACAATGCCTCTAGCATCCGAGGTAAAGCCAAGTATTTTCGCCTATAGGTGTTCTAGACCAACGATTATGATATCATAATAATCTGTGAAACCTGGCTTACTGTCAATATGTATTCTGGTGAATATTTCCCACCAGACTGTGTAGTTCAAAGGATGGACAGATATGATTTTGACCCTAGGGTTAGAGGGGGCGAGGTATTAATTGCGGTTAAAGTTTATATTCCTAATGAGTTGGATGTCTGTCATCGTAGTCTCGACGTCATTGATGTTCATGTTAAAGTGGCCAGTTCCTCTGTCGTCATCATCGTAGTGTATGCTCTCTACGGATCAAACTAGGACTATTTTGAAAGGATAATCACTTTCATCGACTCAATCAACTTGTAATTGTGGGCGACTTTAATTTGCCATCGCTTTCCACTGATCAAAGAGCATTATACATTATAGACTACTTTGCTAGTATCTCAACCAAGCAGCTGAATCGTACTAGCAACAGTCAGAGGTAACACCTAGGCCTGTTATTTGCCAATGACATTATGCATGGCTCCGAGAGCATCTCCAATTATGATAAATATTTTTCATATAAATTGTACAATTGATTCCTTTTCTAACGAGTTTTATTTTAAGTTCAGAAATACCGATTAAGCTTCCTTAAACGAGTTCCTCAGCAATTCTGATTGGGAGTTTTTGCAACGTGACGGTAATTTAAATGAAATCGTGCTATTGAAAAACACGTTCCGTTGGTAAAAAAACAACCCGACTTACGGGAGCCATAGTATAATTTAATTTGCTTTAACATTTTACATCTCACTCGTTTCCCAAATTTTATTTTACAATAGTTAATGTTTTAGTATATATGTAACTCAGTAGTGAGATTTTGGGGAAATTGCCAAAATATGGGACAACCATATGTATGTGTCATAAAATAATTAAATTTCCTACCCATCAACTGTATAGTGTTGCAGAAATTCCATTAAGAATGTATATATCCTTATTACATTAACCAACAACGACCAAAAAAATATAAGTTACTGCCTGCAGATAACAAACATATCATGTTTGTTTTACGTACAAAATTATGAAGAAAATCGAAAGAAGAAAAATATTTCGACTCATATATGGAAATGAGGTTTTCAGTATGGTATACAATTTTTACGATTTGACCCATTGCGTTTAGAGCCACAGAAAGATAAAATCTGTATTTTGATATACGGTATTTCAAGATTTATAATTCCACCATATAAGTATGCCCTCTCATATAAAAGGATTTATCACAATTATGTAATGCCGCTAAAGAAATTTCAACCGCACGTAATTTTTCTCAAAGACAAGTGCAAAGATAATCCGAAGAAGGAAAAGTATTTCACAAAAAAAAATATTCCGACAGATTAAATTTAATATTAATAATTAAATTACAATTTTTTTTACGTTTTGCTTTTCCCATATTTATTCCAACGTTATATCTCGTCCCAGATAACCGGAAAATAGGGTATACATACAGTACATACGAGCGCAAAAGGAGGACAAAATAAAAGAAAAATAAATTTGTTTGTGTGAGAACAGCCATGAACAAGGAAAATCATTTAATGTCTTTACACATTTGAGCATTTAGTCTTTTGGTCGATACAGGATTTCAACAAAATGTGCGTGATACTCTTACTCTTGGATGTACGTTTGGTTGAACATTAAGCATAAGAATAATGTTATACCATACAATTTTTATGTTTGTTGAATTAACAATAATTAACAAGCAAATTAATTAAAAAGAAAAAAAAATCCCGTGGGTATTTACTTGTGTGTATATGTTTGTGACAGAAATATTGCACTTTAACACAAATCGCAAAGTGAAAAATGCTTTTAAGTTTTATCGTTCGGTAACATGTAAAGGTGCAATAAAATTTGTTATTTGGAAGCACTCATGGAATGTGTTATAATGTTAGGCAGTCCAATATGTATACGCGTTTTGTGGTTCATTTGGGAATAAAATTCTTAATTCCTTGTAATTTATTCATTATTCACTCATTATCTTCACAGTATACATTCAGCATTCTCTAATTATTCATTGAGAACATACATTATTCACCCGTTATTCTTAATTACACACTCAGTTTTCACTCATTATTGAATCTCCATTCAACAGGTACTCAAATATTTTTCATTCTGTGTTTTCTCATTATTCACTCATGTTTCACCCATTATTCACACATTATTCGCTAATTATTCTCTCATTATTCCTGATTATCCAATGGTTATTCAGAAATTATTCATTCATTATTCCAAAAGAATATTATGACAAATTCACTCAGTATTCTCCCATTATTCTCTCATTATTCACTGATTATTTACTAAAAGATGGATGAGTAATGAGTTGAGTTAATTATGAGTTAATGATGAATGAAATCATCTTTCCTCATTCAGTGAATAATCACTCATTATTCTTCTTTTACAATAAAGAGAACACACGGAAGAATATGTGACCCCATTACGTTCTGTTCAAGTGATTTTGGAGCCATTTAATTTTCCAAGATTTATTTTCGTGATCCGAATTATTTTAAATGAAACCTTTCTGATTATTAAAAAAAAAAAAAAAGCAAGACGATAGGCTCCTCAATTCTATTTTATCTATTAATTTGGAGTTTAAGACTTGGTTTCATAAGCTTTGGAATTGAAATAAACTGAGTTAAAATTTTTAAAGAATATATTTATTATGTTATGCGGTACAGTCAACCTGCGGCCTGTGGTGAGAAAATTAACTTATATAAGTTTTACAAATAACTTTAAGAATGTCGCGAACGCAAAAAGTATCGATAATTGAATTACTCAAGCGTGTGACTCTTTGGGATTGGTTAAAATATCCATACCGAATTTTCGTTGTATTTAATTATTTTCATGTATGTAAGTGCTCGGAGTTTTTCTTTAATCAGTAAAGTCTCGATATAATGAAGCTAACGGGATCGAAGAAATTATATGTAGTTTCCAAAACAATTCTTATTTCCAAAATTTTCATTTTAGCGTGCGAAAAATTGCGAATCTACGGTACACTGAAAATGTCGTTAAATTGGTGTTCGTTACGGTTACGGTTATTGAGATAAGGGTAGGGGGCAGCGAGCAGCGGCAAAGACGGGATAATTTTTCCTTCATAGAAGAGAGGGAAGGACGGAATGTGCGTTGCGCGTACAAATGAGAAAATTCGATTACAGGTATATAACATATCCAGGGGGGCTATTTTAAATTGCTTTCGAACGTATACGACTCTTCGAAGGATAAGTTTCGTATTTAATTTAAATAAGAAACGATCGAATCTAATTCAATTTAAATAAGTTTACTCGATTTTTTTTACTCGTATACGTTCGATTCGAATTCACAAATAGACCCCCAGCTCGTTTAATCTTGTGATCCATATTACAGATAGCTCCAATTGTTTGGTTAGTCTAGGAATGGCCTCGATTCCAGATGAAGGTAAATAAGGTAAACATCTGCAGTTCTCTTATGCTCTCTCTCTCTCTCTCTCTCTCATGTCGTCTTATCGCGCACAATCGATTGACACTTGAAGCGGTATTAACCTAAACCGACCCGCGAACCGCAAAATTATGACATTATTTCGGAAGGACATTACTTGTCGCTTAGATTTCGATGAATTTAACAATAAATTTCTGTTTGGTATGTTTTGATATTTTGAGATGATAATATCATGACGGTATCAAATAGAAAAACGATTAAGTGACCAAAATAAAATTGTATAGAATAAGCCTTGATCCTACAGATCTATGCTATGTAAATTGTTGGAACAATAATTACAAGTCCTTGGCACAACATTTACAAGTGTAGAAGGCTTTTCTTTTAATAGAGTGGTGCCACATGCCACACACCTGGTCAAACAATTACCATTTTGGGTCAGATATTTCATAGACTTGACATATCGGCATTCGCTTGATTTGAAACCATCAGACTTTTTTTTTTTTTTGAAAAGCTATTTGAAAAGCAAGGTGTTCCTTTCAGGCGAACCTTATTAATGATGTTGCTGAGTTTCTCTAGGATGCCTGACTAGACAGAATCGTTCAATATTTACAAATACCGGATATATAGAGGAGAAACGCGAAGCCGTTTTTTATAGTTATGCCCGTTTAGGTTCAGCTCTACTTTTGGCACTGCTCGAAAGTGCTTCCATGTTCAGTTCTGGGTTCTTCAAATAGATGACAGTTCTATAGGTGGTAAGTGTAGCTGGTGCAAAAGGTGAGGTTAATAAATTCAATTCATAGACGAGGTTTTTATTTGTTGGTTTCTAATCACCTCATTTGGCCTCCAACAAGCTAATTCAACTTTGGAGTGTTTTGCCGAAATCGTACACTTTTTGCACATACAATTGCATACAGTTGTAGTAAATTAACCGAAGCTTATAATCCGCTCCTAAACCTTCTTGGATTGTGAATTTAAAGTAACGAATAAAGAAAACAAAAAAATATTGGGTACGAATGTTACGAAGAACTTTTATGTTGGATCATAATTTAGCAGGTACCACAGATGAGAGCTGTTTCAACATTTAACGAAATTTTTCCAGAAATTCTGGAAACAAAAGTTTGAATTTCGAAATATTCTGTTCAATCATATTCCGTGGCTTTATAATGGTCATTAAGCCGAACAAAAAATGGTCTAGAAGTTTGACCTATACGCACTATCGCAACCTCTACATTTAATTTAACCTGATAAATGCCTGAGGCAGCTTGTTTTTTTCCTTATAACAACGGATCGTTTGTTTAATATTAGAAGAACTTCTGTTAACTATGTGTAGGTTAAATTTTTTAAAAATTTATGTAGTCCACTGCTCAGATCTGGGTAAAGAAGTATTGTAAATTAATTCGGCAACCTGACTCTATAACTTTCTGAAGATGGGTAAAGATTCCCTACTGAATTTAGCTCTATGTTAATTAATAATTTTTTGTAAAAATATTTTGTCAAACTTATTTATTTTGGCTGCGTTTTGAATATATTCATACTCCTGGTCAAAATAATAATCTTCCGTTTAGGGAAGTGGTACAATCTATTAACGTGCAATGCTGCTGATTTTTGTTGGTTGCAATTAAAATAATCGCCTGCATCCATCAGTTTTCCGGGATATTCTTATGTCAAGAAACAGTAGAATCCCTTCTTTTCCCTGCGTATTCAGTAAATTTATATAATGGTTTACTCGATCCATCTTGTCGATCGCAAAAATATTATCGACGTATTTCAACCAAATTCTAGGTAAACGATTATTTTGTAACAACTTTTTTTTCCAAGTTGCACATAAACAGATTACTCAAATTGGGAGCTAGTATGGAACCCATTGAAACACCGAATGTTTGTTTATACAAAAAACTTTGAAATTGGAGGGAATTCTGCACCATGAAGGTATTTGCAATTTTCTTACCTGTGATGGCTTTTGCGAAAGAAATGTCCTGTTCTAAAAGATGATCTGCCATGTAATCAATTGCTAAATCAACTGGTACGTTTGGGAAAAGTACAGTGACGTCAAACGATACCACTACTAAGCACAGCATTTTGCAATCTATTGATGAGTTCCAATGAATTCTGGTTGGTTGTGATAAATATCGACTGGGTATTGCTTTAGTTCACGAACAAGCAATTTTCTCCATAGGTGTGGAAATATTTCAGGCAATAATTTTAGGCAACGCATAAGGTTTAGAAACTTTTGGGTTAGGAACCGAATATATAGGTGACGCTGGTTTTCTTTAGCAGTTTAACCAACTCTGGGGATGTTTTCGTAGCTCCTGCAATCATCTCATTTAGTTGGTTCGATACAGCACCACTTCTCTATGTAGGTCTGATAATATAAGAACTCGCTCTCAACATATTTACTACTCGTGAATAGGGATGCAACATCGAAGCCAAATATCGATGTTTGACATCGAAATTTACATCGAATTGTCGGACATCGATGTAGATAAAACATCGGAGTAAATCATCGATACATCGATGTATCGAAATACAATTTTGTTGGTTTGGTGCACACTTTACAGTTATTGTTAGTAGCAGTTACAAAAAAACCACCATGCATTTGAATCGTTTATTCTTGAAAGGGATCATGTCCACTTTTTGTCAAAATTAGTATTATGACGGTTTTATATCACAGACACCTATATACGTTTCATGACAAGATGAAATTACCATATGGTTAATGGAACGGTACCTACCTTGCAACAAAAAAAGCATTTATTTCTAGAAAGGTCTCATGTCAATAAAGTTTTTTTTTATTCCCGAATAATTTGAAAAAGTGGACATGAGCCCTTTCAAGAATAAACGATTCATTTCTTTATTTGTATGAACATTTTTTTAATTCGTTGTTGTTCGTAAATTTTTTTTCTCGATATAATTCGTCTGTAGCTGTATACATATAGTGCCCCAATTTGTATTATACACTATGTATGAGTATTTTTTTATTGTACTTATACAATCTATATGTCGCGTAATACAAAAAAAAAATTGGTCGATGGTTGAATTCGATGTTTCAAAAACATCGATTTATTATCGATGTATTGAAATATCATACATCGATGTAAAAATATCGTAACATCGACCATGAACCATCGATTTCATCGAAACATCGATGTATATTTTGCATCACTACTCGTGAATCATATTCACACTTATCCAAGATGACATTAGAACTGCTCACTGGGATTCTATAATTAGTACGTAATTTGAGATTTTATAAATTGGGATTTTGTATGAATGGAATTTTTTGGGGATTTTCGCTACTACATATACCTAAGAACCAGAAAATAATGATCAACAAAGCAAAATCGGTGGTTAAGGATTTAGCTCAATACTCTTTAACCTATCAGGTTTAGCTATATTGAGGTTTAAGCAACCAGTGATTTATAAATGAAAGTCGGCAATTTTAACGTCAAACTCTAAGATTTCCCAAATTTTTCGTTTAACGTAATCTGATGTTGTAATCACCTCACCGAAAAGGCGACAGGAGAGGACACAGACAATTCGCAAGTGATTCTGCGCCTAATGAAAACAACAAAATCCGTTTTAGACGGATTATTGTTCAAATTCTTCTCCCGGCACCGTGGCTCCACAATAAGCAGAACATGTTGCGTTAAGACATTTATGTGCTCACAAAAAATGGTTAAAAAGCATAATTTTGAGCCATAAAGCGAAAATTCTATAGTTTTATGACACATCCACTTGGGGACAACCCTCGACAACTTTGACGAACACTGAAAGGCGTTTAATCTCATCTTCAACGAGATTCGAATCTAAAACCGAATTAAATCCAATAATCGCTCAAAATGTTGGACTACTGAAAGCTGCTGAAATATCCAAGAAAGTACCCATTAGAAATACATTAGTATTAAGTTATCTTTATACTGTTGGAACAAGTTCGTGTTGAGCAAGAATAGTTTCACTCGCATGACCTGTCTATTTTCTAAGTATTGCAATTTAATGAGTGAACTGATAGACAAACATTGATCTGCAATAAAGCTGCTGACGATTTTTTCCAATGATTTAAGAAAAGTAGGCGTGGTGTGCCGAAACGACTTAGGGTATGTGTAATTTGACCCGCCACCTTCCGGAGGAATAAACACAACTTTACAATACAGCTCCACAAATAAGAATACCTCGACTGTATTGTTGCTACCATCTTAAACTATCGAATGTAAAAAAATTCTGTTCCTTAGAATCCTCGACTATTTCTCTCTGTATGTCCAATTCTACAGATTCGTTACTTAGAATATGAAAAAAAAAATTTTTACATTCGATAGTTTGAGATGGTAGCAACGATATCGTTATCTCAGTACTTTAGCAATACAAACGATATAAACCTAAAATCAAGATAATTGAATCTAAAGTTTGAACGGATACAAACAGAAGTAAAACAAATATTTAATCAAACAGCAAGGGGTCTAACTATGAAATTCGACTCTTTTTTCAACGGCTATCGTTAGGTACTACAAGTACTATTATCTTCCTTTTTCCTCTTATACCTCTTGTAAAGATGGTGGAAATACAAATGATGCCATTCAAGTTACGGCTGAAACAAACAGAAATACTGCAAATAATCAGGCTGCAGATGAGGATGTTCAATACGAGCAACGAATAAAATACCAGGATATTCAAGATTCTATTTCAGTTTTTGATGGTGAACTGAATTATAGAATACAATCTTGGATAGAAGGGATTGCATAAATGGCAGATGAAATGAACTGGACGTCAAGGGCAACCGTGGTATATGCTAAAAAAGCGCTATCTGGCTTAGCTAAACGAAGTCTAAAGTTGAAACCTGACCTTACAACCTTTGAAAAGTTGAAAAGCTATTTAATCTCGGAATTTTCAGTGAAAATAAGCAGCGCTGAGATACACCAACAAATGGCAGTTCGAATTAAGAAAAAAGACGAAACCTAGGTGCGCTAGGTGGGGTAGAAGACCAGTCGGTGATAGAATACACAATCAAGGGTATCGTGGATACAGGATCAAACAAATTGTTGTTATATGGAGCTACGACAGTTGACGAGTTTAAACAAAAACTAAAGTTGTATGCCCAGTTTAAGATGGATAATAATAATGTCGAAAAAGAGAAGTCCAATGCGATAAGATCCGGAATATTGTGTTACAATTGTGGTGATAAAGGACATTCGACAAAAAAATGACTGAATAGAAAAAAAGGTGTTAAATGTTTCGGATGTAATGAATTCAGACATATCGCCACAAAATGTCACGATTGGCGATACAGGAAGTGATCTGAAGTTATTACGGTACGATGTTTATCAAGAAATGGGATCACCAACATTAGACGGAGAAAAAACGATTCTCGGAGTCGGTGAATGCAGAATATCTATCATGCAGATTGGTGAAGTTGTCGAAGATGTTTCCGTCAGTATCGTTCCTGTAGAAGCTCTTAATGTAAAATGTGTCGTCGGAAATGATTTCCTTAGAGAGGAAAAGATTATTCTTGGTCCAAATCAGTTAACCGTCGAAATATTACCGAAGGATGAATTCTTATCATGTTATACAAAATTGAAGAAATAGAAGAAGATTTTGTAATTGGGAATGAAGAATACGAAAAAGAAATACGTTCGCTGATAAAAACTACAAGCCAGAAAAGTCGAAGGAAACCAATATTACATTAAAAATTCTTTTGAAAGATGATAAACCAGTTCGGCAACACCCAAGGCGTTTGTCACCAGGAGAAAAATTAGAAGTCGATAAGCAGATCTAGGAATAATATTATTCATCCTAGTGTGTCCGAATTCGCAAGTCCTGTCGTATTGGTGTTAAAAAAGGATAAGATCAAACGACTTTGCATGGACTATCGAAGGTTAAATAGGGAAATCATAATGGACCGTTATCCATTGCCGCTAATCGACGATCAAATCGATCGATTACACAGTTCCCGCATATTCACTACATTGGATTTACGAAATGGATTTTTCCAGGTTAAGATCGATGAAGCTAGCATAAAGTATACCGCTTTTGTTATTCTAACAGGTCATTATGAATTTTTACGAATGCCCTTTGGGTTATGTACTGCGCCCGCAGTATTTCAACGATACCTACATACACTGGGTATTCAGAAATCTGATGTCAAATTCAGAAAATTTTGATTACATGGACGATATTATTATTCCATCCATCAACGAAGAAAATGGATTGGATAAACTAAAAAAAGTGTTAGAAATCGCAGCAGAGTATGGTCTGGAGTTCAAATGGCGTAAATGTCAATTCCTTTGTCGAAAAAATAATTACTTAGGGTAAGAGATTGAAGAAGGTTTTATAAAGCCATCAGAAACCAAAACCAAAGCTGTGGAAAAATTTCCACAACCAACGACAATCAAGCAAATACAAAGCTTCCTCGGATTGACAGGATACTTTAGAAGGTTTGTGGCAAATTACTCGTTTGTGGCAAAACCGTTATCAGATATGCTAAAGAAGAATGTAAAGTTTCAGTTCAGGCCACCACAAAAAATAGCATTTGCAGAATTAAAAAATTTATTAACTACGAAACCGGTGCTATGTATTTTCAGACCCGAAGCCGAGACTGACCTCCACACAGACGCATCAAAATTTGGATTCGAAGCAATTTTATTGCAAAATGGTAAACATGATGGGCAATTTCACCCTGTTTACTATATTTTAGTACAAAAATTTCATCATTTCAAGAGAGGTACTGTTCATATGAGTTGGACGTACTTGCAATCATAGCGTCTTTGAAAAAGTTGCGAGTCTACTTGCTTGGACTTAAATTCAAAATCGTTACCGACTGTATCGCGTTCAAATAAACATTCTAGAATACGAACCCTACGTAAATTTTATAATGAAGAGAGGCATATTGTACAAAGAAGACGGCGTAGATCGAAAATTATTGTTTGTTCCGATGAAAATTCAAGGCGAACTTACTAAAAACACGCACGAAGCTGGACATTTTGGAACAAAGAAGATGACGGAACTTATTTCCAGAGATTATATTATTCCAAATTTAAAACAGAAGTGTGACAGTTGTCGGAGAAATTGTATTGCCTGTATTTTAGCCGAACGCAAGGCAAGGCAGCAAGAGGGTTTTTTGCGCCCGATAAATAAAGATAAGTATCCTTTAGTTATATCATATCGAATTATCGACCACATAGGGCCGATGCACCCCACTTCCAAACAAAACAAATATATTTTTTCAATTGTAGATGCGTTTGGCAAGTTTGGCTGGATATACCCGGTAAAAACAACAACGAGCCGATAATGCAATAAAAAAGCTAGAAATTCAAAAAGCTAATTTTGAAAACTCAAAGCGATTTATAGCAGATCGAGGGCCTTCATTCAGATCAAATGAATTTTTCGATTCTTGCACCACAAACCAAATTGATTTGACCCTTATTACATCAGGAGTACTCAGAGGAAACGGTCAAATTGAGAGAATCAATCGACTCATAATTCCAGCCTTAACAAAAATGTCAATTGATTCACCAGAAGTATATGGTTTAAATACACAGACAGACTGCAGAGGTGCATAAACTCAAACTTGGCAAAGAAGCATCGGTACGACGCCGTTTGAATTATTGTTTGGGGTGAGGATGCGAAACATCGAAGATCAAAAGATAGCCGAAGTGATGGAAGAAGGAATGATGAAAGATTTGATGCTCGAGAAAGGAAATTATGAAAGTGCAAGAAGAAAACCGGCGGGTGTTTAACCCAAAACGAAGAAAAGCATCAGTATACAAGATGGGAGATATTGTCGCTATAAAACGTACTCAGTTTGGATCTGAACTAAAACTGATGCCGAAATTTCGGGGTCCGTACAAGATTGCTGAAGTTGACCCAAATGACCGCTACAAAATTGAAAAGCTTGGAGACCATGCAGGTCCTGTTCACACGAGCATGAGTGCAGACTATATGAAAAATTGGAGAACTACTTATCCTGATGATGACGATGAGGATGCTGAAGAAGATGTGATTTCCAAAACGTTTGTTAGCGAAATTGAAATCATTCAACAAAACTGAAGATGATATAGAGAAACGATTGTCCCTAAAGATTTTTTGTTGTTTTTTGTTTAATACAATTGTAAAGACGAAAAACTGGAACAACGTAGAAGAGTAGCCCGAGGAGACGTGTGATCGTAAAAAGTAGAAGTATAATTCAAATTCAAAGGCGGCATTACTGAAGAACTTATTCGTCGGGACGGCGAAGATGCAGGAGGACGGATTTTGTAGGACCACTCTGTAGTAACTTTATAAAACATTAAAACGTCGATAACATCGTGTTTTGTGTTGTATGGTTTAAGAAAAATTGTATTGTATATATTATATATATATATATATATATATATATATATATATATATATATATATATATATATATTTATATATATATATATATATATATATATATATATATATATATATATATATATATATATATATATATATATATATATATTATATATATAAGTATATTGGTTAACATACATAGCATAGCTAATCTTTCAATTGAACTTAGCGGAATTACATTGAAGGTCATACAGTTGAACGTTACCTCTTATATGAGTAATCAACTCCCTGAGCAAAAGATTTAATCTAAGCCAAAGTTCCTTCGTCATTTCGTCCTTGCATTTACGATGTGGCGACTGATTGTGTCTCTCCGTCATTACGATATTTTTCCTTCCGTCCTTCTGTTCTTTCGTTGCTCAGTCGTTCCATCTTCTTGCCTTCCCGTTCCCCCATTTTTCTGTTCTTCCATCCTCCCGTTCCTTAGTACTTCCGTCATTTCGTTCTTCCATTCGCCCATTTTATTGTTTTTCTCTGTCCTTTTGTCGTTCTATACCTTCTCATACCTCGTTGAAAAATTTTACCTTTTAATTATTTACATAATAATGTATTGTTGCATGTTTTCCAACACGATTTTATTTTCTTTATAGTTCTTATACGTTTAGTATGTTAGTTTTGTAGCAAAATAAATAAAAACTCCAACAAAATTAAATTTGATTCAGCAACCTTATTGAAACTTATGTATATTAGAAATGGTAATGAGATTGGTTGAGCAACAGGCAACTCGTTTTGTTGTTGTTGTGTATTTATTTAACGTATGCATATCAGCAATATTTCAACATGGTTTTGTTTTTAAATTACATTTACATGTTAATAAAAATCCTCTACATATAAATTAATTTGCCATCATAGTCATCATCGTATGTTACCTCGTACATATGTTACAATGTATGTTTACAGATTTATGTTTTCGGGAAACAGGATGTGTCACCTTTTTTGATTGGTAATTTAGTTTTTTTTTTTTTGGTTGGTTTGCTTGAATTATTTATTCTGCTAAAATGTACAGTGTTGATAGTTTCCGTTCATATGTGTTAGGTGAAGTGATTTAATTGCTGTTGGCGAATTTTTGTATAATTGCATACAAATAAACTAAAAGTGCAATGAAATAATCTAACTTCACTCAACAAATTTTTACTGGTGGATTTTTACTGATCGACTGACAGAAAATGCTAAAAAAAAGAAAATTACTTGTCAACAAGTTTCAGTGAAATTTTATATTAATTAAAAGTAGAATGGAGTTCGTGCGTGACGCACCAATGTGATCGAAGTGGTTTGGAATACGTATTTAGCTTAGAAAAATACCACACTCATGCACGCGATCGAATCTCTGAGATTTCTATAATTTCGGAAATTTTTTTGAGTCACATTAAATAGTGACCTAATTTTGAAATATTTCAGTTTGGCTCGTACGGGGTACATCGATACGATCAAAGTGATTTTGAATAATGTATTTTGATTTGAAAAACCAAATTTATTAAATTAATTCATTTTCAATAAATATGAATTTATTCCGCCACAAAAATTTGCAGATTTCATCATTGTATTGTAGACGTAGTATGTGAAATGAATTTAATGTCTTGAAATGAAATTGAAATGTAACAAATACCCTCCCGGCCAAAAGTTTAAGACCACTTGTAAACAACGTACGGCATCGCTTAGTATACAAGAAGCAGAGCCTACTGTATAAATATGAGCCTCCAGTATCGAATGTATTTTTTACTAAGCTTAAAATAAGGTACAAACAATTTTTTCTTTACTATGAAACTATATGGAAAAAGGGTTTTTTTCATTTAAAGTTTTAGTTTATTAGAAATGTGAGCTTTTGTTTTGTTTTTATATGAAAATGTTCATGAAACATGTAATAATATTTGATTGAAAAATCGTGTCTTGAAAATGTTTATTTCTTAGTGAAAATCGTCATGAAAAATAAGGTACTTTTGAAATTTTAAATATTGTTGACGTCATCAACATAACTCGAAATTTATAAACAACACAATAATCATCTCTTTCATTGCCTCCATTCAAATTTAAATTCGAATATGTTTCTATGGTTACATTTTTTGAATTTGCAAAGCATGCTAGATTGTTTTGATGTTTTGTTTTCTTCGTACTCATTGTATTGATTTATTTTTTCTGTTTGGCTCTTTCTGATTTATTTTATTTTGATTGTTGAGCGAAGACGTGTTGTCTTTTTTCTTACCATTGGTTTTAGATGTGGACATAAGATGACGTCATTAAACAGAATTGTCTCTTTTTAATACGCATTGTTGTAATTGTAGATAATGTTTTTTAATTTAATTTCCCTTATTTTCTTTTGACTATTGCTGGAAAATAGGGAAATTTGAAAATCTGTGTTTCAAATGAGTAAGACATTAAGTTGTTTGTTAGCGATTTTATAAAAAAATATTTAACTGGGTTTAACTTGTAATTCATGTTTTATCTTCAATCGGAATCGCGTTTTTTCATACAAACACTATGAAAATAAATGAATTTTTAGTGTTTCTGTATCCCTTATTTTAAGTTCATTTTTCACATGCCGGCTCTTTTTACATCAAGATGGTTCTGCTTTGTGGCACCAAAACAAAAAAAAACAATAAAAGCTGATTGAAGTTTTATTTTGATTAAGAAAATTAAAACCTGCGAGAATTCTCTTTTAATTACAGAGAGAATTTCCGAAGGTTGTGGAAGAAATCAAAAAAAAATATATTTATTGATGTATGGCATTGTTGAGATGCCGGTAATGAAATTACATCCTGCAGTCACTTTTTCCGTTTTTATATTATCGTTTATGATAAAACATGTAGCCATAAATATGTATCTTATCGCTATCGTACACTACTGAGCAATTTGTGTCATAAACCATATATAAATCGAAATTTATGAGACAACAAGCTATAAACTACAAAAAACAAATGTAATAAAATAGTTTAAAATTTAATACTCGGGCCTATACATTTTTTCAAGTAACATCCGAACGAGTTAACCCGTTCCTATGCGTTAAGTGGTTAAAAAGGTTCTCGTCAATACTTCTCAAGGAACACATTCTAGCAGTCCTCTTAATAGTGCCTCCAACACCATCTGATCGTCCCTTTCCGTGGCTTGTGGAAAAGATTTATTTATTTATTTATATTGTCAGTTGGACAACAAACAGGATAAACTCAATTATATGCTGCCCCACAAAATATATACAATATAAATACAAGCTCATTCCAAAACAAGAAAAATAATGATAATAATAATAGCACAAAGCAGCAAAACAATAAAAAATTAAGTATAAATTAATTAACATGCGAAACGAAATAATAGCATAATGACATAACTAAATACCATAGGACTAAACACCGGAACTCGAAAAAAATAGTTTAGAACTATATTGTCAAAATTTAAATTTAAGTTATATAAGCTGTCAAAGTAACCGCGTAAGGTAATATTGCAATTTGTTTTAAACTGTGACAAGGACGTGCCAAAATGATCCAAATCTCTGAAGTACAATAAATGGTTAGCTTCCAAACGATTTATAGATGCAGACAGACCAAGATTTGTTCTAGCTAGCGACGGTTGAAACAATTGTTGGTGTCGAGTCATATAAGCCGGTGCATAAAAATTAATTTTAGATAATAACGAAGTGTAAACTAGGTTGTTAAGTATTTTAAACAATAAATGCCAAAAGACGAAGATGTGCAATAGTTTGAACCTATGTATTTAAATTCAATTTTGTTTTTCGAACAATTGTTTTGTTTTTATGCAAAAGGTGATGTTTAATATATGTGAAGTTGACCCAAAATGTAACCCAAAAAAATTCTATGGAAAATGTAGGAAACGTTACCATACAAAGGAAATAGCTATTCAATTTGTCTCGATTCGAAATAATTCGAATACTGCCCCTCGATTTTTAATTCAAATATATTAACTGGTAATCTAAAGCATCTATGGCAATCAACGATTTTTGAGGAGTTGGAGATCTGGACCACCATACCATCCAACTGAACTTGCAATCCGATTTGTTTCAAAAATCAATTTTAGCGTTTATATGAGACTAATCAATTACAGATCCCCACTCCATCAACAATACCACATATGCACAATAAATTCCCTTAAATGTTTGTTACCGACGAGGCATTGCTTTACTGCCAAATTTTATAAAGCCTTATGCGGGCCTCAGATGATCAATATCTATTGCCAATATTTCAGTATTGACAATACTATTGAACATGTAAGAAAAGTAATTGAAGCAATTTTGCAAATAAAAATATCAAGTTGAATTTATATATGTAAGTATTTGGATTTTTATTCACTCCCATCTTCAGACCATATTCTTTTCTTTTTATTAAATTTTTTTCATTTACAAAGCCAAAATAATAGCTAGACAAGCCGTACTTTTATCTAACATGGTTCAAAATTCAGTATTAACCTGAAAATAATTTTTTTTATTGTTTGGCATTTAAGTGTATTGTCAATAGTATTGATGGTCTGAGACAATTGCAGTTTGTCAATAGTTTTTTTCAACATTGACAATATTATATTGACATTAATTATTGAACATCTGAGGCCCGCATTACAGTCAGTCGAATTTGGATATACGGAAGCAAGCGTACAATTACAGGCTCTCTCGTGCTAGGAGAGTGGTAGGGAACGCTTTTGGCATGATGGTGTCAAAATTCAGAGTACTAAAAAACCAAATTAAGTTATTTCATAACTATCTACTAAACAAAAGTACAGCTACCTACATGTGTTGCAGCTCTATTTTTAAGTCACATACATACACCTAGTGAAAAAGAAAAACTAGAATTAAGTTCAATAATGTATTAGATTTTAACTTATCTGTTTGTTTGATGTTACGATTTTTCATTTTTAAATACCTAAAATTAAATGTTACATTTTTTACATTTTCCACAGGTAATCTATACATTTGACAGGTATTTTTGTTTATGTAAATGTGACATTTGTTTATGATTACAATGAAGTAATATGAAATTTATATTTTGGAAAGTGTACCCAGTTACGACGGTGTACGTTTTACGTATTTTACCGCTTTGGCTTTTGATTTGACAATCACTCTTTCACTTGCATACCGACCAGAGAAAAACCAACATCAACCAAAAGGAAGAATCAAATTAAGGCAGTGAATGGTAATAGTCCGTTGTATCAATAAAGTTTGTAAATCAATTGCTTTGTTCATTGAATTATTCCTCACCTTGAATATCATTTGAGATTAAAGATTCATTTAAAAAAAGTCAATTCTTTAAACGTCCAACATTTAGGTTTGTACACTTTGTCGGCATCATCACAAAATCGTTTAGATTCTTCGATTTTTCTCAACTCTTTTCTGTAATTTGCCCTCAACGAATTAATTTTTTTTTTACATCCTCTCTATTTGAACCTTTTTTTATGGTTTTATAAATTTGCAATAATTTATCGTATGAAAGATTTTTTTTATCATTGTTAGTGTAATTTTTAGATTTAATATACCACAATACTGGAAGTTCTCTGTAGGCACTAATAAAGCTAAATAATGCTTCCTGATTATCAGCCGTTTCTGGTGTATCGCTGTTATCCTTTAAGGCTTTATCTGTGCTTTCTGTGAATACCATTTTATTTATATTTGCATAAATGCGCTATACATATATAAGTAATTGTTTCGTTTTATTGGTTATACACTAAATTCAAATGTTTTCAGCTTTTCGTATTGATATTTTGTCAATAAAGTATCTCAGAAGATCAATAATATTGTAAATATTTTCTCAATATTAAAAGTATTTTAATATTGATAAAATATTACTGTCATCACATGTTCAATAGTACAACTTCAATTACTGTCCTCACATGTTCAATTGTATTGTCAATACTGAAATATTGGCAATAGATATTGATCATCTGAGGCCCGCATAAGTTACTTTTAAATTAATTCATTACCACTAATAATTGGGTCACAAATTGTGCCATGCATTTGTTTTCAGACGTTACTGGAGCTTGAATAAAAATATCAATTTTTTTTTGTGTTTTGGAGGAAGTAACAAGTATCTTTTATGGCACTGTGCACTGACTTTCAAAGATACAAATATTTTAATAAAGGACCTATCAAACTGCGAGTAATGGTTTTATACCATTTAAATCCGTCCATCCGTTGTGAACTAAACAAATAAAGCAAAATAAAGGCAAAATTACGCTATTTTTGAGACAGTAGCAGCTATCTCGTGTTCGCCAGAATAGAATTCCTACAGTTCTACGTTAAAAATAAATTATCTTATCGGTTTTTTTGTAACCTTGTGTACCTTGATTTTTTTGTAAAAATAATAGGGCTGTCTTACGTCCCACATTATAAGTCAATTTTGAGGTTAACAATTTTTTCTTAAGTTGTGTGATGTTAACAATTTTTGATTGAAAAATCAGGGGCAGTATTCAAATTATTTCGAAACTGAAGGAAATTGTATTGCAAATTCATTTAATGCAACACTATTCACATATTTTGGCACAAGAGACCCCCAGAACTCCGATTCCTCAAAATTTTTTGATTGGCATAGATGCATTGGCATTACGAAACAAATTAAATTGAAAATTCCGTTGAATTCAAACCTTTTGATTATACTGGCATTTCTACTCGTAAGTATTTTAAATGTTGCTATTTATTAATCCAAAGACTCCAGCAATATACGGCAGCAAGGATAAATTGAACGAAATGCAATTGGCTCATTAAAAATATTGAAACCGTCAGAGTAGGGATTTTAAACTTTGTAAGTTGCTTTCTTACAAAAAAATCTAAATTGTTTTTGAATTTGTGTATGAAAATTTGTTTAAGGTAGTGTGTGTGGTGTATAACCTATTTAGCTATTCGGTGTTTAGCCCTGTTAACTATATGTGTTAATGTTATTAATCATGTGGTCTATCTACAATAACACATTAACAATTATTAAAGAACTGTAACATTCAGCCTCAATCAACATTCATCTTTTATATACCATCATCAAATCGCTTAAAACAAATAAATATAGATGCAACAGCCAATACAACTGCGCAATATTTCATTCAGCCTGTTCCTGTATAATCAATACTAATGGTATGCAATCAATAATAAGCTGCTCACATTCAACTAAATATTTTGGAATCAACACACCCATATACAACAACAATGCCGTTGAACAATTGCAAGTCATCATAATTTCCATTGAGTAAGTTTAATAATTTCATTTCATTCTTAAATTATAATGTTATTAAAATTTTACGTTAGTTAAATAATTATATATATTGTGACGTAAGGTAGGTACTTTGCATAGAAACTTGTTCAATTATTTCTTTCTTGTTTTGACGTTTTAACGAATTTGATTTTTCTTTCCGTATATTCTGGTATTGTATCTATAAGAATTCAGCCATCTCGTATTAATTTTATTAAGCTTATCGATATACAATATAGCGAATGTTTATTTAATTTTTTTTATGTCTTCATCGGATTCAGACACCCCGCATGACGCATCATTCCTACACTTACGTGTAGGAATTCAATTGAAAAATCTGAAAATCGAACGAAACCGCGTAAAGACGAACCGAAAGTGCAAGAAAATAAAATTAAATTAGATACCGTAGGTCAATCCCGAATTGATAACACAATTGTAAAACCAGTTCAATCATTACTTGTGAACCAAGTTGATTCTGTTGATTTGCCTGATAAATTACAATCTTTGAAAATGTCTAAATTAGATCCAAAGTTTATATTAAAGTTAGTACCAAAATTTTCCGATAATTCACGAGAACTACATAAGTTTTTTGCTAGTGTCGATCTGGCTCATAAAACTGTTCAACAAGATGATCTTTCAAATTTTCTTTCGATAATTACTTTAAAGTTAGAAGCTGGTAAAGCTTATGATTTGATAAAATATACCGACATAAAAACTTGGGATCAGGTTTATACAATTTTGAACACCGAATTCAAAGAAACTCGTTCTATTGGACATTTACAAATGGAATTAGCAACAATACGTCAAACAAAGTACGAAGATGTACGTACTTACGCCAGCCGTGTTGAAGCCCTGATGAACGAATTAAACGAAGCTTGCATTACCTCGGAAGGAGAAGAATCTGCTAAAGTTATACGAAAGCTAAATGCGAATATTGCTCTAAAATCTTTCCAAGAAGGGTTAGACCCAAAAATTAAAAATATTGTAAAAGCCTGTCGGTTTACTGGATTATCGGAATCCATAAATCGCGCATGCGAAGAAGAATTATCAAATAAAATGTACTCCCAGTTATCATTAGAACCTGATGTTCGTCCGAGTTCTTCAATAAGGAATACCACTCCAAATAGGTGCTACTATTGCCGTCGTACCGGACACAAAATTAGCGAATGTTTTCGTAGAGCCAAGAACAATGAACAGCAACAAAACCTCGCATCGAACGTTAAGGTGCAACCGTCCATAAATATTATTAATTCAAATAGATGTAGATATTGTCATCGAAATGGTCACAAAATCGATCAATGCTTTCTTAAACAAAAAAATGAAAGGGAACGTAAAATTCAAGACGATAGCGAAAAAAATACAAATTCTATGTCGGGAAATGAGTCCAGACCCTTGAGGCCCAATCGAGGCGCTCCCACAAGAGTCAACGACAGCTAGAGTGTCTCCCTATGATAAATTGTTCCAATGAATTAGAAGAAAGTACCACAGGATTTGTCGAACAAATCCAAAATAATATATTTACTGTCTCAAATCAAAATTCGATTGCTAACAACAAATACCTTAATTTAAATTTAAACATTTCCAAGTTTCCAAATATAACCTTTCTAGTCGATACGGGTGCAGACGTAAGCATTATCAAGAAAAGCATGCTTAAACCAGACACAATAGTTTATAAGGCTATGAAATGTAAACTAAAGGGTATTTCACAAGATTTGGTAGAAACCTTTGCTGAATGCGATATTTCGATTATCCTTCCAAATTCTAAAAAAATTCCTATTATTTTACAAATCGTAGATGATTCATTTCCAATGAATAGTTCCGGTATTTTAGGTCAAACTTTTCTTAATGAATTCAACTGCACTATAGATTATTCAAAATACGTAGTAAATATACCATTTCCAGACGAAATTGTTTCGCTAAAATTACAATCCAATATTAACATATATTGTAACGAATCTTTAGAAATTCCTCCTCGTTCTGAGCAGACGATACCATTGAAAATCGATTATCCTAACGAAACTGAATTTAGTTGTTTTTCGCAAGAAATAGCTGCTTCCATATTTTTACCCAATTTTATACATATCTGAGGAAAGGCAGAAGTTAAACCGTTTCAAATTAACGGTAGAACCAATTCATAATTATAACATTCAGCAATTGCAAACGTGGTCTGATAAAATCGAAAAACGTAACGAAATTTTAAGGTCCCAATTAAGCTTAGATCATCTTAACAAAGAGGAATATGTATCAATCGTTTCTATTATAAATCAATATAGTGACGTATTTCATCTATCTGGCGATACGCTAACTGCTACTGATATAGTCACACACAAAATCCAAACTCCATCCAATTTAGTACCAATTCATGTTCGACAATATCGTCAACCACAAACAATAAAACGTGAAATTCAAAAACAAGTAAATGAACTATTAGAAAACAAAATAATAGAAAATAGCAACAGTCCTTGGAATTTTCCATTATTGGCGGTACCAAAAAAATCGAACTCCTGTGAAAAAAAGTGGCGAATAGTAATCGACTTCCGCAAGTTGAATGAAGCCACCGTTAACGATGTATTTCCACTTCCAAATATATCGGATATTCTGGACATGCTTGGGTATGCCAAGTATTTTTCAACATTGGACTTGTACAGTGGCTACCATCAGATCAATTTAGAAGAGGACGATAGACCTAAAACTGCTTTTAGCACGGATGAAGGTCACTATCAGTTTCTACGACTACCCTTCGTATTTGGACGATGTAGTTGTCTTCGCATCATCTCTCATAGAGCATAACAAAAGGCTAGCGAGCGTGATCCAAGATTTAGAGATTCCAATTTAAAATTAAATCCGATTAAATGTCATTTTTTACGAAACGAAATCAAATATTTGATTGTTTGATTGTGACTCCAAATGGTATCAAGCCCGATGAAGATAAAGTATGTGCTGTTCAAAATTTCCCCAGACCAACAAATAAGACAGAGGTAAAATCATTTTTAGGATTTGTAAGGTATTATCGTAAATTCATATCACATTTTTCTGGCATCGCCCAACCCCTTACCAGTCTCTTAAAAAAAAATGCAAATTTATTTGGAATGGGATGTGCGAAGATGCTTTTCAAATTTTAAAACAAGCATTATTGAACGAACCTATATTACAGTCGCCGCACCCTAGTAAAATGTTTACACTGACTTGTGATGCTAGTGAATTTGCTATTGGATCATATGCAAGCCGTGTCTTAAACAAGGCTGAACTGAATTATCCTATAATAGAAAAGGAACTTCTCGCCATAGTCTGGTCGATGAAGCATTTCCACCAATACTTATATGGCAGAACTTTTGAAGTTATCACAGACCATAAGCCACTTATATGGCTCTGCAATCACAAGAATCCGACATCCAGACTTAGGCGCTGGAGGATATTACTCCATGAATACACGTATGTTATAAAATATAAACCCGGCTCCCAAAACAAAAAAGCTGATGCATTGAGCCGAATAAAATTAGCAAGCTCCGACGAAGCATTAACCGAAATCGTCGAGTGCAATGCAATTACTCGATCAAAATCTCGTAACCAATGTATAGATGGACAGTCAGACGAAAATTTGCTAGATATTACCGTCAACAACCAAATTGAAAAAACGCCTGATATAATTTGCCCTGAAAACCTAGAACCAGACACGGAAAGTCAATTTGAAAATCCGATATAAAATTTTCCCTATCATGATGAAAATATTATAACACCTCTAAAGGAAGGTACCTCTACATTAAATTTACCAATTTCTCCTAACGATAGTTTTGCTAATCATGACCAATCAGACGAGTCAAACCCCAAAATAAAATTTATCAGTAACAAAAACGAAATCAATCAGTTATTACATGATTTTCACGTATCGCCATTGGATGGTCATCAAGGGTTCTATATAACATATCATCGCATTAACCAGTATTACCATTTCCCAAATATGTATACCACCATAAAGAATTACATTCTTTCTTGTGAATCCTGTCAAATAAATGAACATTCTAAATACACAAAAGAACCGATGAAAATCACTACGACGTCTACCAAAAAGCTTCCAGAAAATATTCGTTGATATAGTGGGTCCGATAATATCCTCACACAGGAACAACAAATATATGTTAACAATTCAAGATGATCTATCTAAATTTTCTATAGCCAAAGCTATAACCAGGCAAGATGCAGAGACAGTCCCTAAAATTCTGGTAGAAGAATTTATATGTGTGTATGGTATCCCCGAAGAAATTCTAAGCGACCAAGGATCAAATTTCATGAGTTCAGTTTTCAGTCAAGTTTGTAAACTATTAACAATTAAAAAGCTTTCCACAACCGCGTATCATCCCCAGAGTAACGGGTATTTGGAAAGATTTCATAAAACCCTAGGTGAATATTTGCGTAATTTCTCACAAGACGTTCCTTTGAATTGGGATACTTGGTTACCCTATTTAACCTTCTCTTACAATACTACACCCCCATTCAACGACGTCTTACATGCCGTATGAGCTAATCGACGGGTTTAAACCAAATATTCCTACGTCTATAAGTAAGAATTCTGAGCCTATTTATACTATTGACGATTATTATCATTACCTAAAATTCAAGTTGCAAAACTCATTTGCTATTGTACGAAATAACTTAATAAAGGCTAAAGAAAAAAATAAGCATTATTATGATAAAACCAGGAATCCAGTTGAATTTAAAAGAGGGGATCTGGTATTTCTAAAAAATGATGGTGCCACAGGTAAACTGGCTCCACTATGGCTTGGACCATATACCGTCGAGGACATAGTTTCCAACGAGCAGTCAAAATAATACACAATAACCGGTTAAAAATATTTAAACCACCATAGATATTACATACATGTTATATTTGATTCGCGGACTTTTGGTCTAAAACAATTTATCTAAACCAATTTGACTAAAGCAATTTACCTAAAATCAATTTAACTAAAAACAATTTATCTAAACACAATTTGCCTAAAATCAATTTATCTAAAAACAATTCATCTAAAAACAATTAGTCTAAAGCAATTCGTCTAAAACAATTTATCTTAGTTTATCTAAAACAATTTACCTAAAAACAATTTATCTAAAACAGTTTATCTAAAAACATTTCGTCTAACTACAATTGATCTAAAAACAATTTAACTAAAAACAATTCGTCTATACACAATTCATCTAAAACAATTTAACTAAAAACAATTCGTCTAAACTCAATTCAACTAAATACAATTCATCTAAAATCAATTTGTCTAAAAACAATTCTTCTAAAGCAATATAACTAAAAACAATTCATCTAATCCCAATTTATTTAAAAGCAATTGTTAGTAGACCAGTTTTGTCTTTGCTAAATTATCTAGTCATAACAACTTTTGCCTTTTTTTCATGAGTTTAAGTAGTCCCGCTCAATTTCGCCGCTATTTATTAATTTCAACCATTTAGATTATTTAATCAAAGAGAAATACATAGTTTTATTTTTAATAATCACTAAAACTGTTAAAAAAAATTCCCAATAAAAAACACATCTTGTGTGTATCGACATAAAATCAAAAAGAAAATATAATTTTTTGACTGATAATATTTAAGAAATAATTCTAGATTATGTCCAGTTCTACATAGCATAGACAAAAACCTTACTATTAGCGGGAACTACCGGGTAAATCTGATTTACATTCAATCTTTCCGTTATTTTCCAAAAGATTAAAGATTACAATAAAAAATGCGTTTTAGTATGATTTCCTTGTATTAAAATCAGAAGGAATACTCAAAAAGTAGTATTCAATATTATTTACTGCAACACTAAACTTTTTTTTCGTGAAAAAGAACGGAAAAACCTGTAAAAGATGAACTGGTTTGTCTTTTTTCGTTAAAGTTGCGCAAAATTTATAAAATCAAAGTAACATTTTGAAAGGAAAAATGAAAATTTTGAATATGCCCGTCCCATTTTTATATATGGGTAAAATGTATTTGCACTTTTCTTCGTGTTTCTATTCTTTTGCAAAAGAACGAAATGATTGAATGTAATAAGGCCCTTTTACATTCAATCTTTTCGTTCATTTTCAAAAGAATAGAATCACGAAGAAAAGTGCAAATACATTTTACCCATATATAAAAAAGAGACGGGCATACGCAAAATTTCATTTTTTCCATTCAAAATGTTACTTGGATTTTATATCTTTTGAGCAACTTTTACGAAAAAAGTCAAACCAGTTCATCTTTTTCAGGTTTTTCCGTTCTTTTTCACCAAAAAAATTTGAGTGTTGCAGTAAATAGTATTAAATAATACTTTTTGAGTATTTCTTCTGATTTTAATACAAGGAAATCATACTAAAACGCATTTTTTATTGTAATCTTTAATCTTTTGGAAAATAACGGAAAGATTGAATGTAAATTAGCTTTTAGTCGACTGGAAAGCGCTATGTAGGTTATGTAGGTACCTACATACATATTTCTAAAATTTAGTAAAGACACATTTATAAAAAGAATTTTTGGAATGGCCAAGTTTAATCGGTAATTATTTTTATTTAAATAATTTTACATATTTTGAGACGAATTAATCTAAAGAATTGTTTTTAGACAAATTGTTTTTAGATGAATTGTTTTTAGTTAAATTGTTTTTAGTTAAATTGTTTTTAGGTAAATTGTTTTTAGATCAATTGTAGTTAGACGAAATGTTTTTAGATAAACTGTTTTAGATAAATTGTTTTTAGGTAAATTGTTTTAGATAAAAAATCCGTTTTCCGTTATATTTATATGCAAAATACCTTACTATTCATCAAACTAAAAAAAATTTCAATATGTAAACTTTGATAGTAAATAAATAAAAATAAAAAATAAAAATTTCTAAAAAAAACTTAATTAAATATGAATTACATTGTAACTACTGTTAATCTTAAGTATAAACTATATGTATGCACTAAGAAAAATAAAAAAAAATTTAAAAATAAAAACAAAAAAAAAAACTGAAAAAAAAAATTATAAATAAATAAATTTAATAAATATATTTTATGTACTAAATCTAATGTAAATTGAATTATATGAATTATTATATAACATTAAGTTAGCTAGATTAAAAAAAAAAAAATAAGAAATAAGAATAATTTGGGTAACGAACAAATGTAAGAAAAAAAAAATGTAACTACCCAGCAAATTTTTTGTCTTTGGTAACAAGTCTTGTGCTTGTCTGGGATAGAGAAAATAATATGAAATTACACTGGTTAAAAAGAGACAAATTTCTTAGGCAACATGTCTTGCGGTTGTCTTCAGTATGTTACTAGAGACACAAACGTAATGTAATTTAAAGCGCTCCTATCGGTGGGAAATAGAAGGAATGGTAACAAGTAGTGTAAAAGCGTATGTCCTGGAACACCCCAAATGGGGTGGATTTTTATATGTAAATTACAACAACACAAACGATTACATATGTTTTTTAATATGAAGATTACAGTAGAACCACGATAATTAAATCTCTATATAAAATGTAAACGTAAGTATATAATTTTATTAAAAATCCGTTGTTCAACTGTACATTAACTGTACAATATTTTTTTAAGACATTTTGTTAGATGGCAGCACAGTCATAAACTTTAAGCTTTGAACTTTTTAATATTAATTAATTTTTCGATAGATGGTGCACATTTCTTACAGTTTAATTATCAACCACGATAACTAAAACTCTATATAAATGTATCTAACATCAGGTATTCAACTGTAAATTATTATTATTTTCCAACTTTATCTGTAGGTGTCACTTTAAAAGCTTATTTTATGTACATGGTTTGTAACTTGGTTCAATATACAGTTTTATTATCAACCACGATAACTAAAACTCTATATAAATGTATCTAAAATCAGGTATTCAACTGTAAATTATTATTATTTTCCAACTTTATCTGTAGATGTCACTTTAAAAGCTTATTTTATGTACATGGTTTGTAACTCGGTTCAATATAAAGTTTTATTATCAACCACGATAACTAAAACTCTATATGAATTTATCCAAAATCAAGTATTCAAGTGTCTTTGAAAGTTTATTTTTAGGTACTCAACTGTAATAAAGTAAAAAATATTGATTATGATTAATTTCTGTCTATGTAAGAGAAAAATATTCGCTTTTGAAGTGTATTAACCTGATATATCGCGTTTCATAAAAAATAAAATTATTCACATATACATACATGTACATATAACAAAAATCATCGTGAATAAACTGCTAAGGTCATTAAAATCTAACACATTAATTAATATACATGACTTAATATATTATTAAAGTGAATAAGGTCATTAAAATCTACAAGAAATTTGTGAAGTTCTGTTATTAGTGTTATTGCATAAATATAGAAACGTTTTGTTAATTATTTTGTGAATTAATAAATCTAAATAAATAAAAATAAAATCAGCATTGATACAGATTTGCGAAGCTGATTTATACGTGTTGTAATAAATTAAGAAAACTTAATTCAAATACTGTTTTTATTGTATATCAATTTAAATATATTAAATTTGAATAAATAAAAATAATTTCAGCATTAAAGAAAAAGTAAGTTTAAATATATAAAAAGTTTTTATTATATTATTAGAAATATTTATTATTATTATTATTATTTACTATATTACAGATAATTAATACTAAAATGAACAACTGCGAATTATGTATGTTCACTTTTTCGTCAAAAGACCATCTAAAACGTCACCAGGAAAATCAGCATCCAACAGAAAAGACGTTATGCGATATATGTGGATGTACATATATCAATAAACGAAAGCTGGATTATCACCAAAAGAGATGTAATCGTCTTGATAATTTACAACAGCCAGGACCATCTATTCCATCAAATTCAAGGATAGCTGTAGTAGCCGCTAAGAGAAGGAAAACGGATGATGCACCCGCTGAGGCTGCTAACGTTTTATGTGGTGATTGTAATGTAAGTGTTCCAAAAAAAAATCTGTTTAATCATTATAGATCATTATTACATAAAAATAATTGTTTACAAAACTATAATGAGAATGATGATGAAAACATTCGAATCATTAGCAATGCATTTAAATCCAGAATAATTAGTTATAGGGTTTCAGATGTACCTAATAACTATATTAGTATAAATGATTTTATGTGTTCTATAAAACATAAAATAATCAAATTAATACAGCTTCAAACAGAATCATTTAAAGCTGTTAAAACAAATTTTGAATTGTTTGGTTTATTCACCAAATATGATTTGAAAAATGAATCAAATGTTAGTTCAATAAAATCATTTAATACTAAAAATGCAATTTTAACGGAAGCTACTGATTTGAATGAGATATTTTCTCAGATTGTTTGCACCCTCAATACTCTGAGTGAGGAGTTTCAGGAGAAAGAGTCTGGATGGGCTATGGACAAAGTATTGTTCATTGAAGTGAATTTTAATAAATATAGTCCTATGAGAGGGTCCTCTTACATACCTCTCCCAAAATTTTTTAAAGATAAAAAGGCTATAATCAATGTCCAAAATTCAGATCAAGCCTGCTTCGCCTGGTCGATCATGGCTAGCAAATATCTTAATGTAGCAAATCCTCAACGGTGTAATTCTTATCCTCATTATAGTTCTATCTTAAATTTAAGTAATCTTAGTTTCCCCATGCCATTAAAAGACATCCCACAATTTGAAAATCAGAATAATATAAGTGTAAATGTGTATGGGATAGAAGGTAATCAAATTGTGGGACCTTTATATTATACAAATTCGAAAAAATCACACCACGTTAATTTGTTGTATATAGACGATGGTGTAAATAGTCATTATTGTTTTATAAAAAAATTAAATACGTTAGTGCACAAACAATTATCAAAAAGAACAAATAAAAAATTCATTTGTGATGGATGTTTAATTTTTTTTCATACTGAAGAAAAATTAAATATTCATCTACAACATGGATGTAACAAAATTAAATGTGTGCTCCCTAATAAAGATAATGATATTTTAGAATTTAGAAATTATAATCATAAATTACAAGTCCCATACGTGATATATTGCGACTTCGAAGCAATATTAAAACCAATTGATTCGTGTACTCTAAATCCTATAACATCATTTACTGAAAATATTTTAAAACATGAACCCAGTAGTTTTGGATATTACATTAAATGTTCATATAATGATAGTAAATCTAAATTTGTTACATACAGAGGTAGTGATTGTGGAAAAATTTTCATTGATAAAATAAAAGAGGATTTAGAAATTATATACAATGACCTACACATAAATCGAAAAATGAAAAAACTTTCCTGCACGGAGCAATTAAATTACAATTTATCAAATCAATGTCATATTTGTAACGGTGATTTTAATGATGATGAAAACTATAAAGTTATGGACCATTGCCATTTAACAGGAAAATTTAGAGGTGCTGCGCATACTAAATGCAATTTAAATTATAAGATAGCAGATTTCATACCAATATTTTTTCACAATTTAAGTGGCTATGATTCGCACTTTATCATAAAAGAATTAGGTTTTGATACGGAACAAATAGATTTAATTGCTCAGAATAAGGAGCGATATATTTCATTTACAAAAATGTTCAAAATTAATGAGATTAAAAAAATTAAATTGAGGTTTGTAGATTCATTTAAATTTATGGCAGCTAGTCTTGATAAACTAGCTAACAATCTTAATGACTCTCAATTCGATGAAGTTAGAAAGAGTTTTTCTAATCAAAATGAATTTAATCTTATAAAGAAAAAAGGTGTTTTCCCATACGATTATGTAGATAGTTTTAAAAAATATGATGAAACTGAATTACCATCCAGAAATCATTTTTTTAACAAATTACAAAATACTGATATATCTGATGAGCAATATAATCATGCTCTAAATGTATGGAAAACATTTAAATGTAAAAATTTAGGTGATTATTCCGACTTATATTTAAAATCAGATGTACTTATTTTAGCCGACATATTTGAAAATTTCCGGAAAGTTTGTATGCAAACATACGATCTAGACCCGGCCCATTATTTCACAGCCCCAGGTTTAAGTTGGGATGCCATGCTTAAATTCACCAAAATCAAATTAGAATTATTAAAAGACATTGATATGATAAATTTTATTAAAAAAGGTATTCGTGGCGGATTAACACAGTGCTCCAAACGATATGCTAAAGCAAATAACAAATACATGAAAAATTATAATAATGATATAGATTCTAATTTTCTTGTTTATTTAGATGCTAATAATCTATATGGCTGGGCTATGAGCCAATCACTCCCTTATGCTGATTTCAGATTTCTTGATTCAGCAGAACTTGATAAATTTAATTTCGATCATTTAACAGATAATGAATCAGAATCAGGTTATATTCTAGAAGTTGATTTAGAATATCCTGATCAATTACACCAAAAGCATAATGATTTACCATTTTGTATGGAAAATATACAGCCACCATACGAAAGTGCAAAACAAAATAAATTAATTGCTAACCTAGAACCTAAAAAAGCATACGTCATTCATCAAACAAATTTAAAGAAATGTATTAAAAATGGACTAATATTATCTAAAATACATAGAGTTTTAAAGTTTAGTCAAAAACCATGGCTCAAATCATATATAGATTTGAATACCGATCTTAGGACTAAAGCTCTAAATGCGTTTGATAAAGATTTGTATAAATTAAAAAATAATAGTGTTTTTGGTAAAACAATTGAAAATGTTGACAAGAGAACAGATGTAAGATTAGTATCACATTGGGAAAATATTGGAAACAGATTTGGAGCAAATACTTTGATCAGCAAACCTAATTTTCATTCTTCAGCAATATTTGACGAAAATTTGGTAGCTATTCAAATGAATAGATTATCGGTTACGTATAATAAACCCATTTATGTGGGTTTCTGTGTTTTAGAATTATCGAAAACTCTAATGTATGATTTTCATTATGATTATATTAAGACGAAGTATGATGATAATGCTTCACTTTTATATACTGATACGGATTCATTAATATATGATATTCAAACTATGGATTTTTATGAAGATATCAAGCCTGATTTAAATGAGAAGTTTGATACTTCTGATTATCCATCCAATAACATATATAATCTTCCATTAGTTAATAAAAAAGTTTTAGGAATGTTTAAAGATGAATGTTGTGGTAAAATTTTGACAGAATTTATTGGGATTAGAGCAAAATCATACTGTATAAGCTTAGAAGATGATAATGAAATAATTAAGAAAATAAAAGGTGTAAAAAAAAATGTAGTTTCAGATTCGATATCATTAAATGATTTTAAAAATTGTTTAAATAAAAATGATAATATAATTAGATCACAATTAAATTTTAGAAGTATTAGACACAACCTATATACTCAATTGTTAAACAAAGTAGCGTTATCAAATTTTGATGATAAAAGATTTGTAATTCCAAATTCATACAAAACTTTGGCATGGGGTAATAAAGAAATTGATAATTTTTATTTTAATTAGTTTAATAATACATTTTATATTTCTTAAATATAATATATATAATACATTTAATGTCTTTTAGTTTTAAATTAAAATATTAAACCAAAATTATATATTAAGTAGTTTTAATAATTAAGAAAATTTTAATCGGTAATAAAAAAAATAAAAAAAAAAAAATATAAAGTTTAAATTAAATCTGTTTTATTTATCCACGAGTTATGTGATGATTCAAAACCTAGCCACTTAACATAAACTTGATTACCTTTCTTCTTCAAAACTTTCTCTACGAGGTAAGTGTCAGGATGATGTGTCTTTTGCAGCTCTTTTTCATAAAACCGGCCTGATATTAGCTGCCCCTTATAATCCTCAAGTAAATACGTTACAGGAAATTTGTTGTTAATACTAACAACTTTAAATATTTCAGTAGTCCAATTTGGAGTATAACCTTTTTCGAAAACGGTTTTAAATTTGCTAACTCGAACGAAATCCCCAACTTTAAATTTATTTTTTTGCATTAACTTAGGATATGTATACACTTGTTTTAAAATTTGTTTTTCATTTGCCATAGTAACTTCTACAGGTGCTAATTTAATTGTCCTATGTTTTTTATTGTTGTAATCTTTCACTAATTTTTTTAAAATATTCAGCCACTTGTAAGATCCTTGAAGACTAAATTTCCTCCACATATTTTCCTTAAGAGTTCGATTAAATCTTTCTACTATACATGCTTTTATTGGACTAAATGTTGAATAGTGGTTAATATTTTTCTGTTTCACAAGCTGTTTGAAATCTTTATTATAGAATTCAGTTCCCATATCCGTTTGTAGATTCTTTGGTACTCTTTTACTCTCATTGAAAATTTTTTTTAAAGCACCAACAATCATCTGTGATGTTTTTTTCTTTATAGGCTCAACCCAAGCAAATTTAGAAAAAGCATCGATTACAGTTAGAAGATATTTAAAACCAGCATTTTCTCTTGAATATGGAATCATTTCCACGAGATCTGCTTGCCATAAGTCATCAATACCCTTAATTTTAACATGTCTGCGTATAAAATTTTTACGTGCTGGCTTATGCAATTCATTCACTATTTGAATCCGACTCATTTTATGTAAGTGGATGAATTAATAATGAAAGCATATGAATTTTGGATTGGTATATATAAAATATTGTTTCCTCATAATGTTTAGGATTTATTTAAAACGAGAGATATCTTGGATTATGATCACTATAACATTCATCAAAATGAATGATCTTTAACATAATAAATGTTAGCTAATTTGCCCATAGTGTTGAAAACAGAGAAGTAGCGGAGTCGAAAACCATAATAAGATTGTTTTGAAATTAAATACTTTTTCTAAATAATTTTATATATAATATTGTTTTATTTATTTATTTATTTATATAAAATGAACATTATATCTATCAGTTTTTACCATAGTTAAGTGTTCTTTACACAAATGGTTTAAATTTTGTATTTCTCGATCATTAAAAACGTTGAATCGCTCCGGCATAAATATGATGGCCTCGTCAGTCTCTATTAGGATTTTCACGCCATATCTCGTGTTGACTGATTTGACTTCTTGTACCACGTAGTTTCTACCCACATCCAGATCTTCAAATTTGGTTATTTTTTTCTCAGCAAACCTTGGCACATTGTTGAGTTTTTCTAAAAGTTGTTGACGAATATCCATGGTTGGTTGGTTGGTTGTTAACAATCTTATGCTTACTATCAAACTGATAATTTTCAAAGAAGCTCACTATAATTTATACTTATTATGGTTTAAGTTGACTTTTAAACACGCGCAGTTTTTTCCAATCTTACCACATCAGCATAAATATTACGAAGTATCGATTAAATACAAACCTTTGTCATCATATCAAGTTACGTTCAATGATTTCAACATCCATATTCGTAAAATAAGGTCAATAAACATGTTTAATCATGGTTAATCAAACAAGTCAACATGTATATGTACATCACGTGGCCCCTCTGAAAACATCATTTTCAAATATACGAGAGTTTATCTAGATCTAGTATAGATGTGTACATTGTTCGAGTCACACGCGAAAAGTAAAAAACCTCATTTAAATGGATTCACCAGTACATCGAGAGGAACAAGGAGATACATGCGGTTTATACGGGTTAGAAGGTGGAATGAATAAGGTGCAGAGTCGGCTAAAATCATTCGAGAAGTTATGGAACAAATGGTTCATCGATCCATTAGAACTATCTCGAGCTGGATTTTACTACACAGGCGTGGACGACTGCATCAAGTGTTTCAGCTGCAAAGGAGTTCTCGAGGATTGGAATATCACCAATGAAATATGGACGGAACATGCATTTTGGTTTCCCGCATGCCGACACGTTAAAAACATTAGAGGTGAAGAGTTTATCGATAATATTCAAACCAAATGGATTCAAGACGGTGTAATTCATTGTAAAAATAATATTTAAGAAATAAAAAATTGATTTGAAAAAAGTATAAATTGTTTTTATTCATTAATTTCTTAGTGTACGAGTACAAAGTTCATTTATTAATTTTTCCTTACATAAAACTGGTATTTCATTAAACAATCTTGAATAATTAAAATAGTTATATCCTGTTACTGGCGGTATAAAAAAATCCTGTATTTGTAGAGAATATGTTAGCTGATCGAAACATTTTTCTTTGTATAAATAGAAATAATTAGCAACATCAGTCCGTACTGTTTCGCTCCAGATAATGATTGATTGCAAAAATGATGATAAAGATGAGCAGCGTTCCCATTCTTTGGAATTTAAAACGATTTTCTTCCCTCCACTCGTAAATATAATACGTCTCTCATTATTTCTGCTGGTTAGCTTTACATCACAATTTCCATTCGTTTTTGGTAATTCAGCAAAGGAAATGTTACCATTGAAGTGGTTGTTTATTGTTGGTAAATTATTGAAAATTGTAGTCGTCCACATTTCAGCACTTAGTGTATGAAATATTGTATTTTTGAACAAGATTATAGTAGTTTCAAAAGTGTTAATATCATAACCAACATTTAGATAACTTGTATGTTGATCATTTAAAAAATATGTATGAGACAACAATAAATTAGGTATGGTTGCCATCTTTTTTTTAATTAAATTATTAACGCTTTTTACTTTAAGCATATTGTTTGTGTTTCAAGGTAAATGTAAACTAGTTTTTCATAAAAATAACTTCCGTATTTATACTCTTCAAGAGTGGTACTATCCCTTTCATACATGTTAATAAAATCATATTTTATTCTTCTTATCGATGAACTTAAATAACCTTTCTACAAAATTCCTAAAACGTGATGAATCATGTTTGTTTTTGTTCTTGTAGTTAAAACCTTAGGAAATTCTTTTTTAAAAAGTTTCTTTATTTTTACATCATTTTCAATATGGTTTTTAACATTAAATAATTTTATAAATTTTTTCATTGAGTTACGTTTACATCTATTTAACAAATATACACAACAATATTGGCCACAAACTCCGGTGAATAAACTTTGTAATTGTTTATTATTGTATGTAATGCATTTACTGTTATATTTTAGAAATCTATTAATCTCAGGATATTTCGTTGGTGATCTTCCGTAAGAATCAAAAAATTCTCCACATCCATTTGATGGAAAATAAACAGCTAACCAATGTTGCCCAGGTTGATTTGATTTGTCCGTATTAATAACATATAAAGCAGGTTTTGATTTAACCCTCTTTGGGATTGTGTTTATTGCAAAAACACCTTGAAAATACTTCTTAGTAAATTTATGTGTTTTCAATGCTTGTTGAATATCTAAAGTAGTTGTTGTATTGGCAATCATCATGTGTATTAGTATAAACTAACTTTTTATTTAGGATATAAGAGGTATTTATATTATTAATAATTCGTTACAATATTACGATTTTTATCTATTTCTAGAGTTGTATCATATTCCAAGTACACTAAACATGTTTTAGTTGTCTTAAGAGCTTCCCCAAATCGTGCCTCGAGTCTTAAACTTCCTTGATTCATTAGAGAGTTGCATGATAAAGTACTTGACATGTCCGAAGTTAGATCAAAAGCTAACAGGAAATAGCCATTCTTGAACATTTCTTTGGTAATCAAATTTCCTTGAGGTGTGTGTAAAATTCCACTCGATGTAAATATTGTTGAATACGCTCTAGCGTAACTGGACCCATCTGCAAAATTCATTTCAATCGGTGCACTAGGAACTTGAACCCCATTTATATAAATTGCGAACGATGTTATTTTATTATTTTTAAAATTATATGGATTCTTAGATCTTTTCCCAGAATATGCATCATTATCTACCATTGTAAATATTAGATTTGTTGGGAGCTGTCCTAGAACAATATTATCTAGTGAAATTGAGTTTCCTCCGGCAGGAATTGTAAATGATTTAATTTCGTTACGCTTATAGTGATATTTTGCTGTTGTATTTTCAAGCATTTTATGGTGTGCAATTAAAATATTTGGATTTACATGAGCATGTCTCAAGTAAAGTGTAGCTTCTGTAATTTTGACAATCGAAGTATCTGTATCAGCACCGAGTAAATAAAATTCCGGTTTATTCAATGTTAACGAAATTCGTAAATCTACATTGTTTAATAATAGCAAAGGTTGATTGAGCATGTCAGCATGCAATTTTCCATATACTTCTACAATTCCACTGTTTTTAGTTAATGCTGTTCTTAATTTTAATCCATCGTTTTCAGCAAGATTATCAAGATTTTTTGTCTCCAAACTCCATCCTGATAATTGCAAATGTGTTTTGTATGCATCATCACCATAATTTAATAATTGTTCTAAATATGCTCGATAACTGTAATTCCCATCTGTTGAATTTATATTCTTTCCGTTTAAAGAAATATTGACTTGATGAAACAGGGAATGCAGCATATTGTTAACTAAACTAGGCTGATCTTTGTCGGCCTCTACATATAATTTGCCATCATTTTTAGTTACTTGAAATTTCAGACATAAATTTATTGATGATAAATCTAAATATGAATCACCATGACTGTAACAAGCAAATTCAATAACCGACTGATTTTCTAAACTGGTTATAGGTTTGTATGCTACTTCTTCATTTTTTAAAATACTTGTTTGAATTGAAGGTGGTTGAAATAAATCTAGCTCCGATTTCATGCATTCTGTAAACGCCATTATGTAAAAATATCAATAATCCGTTTCTTGTTTGTTTTATTTTTTAATATATTTTTTCTCTTTTTCACGCTGTCACGAACAACTCTCAACTGTTTACAACGGCTTTTCAAGCAGCCTTTTATTGATTTTTTAGCTCCTGTACCAGACATTTGTTTAATTTTGTCTGCTGCTTTATCTCGTAATTTATCAACCACTTGTATTGATCTATCACGAAGTATTTCATTAATCGGCTTTTGTGTCTGAAGAATGTCTGAACCAACTTGAAGTGCTTCACTTGTTAAGCCATGAAGGGCTGATGTTAATATTGGTTTTAAGTAACGGAATATTCCGCCGAAAAATCCTCCTAATCCTCTTCCCTTTTGATATACTCTTTGAGATCGTAATAGTGGACCAAAATCTTCATTGTTATAGCCACCACCGCCGGATTGGTTAGCGTAGTACTTTGCGTAATAGTTATCCATTTGTAATTAATGAAATCCGTAAGATACCTCTTTATATACCTTTGCGAAAGTGAAGTACTAGGTAGGTCATAAAAAGTCCATCTTTAAAATTAATTTGTTCACCAGTTTCATCAGTTATTAAAATACTGATCTCTGATATATTATACTTTTCAATGGGGCAATATTGAACATTATCTATTTGATATGATCGAGATATGCTTCTATCAACGTCTGTTCCTAGGGGATGCATATACAAGCATGATACAGATGCATCCCCAATAGTTCTCGGTTTGATTATATTACAATAAAAACACATGTAAAATGGAAATGGATTGATCTTAGTCTTCACATCAATATAATTATCTTTAATATTTTTTATTTTAGCTTCATTCTCTTTGGTTGCTTTGAAATTTTTAATTTCCATTTGTAAAGATTCTATAAACTCTGGCCATCTCGTTATTTTAATCTGAGAAAATATTACATCAAAAAATTCCTCAAGTGTGTACTCTTGATGACATTTTATTAAAGGGTTAACACCTTTCAACGCTGGTAGCTGAATATATGGTTCTTCTTTGTTATAATTGATTCTAACTAATTCAGTTGATGAGTTATACCGATCAAAGAAATTAGCTTCTTCGATTGGTTGATAAAATTTAGGGGTAGTTGCATATAAAAATATTATTAATTCAACGTTTAAAGGAAGTATGTATTTTGATGGCGTTTTAATTGTAATTTTTGTTTGTTCACTTATGGAAGTATGAGCAACGTTAGTTAGACCAACATACCATTTCTCATTAGGATCCAAATTTATAGTGTTAGGAAGTTTAACCGTGAACCTCGATAATGAATTGTTTGGGTAATATTTTAAAGAACTGTTACTTAAAAGAGTTACGTGTGTGAAATTATCCATCACTGTTCTCATTAATAACTAATAAATTAATAAATAAAAACACCGATTTTATCCTTTATATAACTTTTTATTTTTATAATTTTTATTTCATTCTTGTCCAAGGATGTTTTCGTAAGCGTTCTTGTTCACTACGTTTTATTGTTTGAACTGTTAACGTACGTTCACTTTTCCTCTTAGGTGGGTCCTGAGATGATTGCATTGATCCTGGTTTTGGAGGCTGAAGATCTTTCCGGTTTTTAAAAATATATTTTTTTGTTGGAACAGAGATTGTTGCACCGTCTTTCATTTCAAATGTTCTGTACATGTTAGAGTCTGAAGAAGCTCTTTCCCGCAAAATTTCTTTTGGATCAATATACTCCTCAGAAACAATCCTATCATCATCATCACCATCATCATCATCATCACCATCATCATCATCATCATCACCATCAAATACACCGTCATTATTTTCAAATATTTCTTCTGTGTCTAATTGTGTAAAATCTGGTTTAGTTTTTTCATCAACATTGGTGTACACCTCTTCAACTTTAGGTATATCAGTTTGTGTACCAATATCAAAGCCTTCTGATGATGAATCTGTATTTGCTTCTTGGTCTGTATAAAAAATTCTTTTAGTTTGAACTCCCACTCCTTGAACATGACGTATTGCTGGTTGATGCCAATTAAATTTATTCTTATAAGCATTTTTTCTTTTCATTGATGAATATGTTAATAAGTTCTGCCTATATAGATGCCACTTATTCAAATCAGTTAGTTTGTTGTTATGTAGAATTGATTTCATATTTTTATCTAATTCCGATAGTTTACTATCATCAATTAAATATTTTTTAATTTTTTCGAAAATTTCTGGTTGTATAACAATCATCCGTTGTAAATTACTCATGATGACTGATTAATTATTTGGCCTATCAATCCTGATAAAATAGTACCGATTAAAACGGGTAAGAATCCACCTTTTTGTACAAGAATTTTACGCTTTGAAGAGAGACCCAGTTTTGGACAAGCCAAGCTGCGAAGTTCTCTTTTATACTTTTTTAATTTTGTTTTACACTGTTTAGAAATTCTATTGTTTCCATTTAATGTGTTCAGTGATATTTCACATAAAGTTTTTATAACTTCCGGGGGACAGACCTTAAGTAGCGCTTTTCTCGTTTGTGGGTTACACTTTTTTAGCACATGTAGAATATGTTTGTTTGCCTTCAATCGTTTCATTTTTTATACACACGTTTTTATTTTCAAATAAAATAGTTGGACAATAACATGTAAAATAATCTTTTTTTAAGATATCTGTACGGAAACGAAATAAATCATTGGCTGACTGTGTTAAATCAAATAGTAAATAACCGTGAGCTCTCGAAGTAGCCTCGTTATATACCCTCATAAGTTCTGCTGTGTTTTCAGGGTATATTTGTCTTGCTAGAGAACAAATCTGAGATCTATCTCTGGGATTTTTAAAAACTACCAGATATTTACAATTTAAAGAAATATCTCGACAATATTTTGCTTGGTGAAACACATTCTGAGTTACTAAAATAACTGACAAATTATTATGATGTGAACCTTTGGTAAAAAGTTCGCAAATATTTTTATTATAAGCTTCTGTCATTAGATCATCTAATATTATGATACTTCCGTCTTCACAATTTTCAAAAGTGTCTGGGATATTTTTTATAATTTCTATCTGATTTGTTTCATAGATATCTTGTGGTATCGCTTTTGAGTTTCCATTACACCATACAATTTTATTTACTTTTCTACCATCATTCAAATGTTTTAATAAATTTATAACGAAAGTAGTTTTTCCACACCCTGATAGTCCCGCAACCATCATTGTAAACGGTCTAACAATATACATTATTCTAATGTATTATACAATAAATGCGTACCCTTTTATAACTTTTTAATAGAACATAATTTTACTTTCGTCAAAAAAAAAGATGATATACAGATAAAGTTGATAAAATAAAAAAATTATGATCAAGATTTCAAAGCCAAGGTTAAATTATAAAATATTAATACATATAACGTACTATCCAATTTCAATTATGCAATTTTTTTTTCTTATCTTCTTTTCTTACTTTATGCTGATTACATTTTACAGTTTTTATTTATTGTACGTTGAACTAGTTTTTTTTCAATGTCAAGGTAAAATTATAAAATATTATTATAACTTTGTAGTATCCAATTTCAATTAAAAAATAAATATTATTCGTCTAAGTTACAAACCATGTTTACAGAATATACATAAACTTTGAAATGTGACATCTACAGATAAAGTTTTAAAAAATAACAATATACAGTTGAATACTTGATTTTGGATAAATTCATATAGAGTTTTAGTTATCGTGGTTGATAATAAAACTGTATATTGAACCAAGTTACAAACCATGTACATAAAATAAGCTTTTAAAGTGACATCTACAGATAAAGTTGGAAAATAATAATAATTTACAGTTGAATACCTGATTTTAGATACATTTATATAGAGTTTTAGTTATCGTGGTTGATAATAAAACTGTAAGAAATGTGCACCATCTATCGAAAAGTTAATTAATATTAAAAAGTTCAAAGCTTAAAGTTTATGACTGTGCTGCCATCTAACAAAATGTCTTAAAAAAATATTGTACAGTTAATGTACAGTTGAACAACGGATTTTTAATAAAATTATATACTTACGTTTACATTTTATATAGAGATTTAATTATCGTGGTTCTACTGTAATCTTCATATAAAAAAACATATGTAATCGTTTGTGTTGTTGTAATTTACATATAAAAATCCACCCCATTTGGGGTGTTCCAGGACATACGCTTTTACACTACTGTAACATGTCTTTTGGTTGTCTTGAAAATGTCTTCAAAAACCGCTTCGTTATCGACACCAATGCACAAAAAGCATTATACTTCGCCATTTTTTATAGTTTTTATTATTATTTTTGTGCAAATGGTGATGTGTTCAATTTTTTTGTGGGTATAAAAGAAATAAATATTATTGAATTTAAATATAAAAAATATTTTTCTTTAAATATTTTAAATTCAATACAATATTTATTTGTGATTAAAATAAAACAAAAAGTGTTAACAAACCAGGAAATGTATCTTACACGGTAGACAGGCACAAAATTATTCGCGATTTTCGTTTATCCCGATTGTCAAAAATCGCGTTGTGAAAACGAAATAATCCAGTTTTTTGTGAAGATTGTGTGAAAGTCAACTGTCATTACACGATTTTCATCTAAACCGGATTATTTTGTTTCCACAACACGATTTTTGACAAAAATAACAACTGAAAATCGCGGTTAACTCTGTGTCTGTCTACGGTATTAAGTAACATATGGAAGACAAACTCAAGACATGTTACGACCACCAGACATGTTACCAATAACGACCACCAGACATGTTAAAAATAACAACCACCAGACATGTTACCAATAACGAACACCAGACATGTTACCCAAGACATCTTGTATACATGTTACCAATAACGACCACAAGACATGTCTTTGAAGACTCTTCGTCCCAAATACATGGAGTTGTCTTTTGAATGACTTGGGTTTGTTACCATAACAAGTCTTGAGTTTGTCTTGCATGTGTTACTTAAGACACGTTTGCTGGGAACTTTTGTCTTATGGAGGGAGGTGTGGTGTATAACCTATTTAGCTATTCGGTGTTTAGCCCTGTTAACACATATAGATTATATTCACCACTTTCTTCCATTATTGTTAGATGAAGATTTTTTGGATTAAAATAAAGAATTAAAAAAATTTGGTATTTAGTCTGGTGTAAAACGCCAAAGTGAAATGTATAAATTAAAACAATAAATAAATAAAACATTTAACTTAAAATTATAATAAATAATGGATGCAATTATGTAATACAATTAAATATTATAATAAATAAATAAGTGTATATAATATAATATATAAACGATGGAATTTTTCTAATAATAATAAAAGTAGTGAATGCTGGCCGCTCGGCTTCACTACATGTGATATATACAACATGAAAATTTGCTTTTGGATAAAGTACACAATTGTATTCCTTCAGATCTTTAATATTTCATTCAAATATATATTTAGGTCATCAAAATTCATTAGACAGATTATTATTTTAAGAGTAATCACTAAATATACCTAAGTGAAAGCGAATTGAGTTTTATATTGCGAATACCAATTTGTTTTATTCATAAAATTAAACAACAAACAATTTTTTGTTGCCACTGTCAAAATAAGTACGTGAAATCAATTCGAACGGTTTTCCTTACTTATTTAAGATGGCGTCAAATAAGTCAATAAGTATCAAATAAGAATTGTTTGGAAAACAAATTTACAAATTTAATGATTAAACAGAAAGAATTTTATGAATTAAGTTTTTTTTACTTTTCTTTATTTAGCTAAAGTTATTAAAGTATTAAAGATTTACATTCTAAAATAAAAAAACAAATTTAAATTTTAAATTGAGGAATTGGGTAGTTCATTAGAAATTAAGAAACAAGGGAGGAACAAATGCTTATGGTTATACCACTGATTAGCTATATAAGATTAGTTTTTTCAGTGCAAAAAAATGTCATTCTAAATTTCAAAACATATTATTTTGTGATGGCACCGACGAAGCGAGAGATATATATATATGCTTCTTTTTTTCGCATTCTTCAAAAAAATACAAAACAAAAAATAACAAAATAGTAGTAAAAAAAAAAATTCATGAATGAAACACAAAAAAGGTCATTAGTTTGGTAATTTTGTTTGTATATTTTTGTATATTTTCGAGTATGTATGATGCACGTGCAGACGATCAATGATCATAATATTTATACCTATTATATTAAATACATACATACGCATACATATTTTATATTTGAAATCTTCTTTAAACTAAACCAAATTTTGGAATAATATTTGGAATAATCCAGTTTGGTAATTTTGTTTGTTTTGTATATTTTTGTATATTTTCGAGTATGTATGTATGATGCACGTGCAATAATATACTCCGATGTTTCATTTTCGATCTGTTGTAATTTTCTGACATGCGCAATATATTACCTTGCATAAACTGTGAGTGATCATAATCTATATACCTATTGTATATATATATATATATATATATATATATATATATATATATATATATATATCGCACTATCCGTGCAATAAAACGATAACTCAAAAACATAGTTTTTCAGGAGAAGGCTTTGAAGTTTGAAATTATGAAGGAATCCCATGTAAAAATGTTTCATTAAAGTTGAATTACTTGTGCAGGAGGACCTGAAGGAAAACACTGGTTAGACAGGGCGATAGAGGACCTTGCACAGATTTCAAAAGTGTAAAGTGTAATCATGCAATAACGCGATAAGTGGTAGTTATCGTTTTATTGCACGGATAGTGCGATATATATATATATATATATATATATATATATATATATATATATATATATATATATATATATATATATATATTATATATATATATATATATATATTATACACATACATATTTTATATTTGAAATCTTCTTTAAAACTAAACCAAATTTTGGAATAATATAGCTATGTACATAAGTATATCTATTTTTTACTGAAAATGAGTTTGTTGATGAATTTTTTTTTTTTTTTTAAGGTCATTCACCCTTTTGATTTGGATGTTATTTACCTTGCTTTTGAAATGCTTTCTGATGCGTTTTCCTAGGTGCAAGAAAGAAATACAATAATAAAATGGATAATAAGTTTGATTAAAATTTGAATTGCTAACAATTTGACTACATAGGCATATCATTTTTAACCTTCGCATGAACAGTATCTACCGGGGTAGATACCATAATTTCCTTTTTTAAATAACTCAGTGAGTTTTCATCCAATCGTTATCCGGCTTCAGCTATGTGACTAATTTTTCAATTAATTTCAGAAAATTTTCCAAAAAAAATTTTACAGTTTCTTTTAACAGTTACTTTTGATTTTTTTGTTTCTTTTTCCCCTAAGAGATCAATATCTACCCGGGTAGATATTTTTTATTTCATGTGTTTTATATGGGAATTTTCGCTGGTCATAAATATTAAAATGTGAAAAAAAGGAAAGCTGTAGTATTTATAGATATAATTTATTTTAAGCATACTCAAAAATGAAAATAAATATATAAATATTTAATTTTGGTATAAAAAAAATTCAAGCATATTTCGTAAACTAATACTCGTGTAATACCAAAATAAATGATTATTAACATACAAAAAAAAAACTATACAAATAAATTAATTCTTATAAAATTGTTCGCAATTTGTTTGTGTAAAACTTTATACTCTATAATGCATTATGCATATGCATATAGGTTTTCTGCATTTGACACAGGCATGACGGGTTGCCCGCTTTGTTTATGTTGTTGATAGCACATATAGCAAGCACCCTTCTGAATTATGCGCCATCTGACGTTTTGATCATCTTGCTTATCGGCACGAGATTCCTCAGCAGTCATAATCCCAGAGGGTTCGCCCAAAACAAACTCAAATTCACTTCTTATGGTCAATTTTCCTATTCGATTTTATGATTGGGGTCTTACTAAAGGTATGCACACTAATTCTCCTAATACTTATAGAGGTCTGTGGGTGCAACGAAATTCATTCGACAGGCAGTGGGCATAGCCAGAAATTCTCGAGGGAGGGGGGGGGGGGGGGAGGTTCTTAAACAAAAAATAATTTCTATTACGGAAATAATGCATTCGAATTTATTTGAATTCAATTTTTTATTAGTTTTTTATAATTTTATATTGATTCGTCGTGTCGTGACATCAAGGCCAATTCATCGAGGACACAGTTTATTTATATAACCACATCTCTGTGAAGTTTGATTCCAACCCATTTAGCCGCTTCCCACCAATTGAACTCTCCAATTGGAGAGAGTATCCAGGTTAAGAGTACTAGTAAAAGTTTGACAAATATTTTGTGGTAATTTTGTTATTATAGGTAGAAGCGTTAACCGGTAGATACCTGACCATCTTCGCTTAGGTAATCTAATTTCGACTTAATCTGGAAAAAATGTCTACACAGATTTATAAAAAACACGGCTAATATTAGCCGCTTTGTTTACATTTCTTTTATGTGAAGAATCAAAAATAGGTTATTGTACCTACAACAGGTAATGATTATTTGCCTTATTCGAATTATAAATTATTTTGTGTGGACCAACACATCACCATGTAATAATGTTATAATGTGTGAAACTCAGAGGGGAAGTGGGGGGGGGGGGGGTGAACCTCCCTTTCCCGCCTTCCCTACCAAGAAACATTTAGTATGGAAGCATTCAGATGATATATAAAAATATCTACCCGGGTAGATACTGTTCATTTAAGTAAAACAAAATTTTCGTTCAAGCGAAGGTTAAGGACGTCCCGCAAAACATTCTTTGTTTCTTTGCTAATTGAAGAAATGAAAAGTTAGAATAATTATTTTCAGTTTTCTATTATGAATGTGTTTTTTCCGACTTGAGGAGAACATGACAATCATTTATCATAATAAACTTCATTTGTTCCTGGTGAATAAGTTTAATGGGATACCATCTACGCAAGAATTAAAAGGGCGTAAATCGACTTATGCCGTAATCTTGCTCATTTTCAATCTAATTTTCTGTTAGTACGTTTTCATTCCAATTTTTAGGTAATATAAAGAGAAGAAGATATCTTACTTTCTTCAATATTACCTTAGAAATTGGCAAATATAAAAAAAATAAATGAATTGGTAATAAAAAAAATTTTAAATCCGATTTCCTTGGCGTAATTTTGCAATTTGGAACAATACAGGTGACGTGTTGTTTCCTAGTATCCAACTGCCGTTTTCGTTCTAAATTTTTTTAAGAAAATGAATAATACACTCCAGTTTTTTAAAAATATTTTTGAAAGATCTGGAGGATTATTTGTGAATTTGATTCAAACGCATTCGAATCTTCAAAGTTCATATCTGAATTGAATCAAATTCGTTCGTTTCTTATTTAAATCAAATTCGAATTTTATATTTCGTAACTACATTTGCCTCACCCAAAAGATCCCGCTCTTTCACCCCATTTACCACGTAATGATGGAGAGGAATTAAGTAATCATCTACAAATTATTTACAGTTACCTGAAGTAACTAGTTCGTTTTCCCTCTTCTCTCCATCATTATAGAAACGTTCTATTCTATCGGTCAAGGTATTATTATTATCATACACATACACATCCATTTTCCCCACTACTCGTCAGGGCGAGTAATACAATTTAGTTATTAATAAGAAAAATTTCGTGTGTCAAAGGCACTTTTTGAAGGAAAATGTTACATGTACAAATCGTTTAACGAAAAATGCTGTGCCAATTCTACATATAGTTCAAAGGTCTAATATTGATGAAGAACATTTCTCATCTAATAATTTGAATAACTTCGATCTGGAACAGGACATTCCATCATTGGTTCAATCACAATCGCTAGTTTTGGAAACAATCGGTACCCAAGCTGACCAAACTGACGAAGAAATACAATTTTTGAAATTTATTGATAAAATCAACTGTCTCCACTGTGAGACGCCGAAAGAAAATTCATATATTTGCCTGAAATGTGCTAAAAGTGGAAGAGCAATTCAATTATATAAGAAGAAATTGAAAAAAAGTCAACGAGACTATAATTTATTGAAAGCCTCCTACAAGATTCTCAAGCTTTGCTTAAGTAGAATGAAACTTAAACATAATAAATTTAAAAAAATTGATGATCACATTGATAATTGAAAAGTAAATGAAACCACCAAAAGTGTTTGTAAACGTCTTGTAAAAGAAGATTTTTACTATAATGAGAGCGACAAAATATTTGCTCAGTCAATATTTTATAAATCGGCTTCAACGTACAAGTATTTGAGGGACCAATTGAATTTAAAATTACCATCTACCTCATCTATATATAAATGGTCTCCCATTAAATTTATTCCACCAGGAACAAATGAAGTTTTGTTAACTCAACTAGAGAAAGTATTCCAAAATATGGCAACAAAATCAAAAATTTGTGTATTATCTTTCGACGAAATGTGCATAAATAAAGACCTAACCATAAATATATTTTTAGCCCGTGTTGAAGGGTTTTGTGACGATGGCCGTGAAAGAAAAAACGAATTGGCAACGTCAGTTTTGTTTTTTATGCTGCGCGGACTGGTGGATGACTGGAAATATGTTCTCAGCTATATTTTAATTAATAAATCTGCTGATCCTTTTTATTTATCAAATTTAATAAAAGAAAATATAAAGATTTGCAACGATATGTTGAAATTACATGTTGTTTTGGTAACCTGCGATCAAGCAGCTACTAACATCGCTACCTACAAAACACTTGGAGTGACTCCAGAAGCACCATATTTTTTTGTTAACGATACACAAATTCTGGGGCAGTTCGATCCTCCGCATCTAATTAAATCGGTTAGAAACGCCATTTTAAAAAATAAATTTCAACATTTGGATTTTGGAGTGGCCGATGTTAATGTTATTCGAAAAATATTCGAATTTGACACAAAACAAAATGTTAAACTGATGCCAAAACTTACCATCCACCATTTCGAACCAAATACGTTTCAGAAAATGAATGTAAGTTTGGCAGGTCAAATATTGAGCAGTACAGTAGCCAGTGCAATTAGGACAACATTGAAAGTTAAACCGGAAACGTTTGGTGAATTTCTGAACAACGCTATACCAACCGCTCAAATGGTGCAAAGATTTAATGATCTGTTCGATTGTTTAAATTGCCGACATTTCAAATCTTCAGCTCCTTATGAACGACCACTCAAGATTGGTAATAATGTCTACACATTTCTTGAAGACAGCTTAGCATTCTTAGATAAAGTAACCATTCTTTCAAAGAACGAAAATTATTTTAAGTTTCTCAGAGGTCTTAAAATCAGCATAAAAGCTAACATTTTACTAGCTGATATTTTGAAGGAAAAGTTCGACGTGGAATACATATTAAGAGGGCGAACCAACCAAGATTGTTTGGAAATTTTTTTTTCAATTCTTCGTGGGAAAGGTGGATTTAATTACATGCCATCTAGTCATGAAATTGGTATGCATTTTGCCAACAACATAGTGAGAAAATTGCTTTAAATTCTCCATTTAAAAATTGCTTGTCAGACGAATCGCAAGCTATTGATTTGGACTGGAACAGCTTTAAAACTGAATTTGAAATGAGTCTAAAACTCTAAAGTCTCAAGAGTATGCCAGTACCAATAATTTACCACCTGATGACATTGAGGAGACAGATATCCATGTTTTAAAGCAAAATGCGTTAGTATACTATACAGGCTACTGTATTTTAAAGAAAATTAATTGCCAAAGCTGCCAGGAGAAGTTGGCGATGAAAGACGACGAAATAAAAATTTCGGAAACTTTTTTGACGGAAAAATTTTTAAGAAGAATGAAACTAACTTTGGTTCATTGAGTGCTCCTTCTGATGAATTTACCAACATAGCTCGATCTTTGGTAGAGGTCTTTGAAAAATATTACCATACAAATTGTTGTTCTCCAAATGTGATTAAATTTTTAACAAATGAATGTTTGAATGAAATTAGTTCATTTTTTTATACTTGTTTTTATGAGAAAGAACTGCAAATGGTCCACAGTAAATAATGAATTTTCCAAAATTAAAACTCATTTCGCTTCAAAACAAGCATCAAGAAAGCTTAAAATATTAAAAAGTTGATAATAAATTTTTTTTTATATATTTTTATGCAATTTTATTACACTTATGTCTCTCCATTAACACGATAATTTGTTAGCGCGAATATAATTTAATTTTAATCAACGCGTTTTTGTCTCAAGCCACTAAATATGCCATTTTCACAAAAACATTCAAAGTTTAGACAAAGTGATGGGCACGAAATTAATAACCTTTACACAACAACCAAATCCTATCTGTAATAGAAATTGAAAAAAAAAAAGAAATTATCTTTGTTTGTTTATTTTTTTTTTTGCTTAGGCCGGTATTACATTATCACATTTGAGGAGTGTCTGATCAAAAGTGGCTATTTACGATATTCGAAAAATATTTTGTAATGATCTGGCATCTGGCTGTTTTAAACGCACATTTAAAGATTACTTTTTTATATAGCTTGTTTTGACTGTTTCTGATTTTAGGGACATTTTCGATAGAGAAATAGCCACTTTTGGTTCATTCTGATATCGAAAAAAAATTATGTATAGAAAAAAAATAATTATACATGTTGAAAAATGTAAATAGCTACTTTTGATCAGACACTCCTCATTTATATAACTATATAAATATAATTATATTTTTTTACGAAGAAAATACTGTTATATTTAGGTTCAAGAAGCTAAATATAACAGTATTTTCTCTGTAGAAAAATATAATTATTAAAATGTGATAATGTAACAGCCGCATTAGGTCGACTAGCATTTATAGCTGTATATGACCTACTATTATTATTTAAATAACGGTTATTCCAGAATCTTCTCGAAAGAAGCCATGGACATCCCCGAATATAATTTTAATCTCACTGAGTCACAAATTTGTGTTACCTTCGCACTGCACGAATATTATGGGCCTTATACGATTATACATATAATAAACATTTTCAACTGTTAGTTATATCGTGAAAATTGTTTCGTCTATATAAAATGCTCCTTCCATGCAGTTGTTCTGAATTTTAATAAATTTAAAAAACCACATACCTTGCTTAGGGTTATTGCCACAGAATTGGTAATTTACTCTACTTAACATTTTTATAAAAATTATTATGTACAATGTATTATTATAATAATGTACAATGCAAAAGTTGATTCAATTTTATAAATATCATAGATTTGCACAAATTCAAGATTATAAGGGATTGTTCATACCAAGCGCGAGTAGCGAATTACGAGTAACCATTTTTGATTTCAGAAAATTTTGACATAAAATACAGTTAAATAGAACGGATTTTTCCATTTATAATATAATTACGATTATTTAATTCAAAATAAACTAAATTAAGCCATAAAAATGCTTTAAAATAACAAAAAATACTAAATTCGTACAAAGATGAAATATTCGCGCATTCGCTAAAAAATAAAATTAGGTTCCACTCGTGTTCTACATAATTTTTATTCGTACGAGTATTGACATTCGTACGAGTATCTTTTTATAAATCATTTCAAATACGATCAAAATGACTTTTAAAGATTAAATTAATATTATTTATATCGAATTATGTATTTTAAGCTTTGTCAAAACGAACAATATAAAAAAACAGGGTTTGGAAATAATTACCGTATTATTAAAAATATTTGATCATGTATGGTATTGATTTTGACATATAAATTCGCTCGCGTTTAGTGTAAATCAAATTTGCGAATTCGTGTTTGGAATTTATTCGCAACTCGCAGTTCGCGTTTGGTGTGAGTAGTCTCTAATAGTTCATTTTATTCAAAATGTTTATTTTGATAAATGATTTTTGTGTGAGTGATCTGATCATATTCAATATAAATGATCCGTTCTGGTCAAGTCGGAAAAAACACATTCATAACAGAAAACTGCAAATAATTATTCTAACTTTTCATTTCTTCAAATAGCAAAGAAACAAATAAAGAATGCTTTAAGGCACATAATTATGTTACTTAAAAATGATATGCCTAGGTAGTCAAATTGTTATCAATTCAAATTTTAATCAAACTTATTATCCTTTTATTATTGTATTTGTTTCTTGCACCTAGGAAAACGCATCAGAAAGCATTTCAAAAGCAAGAAAAATATTATGTAACATCCAAATCAAAAGGGTGAATGACCTTAACCTTCATCCGTCCCTTAAAAAAGTAACACTAAAATTCCTTTGTGCAACAATTACCAAAATAAATTCATCAGTAAATTTACGCTAAGCAAATAAAAAATTCACTTTTATTTTTAATTTTATTTATTAAAACGAAAGATAACGCAATAATTTAATAAGATATTTCAAAAATAAAATTCGATTTAGGTCAAAATGAAGCGAGGGACGGATGAAGGTTAAAAAAAAAATCATCAACAAACTCTTTTTCACAAACAAATGTATATTATTCCAAAATTTGGTTTAGTTTAAAGAAGATTTCAAATATAAAATATGTATGTGTATGTATGTATTTAATACAATAGGTATATATATTATGATCACTGATCGTCTGCACGTGCATCATACATACTCGAAAATATACAAAAATATACAAACAAAATTACCAAACTAATGACCTTTTTTGTGTTTCATTTCATTCATGAATTTTTTTTTTTACTACTATTTTGTTATTTTTTGTTTTGTATTTTTTTGAAGAATGCGAAAAAAAGAAGCATATATATATATCTCTCGCTTCGTCGGTGCCATCACAAAATAATATGTTTTGAAATTTAGAATGACATTTTTTTGCACTGAAAAGACTAATCTTATATACTAATCAGTGGTTATACCATAAAATTTTACTAGAATGACTACTGGCAACAACTCGACATTGTATTATTCAAAATTTCAAGAAACTTTAAAAATCTGAAGTCTACAAGTGTGTTAAAATAGTTTACTAGTTGTTTTGGTTAATGGTGTATAGTCATTATTTCATCTCCTCCCAATCGACGTTGTATTTTTGTAATCCAACCGCGTTCCAAAAGAAAATTTCTGAAAATTCACTTTTCAGTTACCATTTCCAATGCCAATATAAATCATTGACAATGGTGATAAAAATATTCCCATTACTGCATAGCTATATGGAAAGTGAAACAACACCCAAAAGGCAAAATAATTTTGAATTCATTTCGATATTCATCTCTGGCAAAATTAAGTTTTGTTTGTTTTCTGCTTTAATATTTTCTTTCGATTCTTTCATCGCTTCGCCTTCAATGTTGTTGCTGAAGAAATCGATATAATAAATTCAGTCATCTAAAAAAAACTCCTCCGGTCAAAATGTAACAAATAACAAAACTTTTCTTTTAAAAGATAAACACGAACAGGTAAGGAAAAAAGCAAAAAAATATTTTCATATACATACATAAATTCTGTTGATTTCTCTTAAAGATACTGTGGAAATATACAGTGAACCAAATAAGTATATGGGTTGGTCTTTTTTATAAGGAATAATGATAATTACGTGTAATGTGTGTGCTTCCGATGATCATTTTTCGTGATTGCACAACAGACCCATGTACATTTTTAAACCACTTATATTTGTGGTTATAACCTGATAACGAAATGTTTGAATTTGGGGTGATATTTAAAGAGAATGATTTATTTATCGGAATATAAAAATTGAACACTTTGGTATTTAAATTTATGTGTTGTATACCATAAATATCGACAGGAATAAATCATTCAAAATTTAAAAAAAAAAAAACAAAATAAATCTGCAAAAGTCATAAGATTTAATGGGCTGTGAAAAATTTTATGTTTTCCTATTTTTTAGATTATTGAATTGTATTTATCGGAAATTCAAAATATTTTTATCACTTTCACAATATTTCATCATTTTATTTACTCGAAAATGTTTGTAACTTTGTGTATTAAAAAAAAACCTCTTAGAACGACGGTACAAATATTTTTCAAGATGATGTCTAGATTTTTCGTATATTAAAATATCAGATTTTATTCTGTATATTCATACATAAATCGTATACTTTAAATGATAATCTGAATCCATAATCTGAGATGGCTTAACGCATAGCACATCGAATTTTATTATACCAAAATTATAGGCGGCTAAAATGAAAATCAAAAAAATTTGGATAAAATTTAATGGATACACTTAGAAATGGTAGTAAACACACCCAATTCGTAAATTGGTTTTACTACTTTTAAGACTCTTCAGAAAAATCCATAAAATGTTATGTAAGATCTATATACCAAAATTAGAACTTGAGTTTTAAGACTCTTAAAAGATTCTGATTAATTAAAATTAAATTTTTCAGTATTTCCAATTAATATTATAAATAATACTGTAGAAGGTATGCGAGGTTAAATATAAATATTAGTGATGGGTTTTTATGTTTGAATAATTTTCGTACGCTATTAAAAATGTATGAATATTTTATGTTGACTGATACAGAAACCAAAACAATATTTAGATTATTAAATTGAAAATCGGGTTTATTGTTTGTAGAGTAATACAGCACTAAAATTTAGCAACTATAAGAAACTAGAAAATACTTGTCTTTAAGTAACACCAAAAATCTTTTATTTCGATTACCCAATTTAGGGTGTAATAAAAATCCGTGATACGACTATTTACGCGGCAGAAACATGTGTATAAAGGGCAGTGAGAGAGAAATCCAATAGCATGAGTGGCACTCGAAAAATTAGAGGCTGTTTCTCTAATGTAAGCAAATTAATAGAGGCAAATAAAACCTTGAAACCCGAGAGGTAAAATGCAGAATTCGCCCTTATGTCGTATCAACTACTCTTGCTTACTTTTAAATTGTGTTGGGTTTAATACCATTTCAACCAAACTCAACTACCAAATAGATCTCTAACTGAACCCGTTAATCCCTTAAACAGTCTCCAGCTCAACTTCTAACTAAATCGCAAATTCAACGCCAAATAAACCCTTTTAACTTAACCCTAAACTCAACGTAACCCCAAAATAAATTCCCAAATGTACCCCTCTTTAACTCAAGTTAACTTTCAACTCAAATCTGAACTGAATCCCAAATAAAACGGCCACTGAATGGCTGAATAAACCCAATCCAAGCTTAACTCAACGTCAACCCGGCCCTAAATTCTGCCTTCAACTCAACACCAAATAAGATCCGGAAAAGCCATAGCTACACCAACTCAACTTAAACTAAATTTCAACTCAAACCCGCAAAACAAGCCTCTCCCCCCCCCCCCCCCCAAATAAATCCCCAACTGATCTTTTCACTCAACTACAACTCTACCCCAACCCAACTTCCAACGCAACCCACAACTCAATAGAAGACTGAACAAAATATCTAACTGGACCCCCCTCCGCTCCGCCCACAACTCCAAACTTAACATCCAAATTTACTCATAACCAATCAAACTATATTCCAACTCAACCCTCAACATGAAAGAAATTCCCAAATGAACCTCAACCCTAGTCCAACCCCAACCGAACTTCAATTCGGTATTCAACGCAGCCCTTAAATCAACCCCAAGCCCATCGTTCAACTCAACTCTCAAATGAAAATGTTATGCATGCGTTCATGAACTTAATTCAATCTAATTCTATGCTGAACTGCTCACTAAACCTTAGCAGCACACCCAACTCAACTTTAAAATCAATATGGTTTTCAAAACTACACACACGTGAACTCAATTCTAAGTAACTCTAATTTAACCGTTACTTGAACACACAAATAAATCTTCAGCTGTACTGCTGATTAAACCCTAACCGAATCCTAACTCAATTCTAACTTAACCCCAATTCAACTCTCGAATGGACTCGCAAACTAAACCTCCAACTCAATCCTCAAACCAGTTTATATAAAAAATTGATCAACCTGGTAACATCAGGTACCAGCCCCTCTTAACGTAAAGGCTCAAAGATTGGCGAAAAATCCAAATGAAACAAGCTATTCTTGAGATACCATGGGTAAACACTAAACAGATAATCTAGACATCCAGACGAACTTTTTCGAGAAGGTCGATTCAATCTGGAGAACGGTTTGTCAGTGTTCGATTTTTTGCCAATTTGTGTCTATGGTCAAAGCTGAGAATCGAAAAGCGTTTGGAATCTGTACGTCAAGAGGATCGGGTACCTGCCATATGAATTGACCCAAAATTATGTAGCGGAATACCAAATATTCCAGCTAACAAATAAATTGTTTTATTGATTGAATCCAGAGAGTGAACCACGCAGCATCGATCTACAAAAATCGATCACCACGAGGAAAAAGCCGTATACCCCATCCTTATTGCGCCCTCTCGCAATAATCTACAAAATTAGCATTTTTACTTGGATTTGGTTGGTTTGAGTGGAATAATATCACTCGTGAAGCTCATCATAATACAAACCAATATACACAATGGACAGTGTGAATAATTTCCAGAAATCCTCTATAAAAGTGCGATCGCCACCACAACATGTGCTACACGAATCGAACTGCAGTAACTGCGAACGCGTTGACAACAACGATATGGTGCAGTGCGACAATTATGATAACGTTGGTGTAACGCAGGCAATCCAGGACGAGGATTGGGTTTGTAGCACGTGCTCCGGCCTGTCTATTGCCGGAGACACCATAACCACCCACCCTGTGCCGAAGTCGTCGAGCAAGAAGAACTCAAATAGATCCGTAAGTGCCCGATCTACAAAATCCTCAGGCAAAAGGATACAGTTGGAACTTCAGAAGCTGGAGGAAATTCGCAAGTTAAACGAAATCAGACATAAGGAAAGGGAAGCCGAGGATCGCGTTTATATAAATAGGAAGTTCGAAATCCTCGAGCAGGAAGTTGACGATGAATCCGATTCTGAGCCAGACGACGGGCTTAAGTCAAACCATGCGGATGTCAGTCAGTGGGTTGAGTAACACCAAAGTCAGGTGGGAAAGCCAAAAATTAAACAAGTTCCACCTGAGGCAACTGATATGGCTGCCATGGCGACCCTTGTTGAAGCGCCTATCATTAACCAAATGGCGAACGTATCGATAACGAGAACTGGTCAACAGCCACATCGACAACAATCAGTACCCGGTGTGAAGACAAATACGCTACAAATTTCAGATAGACAGATACCAGTCTCACAGGACCGTGGCGCCATTCCGGTCAGTTTGAACAACACGAACCAGCCGTCTTGTAATCAACCAGCAGAGTCTATGGGCGTCCAACAACTACCTGTACCAAATGCGGCAACGGCGCCCATTTTAAGGGCTGATCAGCTCGCCGCAAGACATGCAGTTTCCAAGGAGCTTCCTCACTTCAGCGGGCAACCATCGGAATGGCCGATGTTCATCAGCAGCTACGAAAGTTCAACAGAGACATGTGGGTTTAGCAACGCCGAAAATCTATTACGTCTGCAACGGTAGTAAAATTAAACTGGGCCGTATATCAACAATCTGTGCCAGACGTCACCTTAGCCACGTTTGGTAACTGGCTTTTTGAAATCGCGCAAGCAGCAAGTGCAGTTATCATACCTTCTTCCGTTTCTGTCAGTATTAACGACAGGTAGGAAAAGCGACAATCTAGCAAGAAAGGCTATCTGCATACGCACGCGGGAGATACTAGAAATAATCACACAATTAATGATGATCGGAAATGCCACCTGTGTAAGAAATCCGGCCATATTCTAAAAAGCTATGAGAGTTTCAACAACATGAATCGCAGGGTTGTAAAGCGTTACACCACCCACTGCTGCATGGCGAAGTACGACCTGAAGTGAAAGAAGGCGTGAAACCAGTAGCTAATTGCGCCTTACATCGTAATGCGCAACGTCGATCGCCACAATCACCCCTTTTCCGAATCATTCCCGTCACTCTACGTGGGGAAAAAGCATCAGCAAATAACGCTCTTAGATGAAGAATTAGCGAAAGAGCTCGAATTAGAAGGGACACCTGAGAGCTTGTGCCTGAGATGGATGGCAGACATGGTGCGAGAAGAAAAGGATTCTAAGATAGTTTCGCTGCAAATATCGGGAAACTATTAAGGGAGTCGAAAATACCGCATTAATAACGCCAGAACTGTCAGTAGTCTCAATCTACCGGTGCAATCCGTGGCAGCGCCAGAAATGTCCGCTAAGTACCAACATCTACGGGGAGTTCCGATCCAGAATTACTACCAAGCCGTTCCTCGCATTATCATTGGGATTGATAACTGGAAGCTAGGGATACCATTACAGGCGAGGGAGGGAACCTCAGAGCAACCAGCGGCTACCAAAACAAGATTAGGGTGGGCTGTGCACGGTTTTTACGATCAAAACAAAGCAGCCGATTCTAATTTGTCGTCGCCGCATTACCATCATAGTTTACATTATGTGTGATTGCAACGGTGATCAGCGGATGGAGGCCATCGTTAAAGAATTTTTCTCGTTAGAAAGCTTCGGCGTGAAGAAGCCTGACATCATTTTGGAAACTAGCATGGAAAAACGTGCGCGCGAGGTATTAGAGACAACAACGATCCGCCGAGAGCACCGGTTTGAAACAGGTTTGCTCTGGAAATATGATGGAGTACGGCTCCCAGATAGTTTACCTATGGCGAAAACACGATTAGTGTGTCTCGAAAAGAAGATGCAGCGAAACCATGATTTGGCCGGAATCCTAAAGGAGAAAATTCGTGATTATCTTGCCAAGGGTTATGCGTGTAAGTTGTTACCATATGAGTTGATTGAGTCATTTTCAAGCATATGGTACCTACCCATACTTGTGGTTAATAATCCGAATAAACCGAATAAGGTTCGCCTTGTATGGGATGCAGCCAGCAAAGTCAACGGAGTATCGCTGAATTCAGTTCTCATGAAGGGTCCAGATCAACTCGCAGCTTTGCCAGGAGTGATTCAAAGATTTAGGGAGAGTGGCCATCTGTGGTGACATAAAGGAAATGTTTCACCAGATACGGATTCGAGAGGCCGATCAACAATCACAACGGTTCCTATGGAGAGACGGGGACCAAAGTAAAGGACCTGACGTTTGTGTGATGCAGGTTATGACGTTTGGGGCGACTTGCTCCCCCGGTTCGGCACAGTATGTAAAAAACGTGAACGCACTAAGTTTTGCAGGAAAGTATCCACGAGCTTCTGACGCAATAAAAAACCCACTATGTGGATGACTGGTTGGACAGCGCTGTCAGTACAACGTCAGAGACAAAGAAAGACCTGACCATCAGCTCGGCAATAGAAGGTGGAAGGGTATTAGGAATGTGGTGGAACACCGAGACCGACACATTTAGTTACTCATTAACTCATCGATAACAGGGTAGTGATCTCTTGTCGGGTGAGGAGCGACCCACCAAGCGTGAATTTTTAAGGACTCTAATGTCAGTATTCGATCCTCTGGGCTTCTTGGCTTTCTACTTGGTTTACGCTAAAATTCTATTGCAAGAGGTTTGGAGATCATCGATCGGCTGGGACGAAAAGTTGAATGACGAACAATTCGACAAGTGGAAAACTTGGATCCAGTTGTTACCACAAATAGCGCAGATACGGATTCCTCGATGGTATGGAATACGAGGAGACACAGAAACAATACAACTACACATATTTGTCGATGCGAGTGAACATGCCTTTGCTGCAGTTGCCTACTTCCGCATCGTAGGTGCGTACTTACACCATTATCAATCGCTCGACTTGAGATACAAGCGGCGGTGCTCGGGGCCCGACTAGCTAACAGCATTGGTGATTCCCACTCCATTCACAATCAAGAGCGTATGTTCTGGTCCGATTGAAGAACGGTCCTCTGCTGGCTACAATCCGACCATCGTAAATGTCACCAGTTCGTAGCCCATCGTTTTAGTGAAATAAGGGAAACCACGAAATTAAAGGAATTGAGGTGGATTCTCACCAACAATAATGTAGCGGATGAGGGCAGAAAATGGAAGAAACTGCCAGATCTGAACTCATCAAGTCGATGACTGAACGGGCCTGAATTTCCTCGATTAGCTGAACCATGGTGGCCCAACCAAACCCAAGACGTCCACGAGGCTCCCACTGAGGAACGGCGGGTTCACTACATACATACGGTCCAATACTATCCATCGGTAATCAAGGTAGATCGAATTTCCAGCTGGCAACGCCGTAATGGTAGGACCAATTACTCAAACCGAGCTTGTTAAAGGAAAAAATTAACTCTATCGTCGAGCCCAGTTTGATGCTTATCAAAAGGAGGTAGAAATTCTGCTACGCAATTAATCGCTTCCACTAGATGAGCAAGTGAACATTCCTGAAAGCAGCCCCATTTGCATTCTAAGGATAAAGGGAGGATCGATGCCTCGGAAGACGTAGGTAGGAATCCAAAGCGATCAATATTGCTGCCGAAAGGTCACAGGGTGACTTATCTGTTAGTCATGTCATACCATCGGAAATACCACCACCATAACCATGAAACCGTAGTTAACGAACTCCGTCAGCAATACGTAATTCCAGCAGTACGACAGTTATTGAAAATAGTACGCTCTTCTTGCCAGAGATGTAAGAATCAGAGGGCCCTCCCTCGTGAGCCACAAATGGCGAACCTACCGACAGCTCGGCTTGTATCTTTCACTCGACCATTTTCTTATGTCGGCATTGACTACTTTGGGCCGATGAACGTCTCGGTTGGACATCGTACGGAGAAGAGGTGGGGAGTCCTATTCACTTGCTTGACGATACGGGCAGTACATATTGAAACAGCGCATAGTTTAACCACCGATTCATGCATAATGTGTATTCGCAATTTCATTGCAAGATGAGGCGCGCCAATCGAAATACGCAGTGACAATGGAACGAATCTACGCGAAGCGGAGGCCCTAACTGAAATCGATCAGAGTCGCCTTCATGCAGAATTTACAACCCCGGGTTCCAAATGGCTGATAAACCCGCCAGCGTCACCACACATGGGTGGTTGCTGGGAACGTCTGGCACGCTCAATCAAAAACACTTTATACCAGATTATACCTCAGCGAAACCCCGGAGACGAATTGCTTCGAAACTTGTTAATAGAGGCTGAGAACATTATCAATTCTCATCCGCTAACGTTCGTTTCGATTGAGAGCGCTGATTCTGAAGCCCTGATACCCAACCATTTTTTGCTGGGATCATCAAGCGGCACTAAACCCCCAGGCGAATTCAATAATAACGACATAATACTCAGAAAGAATTGGCGGAAGTCGCAGACTAGCAAACACATTTTGGAAGCGATGGTTAACTTAATACCTACCCACTCTGACGAAGCGAACGAAATGGTTCACGCCTGTAAAACCGATTGAAAAAGGCAACGTGGTCATTATCGTTGATAACAACTTACCACGAAATTGGTAGCCGAATGGATTGGTAATTGAAACAAACCTTGCCAAGGATGGGCAGGTGAGAAGTGCTGTCGTACAAACCTCTAGCGGTGTGCCAACTTACCGGGTTGGAGAATGTTGCAAAAACAAAAACCATGTAGCCCGGTTTTGGATGCGTTCGTGCAAAAACAAAATAGAAACGAAAAAAAAACCAGGATAAAAGGAAACTGGTGAAGTCCAGACCTAAATTTAAATTAAAAATTTATTAAAAATATTAAAATAAAAGTAATTTTGTAGCGGAATACCAAATATTCCAGCTAACAAATAAAGGGTTTATTGATTGAATCCAGAGAGTGAACCACGCAGCATCGATCTACAAAAAACGATCACCACGAGGAAAAAGCCGCCACCTTCCATCCTTATTGCGCCCTCTCGCAATAATACATGTTGATCAATTTTTTATTGAATTATGCCCCTCCAGAGGTGATGAACTCGGAAAACCCATTTGGAAGAAGCTCCATAGTGCAAAGATCACCAACATCCTCGGCTAGAAGTGTTGAGATAGAAAATGCAGAACTACGCAGATAACTGTGTAACATTGAAAAAATTACATCGGATTTATTGAACGAAGTAAAATCTCATAAGATAGAAAATGAGAAACTGAAAAATTCTTTACAATCAAAGTAACCTGAGGAACAGGATGCTTCAGAGTTCGGTGAGAAAAATGCTTTGCAACCCAAGAAACCTGAAGAATAGTGTGCTACAGAGTGTTATACTGACGAAGAAGAATTAAGAGAAGAAAATGACTGGATCCTAAAAAGGAACAGGAAGAAAATACCTGCAAAAAAAAGGAATTCAGGATCTTCTCCAGGATTGTAGCTTCAAGCCTAACTTCAATAACTAGTGTATTAAATCAAAATCAGCAAAATATACCAGCTCAGGAAAACCAACCTACCAAAATTAAGGAGAGGCACCACCACCGATCAACATTATTGGCGTAACTGAATTCGGTACTATCCAGTCTTTAATTAAATCGGTGACTACAAAAGGATACAGAGTTGTAGCACTGAACAATAATATTTGAAAAATATATTGAAAATTATAGAGCTTCAAAGCTGACAGATAAAGATAAGGAATGGTACACAAACGAGGACAAAAATGATCGTTCGATCAAAGTGATGGCGAGAGGTCTTCACCCAACCTGTACAAAGCAGGATATAATGAAAGACATTACACACCAGAGCTTCAAAATAGGGGATGCGGTAAATATCCTAAAAAAAGAAAAAACCGTAACTGATCAAAGAGATATAATCACACGCAGAAACATTTCAAACGAGAGCCTGGACGTATGAAATGTTCGGGAAAACACCTCACTTAAGCTTGTAAGTTCACAAAAACTATGCCTCCAAAATGTGTAAACTGTAACGGAGAGTATCTCGCTAACTAAAGAGGATGTGGAGTTGCCAAGGAACTACGAAATCTGAAAAATAAAATACGACAGGGTCCGCTAAACCGTGGAATGCCCAGTAATAGGACAATGTCTTAAAACATAGTGGTAGAACTACTACTAACAAGTGCAATAGCAGGCCGAAAAACATTCAAACGATCAACAATCAAAAGGTAATCAACATATCCTCAATATATTGCCGGCCGCAGTATAATCTGAATAAAGAAAACTATGCTACGTTACTCAAGTGACTCGGTTTTCTGCCGAAGCAGTTTTACCTGATTTTAAAATCATATCTAGCTGATCGACACTTTTATGTACAACATGAAGAGGAATACTCCGAATTAAAGAAAATATCAGCTGGAGTTCCACAATGAAGTGTTCTGGGCCCGATACTCTATATACTTTATACGTCAACCAGTAAATTACAAAATGTTGCTAATTCATTGAGTATTTGGACGAAGAAATGGCGCGACGAAGAAAAAGTTGAGTTGAAGTTGGGTTGGATTTGAGTTCTTACGCGCATTTAGCTTTCGAATCATGTTGATTTCGGGTTTGAGTTGGCCGTTGTGTGTGCAGTTAGGCATAGGGTTTAGAATTGGTTTGAACTAAGTTGAAGTTGAGTTCGGATTGAGTTAGCTTGTGTATGGGTTGAGTGAGGGGTTTAGTTATTATTTAGGGCTGTTTCGTGGATTAAGTTAGACGTTGAGCTTGGGGACAAGATAATGGTTGCTTTGATAGTTGATTTGGGGCTGAATTGGTGATTGTGTTGCAATTGAGTTGAAGGTTGAGTTAGAGTTTGAGCTGAAAATAAAGATAAGATGTCCAGGGATTGATTTAGGAGTTGGGTTATTATTCAGGACTAAAGTTCTGATCGTCTTATTAGGTTTCAGCCGTTTACATTTTGAGAATCTAGTTGGGCGTTGAGTTTACAGTTGAGTTGGGTTCCATTTGCGGGTTGAGTTAGAATTAAGTTTAGTGTGCAGTTCAGCTGGGAATTTATTTTAGGAGTGTAGTTTTTTAAGACCTTGCTAATTTGGGAGTTGAGTTGGGCTTTGAGATTGGGGTGATTTAAGGGCCAAGTTGCAGATCGTGTTGATGTTTAGTCGAGTTGAGTTGAGTTGAGATGGTGTTGAGTTCGGGTTGAGTTGAGGTTAAGTAAGCGGTTGAGCTAGAGATTTATTTAGGGTTGTGTTGAGGGTTGAGTTGGAAGTTAGCTTTGCTTGTTTTGAATATAGTTGATGTACGAATATAGTTGGGTTGATGTGTGAATTGGAGGTTGTATTAGGTTTGAGTTGAGGTCAGGTACTCAATCAGTTTTCGGCCGGTATTGAATTAAGGATTGAGTTAAGCGTTGAGTTGTGGGTTGAGTTTGGGTTTGAGTTGAGAGTTGAGTTGGGAGTTGGGTTGAAGTTTATTGAGGGGTTTAATTGTGATTAATTTGGGGTGAGTTAATGGTTGTGTTGGAAATTTGCTTTCTGGAGAATGAGCTGGGCGTTGAGTTCGGCTTTAGCGATGCATTCGGTTCGCGATTAATTTGATATTTTGGGAGTTTAGTTGGATGTTATATTGAAATAGAGAGTTGAAATTTGATTTGGTGATGATTGTTTTTGGGGTTTGATTTGGTGATTGCTTTGGAGATTTAATAGGGACTGATCTGGAAGTTGAATGGCGGTTAGATTTAGTTGATTTGAAAAGAGTTTACGTATGCAGTTTATTTTTCGGATCGAAATTCTGATCATCTAAGGATCGTTTAGACCTTTATATTTGTTGTTCTTTGTTTCATAAGAACAATAGCCAACACAGTTTCTAGTTTCGATATTAAGCAAGTCTTGCTCACTTCTTCAAAATATTAAAAACCAAGGATATCAGTCGCGAAGGACTATCGTTAAACCAAAAAACTTACTGATTGTCTGGTTGAAAATTAATTTCGTCTGACATAAAAAACAAATCAAAACCTAATTGGAACCCCGCTATGTGTAATTAACCAATAAATCGTAAATATTTTTATGAGTCGTTCAACAAAATCGAAAGAAATCAATATTGATCACCTTAACCTATCTTTTGTATATTGTTATAGGTTTAGGTATTTTAATTCCATAAATTTAATTTAGTGTTAAAATGAATTTTAATTAAAATCTGTACACTTAATGTTCCTCTTTATTATCCGAATGTACATAAACATGCACACACGCGTACATATCTACAGAGATCTTATCCTAACTTTTTATTTCTAAATAATTTGATTTTATCGAGTTTTCGTAATAACAATTTTACCGTATAAAGTTTGGTAACATAATTAAATTTATGATTAGCCTAAAGAAAATACGCAACAAGTAAATAAAAGTAAAAAAAATCAAATATCAATCTAAAAGAAGATTCATGAAGTAACAACACATTTTGTTTAACGAAAACAACTTCTGGAAAATTCCAGTAAACGCAAAATAAAAATCCTTGGTATTTTATCTCGACTGTATATGCACATAATAGGTGCATACATACATACTTGTACATATACCATACATTTATAGGAATATCAGAAACATTTCAATTTGCCGCTCTGATTAAAACTAGGAGCGCACAACGATAACAATTCTTGCCCACGCTTCGTACTATTGTTATTGTACTAATTTGTTTTCAACAATCAGCCGATGTATTACCAACACGAGAACAAATAAAAAAATAAAATTCGGGAAAACATTTTTAATTAATTTTTTTGTGTTCTCCAATTCAGTTCTTGTTAATCAACAAATACACACTACATATACGTATTCAGTGTATCCTTGTAGAACATTCCTTAATCCCTGTCAGATTTTATTATAAGATGGATAATATTTCATTGTTGTGTATACCAGGATATTAATGTAATTTAATGATTTGAATCTATGTCTAAAGAGATTAAGAAAATTTTTATTTTTTTAAACATCTGTGAGTTTTCTCACCAAGATTTGTGTGTTGGGATTGCTGCGGTTAACCGGTGATAGAGTCGTACAATCTATCTTTATTAAATAATTTTTAAGATGACACTAGTAAAAAATAATTTACCTAGGCTTGGCTACATTGTGGATTATTTTTGTTATAATATTTAAAAAAAATTAATTACTGTATGTATACACCGCAGAAATAAGTCTTTATTAAATTTGTACATAACACTATCAATTTAACGTAATAAAAGATTCATAGCTATGTAGGATGTGATTAGAAGAAGTATATTTACCGCTGCTATGATTTACCTAAATTATAGGGATCAAACAAGTCGGGACATTGGTTCGACTATTGTGAACCAACGGATAATAATAAATATGATGCCCTTCGAGATACTCACTCAGTTAGGCCAATATTAATAATACGAGTCAGAGTACTAGTTATAAATCAGCGTGCTGGTCGTATATGATATAAGAGGTGAATGCACAAACATTGGTACGTATCACAAACGCCTCCTAACTAATCTCCTTTTTTTATTGCTTCACTCACAAGAAAGTAAAACTTGATCAATCAAAATCATCTTCTATAATGAGGGTGATACAACTTTATAAAACCATTGAACATTATCGTAAGATTGAAACAAATTCAACAGAATCCGAAAATATTTTGCCTGTTTTTGACAATCGTCACAAAGGAACGTGTTGTGATCGAACCATTCAATCGTTGACATTTTGAGTTTTTTAAAAGGCATATTTTAATAGCCAAATGGTATATAATTACACAGGCACACAAAAAAAAAATCGTGACCCAGAGGGGAGAAGGGGACAACTTTGTAAAGAGTTTTCGTAATATGAGGATAAATATCAGTCCATTTCTTTTTGTAGGTTGCAACGTTGCAAGTCATTAAGGCAATACATGATACCGAGCAGTATCTGTAACAAATGCAGGACTAAATTATATCGTCAATCGTCCGATTCAAGCGTCAAAAATTCCATGAAGTCTCTTGCTGGGTGGAAAGAGCCTGAAACTCAAGCAGATTGCTATTACATTATTAAATTCAAAGGTATATTGACTTCCAATCATGTCCAATTTATAATGATGATGATGGTATTTCAGCCAGCAATGTTGAAATCGATCCCACTGGTGATAGAAGATGAAATTCAGATGGATATTGATGAGCCAACTGAGGATTCAAACAGTTGTGAGGCTGGGAGTGAAACTGATTCAGATTCTGACAGTGATGAAGCGGATGGTCGCTCCAAACGAGATAGATGTATAAAATAAAGAAAAGTATACGGAACACAACTGGCAGATTTGCGGCGATCTGAAGATACTACAATCCTTCTGCGCCAACAAAGTGGTTTCACAAGGCGTCCGTGCTTCTTGTGCCTTTGGAATAGTCGAGGTTGCGAGAAGCATTATATAAAGCTCGAGCTAATGAAGCAATTTGTGAAAGCATTAGACAAAGAGGGAGCCACTTTCATTTCCATCCAGAGGAAATTTCCGAACAAATCAGAAGCTAAGCTTAGAGAAGGAATTTTCGACGGGCCGGAAATTCGGAAGCTTCTGCTCGATTCCGAGTTCATCCAATTAATGGGTGTTAAAGAAATAACGCTTGGCTCAGCTTTAATAGTGCGGAAGAATATTTCCTAGGAAATCAAAAGAGACTACAAAGAGAACTACAAGAGACAAATGAAAAACTGCTAACAAACTTTAAGAATCTTGGTTGCCTGATGAATTTGAAACTGCACTTCCCCGAGTCCCATGTGGACTATTTTCCGAAGAATTTTGGGGAATATAGCAAGGAGCAAGGTGAAAGGTTTCACCAGAATGTTAAAGGTGAATGGGATGTCAGTAGGCTGGCTGACTACTGCTGGAATTTGAAAAGGGACTTGCCAGAACAGAAGAGAACCAACAAGAGAAAACCTTTCAGAAGATCGTTTGAAAGCAAGAGAGTTCGGTACCACAGGAAGAAGCGCTCGAAATCGTGAGAGGCGAGGGGACTCACTTCAAACAAGCACCCCTAATGGTGAGAGGACAGGGGACTCACTTTAAAGAAGCACCCCGAATCGTGAGCTGCGCGTAAAAGATAAAAATACACATCTATCTCGATTTTGGAAGAAAGTAGAAATTACAATCCCCTCCAGGAGGTAGCAAGGGGTTCTAGGAGGTGATTGAGGAGTCAAATTTAGTTTTTGTTGTCATTTTCAGTTCCTGCGACCCAAAAAACATAAAAATGTACATCCATCTTAATTTTGCATGGAAATTGAAATTTCGACCCCTGGGTTTCAGCGACCTCGAAAACGTAGGAATAGTGGGGTCGCCCCTCTCGGTCACGATTTTGTTTTTATTGTGTTATTTATAAATACCTAAAGAGGCCGGAAAATTCCGAGATTTTGTAAAACTTGATCCCGATTCTCGGGATTAGTAAAACATCCGGGAACAGGACCCATTAATTGTGTTTAATTCTACCTTAACCTCTATGATATCTTAATCAGGCCCTGGTTTAGAATAACTGCCGATGGATTAAGAATAGGGCGAAAACTTTTTCGTTTCCTGGGAATGTTAGGAATATTTTCCGGGAACGTAAAATAGAGCTTCAAGACTCCACCGTTCCATTTTGAACTTCATGGAATTAATCAGAAAGTCGCCGATGATGGGTGCAACTCTATAAAAAATAAAGACACGTTATAGAGTTAGATAAAGTGCATTGAAATGAATATTATGTTAGCCATATGGGCTAGAATGATGTAAAGAGTAAGCGAGAACGGTTCCTTAGTAAAAATAGCATTTCGAGAACTGAAAATATATGAAATGGGGATAACTTCAAATATCCAGAACACACAACTATTATTGACCATAGACGCTAAAACTTCTTAAAGAAAAATTAGCCATTAAAATAATGATGATTTTGCTTCGTTAATAAAATTCGTCCAATATCCAAAGTTGGGGACAAAGGAAATTATGGATGATGCATTTGGAATGAGGTCAAAATCCGAAATGGTTGTGGTAGGTTATTGGAAGCAAGTTTATGGTAGGCTATTGGAACCAAGCAAAGAAATAGAATTCAGTGGAAAGAAGAGCTGAACGTATATTGTCTACCTAAAGAATTAAACTAAACTGTCGCACTGTGTAGGTAGAAGCAGCAAATTTTTAATTTCAAAAATTGAGATACTGATTTAATAATACCCGGTCAAAAATCGGTGTTCCGATCAATCAAAAAGATAATTGAAGCCCACTAATCAAAGCTTCTGAGAATAATAAAAATTTGAAAGCCTAAGTTATGGGGTGAAATAAGCTGTTTAATAGAAACATTAATTTTGAGCAAAACTAATTAAATTAAAGTTTACATTGAAAATAGTTATATGGTTTAAGAATGTAGTTTAGAAGTAATGACCGTGTCTTGTTCATCCTTATCGTGTTCTATATTATCCTTTTTATTAATGCGGATGTCAAAAATCTTAAAATTGAGCAACACGCATAAAGTCCTAACATGACCAATGGCTTAGCAAAACCTGTTGTGATATTCTTAAATGATGTTATATACAGAAAAACATCTATTTATCTGTCCAGCTGAGCCTAAAAAAAAGTTTTATATTTGTTAATTTTTAGTCTAAGAAGTTTAGCTACTATTATTATGGTTGTTTAGGTTTTCGATAATTTAAAAAACTCTTAACAGGTCTTGAAACACTTTAATATTTAATACAAAATTTAGCAGCCTTTGCGTACTTACGTACTTTGAACATGCAGATTTCCGTTTAAGCTACTTATAAAAAAAAATTTGAATGTAGTACTAACTGAGCAAAATATTTTGTGTGAGACGTCCTTCATTAAAATAAAGTGAGTGATTTTCGATGGTCCTATCATTGAATAAAGCGAGTGATTTTCGATGGTTACTCCGTGGTTTAATTTTAATACATAACCTGAAAATTGATCAACACAATTAATTTTGTGTTCAAATTTGATAGCAAAACTAATTATGTAACCTAAAGATTGCATAATTTTTTTTGAGCAATTTTGAAAACTGAGCAATTAATTTTTGCCAAAATTAGGGTTCTAAACAGGTAATCATAGTTGTTAACCAAATTCGAAGGTCATTTAACCTCAATAAATGTTTCACACACAATAATTGAGCAACCCTTGAAAGTAAATTTCTGATAATAATCACAGATTGTTTGATTTAATATTTACTTACCATTCAGAACGAATTTACCACTAATTCGGGTATTGCATAAGCCGTCAGCAAAACAAATTAGGTTACAACAGTTTAAACATTTTTAAAACATTTGCTGAAAAATAGGATAATAAATGGGCAATTTATTATTTTTTTTTAAATAGTTATTTTTATTTGAAGTAATTGCATTTTAATAGTGAAGTTTTGATGAATGATATTCTACACTTATAAGTCTAAAGATGAATAAAAGTGAATAATTAGACGTATAGTTACCTTTGTTGCCCATTATATAGCGACAACAAACGTTATTTAAATATCAAAACTCCTGTACAATCCAAAGGTAATCAGAATAGGTTGTTTTTGCTCAAGGTAGTGGTTTTCAAATTAGAGTCAAATTATTTTGTTTTCAATAAAACCACCAATATAGTTGAGGATGGAGCTTGGTATCGCATCGACTCTGAATAATACTACAAATTTCGGTTGAACAACTAAAAATTAGATATCAACAATGTCGGACCTGTTAGGTGTCGGACCTAGATTAAGTATGCGCCTATCTTTTCAGGTACAAATTAAATAGTTTCAAGATTTTTTTCTAGATCCAAAATTAATTTAGTCTCAAGACCTAATTTTTAAGGTCTCCAGAATTCCAATTCTTGCGCCATGACAAATGAGAATAAAGAAGCACTCGATTTTCAATTCGGCTATTCGACGACGCAGATCTGGCACAAGGAAAAATAAGATGCTAAGTTTAAGCCAGAAATGGAAAAAATAACCAAATTTAAAAACGACACGTTCACCGTTTCCCGGGAATGTCAACGGTCCGGGAACAGTCAAGCCCTCGTTAAGAAATCGTGTACCCTAAGTGATTTCAGAGCAACATCTCTGAGATCGGAACACTTTTATCCATTTTGCGATTTTTTTTTTGTATTTTTTTTATTTCATCGCAAGAAAATCAAAGCGTGAAAATGAATTGAGATTTTTAAGAATTCCTTTAAAGAAAAAGCTTTGGAGTACATTTACAGGGTGATTCATAAGTTCTTACCTAAAATCGAAAATAATACATATAATGTGTGCATATGAACATTAAATGGTTTTCGTGACTTATACGATTTACGGAAAAACATTTTTTGACACTAGGGTTCTGTGGAGGTTAGCGAATTCACCGATATCTAATGTATAGTTGTAATGAGGTCACCACACTACTCCCCCGCCAGACCGAAGTCATCTCTTGAATCGTTTGGGTATGACTATGGTACGTCCAAACCTGGTGACTTTGGGCGATTTCTGCAGGCTCTGTGGTGGTTCCGGACCCTGTGGTAATTCTTGCGGACTTTGTATTAGCTCTGGATTTGGTAGTGATGGTTGAACTAGCTGCTCGTCCTTCAAAATATGCGCTGGCTTCAGTCGATCCACTGAAACTTTGGTTTCTCGACCCTTTGCTTCTAGTACGAAGTATTTGTCATGTCGTTCCTTGACGAGGTATGGGCCATCGTATGCGGGTGACAAAGGTGGTCGGACCGCGTCGTTTCGTACAAAAACGAACTCAGTTTGGCGAAGCGTTGGGTGCTCGAAGACGTCCTGCGATGTGATGTGATGTGCTGTGGATGTAGGCTGCAACGCGCTCATATTTTGTTTCAGAATTTTGATAGATTCGTGCTGATTGGTTGATGAGCTTTCCGCGAAATTTTCTCCGGGCAATCGAAGATTTGTTCCGTATAACATTTCAGCTGGAGTGGCACCGATATCATCTTTGTGTATTGTGCGCAGACCAAGGAGAACGATGGGTTATGGGTAGTTGAGATACCCAGTCTTGATTTCGCCGGCATGTTATAGCTGTTTTTATCGTCCGATGAAATCGCTCTATGATCCCGTTTGATTGAGGATGTCTTGGTGTAGGCCGTAAATGCTTCGTGCCGTAGAGTCGGTTCAATATCGGGATGGCTTCGGGCCACCGAGAAAATCTGTCGATTATTGTCAATAGGTATCGATATCCCTGCGATATGGGGGCAATGGTCCAACAATATCGATATTGATATGCTCGAAACGTTGAGTCGGCGGTGTTGTTGTCGAAAACGGAGATTTCGTATGACCGCTCACCTTTGCTTGTTGACACGCCTGACAATGTTTGACAAATGTTGCACAATTCTTCCGAAGTCCTGGCCAGACAAATCTCTCAGCTATTAATTTCGTCGTTGCTCGCACGCCTGGGTGGGCAATGGAATGGAAATGACTCATCACTGCACTTCTGTATTTTTGTGTGACAAACGGGCGGATGGAATCACCTCGGGAATCGCAGATAAGTGGTCCCGAGACACCCGGAAAATGCATTGACTTTACCTGGAGAGACGGCGTATTGCAGCTAAGCAATGTCTGTATCTCTGGATCGGTAGTTTGATCAATCGAAATATCGTCTTAACTCTATTCCTGTGCGATTGTTTCAATCCTCGATAAGAAGTCTGCTGTATGATTATCTCTTCCTCTTATGTGCCGTATGCCCGTGGTGAACTGGCTAATGTAGTCCAGATGGCGAATTCTACGCGGAGTGGCCTTGTCCGATTTCTGCATGAAAGCATACACCAACGGCTTGTGGTCAGTATATATGATGGCATTGCGACCTTCGAACATATATTTGAAGTGGCGAATTCCCTGATATATGGCCAGTAATTCCCGGTCATAGACGGCATAACGCTGTTCGGTGTCGGTCAATTTCTTTGAATAACATCCCAATGGTTGAGCTTGCCCATCGATGGTCTGATGTTTGCTTTTGCTAAATCTTCATTACATTTGACAAATGCTTCTTCCGCTCCCGCTGCCCATTCAAGTTTACTCTGGTCGTTTTTCACGTTGCCCTTGATCAGGTTTTGTAAGGTAATCTGGTGCTTGACAGCATGAGGGATACACTTTCTGTAAAAGTTTACCATTGTTAGAAAACTTTTTAGCTGCTTGGCGATCGGTGGTTTTGGAAACTCTTTTTCAATTTCGACTTTGCTTGGTAGTGGTTTCAGACATTTGGGTGTGACCACATGACCCTTGACCCAAAAACTCTATCTCATCTTTGAAAAATTCGTATTTCGCGATGTTTATTGGAAGTCCGAAATCCCGAAGTCGTTGAAAAAATGTTCGAAGATGTTCACGATGTTGTTGCTCGTTTTCCGAAGCGATCAGAAAATCGTCGATATATCCAAACACGTATTGTAGGTCTCTTGTAGCATGATCAACATACCGCTGGAATGTCTGGGCGGCATTGCACAAGCCGAAGGTCATGTATACGAATTCAAACAGCCCAAATGGTGTTATTATGGCTGTTTTGTGTATGTCTGCCGGCTCTATAGGTATTTGATGGAATGCCTTGTGCAAATCAATTTTTGAAAATATTTTTTTATTTCGCACTGCGTTAGCACAGTCTTGTGTATACGGCAAGGGATATTTATCCGGAACTGTTATTGCATCCAGCGCTCTAAAATCGCCGCAAGGCGCCAGGAACCATCTGCTTTCTTCACCATGTGAAGTGGGCTTGCGTAATGGCTTTTTGAGGGTCTGCATATGCCGGGCTTTAACAGGAACTCGAACCCGTCTTTTGCAGCTTGGAACTTGTCTGGTGATAAACAACGTGCCTTAGCGAAGACTGCGTTACCCTTGGTGACGATGTGGTGTGTCACACCATCGATCGGGCTTAGTGACGTTGGTTGGAAACATTCTTAAATTCTTCGAGCAGATCGGCTATTGGACCGTTTATACTGAACGTTTTGAGCTTAGTGGAGCACTTGTTAACCGGCATCCCGTCGACTTGAGTGACGTAAGCTTATCAATGAGAGCGTTATTCTTTACGTCGACGAGGAGATCGTAATGGGTCAGGAAATCGGATCCGACTATTGGTTGACTCACATCGGCTATCACAAACGTCCAGTGAAAATCTCTCCGCAGGCCAAGGCTTACATTTAAGGTGCATTCGCCGTAGGTGTCAATCGGAGTACCATTGGCTGCGAAAAGTTTGATGGCTTTTGGGTTTAGTTTTGACTTCAACTGCTGTGCTGGCGGCAAGACTGAAACAGCAGCGCCGGTGTCGATTAAAAATATCTTCTTTGACTCCGAATCTTTAATGAATATCCGATTCAGTTCGAAGCCGTCGTTGCTGGGGCTGGCAGGTTATCTGACTGTAACCTGTGCCCTATTGGTTTTTTTGTTGTGAAGGGGTATGTAAATTACAGGGATCTCTACATTTGCGAGCATCCATTCCATACTTCCGATGGTATACACAAGTGGTTGGCTTTGTTCAACTTGGGCTACGCGTGAACAACTGTTTGAGCGATTTCTATCTTCTCGATGATATAATTCATCGACTTTATTCGTAAGCTCGGCAATGGCTAGCTGAACTTCGTTTTTGTCAGTAACTTGAGATACTTGGGCAACATGTGTATTCCTGCTGTCCACTGCTTTAATAATGGCGTCAGCGAGTGTTGCCTCGTCGTCAAGAGACACTTTTCAGGATGGACGGCATTCGCTTTGTTCCCCACTATAACTGCACAAACTTCTGTTGGCATTTGTTCAAGCCAAAAATACCTTATTAAACTGAGCTGCTCTGCACTTGATTTCTGAATATATTCCGCATAATGTTGAGCAAGGCTGTCGGTTTGTTCGTCCCTCGTGGAGTTCCGGCTAGTAACTTACGAAGTTGTTGGGTTTCACTGTCGGCGAAATTGGCTATTATGGCTTTTTTTAGTGGTGCATACTTGTTGCCATGAATAACACTTCTTAACACGCCAGCTACTTGAGTCAGAAGATTGGTATCTAGGGCTGCAACCAGTGTATCGTATTTTGCTGCATCGTCATTTGCGATATTGCGACGATTGAACCATGTTTCGAACTGGAAGAACCACATTTCAACGTTATCTCGACTAAAAGTAGATATTGGGAGTCGATCGTAATAATGTCGATTGAGCGTTGGTTGTTCTGACGTATGCGCCTGTTGTACCGGCTGCTGTACCGTTTGTGGTTGCATCTGTGGCTGGTGCATCATCTGCTGTTGTGCATGTGGCTGATGTACCGCTTATTGTTCGAGCAGGCTTTGCATTAACCCTGTTAAGTGCGTAACCTGTTGCTCTAATTGCGTGTTTTGAGTTTGCAATTCTTCTAACGTTAACGGTCGAACAGAAATGCCTGTTGCAACATCCCCGGATTGGTTTCTACCGCCGTAAATTGAACTGTAGCGTGGTAGGTTGTGACGTACTTCCGCTGCCTGTGTTTCTGCTACGTTAAATGTGTCTGGTTGTTGTGTGTTGAGCAACAGTATTTAACTCCGTTGTCGTTGAAGTTGACACTATTTCTTGTACAACTGCATTTTCACTCTGGTTGATTTCGCCGGTGGTTGTTCCGTTATAGACGGTATGTTTATTGCCAGCTTTTTGCCAGCACATTGCTGCGGCTGAAGTAACTATTGTGTCGGTGCTGGATGTAGATTCGCTAGTCGTAGACATTTTACACGTGTTTGCTATGTAATACAAGATAAACTGCAGGTTTATTTGTAATTAACTTCTTCTCGATGATGTACGCCTTGTAATAACAATTTGTGTTCTCTTCGAATTGTACCGTACGGTAATGTATGCGTTCTCCGACTTGAGGTAAAAATATCGCGTAAATTTTGCGTAATTGACTCGCGTTTTTTACCAAAATAATTGCGTTTAATTTTCAAACGTTGGGGTCACCAGTGTGGAGGTTATGCGAATTCACCGATATCTAATGGTAAAAACTTATTTATTTATTTGATTGAATCTTTTTGGTACACCCCTTTACTTCTAGCGAGCTTAATAAAATCTGACTGTCTTTTTTTATTTTTTTCCTTGAGCTACTATGGTGGAATATAATTCTCTCAAACAACCAAAAAATGGTTAGTACCCTTTTTTGGGTAGTTGTAATGAGATCGCCACAAGGATAAATCGACGGAGTAATCTACGGTTTTCGAAAATCTACTGGTATAGCCGAGGCTACTTTTGATAATTTTAAACGTGGATAGATCCGTGGATTTTTTTGTGTCGTCGAATTAATAACTGCTCGCTGGAACATCTGTCAATTTTTATTTTTTATTTGTTTTCCTCCCAATATTTTTTGTATTATACCGTTGACAAGCAAAAAACATTATCGCAGATCACGATTTCAAATTAATTTAAAGATTTGAAGTTTTCTGTCTTTTTTTTTGTATGTTCATCGAGTTACAAACTCTAGATTACGATAATCATATTATGAAACGCAGTAATCCTAAAAGCATTTAAATCATTTTGTGACTTAAACTGAAAAAAATAACTACATAATCTCGAATTCGCAACCAGCTAGTTTGAGTCTATCTTCGTTAATCGTATAAGTTATCGAGTTATGGGGATCCCAATATCCAATTATCGCGAGCGTAATGACGTTGAAGATTTTAATTTGATACACAAATAATTAGGCACTGTTTATAATTGCGGCCACACAAATTCACAATGTATATACGTATGTGACCGGCGTTTATTTCACAAGAAAATATTATATAAAAAAAATGAATAATTTCCACCACCATACAGAATTATTTATGCGGTTTACTTAGAACTTAAATGTGCTAATCACTGCACTAAGATTACGCGTGCGAATTCAATAATTAACCCGATAATAATTTTATTGATTTTATTTATCATTAATTTTGCGATGCCTCAAAATGGCGCACGAGGTTTTCTTTCTGCAAGTTAAGAAGAGAGTCTGTTTTACATAAAGTTTTTTTTGGTTTCTTTTTATTGACATTCATTGCTGCCAACCTAAATGAATGTAGGTGTGTTCATATAAATGAATGTAGGTACGTTCATGTAAATTGAATGGAATATGAATGCGCGTATTATGTTGGTAATGATTGAATGTTTTTGTATATTGTAGCGATGAACGAGTGATGAATGTTTTGTGAATAATTGGATTGATTGATGAGTGAGTCGCTACAAAGTCTTTAATCAATATCGTCAAGAAATAAATAAAATGGAAAATAAGTGCTGCACGTAATATGCGATATTATAAGCGATAATATGCCTCCAAAGGTTCCAAATCTTCTCGAAGACACTTATTTTGAAAACTGGAATCGGCGCCGAAACTCTTCCTTATTGAAAAAATTCCACGTCCATTCTATTGTCAAATACTTTAGGACATTTAGATCGTATCGAAAATATTAACCTGATTCGCTAGACTCTGATGACAGATTTATTAAATATATTTTCCATTTTTAACTTAAATTTTCAAAAATTTATTTAAATTAAATTTTCTTCATTATGTACAATACATACATATATTTACTTTTGGTATGTAATTTGACAGATCGCAAATGACGTTTTATATTTCCGAATTTTCGAAAATAGCCGTATCGACTGTTTTAGCCTTCGATATCGAGGTATAAATCAGAGGACACAATTTTAATCCAGGTTTGATTCACTGGATTTATCGTCATTTAAAATATGAAAGCGGGGATTAATTCGTCGATTTATCACTATCCTCATTTAAAATTACGGACGTTTTGGAACGACTTTTGGAACATCAATCGAAAGTTATTATTCTTTGACGGGAATGTCCAGGCTTACTGTTTCAAATATCGTGTGAATACTTTTCGTTTTCGCTTACGTGCTGGTTAATGTTAATTTGTGTTTCTTGGAATTTCTCAATATGTCAAATTGTCTACAAAATATTAAAATAATTTATTATCGGTATAAGAAAATCTTAAGATAATTAATTGACATTCTGACTGATATTTTTCTTTAATTATGGGTTTTAGCCAGAACCGTTTTACAATATGATTTAGCTTCAAAAATTTAAAGAAAATCCGAATTTAAAAAAAAAAAATTGCAAATATTTGAAAAATTTCAAAAACTTTGAAACTTTTAAAAAATTTTGGAAAATTTTAAAAATTAGAAATTCATTAAATAATAGAATAAATAAATCAAATTAATGGATAAATAATTTTCTTTATGTAAAAATTTTAATTTTTAACTTTTAATTTGAAACATTTAATTTTATTTAAATTCCTAAATTTTCTAAATCAAATCAAACAACAAATTCAAATTTTTATTTTTTTTTAATCACTTATCTCTGCTATGTTTTCAAAACATGGCTATTTCTTTAAACGATCGGTTTAAAATATTATATGATGAAATTCGACGTTTGCATTGGAAACAACTGTTTTTAGATGAAATTCTAGAATATGGCCAATCAGGATGCGGCTGCTTCATGATTATGATAAAGTTTCACATGTGTGATGGAAATGGTAAATCTAAACAGATTTTTAAATAACGTTTAGTAGTATGGTCAATAAGAACGGAAGGAACTGGGCGACTTTTAAGCCGATTTTGATGAAATGTGGCATGTGCAACGAAAAAAAGGATTCAAAAAGCATTTTTAAGTTGAAATTTCGAAATAATGCCAATCGGGATGGAACTTGACTAGTTCTTAAGCGTTTATGTTGAAATTCCATGACATCAAATTGATTTTTAGGTGATGTTCTGGATT